>JAEOAD010000017.1:13820000-14420000 GCA_036365145.1 Orientallactaga sibirica
CAGTCATGGCATGATAAAAGAATAAATCAAATTTTTTAGGAAGCAACTATAATAATCTCTGTTGCATTACCATGTTTATACTGCCATTTACCTCACATTTGAAGTCTGTAAAACATAATAGGCATTGCTGTCGGTAATTGCAGGTCACGAGAATGTTCTCTCAGTCCAGTGCTTACATAAAAAAGAGTGATCTGGAGTGTTTAAAGGATAACCTAACAAATAATATTCCTGAGGTGTCCTGGACTATTTTCTCAGACAACCTTTTCATGTGTGATTTCCTAAATTGCTAAAAGTATTTTTTAAAGTATTTTAAAGTATTTTAGAAATTTTGTCTTCAAAAATATATGAATTGAATATTTTCAATTATTAATAAAAAGCCTTAGATTATCACAGGCTACAATAAGCTGGTGATCTACATTTCTTGTGCTATGCTTCTTTGCATTTTTAAAAATTCTTCATTGGATGGTAGGACTCCATGTAATGTACTCTTTGAGACATAAAATGTCCTACACAAGACCATCATAACAGGAAGAAAAGATGATAATATAAAAATAAAAGAGAGACTGATTGACAGGGGAGGGAATACAATGGAGAGTAGAGTTGCAAAGGGGAAAGTGTGTGGGGGGATTACTATGGTTTATAATCTATAATTATGGAAGTTGTCAATAAAAAAATGAGATAAAAAGAAAATTCTTCATCAGAAAATATATTTTAAAAATAAAAAAATATCCTTTTAATTTTTAAGTTTCTGTGACAGTTGCAAGGCACAGTTTTAGGAAAGATACCATGTTTTGCCATTTTTATAATTGACTGATCTTAGGTAATTAAGTTAACCTTTCTAAGTTTCATTTTCTCAACTTATAAATATTAATAATAAAACCAATTTAATTAATTAGCCCATAGAGAAGATAAAAGAAATAACATGTTTTGGTTCTGATACCTGGCATAGCAATTCTCAATCTCTGTATGCAGAATGGACATTAATGCTTCATGGAATTTTCATGTAGAAATAAGCTTTGCATTAATATCTTTAAATAATATGCTATATGCACTCAAAATTGATATTTGTTATCATGTACCATTATGGTATAACATTAACTTGGTTTTCTTTTGAAGTTTTCCTCTCTCGATTGAAATTGTACAGTCGTTCCTCTGTACCCATGGGGATTGTTCAAGAAATCTTACGTTCCCCACCCATCTAATGTTAATATAATATCTTTTTGTTTTGTTTTGTTTTGTTTTTTCAAGGTAGGGTCTCACTCTAGTCCAGACTGACCTGGAATTCACTCTGTAGTTTCAGGGTGGCCTCAAACTCAATGTGATCCTCCCAGCTCTGTCTCCCAAGTGCTGGGATTAAAGGCGTGTGCCACCACGCCCTGAATGAAGTGCTAATATATGCTGAGACTTAAGCTTCTGCCACAAATTATGATCTATGTACCCATATTCTTATACATTTTAATCCTTCTGTCTTTCAATACTGCATTAGACACTTGTCTCATTGTTGTTAAAAAATATAAATAAAAAACTGAGGGCTGGAGAGATGGCTTACCAGTTAAGGCATTTGCCTGCAAAGCCAAAGGACCCAGGACCCACGTAAACCAGATGCATAAGGGGCACATGCAACTGGAGTTTGTTTGTAGTGGCTAGAGGCCCTGACGTGCCCATTCTATAGCTGTCTCTCTTCTCTCTCTCTCTCTCTCTCTCTCTGCTTGCAAATAAATAAACAAAATAAAATGAAAAAAAAAATCTTATAACCTTGACAAAGAAAGCAACTTAGGGAAAGAAGGAAGGGTTTCTTTGGGTACATAGTTTGAGTATAGTCCATCATGGTGAGCAAGGCATGGTGGAGGATGATAAGGGTGTTGGTCACATTTCATCTCCAATGGAAGAAGAAGGAAATGCAGTGAGCTTTCTCTTTTTCCTTCAGCCCTGAACCTCTACTCACAGAATTGTGGCACCTCCCCATTTAGGGTGAGCCTTCCTCATCCTTTCTGGAGACTTTGTCATAGATAATATTTATTGTCATAGGCATGTACAGAGGCATGTTTTCATGATGATTATAAATCCTATCAATTGTTTCTTTTCTTGTTTATAATATTTCATATTTATTTCTTTTATTTACTACAGAGAAAGAGAATGAGCCCACCAGGACCTCTAGCCACTGCATATTAATTCCAGTCACATATGCCACCATGAGCATCTGGCTTATGTGAGTACTGGCGAATTGAACCTGGGTCCTTAGGCTTCGCAGGCAAGTGCCTTAACCACTAAGCCATCTCTTCGCCCTGATAGTTTCTTGTTTGGCATTGCATAAGATATAACAATATGAAAATAGTCTGTACATGTCCAGTACAGACTCATTTTCAAAATATTAATTTACGGATTGAGTGATGTCAAACACAAAATGTGAAGGGCTTACTGTATTTGCCATAATATATATTTATTAAAATCAAAATTATTTAAAAAAATCTTATAACAATAAATACATTTATATCTATTTCAACAAATTAAACAAAATATTAAAATATTTTTTTTCAATATCAAGCCCAAGTCCCTGCTATAGTTGCTATCTTCAATACTCCCCAAAACCTAAATGTTAGAGGTTTGATCCTGTGATGGTTCAATTTGATTATCAACTTGATTGGATATGAATTCAACTAAAAGACACTTTTCTGGTCTCTAAAGGCATTTTCAGTACCTATTAACGGGAGGGAAAAGACCTGTTCCCAGAGTGTGCTGCATTTCCTAAAGCAGCCTGGCAGCGTCCCAGGAAAAAGCAGCACCATCAAGACAACCTTTCCTGTCTGTCTCCACGGCTAGCTGTCTGAAGTGTTTATCCTGTTGCTGCTCACGCCATCCTTCTTTGACATCTGAACTGAGCTTCTTTAGCCTTCCCATGTGGAATTAAGACCAGTGGCTTTAGAGGAATCTTCTAGGTCCTCAGAGCCAGATTGCAACTGCTGAGGCATCTAGTCTGTGACTGAATAGCTATAAGGGTCTCAGCCTCTCTAGTCTGTAGACAGCCATCATTGGCTAACTCACCTCCTACAGAGTAAGTCAATCTAATAAACTCTTTTTATATATATATATATAATATTAATTATATATTTTATATATCATATATAATTATAAAAATAAATAAAATAAAATATATATATTCCTCAAAAGAAGCCTGGAGAATACAGGGTCCTATTGTGGCACTATTGAGAGTGGGTGAGACCTACAAAGAGACCTTCAGACAATTTGGCTGCTTCACCGAGGCTGAAAGAGGGAAGGAACCTGGCCATTTCCTTGTCCCCTCCTTTGGCTGTCTAGCAACAAGTACTTGTTTTGCCACTTTCCATCATGTTGTTATGCCTCACCACAGGTCTAAAACATGAATCTTGAACTGAAAATTCAAAAATTACAACTCAAAACAAATGTTTTCTGTTTTAAGTTGTCTCAGGCATTGGTCTAGTGATGGAAAGCCAGCTCAATTAATTAATTAATTAATTAATTAATTTCATTTTCTTTTTTTTTTTTTTTTTTTTTTTGGAGGTAGGGTCTCACTCTGGCTCAGGCTGACCTGGAACTCACTACTATGTAATCTCAGTGTGGCCTCGAAGTCATGGCAATCCTCCTACCTCTGCCTCCCGAGTGCTGGGATTAAAGGCATGCACCACCACGCCCAGCTAATTTCATTTTCTTATGGCTCCTTCAAGTTTATTCTCTTTTTTGGGTAAAAGTGGTCTGCCCTAAATGTAATTTTTAATCCTTAACTCTTATTTCTCTTATGAATATTATAGATTTAAAAGTATAATTTAAAATGCCATTCGGGGCTGGGGAGATAGCTAAATTGGTAAAATGCTTACCTCGCAAGGACTGCCTAGAACCAATATAAAACTGATAGGCATAAGACCGTAAATCTGCAACCCAGCTCTGAAAAAGCAGAGGCAGGAGGCTCCCTGGGGCTGGCCCGCAAGTCTAGCCTATTTGGTGAGCTCCAGGTTAGCAAGAGACTCTATCTCAAAGGTTGGCAATTCTGATGCTTGAGGTTGTTCTCTGACCTGGATACTCAGAGGCACACTTGTGATGAACAATAGCCTGTGTGAGCACACACAGAAGCACCTGCACACACACATGAACACACAAACACAAATTTAAATGTCTTTGGGCAGCCTGGACCCTGCCTGTGTACTGTGGAAGCAAGCCTTTTGCTCCAGCTTCCTGATTGACTGGCCCCTGACTCCCCAGCTCCTGTATACCCTACACCAGAGGTTTGTGCTTAGAGAGAGTAGGTCAGAGATCTAGGTTCATTCCCCACTTCCCAGTTCCCTGGCCCTGGTTCCTCTGCTGCTCGCTTGGGGTGGCTTGAACCCTCCATGTGAGCTGCAGAAGCTGGACTTTTGCTCTGCCTTCTTGATGAACTGGTCCTTGGATCCCCAAATTTCTATTCCCCTGAGCCAAAGCTTGCATGGGCCACTGAGGGAGCTGGCTATTTGCTCCTGGCTCCCCAGTTCCCTGCTCCTGTTTCTCTATCCCCAGGCTCCCCAACCCCTGGCTCCTCTGTGCTGAAGAGTATGAAAGATGGAGTTAGTAGGCCTGGATTCCCAGTTCCCCACCTCCCAGTTCCCTAGATACCTGTGATACACACACAACCTCCATAATCTGCACATCTGAAGTTATAACCCCATCCTAGTCCAATATGATTCACATTTAAAACAGAACACTCACTGAAGATCCTACAAAGACAAAATTCTTGCTTCCCCCTTAATAAAATAAGATTTTTACATAGAGATGGTAGAGATGACCAACAAAAGTCAGAAAATAGAGATCTGGGCTGGAGAGATGGCTTAACAGTTAAGGTGCTTGCTTGCGAAGCCTAAGGACCTATGTTCAATTCTCCAGATCCCACATAAGCCAGACACACAAAGGTGAAGCAAGCATAACGTTTCACATGTCCATTAGGTGACGCAAGCAGCTAGAGTTCGATTGCAGTGGCTGAGGTCTTGGTATGCCAATCCCCCCTTTCCAAAATAATAAATAAAATAAAATAAAAAATAAAATAAAATAAAATAAAAAACGTACTTTTTTAAAACAGAAAGAATATAGAGATCTCCACCAAAGATGCCTAGACCCATAATGGAAGTGTCAATGAAAACAAGAGAAATTGAACCCCAAAAAGAAAACACAACAAGCCATGTGACCCTCATCAAGTAATTTCTGAACAGGAAACAAATCATCAAAAAAGTAACAAATGCGTGAATGAAACTTAGCAGAATCAGGCTGGAGAGATGGCTTTGCACTTCAGGCACCTGCCTGCCAAACCTAAGAATGCTGGTTCCAATCTCCAGGTCCCACATTTAGCCAGAACCAAAAAGTAATGGAAGGGCACAATGCTGCACTTGCCCATAGGAGGTGCACACATCTGGAGTTCATTCACAGAGGCTGAGAGGCTGCTGGCATGTCCATTCTCTCTCTGTCTCTCTAGCTCTTTCTCTCTTACTCTCTCTTTCAAATTAAAAAAAAAAAAAAATGAGCAGAATCATCTCTTAGAGCACATAGCTTTTGTCTCTATGCTTAACTTAATTGAAGAAAACTAGAGAGGCCTCAGAATAGAGATAAATGAAATGAAGGTGAGTTAACAAATAGAAGATCTCGATAATCAGCTGATTAAGCTTAATGGAGACATGATCAAATGCAAGAATGAATTTCAGAAAGCATCAATAAAATCAGACCTTGCCTGGTGTGGTGGGACATGCTTTTAATACAAGCACTTGGGAGGCATATATAGGAGGATAACCATGAGTTCAAGTTCACCCTGAGACTACATAGTGAATTCCAGGACAGCCTGGGCTAAAGCGAGAAACCTACCACAAAATAAAGAATAATAAAAAAAAAAATCAGACCTTAACCTGAAATCATACCTCAAAACAGATATGGACATGCGGAAAAGAAAAAGAAAAGCAACAGAAAACAAACATCAAATAGAGCTTTTGACAACCTTTGTAGATCCCCTTACTAACAGAGTTAATCATGTGGAAGACAGAACCTCTGAGCTGGAATATAACACAGAAGAAGTTTATCAGGAGTCTAAAAAAATTTTCTAAGTTCAAAAAATCAGGAGAACAGAATATGAAGGAACTGTGGGATACTCTAAAATGACTGAATATCCAGTTCATGAGTATAACAGAAGTGCACAAAATTCAGGCCAGAGGCATAGAGAACATATTCACCAAAATTATTGAAGAAAATTTTCCCAATCCCACAAAAGAGAGGTCCATCCAGATACTAGAAGCTCATAAAACACCAAACAGACAGCATTAAAGAAGCTCTCCAAGGTACATCATAGTTAAAGATCATAACAATGAAAACAAACAGAAGGCTTTACTAACAGCAAGGAGAGAAACAATTTATTCCTTACAAAGGTAATCCCATCACAATTACATCATGTGTTGGTACCATCTTTCCCCTTCTCCCTGTCCCCATTCCACTGGGGGTTTGACTTGGTGGGGTTGCTGGTATTCCAAATGGGGTTGTGGGTTATGTGTTGTGGGAGCAGCAGTCATTTATGGGGCAAGGCAATGCCTCCGGTCATGACTTCCAAACGTGTGGCTCTGACAATCTTTCCACCTTCTCTTCCACAAAATTCCCTGAGCCCTGGTGGGTATGTTTTAAGTCCACTTCACTGGTGAGTTCTTAGGAGCCTTTGGATTTGTGCTTTGTTATGTGTTGAGAATCCTCAGCATCGGTCTCCTTCACCCTGGTGTTTATTGTCAAGCTCACTATGGAAGCAACACTCTTGCTTGTCTCCCCAATTCCTCTGTGGTTTCAGCTGTGCCTTGGCTGAAGTACAAGGGGTGGTTTATTTCCTCAGGTATCACTACTTTCTACAAAAGAAAAACAGATGTTCCAACAGAGAGTGAAGTCAGCATAGGTTAAATTGGATAAGCATTATTAATTTAGGGAGTTTGATGGATGTAGTCCATCAAAAAGTAGTCAGATCTTGACATTGGAGAATACAATCCATAGGACTGTGACCTGGTTCTCAATTCTAACTATGTGTTCCTTTCCACTGAACAGATCTCTTAGCCAATCAGAAATCCATCAGTTACCCACCTAAGATCTGTGCTACCATTACATTGGTGTGCTTCTGGTCAGGCTGGTTGCTTCTGAGGGAAATTGTTATTTTTAAATTTTTTTATTATTTTTTATTTATTTTTGGAGAGAGAGACACAGAGAGAGACAGACAGAGAGGGAGAGGGAGACAGAGATGGGTGCGCCAGCAGTCTCTCAGCTGCTGTGAATGAAATCCAGATGCATGCGCCCCCTTGTGGGCAAGTGCGGCATTGCACCCTTGCCTCACTTTGCATCTGGCTAAACGTGGGACCTGGAGATTGGAACCGCTGGACATTGGAACCAGCATTCTTAGGCTTAGCAGGCGGGCGCCTTAGGCGCTAAGCCATCTCTCCAGCCGGAAATAGCTGGAGGTGTCAATAAAAGACCACGATTTTTGAAAGGGATTGTAATGCATAGATTTTAAATGCTACCAGAGATTTACTAGTTATGCAATTGACAGACTATTAAAGATATTTTTGCAGATGTACTAAATGCAACCTTTTCTCATTCTTTTTTTTTTTTTTTTTTTTTTTTTTTTTTTTTGGTTTTGCAAGGTAGGGTCTCACTCTGGTCTAGGCTGACCTGGAATTAACTACGTAGTCTCAGGGTGGCCTCGAACTCTCGGCAATCCTCCTACCTCTGCCTCCCGAGTGCTGGGATTAAAGGCGTGCGCCACCACGCCCGGGCTTAACCTTTTCTCATTCTTGTCACTTCAATTTGCTCATGTAGTTTGACCATAGAAATGATATACTGTTTTATTGTTAGAAGGATAAATACATGCTGTTTAGTTATTCATTTTGGATTTAGTTTTACTGCTGTTACATTTGCTTAACAGGAATGTCTAATTGTCTCATCTTTCCTGCTAATAGTTTCCCAAACACCTTACCTTATTTTTATCCTTGTGAAAATATGGGCATTTTTGATAGTATAGTCAGAATATGATGTGTGTACTCACATAAGAGAGAGTTCCCTGATTTATTCTGTTCTCTTGCTTGAAAAGCCTGTAAAGATCCCACTAAAATAAACCATTAAGAAAAGTACAGCTCATTCTTAATATCTGCAGGAAGAATAGTGAGACTCTGCCAAACTTGTGTAAAGTCAAACTTATAATTATTACCCACAAAAGGTAAATTTATAGTACTTAAAGTGGATAAGCCACTTTCAGACTTAAATACATCACTGTGGGGCGATGACACTGAGCGAGCATCAGCATGGCCTATTTAAGAATACCGTGTGCAGTTTAAGCGGGACGTGTCACCTCAGCACTTTACATTGATTGAACAAAATTTCACTAACTGGAAGTTGAAGCATTTCATCAGGCACAGATTGTCGCTTCCCTCTGAGTTCAATAGACTTACCTGGGTTGCTAATGACAATAGAGTGGCATTCCACCATCTGCAGTGTGATGAGAATAATAAATGGAGTGTACTTCTCTTCTTTTAAAGCCTTTTTCTTAGAAGGAGAAGGGTTTTTATTAAGGAGGAAAATGGATCATGAATGATCACAATGCCTAAAGTAAATAAGGATTGTGGAAATAGTTGGGCAAAATATGCTAAGTATAATGCTTTTCAATGAAAGAAAGCTAATATTTCACAGTTTTCAAATGTAACTGAGTAGAAGATGATTCAAACAATCCATGGAGTAATTTAATCCAACAGTATGTGGCTTTTCAGACTGTGAACTGAAATTTGCAAGCCAAGTAAAAATTTAAAAATCTTTGCATGCAAAACATAATTTCTGAACATTATTGCCTGTTTCTGCTGAGGTGACTCAACTACTGTTTGTAATATTGGAGGATGGTATAAAACTACTTGAAAGAAATAAAATATACTCAGAGGAAGGTATGGCTTATTTATTGGTCTCAGTGTATTGTGAATAACTCAGGCACGGCTGCAGAGATGGCTTAATGGTTAATGCATTTGCTTGCAAAGCCGAAGGATCTTTGTTGAACTCTCCAGGACCCACGTAAGACAGATGAACAAGGGGGCACATGCATCTGGAATTCTTTTGCATAGAGCCCTGGCGTGCCCATTCTCTCTCTCTCTCTTTCAGCCTCTTTCTCTCTCATAAATAAATAAATAAATAAATTAATTAATTCAGGCAAAAAATAACCTAGAAATATTGATAATTTTATTTTTAAAATTTAAATGACACAAATATTGTAATTAGAATAATTCATGACTTTGTATTTCACATATGTTGTGGACACTTGAATGATCTAATTAAAGACAATTATCTTTAGCTTTATTTAGGTCATGCTTGTTGCTGTTTTTCTGTTACTATTGTTCTAATCAGGCCTCAGGCCTGTCTTATCTCATTGTATTCAGTCCCCCAGCTCAACTCCCCACCCCTACCCTCATCCCCATTCCATCTCTGTTAAGTATCTTGAGATCAAACACTTTAAAAATGCTCTGTTGCCGTGCATGGTGGCGCACGCCTTTAATCCCAGCACTCAGGAGGCAGAGGTAGGAGGATCGCCATGAGTTCGAGGCCACACCCTGAGAATACAGAGTGAATTCTGGGTCAGCCTGGGCCAGAGTGGCGAGACCCTACCTCAAAAAACAAAAACATAAAAAAAAAAAAATGCTCTGTTGTGTAACTGAATGATTTATTACTTTACTATTAGAGGGGCTGGAGAAATGGCTTAGTGGTTAAGCGGTTTGGATTGTAAGCATGTGCTACTACATTCAACTTTATCAGATCCGAGGGGTCATACCCAGGGCTTAATGCATGCTGGGAAATGACTCTACCAATTGAGCTACGTCACTATCCCTAGGTAGAGTTCTTACATACATTCAGTCTACTAAGCAGTGACTGTTATAATGCTATAAAACTTAGTTTAAATCCATTGCCTTATTTTCACATTTCTAAATTGGAATTTTATAATTTTACACATACATTAAATTATCATTCACTTTTAAAAATATTTTATTTATTTCCAAGAGATATATGGAGAGAGAAAGAGGAGAGAGAAGGTGCATACCAGGGAGTCTTTGCATTGCAAACCAGCACCAGATGCATGTGCCACTCTGTGCATCTGGTTTACATGGGTACTGGGAAATAGATCCTAGGCTACCAGGCTTTGCAGGCAAACAACTTTAACTGCTGAGCAATCTCTCTAATCCAGCATTAATTGTTGATGAAATGATGTTTTAAAACTATACTGAGACATGAGTTCAAATGAAGCACTTGGTACTTAATTAAGCAACTATAGCACTTATTCTTATATCAAAGTCCTCCTTTGTAGGGCAAGATTAAAGCTAGTCTACAACACTATAATTTAGAATATAAACAAGATATTTTATTAAACCACTTTGTAATATTCTTGTTCATCTCATTTTCTCAGCAAATAACAAGTTAGACCAAGTAGTCTTTCTCCCTGATGGTTTATAATCACAGATTCCTCTTGTTCCTGTGGTTTGTCCAAGGATTCTGTCTACATGAAAATTCCTGAAGGTTAGTTAAAAGTGGATATGGCATCTCATGATGTACAAAGCACAAACATAGCAGCTGCCAAGTCTTCTAAAAACCAACATTCAGAATCATTCAGAATCTGTTCTGACGCATCCCTCTGCAGAGTGAATAAAGAGACAGACCAGATTCAGAGCAGCAAGAGCTCTTCCCTTGAAAAATATGAATGTTGGAAGCCAGACTCATTTCAGTATAACTGTTACCAGCTAAAATATTTAGTAAGATTGTAAGCTTTGGTCTAGGTAACTTTATGCTATAATGCTACCTTGGTCCTGGGTCACCCATCTTTTATTTACCTTAAAAATGATTTTAAGGACAAGAGAGATGACATAGTCATTAAGGAACTTGCCATGCAAGGTTGAGGACCAGAGGTTGGATACCTGAGATCTATGTAAATGCTAGGCAAGCCTGTGTACAGATAGGAAGATTCCAGAGAAAGCTGCCTCGCGAAACTGGCCAAATCAGTGAGCTATGACTTGGGTGATAGACTGTTTCAGCAAACAAGGTGAAATTTATTGAGGAATACACCCATCGTTGCCCTTTGGCTTCTGCATACATGTGCACACACGTGCCCATACATATACAAACACTAGTGGACATATGCATATACAGAACATACACTTACAGACACAATAGAAAAGGGGTAATGAGGGCTGGAGAGATTGCTTCATGGTTAAGGCACTTTTTGGCAAAGCCAAAGGATCCAGGTTGAATTCCCTAGTATACATGTAACGCTTGATACACAAGGTGTTACATACATCTGTAGTTCTTTCTCAGTGCCTAGAGGCCTTGATGTGTCCATTCTCTCTTTTTCAATCTCTTAAATGAATAAATAATATAAGAAAGTAATGATACTAAAATAAATTTTAAAGTTTATTAGGATAATCAGGTGCCAAGCCTCTTGAGTATATATAATACAAAGTTAAGTGTCCAATACTTGTTCGTTCAATTACTACTCTTATTCACCAATTACATGATTATATTGAATAAATTGTTTAAGTTTTTATCACTAGTTTCCTTTATAACTTTAAAATTAGTCCCACTTAATAATGCTGTTGGAAAATTTTAATTAGATATCATCTGGCTGCTTGGTGGAGAATAGTCCCTGTTGCAGTCAGGTTCACACTGCTGCCAGAAAACACCCAACCAAGACCAGCCTGTGGGGGAAAAAAGGTCCATTTTGGCCTACAGACTCGAGCAGAAACTCCCTGACAGCAGGAGAAAACAATGGCATGGGCAGGGGGTGAACACAACATCAGATGTACCACAGTGACAGAAGAGTGTGCCAAACATTGGCAAGGGGACACCGGCTATGACACCCATAAGTCCGCCCCCAACCATACACTGCCTCTAGGAAGCATTAATTCCCAAATCTCCATAAACTGGCAACCCAGCATTCAGAACACTGAAGTTTATGGGGAACATCTGAATCAAACCACCACAGTCACCAACTCATTCTACCCTCCCCAGGAGTAAATGTCATGATGGGTTTATGGAAGGTAAAATAAGTTAGTCACTAAATTTCAAAGTTGACCAGAAATAAATAAGTTAATTTAGCTACTTAAAATCTTTTGAAAATAAAGTGAAGGTCTCTGATATATAAGGTTCTGGGCAGACTGTTTAAAATGGTATTAATCAATATCAATCTACACTTGAATAATTAAAGTTTACTGTGACTTCTCTGAATATTAATGAAAGTCTTCTTAGATTATTAGAAAGTTGCTAGTAATTGTGCCTTGGATACTGTCACAGAAATTGGATTATGGCATTAAGGATGGTTTAGATGAGCTGCAGCTTTGTTGACCAGGTTGAGCTACTCTTAAATTCTCCATGGAAATTTAAAAAATACCCCCTCCTACAGAACCAAGGAAAATCATTAAAAAATAAATTGGCATGCAATTACAAAATTATAAAAAAATTACATTGTTGTGCTTTACCATCTAAAAGTTAAAATGAACCAAACAACAAATTAGTGATTTATTATAGTCCTTGACAGCTTTTGAAGTGTTCTTTAAACCAACGTACTACAGCTTGAAAGGGTTCCTTGTACCTCAAACAAGAGAGGAGCAATTAAAAGAGAGGAGCAATTAATAGTATCATATAATAATATTTATTATGGATTATGGAGTGTATTTGAAAGGTGTTGTGGTCACCTTTTCTTTACTGACACAAAACACCCAACCAAAAGCATCTGATTAGAGGAAAGTTGTTTATTTTGGTTTACAGTCTAGAGGGGATTCTGTAAACCAAAATAAATCTTCCCCCGCCCTACAAGCTGCTCTCGTTCAGGTGTTTTCTGCCAGCAATGCAAACCTGACTGCAACACATTTGTTACCACATAGTAGCTTGGGAAAATATATATAAAGTATCAATTAATAGCCTTTAAGGGCTGGAGAGATGGTTTAGCGATTGAGGTGCTTGCCTGCAAAGCCTAAGGATCCAGGTTTTATTCTTCAGGTACCACATAAGCCAGATGCACAAGGTGGTACATTCATCTGGAGTTTGTTTGCAATTGCTAGAGGCTCTGGCATGCCCATTCTCTCTCTCTCTTTTTTTTTTTAAGTTATTTTAGTTTATTATTTTATTATTATTTAATTTTCAAGCAGAAAGAGAGAGAAGAGAGGCAGACAGAGAGAGACAGGGCACACCAGGGCCTCTAGCCACTGCAAATGAACTCCAGATGCATGAGCCACCTTGTGCATCTGCCTTACGTAGGTCCTGGAGAATCGAACCACGATTCTTTGGCTTCACAGATTTGCCAATGGGAAATGAGGTCAACATAGGTTCAATTGGTTAAGCATTTTTAGAGAGATTTTGGTGAGTGTGGCCTATCTTTTGGCTAAAATTCGATATCTTTTCAAGCATAGGTACCTATTGAACTTAAGAGTTTTCAATTACATGACCATAATTTATAACATCAACATATATATTTATATCAAATTTTAGTTTACTTTAGAAACTAGAAGCTTAATATAATTCATTTTCCTAATTTCTCTACAAACTAAATCATGGCCTCTCTTCAAAATGATTCCACATTCATTGACCCAATCATCATGACTTTGAATTTCATTTATAAAACATAATAGTGATTAGTGTTATCACAGGGGAAACACCTAATAGAATTGTGTATATGAGATAAAGAATTTCAAAGGGAAAGTATATAGCATCAAAATATGTAAATCATCAGATTTAATAAATAATTGACTTGTGAGTGATATGAAGACTTTTATTATTGTTAGAAGATTATCATAAACTATCTGGTTTATAGTAATTAGGACTTAGGCACTGTGATGCTTATTTGTATGCATTTACTTGAATGGGTCATGGGTTACCCAGATATTTTGTTCAATGTTATACCTAGATGCATGTTTGGATATACTTCTGGATTACAGCAGTTTTGTAAATGAAGGAAAGTAAAACAGATTGTACACCTTGGTAAGGGTGTGTAGCATCCACTATTGAGAACCCAAGGATAGTACATATGTGAAACGGAGTGAGTACTTCTTTTACCTCCTCAAACTGGGATTTTGGCATTGTCTTTCCCAAGGTTGGACAGTATGCCAGAAGATTTGTAAGTTCTCAGAACTTCGACTCAGACTGAAATTACATCATTAGATTTCCTAAGTTTTCAGCTTGCAAACATGAAAACAAATCTAAACATATAAATAGGTAATTTACATATGCAATTATTTGTTTTATATATACATATATGTATAAATATATGATATAAACATATAAATATATATGGAGAGAGGATTACATGATTTGGTGTGTGATTAATTATGTACACACTCTAGTGATTCTTTCTTGTAAGAACACTGATAAATATACGCAATTAAAATTTTCTTCATAGAAAAGAATCTCTTGAAGAGCAACAAAATGAATAGTTCATACCTACGTATATGTAGACAAACACATAGGGAAAATTAATATTTAAACAAATGTGACTATATTTTCTCACAATGGACAAATAAGCACTGGTTTGAATGTAAATGTGTGTCACCCATAGCCTGAGGTATTTTTGATTGTGTTTAAGCTTCCCACTAAAGTCTCTTGCAGGCTGAGCCCTAAGGGTGGATCTTGCATCCAGCCTCACTAGGTATGTAGAGAACCAGCTTGAGAACTGGCTAGCTGTTGGTTCTGCATCTCTGCTATAGATGTATAAATCAAGCTGAGTTCTTCCACCAAGAAGACGTTTCCCTTGGAATCTGTAAGCCTGCAGTCAAACTTTTTCCACCCATAAGCTGCTTCTGGTCCAGTGTTTGTTCCAGCAATGAACAGGTAACTGGTACAGAGAGGTGGTATCATTGCCATGGATCTGAAGGTATGTTTGTTGGTTTTTTTGGAACTTGATTGTGGAAGGAATTTGGATTTGGTACTTTGGTCTGCAGAAGCCTTGAAGTGTTGTAAGCAGAACTTTATGGGTTATTGTGGTGATAGTTTAAAAATTGTAAATGCACAGGGAATTGTAGACTTTAAAGGTCTGAGTTAGGAACTTTCAAAGGAGAAGGGGAGAACTTTGTTCACATTGAACTACTGGCAAATAGGCTGGTTGTATACCTCCTGTGCCCTGAAAATTTGATCAAAGTTCAAAAGTAATGGACTGATGTGATTGGTGGAGTTTTACATCAGAAAGATCTGCAACGTCTACAATTTATCACAGAAAACTGGATAGTCCATGCATACAAACATACAAGTATAACTAATATTTAAACAAATGTGCCTATATTTTTTCACAATGTACAAATAAGCACAAAGAAATTCCTGTGGAATACCTTCTCCAGAATGAGTAAAAAGTCCCAGCAGAAACTTCCTTATTCAATAAGCTAACAAGAATAGATTTTTCTGGGCATCTTGCCAACTAAGTATGATAATGCTGATTTGAAACAGGAAGCCCTCTTGTCGAAAGTCCATAGTTTATGCTCATAGATTTCCTAGATATTCACAAAGAGTGAAAAAATACCCTAAACATATCATTTACTACAGTCATTAAATACTGTGTAGCAGACAGCTTCAGGTTCGCTGAGATGAACTTCCAGACCAGGCACAGTTATGGAGGAAGGGATATTATTTATTGAAGCTTACAGATCCAGGGGAAGTTCCATAATGGCAGGAAAAGCTGGCCTGCTCTCCACAGGGCCAAGCAGAGAGAGAAAAAAGCCAACCAGCCACCACAGCACACAGAGCAAAACTACAGCCAAAAGGTCACACAGCACACTTCAGGAACTCCTGCTAGGCACATTTGCATATCTTTACAATGGACGCTCAAACCATCACCACACCTTAAGACCGGGGGCCCCCAGTGACCTTGCCTCTAGCAAGGTGATTGCAGATGCAAACTATAAGTAATAAAACACTGAATATATTGGGGGACATATATTCAAACTACCACATTCCGCCTCTGGCCCCCAATATATTTAGCTCCTGGCCCCCAATAGATTTATAACTATCACACATTGCAAATTGTACTCAGTCCAATTTCAAAAGTTCTCACAGTCTTGACCAACTTAAGATAGTGAGTCCTGTAAAATCAAACAAGTTAAATACTTTCAACATGTAAAGGCACAGAGTAAACATTTTTAACTGGTAAAAGGCATAGCAAAGAGAGACTAGAATAATGCAAACTCAACTATCATCAGCTGTCATCAAACTTCTGCAGTTCAAGTTCAATATAACCAGAGACTGACAGTCTCCAGTTTTCCAATTCCGCCCCTCCAGCTGGGCAGAGTCGCCAGGGAAAACTTTCATCCCATGCCAATACTGCACTCCATGGTAGCCCTTTTGCACAGTCCTGGTATATCCAAAACATCTTCAGGTCTCCATGCAAACCATGGTCCATCTTCCAAAAGGCTCTTCCAGCCTATACCTGAGGGTCTTCATGCCCTGCCTCATGCCACATCTCAGCAGTGGCTCCTGGAACCGTGTGCAATTCCTGACCACTCCATGCATTTTTCATGCTTCCAAAATTAATACCAGGTGTGCAGGACACAGCCATATTCTTAATCCAGGGACAAAATAAATCATAGCCTTGAAAAGCAGGTTCCTTCTCCAGTCAGCTCTTTCCAAAGAGTTTGCATTTTTAACAGTCTTTCCTCAGGCATCCTCTCCATTGTTTTAATGTAAATCAAGTCAGGCCACCTTCCTTCCACCTTCCTTAAGATTGCTAATGCGTTGACAATAGCAGCTCCACTAACCTAAAACCAGTCTCAGTGCTTCTACTTTTAACTTGCTTCAGGTTTTCCAGCTTAAAATCTTAAAATCTCAGTCCAATATCTTCAGCCAAGCACATCAGTCCATTACAAATTTAACCTTGATCAAACTTTCTGGGCCTGGATAGCAGAACGTAGCCATCCCTTATGCCAGTAGCCCAGTTCCAACGAAGTCCTCTGCATTCTTTCCTTCCCCTTAGAAATCTCATAAGCCAAGCCTCGAAGTTCAGTACAGTCACACTTAGCATTCTAAAACTCTCATCAGAAAAGTCCATAAAACTTGGCTTACCACTCCAGAAGGCACCTTCAGTTGCAAGCACCAAGTCCATGCCCATTCCTCCAAAACAAAGGTTCCAAAAGACAAATATCCACACGGTCAGATTCATCTCACCCCACACTCCTCGGTACCACTTTACTGTAGCAGACAGCTTCAGGTTCGCTGAGATGAACTTCCAGACCAGGCACAGTTATGGAGGAAGGGATATTATTTATTGAAGCTTACAGATCCAGGGGAAGTTCCATAATGGCAAGAAAAGCTGGCCTGCTCTCCACAGGGCCAAGCAGAGAGAGAAAAAAGCCAACCAGCCACCACAGCACACAGAGCAAAACTACAGCCAAAAGGTCACACAGCACACTTCAGGAACTCCTGCTAGGCACATTTGCATATCTTTACAATGGACTCTCAAACCATCACCACACCTTAAGACCGGGGCCCCCAGTGACCTTGCCTCTAGCAAGGTGATTGCAGATGCAAACTATAAGTAATAAAACACTGAATATATTGGGGGACATGTATTCAAACTACCACATACTGTAAAACCATTAGGAAAAATCATCACTCATACCCACCTCAGCTTGTGTGGCTTTGTTTAAAGGCCATAGTTAGAGGCACTTGGAGAAATCATTTGCCTAGACTTTAATCACTTATCAAATTCTTAGTAAGTACAGTGCTTTTAAAAATGAATAATCTATAAACAGTTATAAAATAAACAAAATGATATACAATCAAACTGACAACTGGATAACCACTTCAGCTGCATTTCTTGGAATTATCCCCACCATCAAATGCTTTCAGTGGAAAAAAAAAAAAGAGAGAGAGAGAGAGAGAGAGAGAGAAGCTGGGAGTGGTGGTGCACGCCTTTAATCCCAGCACTGGGGAGGCAGAGGTAGGAGGATCACTGAGAGTTCGAGGCCACCCTGAGACTACATAATGAATTCCAGGTCAGCCTGAGCCAGAGTGAGACCCTACCTTGAAAAAAAAAAAAAAAAAAAAAAAAAAAAAGAGGGAGAGATAATTGTTCTCTCTTTTTGTTACGAAGCTAGAAAGGGAATAAAATTAACAAGTTCTTAAAGATTACAAAATAATCAATAGAATTTTACAAAAATGATGTATATCTTATTGAATATCTTTTGTTGGCCAATTGAGAGTAATGCAATTTAACATAAACACAACCTTTTTTTTTTTTTTAATTAGAAAGAATACATACAAGTACTCACTAAAAGACAAATATTCACTTGCATTGTCTTACATTTTAAATTACAGGTGTGTTTTCATACACATCACCATATGGGTGTTGTGTAAATGCAATGCAGTAAAATTTAAGTGAACACACAATATACTTACCCATGGGCTTGGACATAACTAAGTATTTGGGATGGAATTGTATGTTTGTTTTATTTTCATTTGACATTTTTTATGGGAATAAATTTTTTATTAGTTATGTATATAAAGTAAATACATTCATGTTGGTACCATTGTGAACCTCCTCCCTGTCCTCCCCCCTCGGAAAGAACCCTCCTTGTTGGGAATGTGGGTTGTGCATTGTGGGGTATTCATCAGTTATAGGGAAGAGGCAATGTCTCTGTGCATAATGACCCAACAAATGGCTCTAACAATCTTTCCACCCCCTCTTCCAAGAATTTTCTTGAGCCATACTGATTCTTTTTTGTTTTGTTTTGTTCAAGGTAGGTCTCACTCTAGCTCAGGCTGACCTAGAATTCACTCTGTAGTCTCAGGGTGACCATGAACTCACAGCAATCCTCCTACCTCTGCCTCCCAGAGTGCTGGGATTAAAGGCGTGCACCACCACACCCGGCTCCAGCTTTAGTTTACATTTTTAAGGTTTAGAAGGAGTTTACTAAATAAAGAGGAGGAAATACAGAGAGATCTTGCCATGTGGAAGGCAGCGGGAATAGAGAGCCCACCTTGTGACCCAAATTTGGGTCATTTATGCATTCTGAATGGAGAATGAGGTAACCAGCCTTGGTACCAAGTTTTCGGGATGAGCTTAACCAAACACAATGTTAGGATCAGATTTACACCTTAAATCTAGGAAAGGAGAAATCCTTCCCAGGGAAAGATTCGGGTTGTTTATAGAAAAACAAATGTAGGTAACTCCTTTAGGCAAGAGGTAAGAACAGGCCTAATCCTTCTCTGACCTCTAGCAAAGTGAAGATAGCAAGGTCAGTCCAAGGACATTTCTTACATTTTACTTTTGGGATCATCATCCTAAACTGCTTTAATCCCCCCTCTGACGAATAAACCCTAACTGCCACTAGAGAACTGAGGCTATGACCAATCTGGCTTCTTCAAGCTGAGTGGAGCTTGAAGGAATGGCAGTTGGGAAACTTCTGTAAGGGACCCCAAACATTGGTGGAGTGGGGGAAGACAATCCTGGAAGAAAATGTTGGGGGAAAAAATGAAGGAGTTAAGGGGAGTGGGAGTGTGCTCAAAGTTCATTTTACCTTATATTTCTCTAGTGGTTAATGATATTGAACACGTTTTAGTAATAAGTATTGGGTATTTCTATTTCTTCTTTGCAGAATTGTTTTCGATTCCTTATCCCAATTTTCATTTGGGTTATTCATTGCCTCAAGTTTTTGAAATTATGTGTGAAGTCTAGGTATTAATTTTCTGTCACATGTATAGATAGCAAAGTTTTTTTTTTTTTTCTTTCTCCCATTGTGTAGGCATCCTCTCACTGAACTGAGTTTCCCTTCCTGTATTTTTTTTTTTTTTTTTTTTTAATTTCGTGAGGTCCCATATGTCAATTGTTGGCCTTATTTAATGAGCATCCAGAGTCCTACTCAGAAGGCTCTTACCAATGCCTGTAATTTGAAATGTTTTCCCCAGTTCATCCTTTCGCAGTTTCAGAGTTTCAGTTCTTACATTAATGTTTTTGATACATTTGGATTTGATTTTTATGTAGGACAAGGAGGTAAAAATGAAGTTTCATTCTGACACATGCATATAACCATTTCTCCAACAACACTTGTAAAGGAGATTGTTTCTCCTGTCACTGTTTTTGGCTTTATCGAAAGTAGTTTCTAAGCTGTGAGAATGAACTTTTTCATGTGCCCAGTACTCTTATATTTACTATTTTTATTGTATCTCCAATATTTTAAGGGTACTGCTAATTCATTATTATTAACTTATCTTGGTTGTCGTTGGAAAGTAGCAATTGTTCCTCTTTGTCTTCAAGCTCAGTGATGCTTTCTTCTCTCTCTCTCTTTCTTTTTATTTGACTCACTAGGTCTTTAATTTTCATTATTTAAGTTTGGATTTTCTTCACTGATTACATCTTTATTGAAGTTATTTTTCTTTCACTCATTTCATTTAAATTTACTTTTCCTTGGGATTCATTTTCTAGTTGACTTTGATTTTTGATTTAGTATTTTATTTTTATTTATATTTGAGAGAGAAAGAGGCAGAGAGGGGGGTAGGTAGAGAAAAAGACAGAGAGAAAGAGAGAGAGAATGGGTGCACCAGGGCTGTTGGCTGGGGCAAACCAACTCCAGAAGCATGTGTCACCTTGTGCATCTGCCTTAGGTGGGTCTTGGAGAATCTAACTGGGTCCTTTGGCTTTGCAGGCTAGAGCTTTACCAGCTAATCCATCCCTCCAGCCCCTCTTTGATTTTTTTAAAAAATATATTTTATTTATTTATTTGAGAGACAGAAAGAGACACAGAGAGAGAGACAGAGAGAGAGAGAGAGAGAGAGAAACAGAGAGAGAATGTATACGCCATGGCCTCCAGCAACTGCAAACGGACTCTAGATGCATGTGCCCCTTGTGCATCTGGCTTATGTGGGTCCTGGAGAACTGACCAGGGATCCTTTGGCTTTGCAGGCAAGTGCATTAACTGCTAAGCCATCTCTCCAGCCCACCCTCTTTGAGTTTTTGAATGTACTAATAATCATTCTTTTTAGATCTTTATCTAAGATTTTATTTAATTCACTCTAATCACTAACTGCAGACACTTATGTGGAATTCTTATTTGTTGGAGGAGTTATATTACATTGGCTTTTCATGATGCTTTTGGTTGAATTTATTCATTTCATTAATTTTATTTAACCTCCCCGTATTCTTTCACATTGAGTACTTGCACTGTTCAACAGGAATGAGGCTTTTCAGGGCTTGTGGTGTTGATTCCCTCTGATTGACAGGTTCTAACCCAACTAAATTCCTGCAATTCTGATTCTTCCATTCAAGCAGTTACTATCAAAGGGTAGGGCTATGATGACTGCACTATAATTATAAAGATTTTAGGAAATAGAATGGCACTGATATTAGTAGATGTGGTTTTGAGGGCCAAGTAAATGGAAGAACAAAGTAGGAGGAGAAGGGTAACCAAAAAGAGAGAAATAAAGATATGCACTCAAAAGAGGGATGTCATTCCCAGTTCTCAGGAGGCTGAAATACAGAAAACCCTCAAACCTAGGCAGAACGTGTTCTTTGAGAGAGGAATATGAAAAACAGAGAGTTATAGAAGAGGCACACACCCCCATGCACCCACACATACAGAAAGAGAGAGAGAGATTGGGACTGAGATTAGGATAGTGATGGTCTGCTACACTGCATATTCTGGTCATACTTGGCCTTCAGTTGCTAGTGCTGTTTATATCCCTGCTCAGATCTGCTGTCCTTGTCTGCTTTTAACCAGCCCAAGTTTTTTTTTTTTTTTTTTTTTTTTAGTTTTTCTGAGGAAGCATCTCACTCTGGCCCAGGTTGACTTGGAATTAACTATGTACTCTTAGGTTGGCCTCGAACTCACAGCAATCCTCTGTCTCCCTAGTGCTGGAATTAAAGGTAAGTGCTACCATGCCCAGCCCAGTTTTTTTTCTTAATTCCCCATTAACCCTCTTGCTATTACATGGTGTTCAGTAGTTGGGTTAGCAGGGGTGACTCTGGCACAGAGAAAGCCTGGCTTGCTCTGCAAGGAGAGAAGAAGACAACCCCAAATGATGACCATCACCTTGATTATGAGGTAGATTCTCTCTTCTTTGCCAATACATTTGTCAGCTAGCTATTCCCAAAGCTTCTGGATTCTTCTATCTCCATCATAGCCATTCTAGGATTACAGATGCCCATGTCCGGTGTGATGGTTTGAATTAGATGTCTCCCCTAAACTCATAGGTTCTGAATTCTTTGTCCCCAGTTGGTGGCAATTTCAGAGGTTAAGCCTTGCTGGAGGAGGTGTGCTGTTGAGGGGGAGAGCGTGGGCTGGAGATGGGCTCACACTCTTCTTGATGCTGTTTTCTATCTTTTTGGGCAAAGGTGATGTCCAGCCTTTGCTCATGCCATTCTCTCAATTGACATCATGAAGCTTCTCCAGACTGTAACCAAATAAATACTTTTCTCCCATCCGCTGTTTTTGTTTGGTGCTTTATGCTAGCAATAAAAGGTAACTACAAGTAAGCCTATGGTATTTGAAGGTCTGTACTGACGTACCATGCTTACATAGCTAGTACTTTATCGACTGAACTATCTTTCTTGAGATTATATGTTCAGTAGGTCAGGCTGGCCTCAAGTTCACCATGTAGCTGTAGCTAACCTAAACTCCTGATTCACTTGCCTCTACCTCCCAAGTATAGGAATTATAGCTATATGATACCAGGATAATGTTTTCAAATGATTTCCAAATTTTATTTATTTTATCATTTATCTGATAAAATATAAGACTATCTAGGGGTAGAGTAATAACTTCTGAAAATAACTAACAAAGCAGAAGAAATAGAAGACTTTTCATGAATATGGAAGATATCAGTAATTGAGAAAAATAGACCATACATAATTTAGTATTATTGAAAAGGAATTATAAATGCAAGAAAAAAATGAGTACTTGAATAATACCTGAATCTAAAAAAGTCTCCTAACACATGAAAGGTATAAAAACTTTGGCTTAAATAGTATAGAATAAAACAAAACTGTGACACTGAGTTGTGAAAAATTAATACAAGTAATATTGTGGTATATTTTTATGTTGATATACATGGGAAGAAATTAAGAGAGATAGATTAGCAAAGATAATTATGGAGAACAGATATGTATTTGTCAAATTTTCCAAATCAATTAAAGTATTTATATCAAAATAAATACAAAAATAGCCCACATAATTGTTATAAATGATGATATCTGAGGTTGAGAATGTGGGATGGTGACTGAGAGGCACACAGACCTTTGAAAAATTGAATAGTCACTTACTAATCTTCAATTAAATATCAAGTATCAATCACATCAGCAAAATTAATGCTTTCAAATTGAGAAATTTGTTTTTGTGCCTTTCCTTCCCATATAAAGTGCAAGATCAATTATTCTAAAGTGTACTTGAAATTGTGACTTGAAATTGTCATAATATGTCATTTCAAGTTTTTATCATACTGAAGCAGTCAATATATAGTACTTGAAAAGCCAAACCATCAGTTGGCAACAGAAATATTACATTCTAATCCATAAATATAAATGCAAAATATTTCACAAAATGGTAATTAGACATTTATTTATTTATTTATTTATTTATTTATTTTTTATTTATTTATTTTGTCTTTTCAAAGTACAGTCTTGCTCTAGCACAGGTTGACCTGGCATTCACTATGTAGTCTCAGATTTACCTCAAACTCATGATCATTCTATTACCTTTGCCTCACAAGAGCTGGGATTAAAGGCATGCAGCATCATGCTCAGCTAAATTAGACACTCAGGTCAAGTGTAAATAACTACAATTTAAATGCCATCTACTATGTGTATATACACTTCTTATCATTATTCCTGTTAAGTATAATAATTAAAACTGAGCATGGGAGAATAGTCATAAATGGAATATATTCATCATTTGGCCATATATGGAATAATAACTGATTCTTTAAATTTGGCTGATAACCAGATATTTGAAAATAAGTATAAATATGACTATATGTATCAACTTGTTGATGAGAGAGTGGAATAAGTCAAAATTTACAGAATTATACAAGTAGAAATAATATAATGAAATATACAAGAGTTTAAAGGAGGAAAGAAGGTGGCTGTTCAAATTACTCAGGACAACTATGCCTGCATTAAAAATTAATGAGTATATGGTATTTAATAATGAAATGGGGTGTATGAGCTCCAAACCCTAGGTTCATGCCTTCTTCTAACCAAAGAATTGGATAAAATGAGAAGGATACTTATTAAGTTATTATATTTATTGAAGGAAGTGCAGAACCAAGGGAAGGAAAATGAATACACCCATGTGGTCTAGAGTATATGTGGTGGGTCCATAAAAAGATATTTAGGAAAGAAAAGAAAGTGCAAGAGCTCCTGCCATGTGGAGGACAGGAGTGGGTGAAGAGTCCATGTGGGAGTAGGAGTTGGAGGTTCTAACCTCTTTTCACCACAGCTAGGGTAAGATGAGAGGAAATTCAACATAACCTGAAGATTCAGGAGGATCAGGCAGCCCATAGAGCTTGCCCTCCCTCTTAAAAGTATTTATAACCTTTCTGTACTGGGCTTTACCTTCTGACTCAAGTGAACCAGAGAGACAGCTCTTTGGTTTGGGTTAGAGGCTGTCTCACAGAGAGGCTAGTCATGATGTCAAGTTCTGGGGCCTGAACTTGACCAATCACCATGTCAGGAATTCTAGGATAGGGCATCTCCCTCCCAAGAGGGGCTCCTTTAGGCAAGAGATAAGGAAAAGCCAGCCTCCTCTTTGATCTCTAGCAAAGCCCAAGGACATTCCTGGTTTCTACTTTCAGGGCCCCAGTCACCCTAAATGCCTAACAAGGCTACTTCACTCACTCTGGTACTTTCCATTTGTAAATGTTTCTCATCATCTCAGTAAGTGTTTTTTTTTTTTTTTTTTTTTATGTTATATACACAGAAAAATCAATTCAAGCATCATTCAACAAATAAAAATTTTGTAAACTATGTATATGCCTAATAATTTTAAGTCAGGTACAGGATTTTTAAAGTGTATATGGATATACTTTTATGAAATTAAGTAAGTGACTATTACATCATCATGTTTCAAATATTTTAGAAAATATGGTTGCTATATTCAAGTCAATTATTTAGACTGCAAATAAGCCTATTGCTCAATACTATTATTTAAATCAATAACACAACTTATATCTTCACAAAGAAAGGGTAGCCTCTTTATAAAGGAGTTACAGTTCTTATAGAAGAGAAAAGTTGATTTCTACATAAGGATTGAAGACAAAGATGTTGAGGTCTACAATCTAATAGTATGCCTTCCACAATTCATCTGGGATGCAACTTTGTCAACTGTAGGTGTTTCAGACAGCAAGACTCTGGACCACGTTTAGCTAAGAGGTTTCAAAGTAAGCAAGACTTGGCTGACTTGTTTGTTTCTTTAGGCCACACATTGATTTGATTTGTAGTTCAGTCCATACTTAAAATATGGGCGATTTCACATAAGACAATCCAAGGTTCAAGCTCCCTAGAGAAAATCTGCAAGTCTGGCCTTATTTTTACATTCACATTCTAGCAAGTCCACTGTTTCAATATTTTTTAAATATTTGTTTTATTTTTATTTATTTATTTGAGAGAGAGGGGGACACACAGAGAGAAAGAGGCCAATAGAGAGAATGGGCATGTCAGGGCCTCCAGCCCCTGCAAAGGCACTCCAGATGCATCTGGCTTATGTGGGTCCTGGGGAGTTGAACCTGGGTCCTTTGGCTTTGCAGGCAAATGCTTCAATGACTAAGCCATTTCTCCATCCCTCAATGATTTTTAATGACACTATAATCCTCAGTGGAAACAATAAGCTATTTGATGTCTGTCAATATATTATACTTTTTTGCCTGCCTGTAAGAGTGGATCTGTGTTTTCAAATATTTTCCCCATTTTCCAAGTGAAAAAGAGTATGTCAGTAGAGGGCACTGAAGGTAATGCTTCCAGGTAGGTCCCTGGGCCAGTTCCTTCTGAGTGAAGGCCCTCTCTGGACTCAGGCTCCTACTGTGTAGTGTGTTGTGGGTAACAATACCCACTGGACCAGAGAGAACAGCACAGAGTCCTCACGACTACATTGCTACTGACTTGTTTGTATTTGCTGTTATTGTTTGTATTTGTGTTCATTGATGTAATTTTCACTATGTAGCCCAAGCTGGCTTGGAACTTGAAATTCTTCTGCATCAGTCTCAGTGATAAGATTACAGTATGTGCAATCACACATAGTTCTTCATGCTATTTTGTAATCAAATGTCTCTTGGACATTACCTACTAGTACCTTAGATAGCCAGTTTCCAGCAAATTCTGCTGATATGGCACAAGGCTACATCTCTATCATGTAAGAATCCCCATCCTTTCTCTCTCCAGCAGGATGTGGCCTCCCTGGGCTGGACTTCCCCAGTGAGATTACAATATTGTGTGAGGCTGCTCTGTACAGTATTCCTTTAGTTTTAAAAGATCTTTTCTTATCAGCAATTCCTTCTTATTCTGATTCAGCTGTCCTTATTCTTCTTTTCACTAACTAACTTCTTGTTTGAATTATTGTTTTTGTTTACCTAGGGTTTCCCATTATAATTCACTTTGCTCTTATTTTTCCTTTTTATTAAGCAAACATTCTACCATACTATAGAATGTCTTCAACAAAAGTAATAATGTGAACTCTAGACAAACATTTTTTTTCACAAAAATGTGATGTTTGGGGCTGGAGGGATGGCTTATCAGTTAAGGCATATGCCTGCAAAGCGTAAGGACCCCAGTTCAATTCTCAAGGTCCCACGTAAGCCAGATGCACATGGTGGCCGATGAGTCTAGAATTCGTTTGCAGTGGCTAGAGGTCCTGGTGCGCCCATTGTCTCTCTCTGTATACATATATATATATATATATATATATATATATATATATATATATATATGTCCCTCTCTGTGTCTGTAATAAATGAATAAATAAAAATAAAATCTTTAAAAAATGTGACTTTTTGTGGAAGTAAAGAATACTCCCATGTGTTTAACAACAACAACAAAAAAATGTAACTGTGAAAAACCTTATGTGCCTAAGGCTTCAATGAAATTAGGTCAGGTAGAGAAATGTGATGAGGGGAGAATTGAAAAGCTGCATGAAGGCCATTGTACTGGATGCTTCATCTCTCATCAGCCTCCATCCACCCACTGGTGATGCTGTGTTCTCATTTGTCCCCGTTTGATCTCCAGTGTGTAGAGAAAGCATATTTCTCTACAATGTAAGACTTAAAATGCTATTGCTTTTTTAAGTTGCTTTTGACTATACATATAAGCCTCAAGATTTTTGCC
This sequence comes from Orientallactaga sibirica, assembly GCA_036365145.1. Lineage (NCBI taxonomy): Eukaryota > Metazoa > Chordata > Mammalia > Rodentia > Dipodidae > Orientallactaga > Orientallactaga sibirica. The sequence goes on from JAEOAD010000017.1 coordinate 13,847,311, forward strand.
ACACCATAAAATATACCTTCTTATATCTGACTAAACCTGTCAAAAATAGAATTTTACTCGTTCCATTCCTGAAGGTACCCTTCCTGAGCAGCTGTTGGGCTCTGGGGGTGGGGGTCATGTGATCATGAAGTATGGATTGGTTCTATATTTTCATTTCTCATCAAATGATTCTTTTATTTATTTTTTTCATTTATTTATTTATTTATTTATTTATTTATTTATTTATTTATTTGAAAGCCAAGAGAGACAGACAGAGAGAAGGGCACATCAGGGTCTCCAGCCACTGCAAAACGGACTCCACATTTGTGCACCTGGCTTTTTGTGGGTACTGGGGAATCAAACTTAGGTCCTTAGGTTCTGAGCCATCTCTCCAGCCCCAAATGATTCTTTTTATAATTTGTATTAATTAGAACACTAGAGTCAGTTTTGTGGTGTGTGACTGTGCTTTTGTGTGTGGGCTGCTACCACCATATGTAACATTGCAGTGTCTGACTATATTTCTGTTTGTGAGTTCCTACTACCACCTGTAGCACTGCAGCTTGAAATAATGCTTTCATATGTGGGTTTCTTTCACCATTTTTAACATTGTAATGATTGACTGTGCTTTTGTGTGTCAGTTCCTTTCACTACATGTAACACAGAAAACAATATGGTAATAAGAGCCATAACAAGCTTATGGAAGAAAGAAATGTTAAAAATATAATAAATCAAAACATGATTGGTTCCATATATGTGAATTAATGGAAACAGAACATTATGCAGTACAAAGTTATATACAAAAACATTCACTTTAGTGATGGGGATTTGGAAAGCAAATCTGTTGAGCAAAATATAAACTAAATGTTCTAAGCCAAAATGAACATTTTCAAAAGTGAGTTAAGCAGAAAAAAATATATTTAGCTTTGCAAAAATATAATCAAGTATTTATATGACAGTACATTTAAAATTACGAAATTATGTTTTATCCTTCATTGTTAATGACAAGATGGCAGATAAGAATAATGGTACCCAATTATCTATAGCATAAATTAAAAAACTTGATTTCTGCATGTTCTCAATACTTAATATTTTGTATCTAGATAATATGCACATTTTGTATTGAAAACTTAACCTTAACTGTATTTAGAATATTTAAGATATTATCAATTCTTAATTTCTAAGCATTAAACTGAAATGAGCATATATTTTAGAAGGTTTATTGATATAATTTAATTCCTTGCAGACCTCAACTTCTGCATATATGTATGGAGGAGTCATTTGTATGATATCTCCTAAAAACAAATGGACAACATGCAGAAATTTAAAACATCTTTCTGGAAGTTTGCTAAAGCTACAAGGAATCCTGAAAGACAGGATGTCCTGGGAGAATGTCCTGGTCATGCCATGGGTAACACTGAAACCTTTGACAATAGAGAAATTTCCACAATGACGTTGCTAGAGAGATGGAAATCAAGCCTAATGTAGGCCAAATCATGAGTCAATTGAAGAAATTTGCCTCTAAAATGAGACCCAATGATGAAAATACAGAACTTTGAATTATCTTCTCTTTTCATGCAGAAGAAACAGATATAATTTAATTTAATTTAATTGTGCATATCAGGAGATAAAGCAAATCCCTGATGAGTGAAAATTTCAACAGAAATAAATGGCAGACAAGCCATATATGGTCAGCATGGTGACAGTGATGGAAAAAAATGGAAAACTGGGAAGAAAGATGTTCTATAAAAGAGAACTAGGTGTTTGCACTTGTCACAACTCTAATTAAAGTAATTACAAAATTCATTTGTCCTCACAGTAAAACAACAAAATGATAACAAAAGTAATTTATTTTCATAGTAACAATGACAAAATAAACAAAAATCCAAAGAAAACAGACATAATGTCTTTTAAAAATATTATGTGCTGACTTTAAAATTACATTAAAATTCATATTTCTTCCTTTTCATTTGTTCTGTATATTTGCTTTTTGAGATAGCATCTCACTAGACAGTCCAAGGCTAGCTTGTAACTCACTATTTAGCCCAAGCTTGTCAAGTACTTTCTATCCCCCTGCCTTAGTCTATGCCTTGAAAGTGCAGTGCTCCATCAGCTCAGAAAAATTCATGCAATGAAGTCCTGAGTTTTAGCACCACAGATGTTACTGTATTTTGAGTTTGAGTCTTTAAAGGTAACCAAGTTGAAAGGAAGTTATTACATATGTCTCCTATCCTCTCTGACTATAGGAAAAGGGTGCCCTATAAGGAAATGACACCAGAACAAAAATACACATAGAAGGGACAGGAAAATGATTGCATGGACAACTAAGAAGATATCTCAGAAGACATTAGTCCTATCAACACCTTGTTCTTGAAGTGCTATTTTGAAGTACTGTTAGCAAATATACTTGTGTATTCAATGTCTTTAATCTATGGTCATTTATTTGGAGATTCAAGCAAAGCAGTCTAGTAAACCCAATGCATCATACACAAGAAAGACCTCATGAGCTGAATTCTATGGTGAGCTGAGCCCTTAGTGAGTAGACAGTTTAGGAGAGAGCCATGGTACTTTCTAAGACTGGTCAAGTGGCTCAGAGCATAGATGTTGTCATATACAGTCTTTATACATGCAATATTGACATGGGAAGAGAAACTCCCTCCAGATGAACAGAAATCTGCTAGTGTTTGGATGATAATGTGAGCTATGAAGGACAGGGACGAGGATAATGGAATCACCATTATGAATGTAAAATTAGAATAATATAAATAAAAGAAAATTTAAAAATGATTCAAAAAAAGAAATACTGAAGTCTGGGAGGACCAAAAACAGATGAAATGATCACTAGATTCTCCCCTTACCTTCCAAATGTTGCCAAGAAAATCAAGATGGAGAAGGTGATAAGCACAGAGGAAGGGCATAGTCGTGTCAGGTTCATGGTTATTGTTTACAGTGATATTACTAGAGGTACTGGGCATCCATAAGCAGGATTGATAGTGTTTTATAGCTCTCATGTGTGATGGGGATTTCATCAGTATACTTTCTTGTATATAGGCCATATTACTAAAACTAGTTAAAGGTAAGGAAATTTTATCAACAAGTTTAATATGTTACTCTAAAATAGTCTTACAGAATAATAGAAATATGTTCTTCATTTTCTAAATGCTTTGATATACCTATCTATGTAGTATACCTATAGATGCATACTTTGAAACACAGTGGCTATAAGTACTCTGAAATGCTGTGTTAATACTGTATTGTGGCACAGTACAACAGCTTGCCTTATCTTTTCAGTAACTTTAGCAGGTTATACAAATTTACAACCTGCAGAGAAAAGTCAAAAATTTGAAATACAGGTTTAAAATATGAGATATTTCATCCTCTTTACAGAGCCATATGTTTCATTTTCATTTAGTTGGTTGGTATATTAATAATCTATTTCACAAATATAAAATTGTATGTGGCACTTGGGAAGCTGAGGCAAGAAAACTTCCCCAATTTTTAGGCCAGCCAGGGCTACACAGACAGTTCTAGGCTACAGAGTGAGATCTGTCTCAAAAATAAAAATGAATAAATAACATGTGTGCATCTCACTCCCCAAGTTCTTATTAATAGCATCCATTATTTAATGCTTATCATTAACCGATATTTTCAGCCTCCAATTTTCATTTTCTTGTAAGATTTTGATAACTCCCTCCTTCTCTAACCTTGAAAATATTCAATCTAGAATTCACTAAATGTAATATAATATCTACCATGGTACTGTTAATTAGCACCTTGTTTTTGAGAGTATTATAAAGCCTCTTCAGACAAAAATAGTGTAACCATATTTTACATACAAATAGACATGCATTGATTTAAAAATATCTAACACAAACATGTAAGTTCTTAAATTAACATTAGAAGAAAGAATATCTGCAAGAAAATTAAGCAAGGTAGGAAAAAATGAAAGGGAAGAGAAAATGAGGACAAAGGAAGGAAAAGAGATGGGGTGGGGGAGAAGAAGGTAGGAATAAGGCAGAGGAGTGGAAGTGAGGTATGGGAAAGAAAATAAATGATAATAAATCACCTTCAGATCATTTTTTTGGTGTTTGCCATATTATCCTCTATTAAATTATGAGATGTAAAATAAATATTTCTTACTATCTATAACATGATCTTAATTTAGGATGGATTAGTCTTGTTTAACAAGATGATTGGCAGTTGGGGGTATACATATGTTCATGTGTATTGTAATGAAGGAGGATAGGAGAAAGATAGTTTCTTTCAGGTAGTTTCAGTTAGAAATTGAGGTCCAGAAAAAACCAGGAGATGCCACCTCACATACCACCTCACTCTGGCACAATAATGGAACTCTTGGCAGAAATGGAATTCATGTCTGATCAAGACTGATCAACAGTGTCCCCTGCTGCCGACAGTCTAGCCTGCTACCTGGTTGGACTGGCCCGGGTGGGCTGGCTCTGGGATCCACCCTTCAAATCTACAAAGCAGTTCATGGTCTTCCCCTTGCCTATAAAGGCTGCTGTCTTCTTCCTGTGACTAGCTCCACCCCACTCAACTCTGCTCCACTCAGCTTTTCTGGTTCTACTCCAATCTACTTGCCTCTCTTTACTCAACCACAAAGAAATATGTGAGGCTAGCTTCCCCACCCTCCCACCCCCAAGCTTGGCTGGGGATGAAGAAGGAGCATAACACTCCTTCTTAGTCTGGGGGAATTACTTCTGCTTGCCTCTGCTTCTGCTTTATAGTTTATGATAACTTCTCACTTTGATCACATGCACGATTTTCCTCTGACCTTCTAATCTACCACATGCCTATGTTTCCCCTCATACCCCAGATCTACCACATGGGGGCTTTCACTAACTGTAGGTCGGCCACTTATGTAAATTCTTTAAACTTGGGGTAATGATGAATGTAACTTTCTTCATTACTCATTTCTCCTCTGAGTTTCTTGGTCTCTGCTTTGATATTTTTCCTTCTTATTTTTCCTTGAGACTAACCATTTGCTCTTTTAATTTCCCTCTATAGGAAAGCACATGACAGATGCCATGTGTGTTTGTCCCTTCTAAGTCTCCCTACATATACACCTAAGTTCTATCTTCCACCTGCTTGCAGCCCTGCCTCAGTCTTTCCTTGAAAGCCTCAGTTTAACTTCCTTCCATGTGCTTGCAACTCTAACCCAGTTTTTTTTTTTTTTTCCCAGAAACCCTCAATTTTTCTTAAATTAACCTCATAAACTATGTGGCTACTTCACATGTGTTTATAACTCTGCTGTAGCTTTTGAGGGACCCCCTCCCAGACCCCCCAAATCCTGTATCAGTAGTTTGAATGTCTGCCCCAAAAGATTCAGGTGTTTTATTAAAGCTTGTAATTTGGGTATCTAACTGACCAGCTGGAGGAGGTGTCACTGGGGGTGAATACTATGTTGGAGGGCAGATCTGGTTTTCCAGCTCAAAAGTATCCAGAGAGATCTGAGTTCTTGGTGGGGTCTCTGCTGCTTGCTGCCATCCTGGTGCTGGCTGCTTCTGGTGTTTGCTGGCTGGAGGTGGTTTCTCTCTCTGCTTGGATTTATAAATGTGACTCAGCTTCTTCCACTGGGATGGAACAACGCTTGGATCTGTAAACTTGAAATAAGTCTCTTTCTCCCATAAGCTGTGTGTAGTTTGGATATTCACTCCAGCAATGCGAAGCTATCTAAAATAGAAATTTATGCAGTGTTGCTGCATGATGAATGTGATCATGTGGATTTTGGTCTTTTGGAACTTTGTTCTGGAGGAATAGACATGCACTTGGTACATGTAACTGCAGATGTCTTAAAGAGTGTTAAGCCAAAATTTATTGGTTATTCTGGAGAGATTGTGAAAATGATAAATACAAAGAGAATTGAATTTGGAGACTTTGCTTATGAACTTTCAAAGAGGAAGGAGAAACCACATAGAACTTTGTTGGAACTGGGCTACTGGCATAAAGGCTGGTTCTATTCTTCCACCCAAGCCCCGACAGTCTGCTCAAAGATGAATTTGAAAGTAATGGACTGATGTGTTTGGCAGAAGATATCCAACTGGAAAATATGAGATTTAAAGTTGAAAAATTCAAGTAAATTTGAAGTTACTGGCCCAGAGACAGGTTTTAGGATACTAAAGATGCTATTATCAAGCATATTACCTTGAGAAAGTATGGCCTAATTGCCTTACATTGAAACAATAGAAAGGTGTCCAAAGAGATTCCTCCCAGGAAATGTTGAATGGTAGAAATGCACTCTTTTGAATGGAAGAAATTCCTCCTTGGATTAACAAGTAGCTGTATGGCTGAACACCTGATATTGGTTTCAGAAGCATTAAAAAAAAAAAAAAAAAAAAAAAGGATAGAAGTGGGTGATGAAGTGCACATAGTTCCAGGAACTTCTGCAGAAACATAACATATGAAACAGGGCAATTTCCCATTGTGGTCAGAGATGGCATTGTCTGAAGTTAAATAGGTGACTCTGCTGAGAAGGAAAATAAGATATTTCTGTTTTTACAACCTGTAAAGGCCAGTTTATGGAGTTGAAGATGGACCATGTTTTTTCAGTGATGACCCAAAAATGTATTTGATATACCAGGTGTTGCAGTCAGGTTCACATTCCTGGCAGAAATCATCTGACCAAGAGCAGCTTGAGGGAAGAAAGGTTTATTTTGGTTAACAGACTCGAGGTGAAGCTCCATGATGGCAGGGGAAAATGATAGCGTGAGCAGAGGGTGGACATCACCCCTTGCCAACATCAGGTAAACAACAGCAATAGGAGAGTCTGCCACACACTGGCATGGGGAAACTGGCTATAACAACCATAAGCCTGCCCCTAACAAAATACTGCCTCTGGGAGGCTTTAATTTCCAATTGTCATCAGCTGGGGAGACTAGCATTCAGAATACCTAATTTTATGGGGGACACCTGAATCAAACCACCACACCAGGATTGTGAAAAGGCTACCATGGATTACTGTTGGCTCATGATGGAAGTTTTCCATAGCTACTCAGCTCAGCTGGACACATGGAAATTGAATATCCAGACAATCACTGGTTTTAGATACTGGCCTTGAACTGCAGATGATTGATGTTAATCTGATGGTTATTGATTTTGCATTGGTTCTGTTTCTCCTTGTTATGCTTATGACTTATAGCAATGGAGATGTTTATTCTGTGTCATTATATTTTGTAAGTTTGTAACTTGTTTTGATTTTACAGAACTCACAGTTAAGATACAGTCTTGAATCTCAGATGAGCCTTGGAACTTTCAAACAATCTTAAAGTTGTTAAAGACTATAGGTATATTTGAAATTAGACTGAATGCAATTTATAATTTGATTTGGTCCTGAGGTCTATTGGGGTCCAGGGGTGGAATGTGGTAGTTTGAATGTATGTCCCTGATAGACTCATGTGTTTCATTAAATCCTGTGATGTGGGTCTACAGCCACCCACCTGGAGGAGGTGTCAGTGAGGGAAGAATCTGGGGTCCAACCCAATGCTATTCTTGGGGATCTATCTGATTTTCTAGCTCAAAGTTATGCAGAGATGTCTGAGTTCTTGGTGAGGTCACTGCTACTTACTATTGGTTTTGTACTTGCTGCTTCTGGTGTTGCTGGCTGGTGGTGGTCTACCAGTCTACTTGGATTTATAAATGAGAACCAGCTTCTTCTACCATTATAGAACTTCCCCTGGATCTGTAAGCTTGAAATAAATTCCTTTCTCCAATAAGCTATGTCCTGTTTTGGGTGTTCATCCCAGTAACATGAAGGTGTCTACAACATTTTGTGTATGAACATTGCACATATTTTTATTTTGTACTTTTTAAACTCTTTAACTGGGTATATTTTAAGTAAAAAACAAAAAGTAAGTAAAGTAACTTCTCCATTTAAGTCCCTTCTAATATTCAAGCAACAAAAATCCCTTATATGCAAGGAATTAGTGCTTTTAATGACATTATCTCTGATACCTGTTATCAGGAATATTAATTTTTATTTATTTTTTATTGTTATTGTATTAGGTTAATTTATGAAATAGATTCACTGTTACAGATCTATATTTCAAGATATATTTTTAATAGCTAAGTAATTAAAAAGAAAATATCTGTATCACAGCATCAGAACTCCAAACAAACGCCTTCTTCATTGTTACATATTTCTTTGGAGATTTTAATGAACATGCCTTTATGAGAAGATAAAGTCAAATTTAACAAACAGTGGGGCTTGGGGAAGTGTCTCAAGCATGAAAACATCAGTTCAAATTCTCAGGACCCATGTAGAAGCAATGCAACGCAGTGTGTGCCTGAAACCTAGGGCTGGGAGGAAGAGAAAGGAGGATCCCTGAAGTTTGCTCGCTAGGTATTCTAGCCAAATTGGTGAGCCTAGACAGGTTTGGTTAGAAGCCCTGTCTCAGAAAATACGTGATCATGATAGGTATAGTGGCACACGCTTTTAATCCCAGCACTCAGAAGGCAGAGGTAGAAGGATTGCTGGGAGTTTGAGACCACCCTAAGACTACATATGTGAATTCTAGGTCAGCCTAGACTAAAGCGAGACCCTACCTCAAAAAAAAAAAAAAAAAAAAACTAATAAATGTGATCAACTGAGAAAGACATCTGACATTATTGTCTGGCCCCCTCACATACAGGTGCCACGTGCATGTATATGTCCATGTCCATGTGAACATGTGTACAAACATGTATACACATCACACACACATGCACAAAGAAAGTCCTTTAAATCTGTGTCAAAATAATCAAGCTCACCCTTAATACTATATTTTGAACAAATGTCTTTTAAATATTGACATGAATTTTTGCTATAAAAAACATTAAGATTGAATAAATTTTAAAAATGAAAAATTTCAATTTTGTAATATCTAGATTGTGGTGGTTTGATTCAAGTGTCACCTGCAAACTTCGGTGTTCTGAATGCTAGGTTCACAGCTTATGGAAATTTGGGAATTAATGACTCCTGGAAGTAATTTATTACTGGGGGCAGGCTTATGGGTGTTATATCCAGTGTCCCCTTGCCAGTATTTGGCACACTCTCCTGTTGTTATTGTCCACCTGATGTTGGCCAGGGGGTGATGTCCATCCTCTGCTCATGCCATCATTTTCCCCTGCCATCATGGAACTTCCCCTCAAGTCTATAAGCCAAAATAAACCTCCTTTTATCCAGAAGCTGCTCTTGGTTGGGTGATTTCTACCACAAATGCAAACCTGACTGCAACAGTAATGTTGGTACCAGAGAAGTGGTGTCATTTGCTGCTAGACACCTGACTGTGTGGCTTTGTCTTTTTGGAGCTGATTTTAAAGAAGAATGTGAATAGATTTGAAACCTTGGCCTAAGAGATTCCTTGTAGTGCTGTAAGTACAGCTTGATAGATTATTCTGGTCAGAGTTGAAAGATCTGAATGCAGTAAGAACTATGGACTGTGAGATTTGGCTTAGGAGGAAGAGAAAGAGCTTTGCCTGAACTGGGTTAGAAGCAGTTTGTGTGAGAAGCTGGCTATTATGGCCACACCCTGAGAAGTTGTGCAGGGTTGTTTTCTGTGTAAATGGACTGGGATGAGCAGAGGGATACGGCACAGAAAAAAAAAAAAAAATTAAATCTTTGATTGAAACTGCTGCCCATTCAGCTGCAAGTGAGAGATTACAACCTTTGAGATTGGGCCAGCTGACCTGCATTGGAACCAGAGAAAGAATGTAGTCTTTTGGAGGGGCCTGAATGCTGAAGGAGTGTCCTGTTCTTCAAAGTCTGCTTTATTCCCCCCAGAATAACAAATTGTCACCATACCTGGTATATTGGAGTATAAGAAATGCAGGAAAGAGAGGGCCATATAATGAGCAACATGGTCTTGTGTTTTGGAAATGGCCATGGGCAGTGTGAGGCAGGTTTGCTGGATGCCTGCATGGAGACCTTGTGGAGACATGAGGATGAACTGTGGATTGCAGTGGAGACCTAGTGGAGATGCCAGAACCACAAGATGTCTGTTAAGGAGAGGTTTTGGCCCCAGATGAAGTTTTCCAGGACTGTGATTAGCCTCGCTGGAGGGATGGAATTGGATCTCCAGAGATTTGTTGCTGGTTAGAATTGTGGGAGTTGGAGATTTATCACTGACTAGAGTTGTTGGACTTGCAGCTATAGTTTGATATTTGCCCTATTTAAATCTTGTATTAGTTGAATATTTCTTTGTTATGCCCAATGCCATCTTTTACAATGTGAGTGTTTATTCTGTGCCATTATAGGTGTTGGGGGGGGGGTTGGTATTATGGCTGAGTTAAAAAACCTTGGAGTATGGGGATATTTGAACATCATTAGGATTGTTAAAAATGTGGGGACTTTGAAAGTTGGACTGAATGCATTGTATTTTCTATCATGTATGGTTATCATTTTATAGGGGCCAGGAGCAAATGTGGTGGTTTCATTCATAAACTTAGGTATTCTGAATGCTATTCTGAATTCTGAATTCCCAGCTCATGGAGATTTGGGAATTAACGTCTCCTGGAGGCAGTGCATTATTGGGGGCAAGCTTATGGGTATTATAGCCAGTATCCCCTTGCCAGAGTTTGGCACACTCTCCTGTGGTTATTGTCCACCCAGTTTTGGCCTGGGGGTGATGTTCACCCTCTGCTCATGCCATCATTTTCTCCTGCCATCATGGCAGTGGCTAGAGGCCGTGGCACATCATTCTCTCTCTCTCTCTCTCTCTCTCTCTTTCTCTGCCTGTTTCCCTTTCTCTCTCTCTTAAATAAATAAAAATACATATATTTTTTAAATAAATGAAAAGAGTTCAGAGTTGAAATGAAATTCCACACATTTTGATAAGTACTTCTAAAGGTATCAAAATTTTTAGGTCAAATTCATGAAGAAATTCAACTTGAAGAAACAATATTGACCTACCGTTAAAGGAATTGGGAAATAGTGCCCTGACTAGTTGCCATATTTATGCATCCAACTTACCAAAAGCCAACTGAGAATAAGATATTAAGGATATTCAAACTGTAGTAAAGAACTTATAAATCAAGTGTGTTTGCATTTTTCTGGAAACTGTCATAATGCTTTCTGTTAAGAGTATTTAGTTCTGTTAGAAACTCTAGTAAGTGAATATATCTGTTAAAACATTATTACTTCTACCAAAACCATTAGTAGTCATACCACTGAACATTTACTAAATTTAAATGGTGTCAAGTAAACAAAATGACACGTACATAACTAATTATTGGTATACTTACTATTAGTACAATTATAAGGTTAAATAGTCTCATAAAATTCATTGTCTTCAAAATTTATTATCAATATTATTTTTAGTAAATAAATAAAATTGTATCTAAAATAAGGGCAAATTAAATATTTTATATTTATTTTACTGTCATATCTCAATAAAATTGTAGATTTAAAGAGAAATGCAATGAATCTTTTTTTATATTACCATCACAAAATATATCTCCAATACTTCATAAATGTGCTTTAGGTTTGAAATTTAAAGCTAACATATTTTCCAAAATGATCAAAAATTGATTATTTTATAACTTATAACTCCTGGTATTCTAAGTCATACATAGACTTCAGAACATATTAAAGATTATATGTAAAAGATTTGCTTATGATCTTATCACACAGATAAAGTAAATAAAAGTTAATTATTTAAAGATCAATTTCTCCTGTTTCTACACAAAATACATAATATAATGTCTAGTTATGTCAACTTAAATTATGTTTTTTATATTTATGATTTTTTAATATTTTATTTTTATTTATTTATTTGACAGAGAGAAAGATGGAGTAGAGAGACAGAGAGAGAGAGAGAGAGAGAGAAAACAGGCATGCCAAGGCCTCCAGCCACTGCAAATGAACTCCAGACCATGCGCCACCTTGTGCATCTGGCTAACATGGGTCCTGGGGAATTGAATTTGAGCTCTTTGGCTTTGTAGGCAAAGGCCTTAACCACTAAACAATCCCTCCAGCCCTATTTATAATTTTTTAATAAGCAATTGTATTAAAAAGACCCCCATAGCAGATAAGAGGTTTCAGATATTCATTTTAATTCTTTATTTTAAAACCTGCTTCTCTCATCTAAAATCATTTATTAGGTCAAAGACACATTACCAAATAACTCTAGAAACATTTTCTGAATTGTATTCCTACAGTGTTGCACAAATGCTAGAAGTAGTTGGAAGGAAGAGTATCTGTTTGAGAAAATTGCATAATCTCTATGCATTTGAAAACAGCAGTTGAAGGATTATTTATTGCCACAAGAAAGAAGTGGTTGTGGGTCTTTTAGATAAGGAATCTGATCAGCTTATATAGAATAAGTGGCTGACATTCTCTAGTCACGAAGAAATAATAATTTATTCACAAACCTCTGCTGTTAATTTTATCAGAGAATAAATTATCACACATATGCAATACAAAGAATCATTTTCATTTTCCTAAAAATTACTTTTGCCATGTATTTATGTTATTGACATTATTATTTGACATCTAGTGGCTTCTTAAAATAATTCCCTGCTCATAACAATATATATATATATATATATATATATATATATATATATATATATATTCATAAATTAGTTTACAAATATAAACCAGGGGCTTTCATTTTCTTAATTTTATCTCTACCATCACATTTTATTGGAGTAGAACATATAGAGTAATACACATATTATGACTAATGAGCTTGGTACATTTTCAAAACATGAACACACATATTTAACTCAGAAGTAAAATTATCTAATTAAATTATTCTGCCACTCATTACTGACAATTATTGATGAATAAATTCATTGCTACTCCATATATCATAGGTATATGAATCACATGTCCAAAAACAAATTGTTCATATGTAAGTATGTAAAAGAAATTCATATACAGCCAAGAATTTCATATTATAGGATATTCCTTTCATAAATGTTGTGCATAACAAAGAAGTTCTTTCTACTAATGTTGTTACCATCAAAATTAATATATGCTAAGCATTACATAACTGACAGCAACTAAATTTGAGGCATACAGAAGGGGTTTCATTTTAGTGGGAAAAGTCAGAAAAAACTAAATATGAATTATGTTATGGAGATGGTAGTGTTCTTTTATTTATTGTTTACTTATTTATTTTTGTTCAATTCTATGACAAAGGCAATAACTTATGATGAAAAAGTAAGAAACATATTTTGTCAAATTATTTCCTTTTGAAATTTTCTAATTATATTAAATGTGTTAAAAATATACTTTAAGGGGCTGGAGAGATGGTTTAGCAGTTAAGGTACATGCTTGCAAAGCCTAAGGACCCTAGTTTGATTCTCCAGGTCCCATGTAAGCCAGATGCACATGGTGGTACATGTGTCTGCAGTTTGTTTGCAGTGGCTACAGGACCTGGGGTGCCCATTCTCACTTTCTCTCTGTGTCCCTCTCTCTGTTTCTGATAAATAAATAATCATAAATCTAAAAATATATATTTTAAGGTTTCCTTGACAAATTATCAGAAATAGATATCAAGAAGCTAAAACATTGCCACAGCTACATGATAAATATCTAAAAGTAATTCTTTTCTTTGGTTTTTTGAGGTAGGGCCTAACTGTAGCTCAGGCTGACCTAAAATTCACTATATAGTCTCAGGGTGGCCTTGAACTCATGGCAATTCTCCTACCTGTGCCCCCCAAGTGCTAGGATTAAAGGCATGTGCTACCACACCTGGCTCCTAAAAGTAAATTTAATCACAAGGTTTAAAGATTTCTGCAATGAGAATTGTGGAACATTAGTGAAAGAAATTAACAAAGATGCACACACAGGAGGGAGTGATATCCTATAACTATGAAGAGCAAAGATTAATCTTATTAAAGTTGTCATACCACCCAAAGCAATTCATGGATTCAGTTAAATTCCTGTCCAGTAATCTTTTCCATAAACTAGAAATAATTCTAAATTTGTATGGAGCCACATAAAATCTGGGATGGCCAAAGCAATCAACCAAAAGAACAAAGAAAAAAAAATATAATGTTAACTTACCTGTAAGTTTTCTACAAAACTATAATAAATGAAAGAATATGATAGTGTAATAAATGCCATCATATATACAAATAGATTCAAATAGTTTAGAAGTATACCCACCGATGTATAGTCTACTGTCTGTACATGAAGATGCTAGAACCATCTTTAGAGAAATAAATTTATTTATTTATTTATTTATTTTGGTTTTTCAAGGTAAAGTCTTGCTCTAGACCAGGCTGGTCTGGAATTTACTATGTAGTCTCAGGGTGGCCTCGAATGCTCAGTGATCCTCCTACCTCTGCCTCTCCAGTACTGGGATTGAAGGCATATGCCACCATGTCTGGCAGAAAAAAAATTTTTATAATAAATTGTTCTGGGAAAATTGGCTATCCAAATGTAGAAGGATAAACCAGACTCCTATTTCTTACCAGTTACACAGATAACCTTAAAATGTATAATAGACTTACATGTAAATGCCTCAATTACAAAACTAATAGAAGAAATTATAGGAGAAGTACTTCAGAATTTTGATATATATGGAGAGGAGAGAGAGAATGAATAGGGATGCTATGGCCTCCAGCCACTGCAAATGAACTCCAGATGCGTGCACTCCCTTGTGCATCTGGCTTACATGAGTCCTGGAGAATCCAACCTGAGTCCCTTGGCTTTGCATGCAAGCACCTGAACCACTAAGCCATTTCTTAAGCTCAAGGAATTTTTTTCAAAAGACTCCAATACCACACACACACACAAGCAAACATAGAAAAGTGGGTTTATAACAAAATAATTTGTATGCACAGAAGATAAAATCATCAACAGAGTGAAGAGAAAATGTGAAGAATTCAAGAAATATTTGCAACACACACTTCTCACAGAGGGTTGATGTCCACAATATGCAAGCAACCACAACAAATGACTGAGCAAATAATATTAAAACAATGGACAAAAACTCACCCAACCTGAATGACAATGGGCAATACACTTAAACAGGTATTTTTTCCAAAGCAAATCTATCAATGGATCATCAAGATGTGAAGAAGGCCTCAATATCATCTGTCATCATAACACCATCATCATTTCTTATAACCTATTTTTGCCTCATTATTACCTTCTTCCAGAAAAGCTCTTAATTATGAAACCAGCAGTCTATTGCTTAGGGTCATTTTTATGGTTTGCAGTCTCCACAGTACCCAAAGACTGCTTACTATTCAAACCATAATTCCTAGAATAAGGACAATTGTGAACAACAGAACTATACTAAAATTATATCTTATGTAGAATAAAATTTGGTAATATATAGAATCACTTTGGAGCCAATCCAGAAGATATTAACTATGGAAGTACTGCACTAAAAATATCTCGTTATGAAATAATTTTCTCTTTAATGTGATTTTCTTTTGCAAAATTGAGAATATTGCACTTCTGAAGTTATATATATATTTTAATACAAACTGTTTTAAATTATAACATAAGTAGATTAAGCACAAGAGGCAAACTATAAAACAAACAAAAAACAAGTGAGCATACAAATAAATAGTGGGCTTCCAATCCAAAGAATACTAATAGGCTTTTAGTCCACATAATTAATTATAATTAGAAACCCAGAAAATAATTCAGCCATTGGAAAAATAGAAAACACATTTTTAAATGGATGTCAAGACTGTTTAAATGTTAAACTAGTGTTCTACCCTAGTCCAACAAAGACAACACAAGCCCAATATTTCCTGATCCCCAAACTTCCAGAACATTTGAAGGTAAGGCTCCCACCTCCCTGGATAAAAGTGGAGTCCTTAAGTGGATGGTATTTCACATATGTAAGTAGAAGAACAGATTACAGGGAGGGGAATGGCCTAAGCAAGGCCATGGGAAGAGAATGTGTAAAAGAAGGGCAAGGGGAGGGTCAATCTAAATTCAAGATAGTGAATAAGACTTATGTAAACCTTTTTTGAATAATGACACATCTAGAAGCTGTAGACTGTTACTAGAAAAGTTTCAGTGCCTGGGATGGGATACCTTCCAGTGAGTTGTTGACGAAGGAGGTCCCAGTAGCCTCCAAAACATTAAAGGCTTTTGCCAAAGCCCTTGGTTTCCCTTGAGAAACAGATAGTAAGACCCTATTGCTGAAGATGTCTCTTGCCTGAGAGGCAAGGTTACTGAGAAAGCAAGCTGGTGCTGAGCAGAAAACCTTTTCCCTGTAGACCAGCCAACTGAAAGCTGGAAAAGGCTGCACTGCATGCAGCTGTATGGGAGACAGAAGTCATCAGCAGTGTAAACAGTGGACACTGAATATTCAAGTTTGGCCATACAGGCCCAATGACTGAATGGGTGAAGGAATTGCTAGGGACTGCAAGGTCATGGATATCGAGGCCAGTTTCTGTCTGGACAGTTGCATTGTAAGAGGTCATACCCTTCCTTTGGCTCTTCCATTCTATCTGCCCCCTCTTCCGCAATGGTCCCTGAGCCTTGGAGGGTGTGACAGAGGTGTTTCAGTTCTGGGCACTCCTCCATCCCTTCTTCTCAGCACTGTGTTGCCTTTTGGGTCATCCCAGTGGTCATCGCCATCTGAAAAGAGAAGCTTCCCTAACCAGAAGTGAGAGTAGCATTAATATGTGAATATGAACATTAAGTGCAGTGCTTTCAGGGGGACATAGGATTTGAGTCATCCCACCTATACGTACCTACACCAGGTGTCCCAGCCAATCAGCCTGTGCTTAGAGGAGAAATCCACCAATACCTGGGCAGCATGCTCACTTCAGAGAGATATAACTGGATGAGATGAGCAAACACTAAATCCCAAGACTGGCCCAGGTGTGGCAAACTGAGGTAGGCCTGGCAAGGGTGTGACATCCTAAGGCCCCTCCCTTTAAGGGCCACCCTGATCCTGCCTAATTAACTGCTTACTCTGGCACCCCCCACATTTCTCTCTCTTCATTATCAAAGGCTGATAGCCTGTGACCGTGCTGTGTAACCTGTGATGCATTCCTTATATAACACCTCTGCACCTCCATCATTACAAGGTCATCTTCCAGTCCAGAGTTAGTTTCATCTGCTGCCCCAGTGAGGATTTCTCTGGAATTTAGATTAATTTTTTTACATTTGTGTTATTTAGTGTAGCAGACACTTCAGGTTTGCTGAGATGAACTTCCAGACCAGACACAGTTATGGAGGAAGGGATTTATTATAGCTTACAGATCCAGGGGAAGTTCCATAATGGCAGAAGAAGTTGTCCCGCTTTCACAGGACCAAACACAGAGAAAGAAGCCACAAGCAAAAAGCCACACAACACAGCACACTTCACCTCAGGAACTCCAGCTAGGCACACTTTGCATATCTTTAGATGGAAATCTCAAACTCACCACCACACCCTAAAATCCACCCAGAGACACTGCCTCCAGCCAGGTGGCTGCAGAACCAAACTATAAACTAATAAGACACTGAATATATTGGGGGCCATCTATTCAAACCACATTTAGGAACATATAACAACACAATATTTAACAATAGAGTGTATAATTTCATATTTGAGGAGAAAGATTTTTCATTTAATGGAACATTTTTAAAATAGTTACAATGCTATTGCTTATTCACTCTGCTATATTTAGATACAAATCAGTTACTGTAACCGACCCAGTACTTTGATTACCACTAATATTTTGTTTTCTTCATTGATGTAACACATTTAGAAATGGCAATTTAAGTGCAGTTATCATTATGAATCATTATTACCATTGATGGTTTTAACTTTTTGTGGTCAGTTTAGTAATATTTTTTTTGTTTATTGTCATTTCTTCCCTTTATTTGTATGGCATTATATTATGTTTTACAAAATTCCTTTTTTCTTATAAGCACCAACAGTAGTATTTTTATTAATTTCATTTACTTAGGTTTTGATAGCGAAAAAAATTAATAACTAGAGACAATTTGTCTATTTCTGTTTTGTTATTAGTTTATGAATTCTGTTCTAAAAAAAGATTACCTTGTCTTTTGGGTTTGAGACAAATCAATTTCACTTTTTTTTTTTTTTTTTCTTCTTGAGAAAAGGCCTCACTCTGTAGCCCAGGATGGTTTTGAGCTGGTAATCTTGCCTCAGCTATTGTAGTGCTGGGATTACAAGTGTTTACCACTACCTACATACCTACATTCAGTTAAATTTTCTTAACCTTTTTTTTTTTTTTTTTTTTTTGGAAGGGGTGCTTTTTGAGCAGGGTCTCAATCTAGCCCAGGCTGACCTGGAATTCACTGCAGTCTCAGGCTGCCCTTCAACTCTCAGTGATCCTCCTACTCTGCCTCCGAAGTGCTGGGACTAAAGGCATGCACTAGCAAACCTGGCTTCTGAAACTTCATAAATATTTTTCAGCACTTTCTTCCATCTTGAATTTATCTAGTTATTAATGCAGAAATGTTTGTTTCAGCTTTCTTTTGAGAATGGCTCTCCATTGTGCCAACACCTTTTGTTGAGAAGCAAAGAGTTTATATGTAAACAATCAATTTTCACACTGATCTATTAATTCTCCAACACCCATTCCAATGTTTAACCAAAGATTTATATGTTTCAATGGTTTCTGGGTCTAATTTATTCTTCTTTCCTTTTATCTTACTTCCAACTGTTTAATCTTGCAGAATATATTTTTCAATGTTTTCTTTGGATAGCAGAATCTTTTTTATCATACTAAGTCTACAGAGCACTCAGAAGTACAAAGGAGATGAAAGAAGATCAGCTGTGGTTGAAAAGCCTGAAGCCCTGAGCACCAAGACTGCACCAGGATCCCTCTAGAGCATTGGAGGGCTCCTGATCCTCAGGTCTAAGCCTGTCATTCTAGTTTGACTTTAATATATTTTTAATAAATTCCCCAAATCTGAATTTGGAGTTTATTTGAAATTGCATTAAATAAACTAAATGTAATGCAATTCATATTCACAGCCATGCCTTCGATCAAGTGCCTGTAAATTGCATTGCTCTGTTATTGCCCTGCTTATTAATACTGCATCCCCCTCCCACTGCCTGTTTCCATAGGGCTTTGTAGGAAGAGGGATGGATCCCATTTCTTGGATTCTTTTCTTGGTTTGTTCTGATGTGACCTATAACTCTCAGTGAAGGAGACCACAAAAATGGCAACCTTCCATTTCCCAAGTTGGTCTCAGCAGCATTAGTCAGAATAGTTTACTCTTACTGAGTGCATGAGTGGGACTCTAGTGCCATTCTATGGGGTATTTTACAAGCTCATTTGATATCCACAGTAAGCGTTTTAAATAATACTGTTGCTCTTCCACTTTTACAGATGAAGAAACTGACTCCTAAAGATATCAATTTATCAAATAACAGGTAGACTAGATGAATCTAGGATCACATACCTGGAGTTTCTAAAAGGCACATTTATTGCCTCTACATGTGAAAGTACAGATCATGGTCAATGACATAAAATATATACTTTCTCCATTTCAAAGACTTTTATTCCATTACAGAGTTTATGTGAGAGTGGAATAGCCAAACTTTGCATGAGTCCAAGAAAAGTAAATACCTACCCCTCAAAGGTTAACAATTTCTCTTTCATGTATTTGTTTTTGTCAATGTCTATCAGGGAGAATATCACTCATACACATATTCAGGACAGTGACATCTTTTTACTTATTTGAGAAAGAGAAAGACCGACAGAAAAAGAGATCGACTGTGGGCACACTGTGGGCCTCCTGCTGCTCACTGCAAATGAACTCCAGACACATGCAACACTTTGTGCACTGGGCTGCAAGTAGGGACTGAGAAATTGAACTCCATGCTTTCAAGCTTTCAAGCAATTGTCTTTAACTACTGATCCATCTTGCCAGTCCAGTAGTGATATCTTAAGTAGCTGCAATTCAAATTTTCGAGACTTTCCCAGGGTCAAACCCACATAATTAAACAAACAAAAAAAAAATCAATGTCCCCCAAATAGTAGCTTTATCCAAGAGAAAATCAACTGCTTTTCAAAAACTGCTTTTCCTATGAGATAGGAAATTGCTGATTCAAAGAAAGCAATAAGTAAAAAGGGAATTAAAAAAATTGATTTCAATTTCCAAATATCTTTTTTATTGTGGTATGGTGTAGTGGTTTGAATTAAGTGTCCACTCATGTGTTCTGAATGCTTGATCCCCAGTTGATGACAACCTTCTTGGAAGTGTTTTGTTGGGAGTGGGCTTGTGGGTGTTGGAGCCAGCTTCCCATTGCCAGAGGTTGACACATTCTTCTGCTGCTGTTGTCAACCTAATGTTGGTAAGGAGGTGATGTCCATGCTCTCCCATGTGACATTTCCCCTGCCATCATGCAGTTTCTCCTTAAGTCTGTAACCTGAAATAAACCCTTTCTTCCCATAAGCTGCTTTTGGTCAGGTGCTTTCTGCCAGCAATGAAAAGCTAACTACAACATATGGTATCAATTACCTTTAATGAAAAAATCAAAACATAATTGGTGCTATGGTTTACATTAGTGTCCCCCACATACCTATAATAAAGGCTTTGCTCACAGCCTTTGATGCTATGTGGAGAAAGGCTCTTAGAATGGGGACCATATAGATGTCCTCTGGCAATACAGGGACATGTTCTTGACAAGGGTACTGCAAAATTCTGGATTTTGTTCTTTGCTGCCGGGGGTCAGCAGCTTCCTCTTCCGTACACTCTTGCCATGATATGCTCCCTCACTATATTCTCAAAGCACTGGGGCAAAGCAACTGTGGACAGAAACCTCAATAACTATTAAATTTTAAAAATCCTCATTTTTCATTGATCTGAGGAATTTTTATAATAATGCAAGTCTCACAAAGATATAATTAAATCTACCATCCTGTAGTTTATTTTATATTGGATTATTTATTAATTATTTTTGTCTTTTGTCTTTCAGATTAAAAATTGTTTTTTTGTTTGTTTTTTTCAAGATAGGGTTTCATTCTAGCCCACACTGACCTGGAATTCACTATGTTGTCTCAGGGGAACCTCAAACTCACAGCAATCCTCTTACCTCTGCCTCCCAAGTTCTGGGATTTAAGGCATGTGCCACCACACCCAGCTGATTAAATAACTTTTTGAATTTTTTTTTTTATTCCAAGCATTTTTTAAGTACTAATAGCCTACTTTATTTTTGAATATTTACTGTAGGTTTTGCAATATTTACCATTAATAATTAGCCTTTTAGTTTGTATAACAGTACTTTATAGAGTGCTATGTGTATCTTATGAAAATATATTCTATTTAAACTGCAATGTCTTTGCTATTTCTGCCTTACATTTGTAAGCATTATTAAAAGTCTGAAATAAATGATGACATATTGTACTGTATTAAATAAAAAATCTTGATATTTCTACTTAAAAACATTTCTGACATTTTTTCTTTTCCTAGGATACATAAAAGTGAATATATAAATATCTAAAATATATTTATTTTGTTTGTAAATTATTTCAAGATATCTTATAGGGCATATCTACTTATAATAAACAATTCATTAAATAAGGCACAGAAAATTCATAGCTTATCACATTAATTACCTTTTATACCTATCCAGCTTGTTTCCTTCTTATTTTTCAAACATTACCATTTCCTAAAATGTAGGTAATTAAAGTATTTTAATTAGTAGTTCACTTTGATGAAAGTGATATGATTTGGTTCCTTACCACCTACACTATTATTGAAATACACTATTATTGAAAAATTCCATCTAATCTTTTCCAGTTTTACTTAAATAGATTATAAGATTTTCACATGAAACTCTATTTAAAAATTATGCTTGTGATTCTAACTTAGTCATATATATTATAATAAATCCATTCAGTGGAATGGAACTCATTGCTGGAACTGGGAAATAAGTCAAATCCATGTACAAAAAATGAGCTCAGTATCCAAGATCTAGTGGCCACCAAATGTGGGCTAGAAGAGAGCCAATGCATATAAAGTTCCCTCCAAAACATATATGGTTATCCCTTCTATCTAGTACTAACTTCTCTCTCCATTGGAGAATTTGCTTATCTCTTTTCAGGTGGACAACGAACCTGAAGGGAGGATCAGCTAACCACACCTCACCAGCTGAAACCATAGAACAACGCAGGGGAAGGGCAAGAATACAGCGCTCAAGGCGATCACAACACCAGAAAAAGGCTGAAGGAGATAAACACAGAGAACATCCAACTCCAATCATAAGCCAGATATCCAGAGACACAGAGGCTCCCAAAACCTCATCAAGGAAGCAGAACTAAAATGACCCCAATGTGGCTCAGGGAAACTCGCGGAAGAGGTGGCGGAAAGATTGTTAGAGTCACAAGTTGGGGCATTATGCACAGAGACTGGGGCCTATCCACCAGAACTCTTGAACAAACTCACAATGCATGATACACATTCCCCATTGATGAGGGCCCCTTTGAAAGTGGGAGGAAGGGGAGGAGGACAATGGAACCAATACTATGAATATAAAATCAGAATAATATAAATAAAAAATATATATTGATTAAAAAAATAAAAAAAAAACTAAATAAAAAGAATAAAATTGCTGGTCGTGGTGGCACACACCTTTAATTCCAGCACTTGGGAGGCAGAGGTAGAAGGATCTCCATGAGTTTGAGGCCACCCTGAGACTACATAGTGATTTCCAGGTCAGCCTGGGCTAGAGTGAGACCCTACCTTGAAAAAACAAAACAGCAACAAAAAAGAATAAAATTGATTAATAAATATTATCTAAATTATATTAACATTCATGAATTGCTGATGGTATAACAAATAAGCTTTAATTGATTAAATATACCAATTTACAGATTGAGGTCAGTTTCATACTTGGTTTTATAGAATTTTTTTTTAAGACAGAGAGAAGAGAGAGCAAGAGCGAGAGAACTGGAGCTCAGGGTCTCAGCCACTGAAAGTGAACTCCAGATGCTTGGGTCACCTAGTGCACATGTAAGACCTTGGGCTTGCATCACCTTTGAGTGTCTGGCTAATGTGGGATCTGGAGAGTAGAACACAGGTCCTTAGGTTTCACAGCAAGTGCCTTGACCACAAAACAATCTCTCCAGCACAATTTTATACAATTTTTATTAAGCAAATTGGATTCTCATATACAAAATTACATGCAAAAGAAATAATTTTATAAGATTTTATCCATCATCAAATAAATATTAACTATGAAGTATGTGTTAAACCATAAACATATTTTAATTTTCATTTCATAGGTCAGGATAAGGATACACTCAATGAGAAATAAGTGCCTGACATTAGGAGAAGAGAGTCATGAGACCTTTCTTCTTTCAACTATACCATAAAATTGGTCAATAAGTCACTGTCTGTAAGCCAGTAAGCAGGTTTTCCCTCTCAACCTGACACTGTTGGTGGCTGGCTTGGACTTTTCTGCCAGAACCATGGGAAATAAACATTGTTTTTAAAGCTACCCTGTCTGTGGTATTGTTACAGAATACTGAACTGACAAAAAAAAAAAAAATAGAATGTTTTAAGTATTCATATCTATATTTAGCATTTCATCATGTCAGACACAAAACCTTTCTTAATCACAGGCCAATTTTAAATAACTCAATTATAAATCTTGGATCATGTACAAAAATGCTAGCAGCATATTCCATTCTCTCTTCCAAGGAAGAGAGAGCTTATCCTTCCATTGTAAACAAATGCTGTCTGGAAAGTGAAAGGTCTCTAAGTCAATTATCCTTTGCAATATAAATATTATGGTCCTCAGTATATGTGTTTAAATCCTTCTCTTACTTGAGCAATTGTATTGGAGGCAAAAAAAAAAAAAAATGTATTTTAGGTAGAGATGGCCAATAATTTTGACAGGAAGGAGCTGTCACATATAGTATGTGAAAAAGTTATTTTAAGGTAATAAATGTGTTTCAATAAAAAAAACATAATATAGAAAGTATGCATTTTGATATTAAAAGTCGAAAGCTAAAATAAATGATCTGTTTTTGCTTTTCCTCATACAGACTATTTACTAGTCTTTTTTTTTTTTTTGGGGGGGGGGAATAAATGATGTCATTTTATTCATCTTTTTTTTTTTTTTATTTCCACTGAGTTCCTCCTCCAGTTACTCTGATAAGGAATAAAGATGATTTTATTCTCCACTTGCATTACCATGCTAGATTAATTTTCCATTTTGTCTACTTCAAGACTGAGATGGTAGGAGCTCTATGAAACATATTTTCTGGCACGTGTTTTCTTGGAGAAAGATCATGGAGAGGTTTTGCTAAAATTAATGAAATGAAGCCATTTCATTTTGATAGACACTTTCAAAGGCACTTTCAAAAGTGTTATAAATAGCATAAAGAACCTATTGAACTTTTTTTTTTTTTTAGAAAAGAAAAACAGTAAAGGCAAATAAGTATAAAGTCTTAGAGTCATCTAATATATTTTTGGTTCATATTTTCACATAGGTAGCTTATTTCCATTATTATTATTATTATTATTTATTTTATTTTTTTTTTTTTTTGGTTTTTCGAGGTAGGGTCTCACTCTAGCTCAGGCTGACCTGGAATTAACTATGTAGTCTCAGGCTGGCCTCGAACTCTCAGCGATCCTCCTACCTCTGCCTCTCGAGTGCTGGGATTAAAGGCGTGTGCCACCACACCCAGATCCATTATTTTTCGTAGTATGAAACATGATTACATGTGGACTCAGTCTTTTTACTAGTCTTAAATAGCATTATATAATAACATCAACTTAGCTTAAACTTCTGCATTAGGCCCCAGCAGATAGTCTAACATTCACAATAGAGTCAACCATGAAAATGTCCTACTTTAGCAACCTGAAGTTACTGGATCAGATCCAATCTATTACTTTCCCAATGATCTTTCTCCTTATCCTCTCCTCATGAGGAGAATGACTGAAAGATACATTCTCTGATTCTGCAGTTTTATACTTTCTCTCAATTTATTACTTTTTCCTTTCCTGCTTTGCCCTTCTAAAAAACTTGATCTATTTCTGGATTGAAGCGTTACATCATTTTAGAAGAAATACCTAATCCACTTATGATATTTAAACTAAATTGTATTTTTTTTCATTTGACATAAGAATGGGCATTTTATTTTAACACAGTATTGCTAATTTAGTAATGAAAATTAATATTGTAGTTTTGATTTAGATAGCAAAGCTTATGGTATGCCTTATGACTTCAGTAAAATAATAAATGTACAGACATTCAGACTTTTTTAACAGCAATGGAGACACAATCATTACTTTGCTTATTTACTTATTTTTTGTGACAGTAACTTTTCTGAGAGACTTGTAAGTCTGAACTCTTCAATCTAAAACTAATCACAGTTAAAAAATGTTTAGATGACTTCACAGTAAAATAAATTTTTCATGGAGAAGACAATTTCTGGATTAAAAAATTAAAACATTTCAATTGAGTTCTAAAACTTCTGAACAAAAAATACTTAGCTATATTTATATAAAAAGCTTACTTTAAAAATTATTAAACTGTGTTTTGAATCTCTAATCGTGTTTCCAGTATAATGCTTTTTCTCTTTATTAGTTTCTGACTGGGAAAAGTGGGAGGTATCTAATACTACTTTAAGCAGCTTTTAGTTTCCTGCTGAGTTTCATGAATAACCAGGAAATGAAAGTGAGACTCTCAAGTTGGCTTCATGCTAACAAGTTGTTAAAATGACAGACCCTGGAGGCATAAATCAAACAAATGCAAAGATTGCCACTTTTTCCTTTAAAATGTTCCTGATAAAGAGGTAAAAATATAGTGGAAAAATGTTCTTATTCTATGTTTACATACTTAGAATTTCTGCTGTAAATTCGTACATATTATGTATTAGTAGTAGAGGTGAGAGGAGTAAAAAGAAAAAGATAATTATAAATATGTTAAAATAGTATAACTTATACTATAATCTAATTTAGTAGAAATTTATCTAGTGTTAAATCAAATAGAAAATATAACATTACTATTTGAAATTAAACATTACTCATTCTAGGTTGGCAAAATAACAATTAAGGTTTTTATGATCAATTATGAAATACATATGAAAATATATTACAAAATATAAAAATAAAATAATCAAGTTAAAACAAGTTAAATTTAATGAGATTGTAATGTCTTTGAAAATGAGGTATGAAATTATTTCCTAAAAATAAAAATGATACCACAAATCTGAAATAATCTGTTGTTTAATCTTACTATATAAGGACTTACAGAAATAGGTTCTTAAGAAACTCAGAAAATACTTCATCTTGTGTGAATTGATAAGATTTAGTTTTTACATTTCCATTTTACAGACTTAATAGTATTCTATTTTTATTGAGACTATATATGCACATTACCTTCTTTTGCACATCCTGATGCAAAGCCTGTTCCACTCAAACTGAGAGGGAGTCAGGTATCTTTATTAGGCAGTTAGGCTGACTGGGCCCCTGGAAGTAGAAAGCAGGAGTGTCCTTGACTTTGCTAGAGATCAGAGAAGAAGCTGGCTTCTCCTTACCTCTTGTCTAAAGGAGTTCCCTAGATTGGTTTTTCTACAAACAATCTGAGCCCCACCATGGAAGGAGATCTTCTTCTCTAGTATTGAATCCTAACATTGTGGTTGGTTAACTTCTGCCTGGGGAACTTGGCTTCATGGCTAGCCTACTCCTGAGATAGGTACTAGCCCAGACAAATCGACTGTCTGACTCACCTGAGCCAGAAGGTGAAACCCACAACAATAAGGTTATAAATAGATCTATGTGGGGGGACAACTTTCTTTCTGGACTGTCTGCTCATTGCTGAATTCCCAGGTTCTGGTGAGTTTCCACTTATCTCTGCCTGGCTGTGTTGAGATGAGGGTAGAACCCCTTGAACCTGACTTGGGTTCTTTTTTAAAAATATTTTTATTTATTATTATTTTTATTTATGTGACAGAGAAAGAGGGAAAGAGAGAGAAAGAGAAAGAAAGAGAGAATGGGCACACCAGGGCCTCCAGCCCCTGCAAACAAATTCCAGACATGTGCGCCCCCTTGTGCATCTGTCTAACATGGTTCCTAGGAAATTGAACATGGTTCCTTTGGCTTTGCAGGCAAATACCTTAACTGCTAAGCCATCCCTCCAACCCTTCATATAGGTTCTGTAACTCCTTCTGCCCTCTACATGGCAGGAACTGTTTGTACTTTCTTTCAAAGATGTGAAATTTATCAAAAGACTAATGCTCAAAATGATCATCTATCAAAAATCAAAAGTGAGATAAATACCCAGGGGAAGACTGGCACAAAGACTTCACCCATTTGTCAGGGGTCCAAAAACCCACTTGTTAAAGGTATGGATAGATACTTTTACTGGGAAAATGGACAGAGAAAGCCCAAGAAGGAGAAAGGCCCTTTTAGACAAAATTATTCTAAGATTTGGAATACCCAAGAGTCTACAGAGTGACAATTAAGGCTGAAGTCACTCAGAAGGTCTTGCAGGCCTTGGGGATATAACTTAATCTCCACTGTGTCTGACATTCTCCATCCTCTGGAAAGGCAGAAAAGATTAATGGCTTACAAAAAGACACCACACCAAGCTAATTCAGGAAGCCCAGAGCTCCTGGACCAAACTAGTGCTAGTAGCCTTAGTACAGTTAAGGAACAGTCCAGGGCAATTGGGATTAAATTCATTTGAGACACTATATGGAAGGCCCTTCCTTTCCAGGGACCTGCTCCATAACCCTGAGAGTACCTGGCTAATATCTCATATCAGGGATTTGGCTAAGTTTCAGCAAATCCTCTCAGAACTAAGACAGACAGACCCTAAACACTATACCATCAGGGCACCTTCATTTTGCCTGGGAGAGTTGGCTTTAGTAAAGAGGACCCTCCTTAGAACCTATTTAGGAGGACTCTTACACAGTCACTCTGCCTATCCCCATGGCTGTCAAGGTGACAGGCGTAGACTCTTGGATTCATCACGCCAGTGTTAAAGGGTGCTATGCCTCCCAGGAGACTCCACATGGACCCAAGACAGAGACTAGCTTCTATATCTGTGAAACAATACAAGACCTAAAGCTACTTTCCAGACATTAGCTGGCTCAAACATGAGATACGTTCCTACTCCTGTTAGTAGTGTAATTTCATTTCTACGTGTTTTAATAACCTATGTGGAAGCTAAAACCAATTGGATTCACTGGACCTAAAAAGGCCAGTATTTTGGCCCTTGCTCCCAGGCCACAAGACCAGTGGGGATGATGGAACACTTCTAATGTGTTTTATACTGGCCCTCTGTTAAGTCACCTGTCTTCCTGATCAGAAAGGATCTAGAGACCCAGAAACACAGAAATCTGGGTGTAGTCTGAAACAGGAGAGCCACAACTGAGAAAACAACCAGTGTTCCAGGCTTTCCAGAAGGAAAGTTTCTGGTCAGCATTAAGCTGACTCATCCTAACCGATAACACCACTACTGCAAAAGCCACAGGTGCTCCTGCCAGGTCCCGAGGAGTCTCCTTTGGAAAGCCATTAGTGACTTGATTAAATTATGGCAACCTGCTTGGTCTTAAACACTCAGAGGGAAACCCAAAATGAAGGGATGCTTCAAATATTATACCAATGGCCTATTACATCTACCAAAACTAAAAAGGGACACAACAAAAACTTTCCAAAAGGGGAAACAAACAAGGCATTAAGGTATATTGGGCCTTATCTAGTAATTCTAATTCTGCAATAATAAAAACAACTACAGATATCATAATGGTTATTATAAAATTTAAAATATGTATGTATGTGGATGACTCTGACCAAGGGATACTTCAGTTAAAAGACGTCCTTATATTGGGAGCAATGAAGATTCCCTTCTAACTTATGCCAAGACATCATTATACTCCAACCATAAGAATGGTTGCTGCTAAGTAAGTCCAGAGGTGAGAAGTACACTCCGCAGCCCCTTATGACACCCAGTGACTCTGTGGTACCAACCTGTGACCCTGACTACTCCCAGGATGGATTAAAAAGTACACTCTGGGATTTTTCTGGATGCAAGCACAGCAAGTAAAAACCTTAGAACAGCCGATTTACAGGTTTTTAAAACACTGATATACTAGGAGTGTTTGAGAAAGGTATGATGATCATTTAGTCTGTTTTTACTCCATCTATTGGCTTAAAAGATGTCAGACGACATTTAATAAAACACAAAAGGCTTTAAGTGACAGAGCTGAGGAAATCTTCATTCTAAATACTGAGGCTCACATGATGTGGAAAGCTATTTTATAAAATATGGTATATTTGCCATTATTAAGGTTAAATATTGTGATGACTCTGCTAATATCTCATATGTTTTACAAACTACGCAGGGACAGATTCAGACCATGTCAGACACTAAGGTGCCACAGGTGAACAGTTCTGGGAGAGGATCTCAGTCAGCTCACTCTCGGATGGTGCTGCGGAGACAATGTAACTCCATCTGCCTGGGTTCCCTTGAATGTTCTCCAATGCCTAGAAGTCTACAAGAACAGAAACCCTAATGATGACCAGTTTGCTGTGTGTTCACTTGCTTTTATTCTTTCTTCCCAACATTTTCTTACAGGACTGTCTTCCTGCACCCTATCAATACACTTTCAGGGTCCCATTGATAGTTCTCCCTCTGGGAGAGACTCTAAATGCTATTACTCTATGACTTTGTTTCGTTGGAAGGCTAACTGGTCATCATCCTCTTTCCTTTAAATCCAATTAGAGTGTCTTTTCAAGAGATGGGTGATGAGAGTGAATCAGGTAGTGACTGGGCCCCTGAATGTAAAAAGCAGGAATATCCTTGGGCTTTGCTAGAGATTAGAGATGAAGCTGGCTTTTTCTTATCTCTTGCCTAAAGGATTTCCCAAGATTTGCTTTTCCACAAAGGATCTGAACCCCATGTGGGAAGGAGGTCTTCTATTCTTAGATTTAATCCTAATATTGTGGTTGGTCAAGTTCAGACCCCAGAACTTGGCTTCATGGCTACCTCTTCTTAGCACAGACCAACCAGCTGTCTCTCTGGCTCGCCTGAGCCAGAAGATGAAACATACTACAATAAAGTTATAACTAGATGCATGAAAGGAGACAAGCCTCTCTCTGGGCTGCCTGACCACTCCTGAACCTCCAGGTTCTGATGAGTTTCCTCTTGTCTCAGCCTGGCTGAAAGAACTGAACTTAGGAAACATATTTACAAACATTTAAACATTTTTAAAGGAATATAGCACATCTTTGTAATATTAGGATAGGATGATATTTATTAAATTACATATATATTACACACAGCTGGAGAAATAACTCAGAGGTAGAGCATTTTTTCATGCACAAGGCCCTGATTTCAAGCCTGAGCACTGAAAAAAAAAAAAAAAAGAAATACATTAATTTGATTCATTTAATTACCTTATCTCAAAAGAAAGACTAAAATGATGAAATAGCATGCTACAAAAATATGTGCCAGTGATATAAGCAAAACTTTAATCACTGAAATATAATAAGTTTGAACAACAGGAGCAAAATATATGTAAAAGTAATGTAGAAATGTGGATGTGTAATAAAATACTAGATGCTCAAATACATGCATTTTTTTGCAACTTGGCAAATTATATCCTTATTTAGATATTTTCTTTACCCCAAAATGTATGAAAAATAAAATAACTTGTTATATGGAATCACTGACAAGGACATAGGATATTAAATGTAAATCTCAAACACTATTGTTTTAAGTGGCTGGATTAAAGAACATTAAAAAATACTTTCTCTACTGAAGTAATATAAATATTGATCATTAAAGAATGTTTAAGTGGAGGTCAAAATATCACATATAGGAAAATAGAGATAAAATGTTGAGATGTTTATATATGGATTAACAATTGACTACTTAATTAAAAGTATTTCATAGAATTAAAAAAAACTATTTATTTATTTGCAAGTAGATAGAGAAAGAGTAAAAGAGGGAATAGGAATACCCAGACTTCTAATAATTGCAAATGAATTCCATATACACATGCCACTTGGTCCATCTGGCTTTGCGTAAATACTGTGGAATTGCACCTGAGTCCTTAGGCTTTGCAGGCAAATGCCTTAACTGCAAAGCTATCTCTTCAGCCACATAGAAATGTTTTTAATATGTGGTCAATCTCTGTGGACCAACAAATAATGCTATCCATAAAAGGAAAGAAATGCAAGTTATCAGAGGTCAGTGTGATAAAATGAATATATCTTAAATTGTCAAAAACATTTTGGTGAAACTTTTTTGCCATTGTTAATAACTTAATATACTATTATTAATAGTGCCATGTGATGCAGCAATATAAATGCAGAAACTTTAGTAAAAGTTTACAAAAGAATAAAATAATGATATTTAGAAAGACATTTGTTTTCTGTTTTTCTTTCTTTCTTTCTTTTTTTTTTTTTTTTTCTTGTTTTTGGTTTATCAAGGTAGGATCTCACTCTAGCTCAGGCTGACCTGAAATTCACTATGTAGGCTCAGGGTGGCCTCAAACTCATTGTGATCCTCCTACCTCTGCCTCCCAAGTGCTGGGATTAAAGGTGTGGGCTACCACACCCTACTTTTTTCTGTTTTTGTGAGGTAGCAATTCACTCTAGCCTAGGCTGTCCTGGAATTCACTAATTCACTATGTAGTCTCAGGGTGGCCTGGAACTCATACCACTGCTTCCCAGGTGCTGGGATTAAAGGTGTGTGCCACCACGCCCAAGTTTTTTTCTGTTTTTTTTTTTTTTAACTTTATATATATATATATATATATATATAATTTGAGAGCAATAGACAGAGCGAGAAAGAGGCAGATAGATAGAGCATGGGCACTCCAGGGCCTCCAGCCACTACAAAGGAACTCCAGATGCATGCGCCACCTTGTGCATCTGGCTTATGTGGATACTGGGGAATCGAGCCTTATGTGGGTACTGGGGAATCGAGCCTTGAACCAGGGTCCTTATGCTTCACAGGCAAGCACTGAACCACTAAGCCATCTCTTCAGCCCTTTTCTGTTTTTTTTTTTTTTTTTTTGAAATAGGGTTTCATTTTTGCCCAGGTTGACCTGGAATTCACTATGTAGTATTAGGGTGGCATCAAACTCACAGCAATCCTCCTACCTCTGCCTCCCAAGTGCTGGGTTTAAAGACAGGCACCACTAAGACATTTTTAAATTTTTTATTATTTTATTTTTTATTTTTTTATCAGATATGGACATATTTTCTATGAAAACAAGACATGTTGGTACCATCCTTTCCCTCCTCCCTGCCCCTTTTTTGAAGATTCCTCCCTAGTTGGGGATGCAGGTCAACCCAATGGGGATTGTGGGTCATGCATTATGGGGAGGTGGGAGAGGGAATGTCTCTGTTCAAAATGTCCCTTCTCTTGGCTCTAACAATCTTTCTGCCCCCTCTTCCGCAAAATTCCCTCAGGAAGGGCTGGAGAGATGGCTTAGTGGTTAAGGCGCCTGCCTCCTAAGCCTAAGAACGCTGGTTCCAAGCTCCAGCAGTTCCAATCTCCAAGTCCGACATTTAGCCAGATGCAAAGTGACGCAAGGGCGCAAGGGCGAAATGCCACACTTGCCCATAAGGGGGCGCACACATCTGGATTTTGTTCACAGCAGCTCAGAGACTGCTGGCGCACCCATTCTCTATCTGTCTCCCTGTCCCTCTCTCTCTGTCTGTCTCTCTCTGTGTCTTTCTCTAAAAAAAAATAAAATAAAAAATAAAAATGCCCTGAGGAATGCTGGGAGCTTTTTAAGTCTACTTCAGTGATGGGCTCTCAGGAGCCTCTGGATCTCTGATTTGGTAGGTGTTAAGTGTCCTTGGTGTGTATCTCCTTCACCCTTGTACTGATATCACATTCACTGAGAAAACAGCACTCTAGCTCATTTCCCTAGTTCATCTGAGATTTCAGCTGTGGCCATGGTGGAGTACACTGGGTCATTTATCTACTCAGGTCCAGCTCCCATCTGAAAAAGAGAAGCATATGGGTTTTAATAAAAAAAAAAAAAAAAAGACAAATGTAAATGGGAGAATAGATCATTTTATTTGATATATTTATACAAGGAAATAAAATCTATGTTTGAATATGTTTTATCAAATATTATATATATAATTGGACAGATATGTATATTATAGAGCGATTTAGATAGTTGCACAGAAATGATTGCATTATTTCATTTACATAATATACAACCTCTGTAAGATAAATATACAGATTGTCTACATACACACAGTATATGAGAAATGCCTTTCTCTTATAAAAACAACATTGAGTTACAATTAATTGTGCAAACCAGAATATAGAAATCTAGGAATTGAATACAGTATAGTAGTCATCTTCACATTGCTGAGATAAACATCCAAACCAGGCATAGCTTAGAAGAGGAAGGGTTTTATTTCAAGTTTACAGATCCAGGGCAAAGTTTTGGTCAGTGCTGGAAGAATCTGCTTCCATACATCCAAGCAGAGAAAAAGAACCAAACATTCTGCAAAATAACCCAAAAAACAACAACAGAATAAATAAATAAATAAAAATTAAAAAAAGCAGCAAGCACAATCTAGAAGCAAGCAGGAGGGACCCAGGAGATGCTCAAACTTCTCTGCATACCTCTGGGCTATAAAGCAGATCTGCACCCCAGTGACCCCTTAGGGCTGGACTCCAGGCTCTGCCTCCAGTGTCACCTCCTCCAGTAGGTGGCTGGAGATCCAAGTAATAAGCTTTAATAATGCACTTGAGTCTATGAGTAATTATATATTCAAATTACTGCATACAGCAAGCTTTAATAATATTAAGAAGTATTTTGGGCTTAATATCTGTAAGATACATTTTAAATTTTGTTTAAGCACTGAAAAAGATGCAAACACATGACAGGAGAAGAGATAATTTGCACTTGTATTATGCATTGTAAGTTAAAATCTGAGCATTGCGTGCTCTATATGACAATGTGATTGTGGTGTACTTATTTATAGATATTTTATGGAAATAAACATTTCATAGTTCATATTTTGGGAAATCCCAACAAGAAACTTATTCCATCAAAGTCTCAGGAAGTTCTAAAAAAAAGTCCAAGATTAGTAACATATTCTACAGAGTGTAGAAACCATTTAATATAGGGAAAAATGATTCTGGAAGACATAATAGCTCCTAAGGGTGTCACTGTACTAAAACATGGCACAAAACTTGTCATAAAACTTATCAGCAAAATACCATGCTGTAAGTTACCTTCTTATATGTTTCCAAGGGGACATTATAAAAGAAGTATTGGGAGGAAGTAGCCAGTAATGGTTTAAGTGAGGGTTCTTGAATCACAGTGCTTGAGTGAGAATCATAGATCACATGTTTGTTTGCCTTTTAATTTTAGGAAAGTTAATTATATCATTGAACCTTAGATTTCTCATTCGTAAAATGTAGTAAATCAAAGTCTCTAAATATCAAGATTGTTAAAGCATTTTAGTGAAGTGAGATTCAGGGAACTCTTACTGTATCTGGGGGCACAGAATGACTTGCTTAATAATACATATTTATTTTTATTGCCAAGCATCTCTACACTTGGCATTTAGCATAATAATTTTAGGATATGTTTTATATTACTATGTAAAAATAAAGTGTAATTCAGTTCAACATGTTTTCTTAAAACTATGCAAATAAATTATTTCCAACCACAATAATAACTAATAAATCTGTACATATCCTTTCAAGTTCTACAGTCTGCATGCCACCGTTAAAAATCCAGGCTACTGACCTGCTAACTAGTACACAAACGATTCTAGAAAAAAAGCCTAAAGCAATGCTACCAAAGATATAAAAGAATCATCTGAGGATGATGCTTAAATTTCCATCATATTTATCCAAAAAAGAGTACAGAGCCATAAAATAAAAAGTTGTTTATTTCTGCAAATATTAATAATTTGTTAATTGTATAGGCCTCAGGAGATTAATGACTATTAACTCTAAGATCACATCCACCTAGCACATTTACAGCAATAAGTAGATGGAGAGATGACAAGGTTAGAAAGACAAACAGGCACTCAGAAAGATACACAGGAGCTAGATATAATGGCTCACACCTTTACTCCTAGCACTCTGGAGCCTAAGGTAGGAGGATTTCCATGACTTCAAGACCAACTTGGTCAACAGAGTGAGTATCATGTAAGCCTGGGTTAGAGTGAGACTTAGCCTCAAAAACCAAAACAACACAAAATAGAGAGAAAGAGATAGATAATTGGTGGATATATGAAAAACACTAGGTTATAAGATTAAATTATGTAAAGTATATTAAATATAAGTAATTAATAATTATTTCTTGAAAAGGCAATATATTTTCTTTCATTTGTGGCTTATAGATTTTATATGGTCATATAAAATCATGCATTATTTCCTCAATGAAAATAAGGATATTATCTAAGTGAACAATAAGATTGATGATAGGAGGAAGGGTGAGAAAATGAAGGATCATTGAGAATAAGACTGGGAAAATATGTTCAACATTACAATATATGTCCGCATAAAAATTAAAAAAAAATGTTTAAAGTTTCTTTATAAATAGATGTGAGATTAAATGTAAAAGCAGAAAAGAGAAAAAAATCTAAAAAGTTACAAAAATTACGAAAAATGTAATATATGCTGCAATTTACTGTGAAGGAAGCCAAGAGTTATATACAAATTAGTGATTACAAGAAATAATTTACACTCATCAAGAAATAATTAAATGAGGCTAAATGAGAGTCAGTGAACTCTATTAGGAAGCAGTAAAAGTTGTGTTTTTGAGAAAAATTTACTTAGAGAATTATAGTTAAATAAATCTAGTATAAAATTATGCCTCAAGGTAGCAGAACATTAATTAATATGTGGGTAATTGATTTGTAGATATAATAAAATATCTTTAATGTTATCATTGCAAGTAAAGCCATATGATACCAACCACGGGTAACAGATGACCATAATTTTGTCTTTCAAGAGAGAGCAGGTATATTAGATGTATCCTAATTCTTCTTTCTTCTTCAAGGGAGAAAATTCTGTAATATAAACCATAAGAAATCAATCACACATTTTTTGGTAACAAAAAAATATATGACAGGACTCCAGGTTCATTCTTTCCCCCATATTTACTTTTCAATAATGTATATGCTTATGTTTAATTTTCACAATTTAGGTTTTTGTTTGTATATGTTGACATTTTTCTTCAATATACTTTATAATACTGCATAGCAGGAAGATCTTTCCAGTGTGTGAAAATAAGCTTTGACATAAGTTCGACAACTTAAAAGACAATGAAAGGACTTCTCCCTCTATGTCTAAAATACAAAGAGCTTAAATTTTATCACTCTTGTCTTTAATATAAGAAATAGTTTGACCAAAGTTATCCAATTTCTTTGGAACCATTATAGAGATAAATTTCAGTGGAAACTCCCTTGCAAAGCCAAAATAAAAAGAAAACAACTCTAGGAAAAACTTTCAAATTTGTATTATGCATTTACAAAGGGAGAGAGACTTGAAACAGCAGGAAGCAACCGTGTAAAAACAGGAATAGAGTGAAGAATTAACAGACCAAAGGGCTAACCCTTTGATAAGGTCACTTACATGACTGAACCTGAAACCATATACAGTAGAACTAAAAGAAATAAGCTTAACAAAAATTACAGTTATAGGAAATAGAGCTGGGTCTTATGATTCATGGAAATTGTAAGAATAGCAAAGGGATACTTTAAAAATGCACATATGCATTTGATGAAAATATGCAGAGATGAAAATAAGTTATTAAATCAGTTAATGAATAAGAAAACATATGAAAGATAAAAATTGAACACTCTTGTGTAAATTAAAGAAATTGAATTAAATGCTAAACACACCTTGCAGAAAAGACTAAGAAAGCATAGTTCTACTTCTAAGCAATCTTTTTTTTGAAATTAAACCACTGAGAATAACTACTATAACATTTTATAAGGCCGGCATTAACCTAATGCTGAAGCCAGATATGCACATTATAAGAAAAAATAAATTAAGATTTCTTACTATCATAGTTATAAAATTTTTAATACAATATTAGTTAGAAACCTATAGTAACACATAAAAGCAGTAGATGTTGTGGACAAGAGGAGGTATTCCAGGAGAAACATAACAAAACAAAACAAAACAAAACTCAACACTGAATTTTGAGTAGACTTAGTAGTCACAGTAAAAATTTCACAAGATAAATGATATAATATATGCATAGAAAGCACTTGTAAAAATTTATACTTAACAATGGTAAAAGCTAGAATAGTCAAAAAGTAATCTAGATAAAGAGACATGAAATAGTCCAGTTAGTATGATATTCTTTTTGACATTAAGCATCATTTGCATGTGTGTGTAAGGTATGTGTGTATGGGCATGTAATGAAATAGCACACATGTGGAGGTCAGAGGACAATCTTAAGGTGTGCTCTACCTTCTGTGAGACATTGTCTCTTACTACAGTAATTAAACACTATACTAGTGTTTGGTTTCTCTTGGTTCTACGTTGTAGGTGCACTGGAATCACAGATGCATATGACATTTTGTGTCAGTTTAATATTGTTATTATTATTATTATTATTATTATTATTAAGAACATAGTTTGTATGGATATATCATGTGTTGGTACCATCTTTTCCCTACTCCCTCCACACATTCTTTCTTTTTTTTTAAACAGTTTTTTAAATATATTTTATTTATTTATCTGAGAGAGAGAAAGAGGGAGAGACCGAGAGAGAGAGAGAGAGAGAGAGAGAGAGAGAGAGAGAATGGGTGCCCCAGGGCCTCCACCCACTGCAAATGAACTC
Source organism: Orientallactaga sibirica (assembly GCA_036365145.1). NCBI lineage: Eukaryota > Metazoa > Chordata > Mammalia > Rodentia > Dipodidae > Orientallactaga > Orientallactaga sibirica. The sequence continues at coordinate 13,884,982 of JAEOAD010000017.1, forward strand.
CAGATGCATGCACTCCCTTGTTCACGTGGCTTATGCGGGTCCTAGAAAATTGAACCAGGATCCTTTGGCTTTTCAGGCAAGCACCTTAACCACTAAGCCATCTCTCCAGCCCTCCCTCCACACATTTTGCTGGGGGACCTTCTCAATGAGGTTTCTGGTTATTACCCATGGGCTTATGGGTTATGCATTATGGGAACAGCAGTCAGTTATTGGGGGAAAGCAATGCCTCTGGGCATGACATCCCAACCAGTGGCTCCTACAATATTTCAGCCTAAATGCAAAGTTCCCTGAGCCTTGATGGGTATGTTTTAAGTCAGTGATGAGCTCTTAGCATCTGGATAGGGGTTGAGTATCCTTAGCATTTGTTTCCTTCACCCTGGCACTAATTATCAGGCTCACCATGGAAGCTGCACTCTTGCTCATCTCCCCAATTCTGCTGTAGTTTCTCCCCGGCCTTGGCTAAAATGTATCGGGTGGTTTTTTTTTTTTTCTTTTCCTCATGCCTTATTACCTTCTGAAAAGGAAAAACAGATACTCCAACAGGGTGTGAAGTTAGCATAGGTAAAATAGGATAAAAGTTATTAATTTAGGGATATTTTGGTAGATGTACCCCCTCTTTTAGCCAAAGACTACTGGTATCTTGACATTGGAGAGCATAATCTTTGTCTCCATGGGGTTCTGACCTGGTTCCCAATTTCAGATATGGGTTCCTTTCCACAGAGCAGATCTCTTAACCAGTAAGAAAGCCATTGGTGACCCACCAAAGCTTGTGCCACTACTGCATTGGTTTGTACTTCTTGTCAGGCTAGTTGCTTCTGTGTAGCTTAGACCCCTGCTCTCTCACACTGTTGTTGGACACTTGCTCCCAGTAGCTTATGTAGCACTTTCCAGCACTAAATGGGCTAACTGTCTGGGAACTGGCTTTCTTCTGGATTCTATCCAGATCTCTCCATGTGTCGGCAGCATATGATGTCTTCAGCAATAGGATCTTACCTTTTATCTCAGGTGGGAAATCAAGGGCTATGCTAGAAGCCTGTCTTCTTTTGGGGATCTCTTAAGTCTCTCTGATCAACAGCTCAATGTGGGTAGCTCTGATTTCTGGTACTGGGATTTACAAGTTAGAAGCAATTTTTTTTTTTTTTTATTTATTTTTTATGGTTAGGCTTCATCCCACCTTCTCCAGGACCTTTCCTTTCAGATGTTTGCTCTATACTCATGTTGAGGGTTAAATCTTTTGTTGAGGGTTAAATCTACCTTCAAGGAGAAATGTTGCTATGGCACCAATTGCTTTTGGGTTTAGCTTTGTGCTTATTTCTCCCCAACATCCCCTTCTCCTTCCCCCCAAAGCCTTCCATCCCTATTGCCTGGGCCTCAAGCTGTTCCAGATGAGGAACCACAGATGAGTGAGAACATGCAATATTTGTCTTTCTGTTAGTGTGTGCTTGCTGAGCATAATGTGTTCTAAGTCAAATCATTTTCCTACAAATGCCATTGTATCATTTTTTTTTCCTTACTGCTGAGTAGAACTCCTATAGTAGACAGCTTCAGGTTCACCGAGATGAACTTCCAGACCAGGCACAGTTATGGAGGAAGGAATATTTATTGGAGCTTACAGGTTCAGGGGAAGTTCCATAATGGCAGAAGAAGCTGACCTGCTCTTCACAGGACCAAACACAGAGAGAAAAGCTACAGCCTAAAGGCACACAGCATACTTCAGGAACTCCAGCTAGGCACGCTTTGCATATCTTTAGATTGAAATCCTAAACCCACCACCACACCTTAAGATCTGCCCAGTGATACTGCCTCCAATCAAATGGCTACAGATGCAAACAACAAACTAATAAAACACTGAATATATTGGGGTCCATCTATTTAAACTACCACAACTCCATTATGTATATGTACCACAACTTTGTTATCCATTCATCCAATGATGGACACCTCGGTTAACCAATTCTTAGCTATTTTGAATTAAGCAGCTGTAAATATGTTTGAACAACTATTTATATAGTGAAGTGTGGAACAGTCAGGGTAAATGCCCACTAAGGGAATAATTGGGTCTATTATTAGTTCTATATTCATCTTTTACAGGAAACTCCATGTTGATTTCCACAGTGGTTGTACAAATTTGCATTCCCACCAACAGTAAATGAGGGCTCCTCTTTCCCCATATGCAAACCAATATTTGTTGTTTGATTTTTTTTTTAAGACAGGTATTTTAAAATATTTTTAAATTTATTTATTTATTTATTTGAGAGTGACAGACACAGAGAGAAAGAGGCAGAGAGAGAGAGAGAGAGAGAGAGAGAGAGAGAGAGAGAGAGATAATAGGCACACCAGGGCCTCAAGCCACTGCAAAGAACTCCAGATGCATGTACCACCTTGTGCATCAGGTTTATGTGGGTACTGGGGAATTGAGCCTCAAACTGAGGTCCTTAGGCTTCACAATCAAGTGCTTAACTGCTAATCCATCTCTCCAGCCCCCTGTTGTTTGATTTTTTTAATGAGTGCTATTCTGGGTGGAGTGAGGTGGAATCTCATAGTTTTTGTTTAAAATTTAATTAATTAATTTAACAGAGAGAAGACAGACAGAGAGACAGAGAAAGAGAGAGAGAAACAGAATAGGCATGTCAGGGCATTGAGCACTGCAAGTATACTCTACATGTGTGTGCCACCTTGTACATCTGGCTTGTGTAGGTTCTAGGAATTCAAACATGGGTCTTCAGGCTTTGCAGGCAAGCACCTTAACCACTAAGCAATTTCTCCAGCCCTCATAGTTGTTTTAATTTGCATTTTCCTGATGGTTAGGGATGTTGAACATTTTCTTAACTGTGTCTTAGCCATTTGTATTTTTCCTCTGAGAACCCCCTATTCAGTTCACTATACCATTTTTTTCAATGGGTTGTTTGATTTTTTTTTTTTTTTTTTTTTTTAGATTTTTGAGTTCTAGATATAGGGCTTCTATCAGTGGTAAAGCTGGTGAAAATTTTATCCCATTCTGTGGGTAATCTATTGGCTCTGCTTATGGCATGTTTGTCTGTGCAAAAGCTTTTTAGCTTCATGAGATTACATTGGTTGAGTGATTGTTTAATTTCATGGGCTACTGGGGTTTTGTTCAGGAAGTCCTTTTCCCATCCTATATCATGGAGACTTCCTCCTGTTTTTTCTTCCTGTGGATTTATATTGAGGTCTTTAATCCATTTGGAGTTGATTTTTGTGTGTGGTGAGAAGAGTGAGTCTAGTTTCATTTTTCTACATGTGATTGTCCAATTTGTACAGCACCATTTGTTGAACATGCTGACTTTTGTCCAGTCTATGTTATTGGCACCTTTGTCAAAGATCAAAAAGCTGCATTTACTTGACCTAAGGGCTGGATCTTCAATTCGGTTTCATTAAAGTATACTTTAGTTTCTATACCAGTAGCATGCTGTTTTTGTTATTATGGCTTTGTAATATATCATTAGAATGGGTATGGTAATACCTCCAAAGGTGTTTTGTTTTGTTTTGTTTTGTTTTGTTTTGTTTTGTTTTGTTTTTTTGAGGTAGGGTCTTACTGTAGCCCAGGCTGACCTGGAATTCACTCTGTATTTTTAGGATGGCCTTGAACTCATGGTGATCCTCCTACCTCTGCCTCCCGAGTGCTGTCATTAAAGGCGTGTGCCACCACACCCGGCTATCCAGAGGTATTTTTTTACTGAGGACTGTTTGGATATCTAAGGCCTGCTGCCATTCCATATCAGTTTTGTGACCATTTTTTTTTTTTCTATTTCTGTAAATAATGATGCTGGATTTTTATTGGTACTGCATTAAATCTGTATACTGTTTTTGGTAGAATTGCCATTTTCACAATATTAATTCTACCTATCCAGGAGCATGGTAGATCTTTTCCATCTGCTCAAGTCCTTCTCAATTTCTTTCCTGAGTGTTTTTCTGTTTTATTATATAGGTTTTTCACATCCTTATTTAGTGTTATTCCATCCAAGCTATTTAACGTTTTTCCCTGTGGTTATTGAAAATTGAACAGCCTTGCGGACTTCTTTCTTGGTATATTTGTCCTTTGCATATAGAAAAGGTACTGATTTTTGTGCATTGATTTTGTATCCTTCCACTTTGCTGAAGGAATTTATCACCTTTAGAAGTTTTGAGGTAGAGACTTAAGGTCACTCATATATAGGATCATGTCATCTGCAGATAGGGCTAATTTGATTTCTTCCTTTCCAATTTGTATCTTTTTTTTTTTTTCTTTCTCCTGTTTTGTTGCTTGAACTAGGACTTCTAGTACTATGTTGAAGAGTCAGTGAGAGTGGGCACCTCTGTCTTGTTCTGGATCTCAATGGGAACTCCTTGTGTCTTTCCCCATTAAGTATTGTTTGGGCTTTAGGTGCTTTATATATAGCTTTTATTGTGCTGAGATATAAACCCTCCATATATCTTCCTTTTAGTGTTTTTATCATGAAGAGACATTATGTTTTTTTAAAGGGCTTCTCTTCATCTATTGAAATGATCATGTTGTTCTTGTAATTAAATTTATTTATGTGTTGTATTACATTGACTGATTTCTGTATGTTGAACCATCCCTGCTTCCCTGGGTTAAATCCTAATTTATCAAGGTGGATAATATTTCCCTATTTTTATTTATTTGACAGTGTGAAAGAGGCAGATTTATTTATTTGAGACAGAGAGAGAGAGACAGAGAGAGAGAGAGAGAGAAAGAACAAGAGAGAGAGAGAGAGAGAGAGAGAGAATGGGTATGACAGGGCCTCCAGCCATTGCAAACAAACTCCAAATGCATGTGCCTACTTGTGCATCTTGCTTAAGTGGGTCCTGGGGAGTTGATCCTGGGTTCTTTGGCTTTTCATGTAAGTATCTTAACTGATAAGACTTATCTCCAGCCAGGATAATAGTTTTGATGTGTTGTTGTGTTCTGTTTGTGAGGATTTTGTTCAGGGCTTTTCTGTCTAAGACCATCAGGGATGTATATAAAAGATTTTCCAACTTTTTGTTTGTTTGTTTGTTTTTTTTGAGATAGGGTCTCACTCTAGCCCAGGCAGACCTGGAATTCACTATGTAGTCTCAGGGTGGCCTTGCAATCATGGTGATACTCCTACCTCTGCCTCCCAAATGCTGGGGCTAAAGGAGTGCGCCACCACGCCCATCAGCCTTACCAACTTTAAGAATGTTTGAAATTCCAAATTCTCATCTGACATTTGAGACTATCTTTTAACTGCGAGTCTCATAAAATCAATACAAGTTACATACTTCTAACATATAAACATTTTCATAGCAATAAGGCATAACGAGGAGAAACTGGATCAACCAATTCAAAATCAATAACCATCAGGTAAGCATCAAATATCAGCAGTTCAAGTCTGACATCCATAACCAATGGATGGTCTTTTATAGTTTAGAGAATTATTATGATCATGTGCTTTGATATGGGTAATAAGCTATAAATGATAATTATAGAGAATTTTTTCTGAGTATATATTACAAAGTCTTTTACACTTAAAGTCTTTCTTCTTTGTACTCTGCTATGACATATGACCATACTACAAATCATGCCTAGCTCAACATAAATGCTGTTAGAATCATACCTTGGAACAGATTCTTTAGATAGTAGTTAAATGAAATAAATATTTACTGTTTTCAAATGCTGCTAAACATTCTGCAACAGTGTAGCATAGTATGTTCAATTAAATATATTATACTATACTGACTATGAGGTACCATTCTTTTTTTTTTTTTTTTTTTTTTTTTATGAGGCAGGGTTTCACTTTAGACTGGACTGACCTCAATCTCACTCTGTAGCCTCAGGCTGACCTTGAAATCCTGGTAATCCTTCTACCTCAGCCTTTTGATGGCTGGGATTAAAGGTATGTACCACCAAGCCTAGCCATTATTTTTGAGTTACGTTCTCATTGGATATATCAGTCTGGCTTGGAAATAGAGCTTTTCCTCTCTCAGACTCTGTAGTACTGGGAATATAGAACTGTGGTACATTTTGAGAGATACATATAATTTTTGTTTACATATATATGGTGTATGCTGGTATGACATATACATGCATATACACATGTGGGCCTTCTGTACATATTGGAATCTGACTCTATCAATCTTTTTTTTTTTTTTTTTTTTTTTCCTGAGGTACGGTCTGGCTCTAGCCCAGACTGACCTGGAATTCACTATTCAGTCTCAGGGTGGCCTCAGACTCTCAGCGATCCTTCTACCTTTGCTTCCTGACGCTGGGATTAAAGGTGTGTTCCACTACCACCCAGCAAGCTCTATCAATCTTTAACTCATTTCCTTTAGCTGCAGTCTTTCACTGAACCTAGATATCCCCATTTTTCAGTTAGACTGGCTGATCAGTGAGTCCCATCGATCCTCCTGTCTATATATCCCTCAATGTTGGGGTTATAGGCAGGAGTAGTGTGGTGGTGTGATTCAGGTGTGCCCCATATACTTAAGTGTTCTGAACGCTAAGTCCCTAGCTGATAGCAATTTGGCAATTAAAAGCCTCCTGGGTGTAGTGTATTGTTGAGGGCTGCCTGATGGGTGTTATAGCCAGCTTCCTCTTGCCAGTGTTTGGCACACTCCTGTTGTTGTCCATTGATGTTGGCCAGGAAGTAATATCCACCCTCATTTCCCTCTGCCATCAGGGAGCTTCCCCTTGAGTCTGTAGGCCAAAATAAATCCTTTTGTCCCACAAGCTGTTCTTGCTGGGGTGTTTTCTGCCAGCAATGTGAACCTTATTGCAATAAGTAGCCATGCCAAACCTTTTAGATGGGTACTGGGGATCAATATTGGGTCTTTATGCATGCACAGAATGTGCTCTTACCCTCTAAGCTAGCTCTCCAACTTCAAGATATCCATTTTTGATAGTTTTATTTAGATTCTTGAGATATTATCTCATTTTTGTTTTTACTTTGTGAATGTCTGAAATAAGGAGAGGTGAAAAATCAGTTATTCACTAGGAGTTTTATAGACTTACATTTTTTAACTATAGAGTATAATGTCTCTCACTTGTTCATAGACGACCAAGGGATATGAATTTTATTTAATTATTTATACATGATACTAAAATATAGAAGTTATTGTGTCTCTGCTCGAACCACAAAGTACACTTTAATCTTTCAATATTTCAAATTCACTATCTTGTGCTATGAATGTAACTCTGTAATGTAGTACTTTTCCTGAATGTGATTCAATCCCCAGTACAATAAATAGATACATAAATGCATAGAAAATTACGTGTCCTGGAAGATGTACCTCTTTAGACTAGTGGCGATTTTCTATAACTTACTTGTTTATATTTTGGTAGAATGTATATGTAATAACTTCATAATCATCACTTTTCTGGCTATGAGTAGTCTTTGAATTTGTTAAGTTCTTTTATATTTATTTTCAATTTCTGGAATTTTCATTACCAAAACTCCATAGGTGTTTGTCATATTAACTTGCCATTGTTTCATCTCTACGTCTTGAATTTCTGTTAATGCAAATATAATGTTAATAGAAATCTAGGTTGAGGTTTTAAACATTTTTATACTGGATAATAACCACAACTTCTTTATTTTTTATTTTTTATTACTTTTTTTGGAGAGAGACACAGAGAGAGACAGAGAGAGTGAGAGAAAGAGAGAGAGGGAGAGGAAGACAGAGATGGGCGCGCCAGCAGTGTCTCAGCTGCTGCAAACGAAATCCAGATGTGTGTGCCGCCTCGTGGTCAAGTGGGGCATTGCCCCCTTGCGTCACTTTGCATCTGGCTAAATGTGGGACCTGGAGATTGGAACAGCTGGAGATTGGGACCAGTGTTCTTAGGCTTAGGAGGCAGGCGCCTTAACGGCTAAGCCATCTCTCCAGCCCTAACCACAACTTCTTAGTTGCTATTTATTTACTTTTGCAGATTAAGACTGTACAATGGAACTACAGAATCCAAGGTTGCTGGAGGGAGGAATGTATTGTAAATAACTGATGTTGATACACACCAATGCCCTATGCTTAACAGCCTCTTTTCAGAGTACATGTTAGTTGTCATCTGCTCACTCATTTCATGAGCTAGTCCATTTCCCAATTGCACCCTGGAATGTATTCCATTACTCTTTAAAATGTGAATTTTCTTGTTTACCAACAGTGTTTTGTAATTATGAATTTTTAAAATGTATTTTTGACAATTTTATACATGTATTGTGATGTTTAAGTTCTATTGATAGCCTAATCATACTTTGAATCATGTAAGAGACAAGAGTCTTGAAAGGGTCTGTGTGAGCTTTTCCAGGAAGGATTAACTGAAGGAGGAAGACTCTCCCCTAAGTGGGTGGCATTTTCTTGGTGGTGGAGTTCCTAGAAAACACAGTGCCCTTTTATTTGACTCGCCTTGCTACTTACTCACTAATTAATGCCTGTGTCTAGCTTGGTTCAGCTATCCTTCATCAGCATTGGGACTGGGTTTCATCAGCCTTTCAAAAGAAGGCAAGTGGCTCTGCCGAAATCCTTCAGTTTTCAGTGCTAGATAGGAAGTGCTGAACCATTCAGCCTTGTGGACTGAGCAGCTACTGGTTTCTTCAACTCTGCAGCCTTCATCCAATTTTGAGGACTTAGCATCTGCTTAGCTTGTTGCTCAAGCCTGCAAACAATTTGTTGAACTGCCCAGTTCATATCCTGTAAGCCAAACCAACAACCCCCCTTTACAATACACAAGCATTCTATTTGCTCTGTTCTTCTAGAGATTCCTGACCAATATTTTATCACATTCACCCCAAAGTCCTTATCTTGCCCCCTTCTACTAAACTCCTTCTTTTCTACAAATAGTCCCATTTCTACACAGATGCTCTGTTTTTGATGACCCCAAATAGTTTATTTTTATATTTTAGTTTAATTTTGTAACAACATTCTTTTTTTTTTTTTTTTTTTTTTTTTTTTTTTTTGGAGATTTACAACTGCATTGGAGAAGTGGTTTCACCCTATATGCTTCAGGATTCTCTCAAGATCTTCTCCTTCTTTTGTTTCAAGGTATTATGGTTTAGACAGGAGATATTTCCCCAGGTGGGTCATGTGTTGAAGGCTTTGGTGCCATCTGTTGATTCTGTTTAGAAGTGATTAGATCTTTAGTTGAAATGGATTAATTCATAGCTAAGTTCATAGCTAAGTGAGCTATTAAAAGGTGGGACATATTTATAGGTAATAGATGTCAGGGGCAAACATGGCTTGTTCTCTGTCACCATTCCCCTCTGCATGACTCCACTTCATTTTTATCTCTCTCCTTGCCATTCTCTCCTTCCTATCTGTCCTAAGGTAAAAAAAAAAAAAAAAAAAAATCTTGCACATGCCTTCCTGCCCACATGATGTCCAGCCTCTCCACAGGCTCCTAACAATTGAACTCACACATCTTAGATTGACACCTCTGAAATTATAAGCCCAAGCAAACCTTTCTTGTTCTGAAAATATCTTTATTATTGAGCCACGATATATGTGAATTCCTGTCTACTGAGCAAAACACTAGACACCTCATTTTCTCAATTACTCATACTAGATTTTGAACTATGACAGCAAAATTGAGTTTAGTTTGAAAAGTTCAAGAGTAATAATATGTGTCATCACAAGGCTTATGCACAAATAGAAAATTAATATTTGTCAGACTATATGAGGAATCAAAAATAAATTTTCTTCTCATTTGTTCTAGTGGACAGAAAACCTAACATTTTATGAGCATGTGTTTTTGATAGTATATGTGAATAGAGACTTCCTGGAGAGAAGTGGGAAATTTATAAAAGTATGAGGTCTCATATTCCATTTAAATTTTGGCCGGCTCCCACACTAGTTATCATTTTTGTCTGAATTGCCTGCAGCTTTGAAAATGGTTTCTCATCTGAAGGCACCTGATCAACGTGGGCTGATTTTGTGATTGAATGCACTGGAAAACTGAGTTTCATTAGTATAATTATAGGAAGGGTTCACAGCCTTGAATACTTGTTTTTGCCACATAAAGATAAAATCTCTAGGAAAGTACAAAAGTTTAGAATTTGATTTAAATAGTAAATGCTTATGAAATTTCATATGAGGAAAACTTTGGAATATTAATTTATGAATTATTAATACTTTTATCTATCATATTATTGACAATTATTTCTTAAATGTAAAGCATAAAACATCGTAAAAATAAGGTTTTTATTGAAAAAAGTATATTCTTTGTTTATAATAAGTAAAACAGCTGAGGAGTAAAGACTAATACAATACCATAGCAGATGTGTGACTTGAACCATAAGTGTCATTTCTATAATAGTCTTTTTCTTCTTTTATTATATTACTCTTATCTTAGTTACCTGTATACATATTTTAAAAGTAACAACACTGATATTTTTGTGACTCCAAATTCTTTATACATATTTCTTATTAAAATATACAAGTAATAGAATTTATAGTATTTATAACTTTTTTATAGGTCAGAAATACATATTCCAAAACTCAGTGGACAGAAAGCCTATACAATTTTTTCCCATATAATTTAACCTCCATGACTCTACATATTCTAGAATTTCTATAATATATAACATGTCTAAGTGTTATTTTATTAATTTTATACTATGTAAGAGTAATTGCCAGTTTTTCATAGTGTTTGATATTTAGGAGAATTGTATGGATGCATTTCTATGTCAGAGTTTCAAATACTTTAATCTTTTGTAAAGTGATGAATCTAAGCATTTCCACATGTTCACATTTCTAATGAGTAAGTTCTTAAAGTAACTTTGTGGAGGGGGAAATGAGATGTAATTTTAAATGACTAAAATTGAAGCCAATCCTTTCTACTTTTTTAAACTGTTTTTTTGGTGTGTGTATAGGTGTGTGTGTCCTTCCTTTGTTGGCTCTTACCTCAAACTTTTCAGCAGACATAATTTAATAATACTTTTCCAATGAGTGCTTTTTGTTTTGTGGATGTAGGGTCTCACTTGGTAGCCCAGGCTGGCCTCACTCATGATTTTCCTGTCTCAGATTTTGGAGTACTGGGGCTATAACCATGCAATAGTATGCCTAGCTTCTCCAGCAAATCTGTGGGTGGTTGTAACACCTTACTGTGGCTCACACTGAAAGTGAAGCCCTTCTTGACTGTCATAGACACAGACTGTACCAGGAATATCAGAGGGAAACAAAGATGTGTAATATGAAATAGCTTTAACTTTATAATAATAATACATGATAAAAATCCTATATGTTCTGTTTTACTTTTGATTGGCAGACTATCCATTTTGTATAATTTCTAGTTAGATTAAGGTTAATAAATAACATAGCTTTCAGATATAAAGTATCATTTTATATTATCACTCATCTGTTCATTTAGACAGACACAATTGTGGTAGTTTGAATGTATGTCCTCCATAGACTCAATGTTTTATGAAGCTCGTAACTTGGGTCTTCAGCTGCCTGGCTGGACGAAGTATCACTGGGGGTGCTGGGATCCAGCCCAAATGTATGTTTGGGGGCTTATCTTATACTAACCCAAAGGTGTGACGAGCAGGTTTGGGCTCTGGCTGTTTTTTGTGTGCTGGTCTTGGTGCTTTGCTTGCTGCAGTTGTTTTACTCTATTTGGATGTATAGAAGTAAGAACTTTCCTCTGTCACTGATGGAACTTCCCCTAGATCTGTAATTCTGAAATAAATCCCTTCGTCCCATACACTGTGTCTGGTTTGGATTCTCATTCTAGCAACATGAAGCTGACTATGACAACAATGTATGTATGTATGTATGTATGTATGTATGTATGTATGTATGTATGTATGTATATGATAGATAATGTGTGTATGTATGTGTGTGTGTATATATATATATATATATATATATATATATATATATATATATATATACACACACATCAGTTGTGGGGAAGAGGCAATGTCTCTGAGCATAATGTCCCAATTTGTGGCTCTAACCATCTTTCCTACCCCCTCTTCCATGAATTTTCCCGAACCATATTGGGTTGTTTTAGGTCTACTTCAGTGATGAGGTCTTGGGAGCCTCTGTGTCTCTGGATATCTGGTTTTGTAGGAGTTGAGTGTTCTCTGTGTCTATCTCCTTCACCCTTGTGCTGGTACCAGATTCACCAAGAAAGCAGCACTCTTGCTCATTTTCTCAATTACTCTATGGTTTTAGCTAACCCACAATCCCTTCGGATGGGGGAGGACAAGGAGGAGGCGAACAATGGTACCAAGATGGCTGTTTACACACTATGTACATAACTAATAAATTAAAAAAAAGAAATAAGAAGTACAATAATTTAACAATTACGGCAGGCAAACGTCTCTCAGAGATAAGCAATATTGGTGGGAATCCAATCATTGAGATAATTGATCATAAGGGCAAAGATAAAAATAGATAGCTTTATATTAACATTTTTGATTGAAACATTTTATTATAACTTTACTGGCTGAAGTTGAAATTTTTTCTCCGATTATCCTACAAATGATATGCCAACAAGATTAAAACTCCTGTAAATTACAAAGTTATTCCCACAGAAAACCAAATCTATATTCTGAATCTAGTGATTTTACACAGCTTAGGAAAGAAAATGCTGTACATATTTAAAATTAAAAACAATGTTTTTAAGTAAGAAGTGTGAAAAAAATCCCACATCCTCTCACACTGGAAGCCAAAGTTTTTATGAACTACTGTATTTCCATATCCATATTCAGATCTCACCTGCTGGAAGCAGAGTAACATATCAGATCTTGGTAGGTTTAGGGCCTTCAAACTTTAAGGTTTGTGAAGAGGATTATAAAAACAATCATAGTAGTTATAAATACTGAAAATTTAGATTTTTATTTAAATATTTTGTAATCTTGATGAAAAAATTTGGTAACATGGAAAAATATTATGGGAAACGAACATCTATGAGAAAAAGAAATCTGGATAAGATTGAAAGATTAAAATTAAAGGCAGAGAAGTAAAATAAAAATAGAATGCAATCTAGAGTAAAAATTAGCCCATGGAAAACTAAATTACTATGAGGATGCTTGAGAGATCCTTCAAGAGTGCACAAGAACAAGACAACTAGTGAAGATGATGAGAGAAGAGCTGAAGGAACAAAGAGCCACCTGCAAATTACAGGTGTTTCCAAGGAGTAATTATAATAAAAAATAAAATCAAATTCAAAGTTGAGAGAAATTCACTGAGCTTAAAATAGTACTAGGAATGCAAATTTAAACAGCTTTAAAATTTGAAAGAAAAAAATCAGAATCATACACAATTTTGTACTTCTGTTAGCCAGTGAAATAACCTGATGTCTCAAGTATGTACTAAAAAGTAAGAAATGCTGAATCAAATGCCTTAACAGCTTTGATTTCACAGTTTAAGTTCAAGACTGAGAGAAACGATAGCAACATAGTATTGGGACCCATGACAAATAGTGGAAAGCAGGGACAAATGCTTAAGCTGTACTGAAGGTGGTACTTTTGGCTCAGGGAATGTTTCTTAGAAAAACAGTCAAATGGAATTTCACAATTATACATTTTTTTTAAGGTATGACATATACAGAAAAGGATATAAAATGGATGTGTCTTCTCAATGTGAAAAAATGCAAATAATTATGCAGTATTAGAAGAAATTTGTAAGCACTATCTTAGAGAAGTCATGCATGCTAAATATTAAAGGGAACCATGCAGAACATGAGTTACATTCCTGAGTATATTAAGTAACTTTTTAAAAAATATATATTTTTAATACATTCATAGTATTGGTTCCATTGTCCTCCTCCCTGTCCTCCCACTTTCAAAAGGACCCTCATCAATGGGGAATGTGGGTCATGCATTGTGAGTTAAGTGACTTTTCTAAAGACTAGGACCAAATACCACACAAGAATCAACATAACAAGGGAGGGATAATTTTTGCCTTACAGATCATCATGGCAGAGATGGCATGGTGGTAAAAATGTGACGCAAGTGGTCACATTGCATTTATTCATTTATTGCATTTTCTTCTTTGTTGTTGTTGCTGTTTTTTTTTTTTTTTTTTTTTTTTTTTGTTGTTGTTGTTGTTGTTGAGGTAGAGTCTCACTTTAGACCAGGCTGATCTGGAATTCACTATGTAGTTTCAGGGTGGCTTCGAAGTCATAGCAATCCTCCTGCCTCCGTCTCCCGAGAGCTGGGATTAAAGGCGTGTGACACCACACTTGGCCACGTTGCATTTTCAATGAAGAATCAGAGAGTGAATAGGAAGTGGGAACAGGGTATAAAATACCAAAACCCACTTCCAGTGACCCACCTTCTCCAGCTAAGCCCTGCTTCAAGACCTGACTCCTTTTTGGGACCGTGTGTTAAAACACAACACCCTAAAAGGGTAACATTTCCCTGAGATTTCCAATTTTGTGGAGGTTCAGGAAGGCTAAGCCATCTGTATTACAGGATCCTTTAACATTTTGTTACTATTATATCAGTTTTGATACCCAAACCAAGACCAAAATGCTACAGGAAATTGTCAGGCTATAAATACAGGTCATGGTCAGTGGATCGACAGAAAGCCTGGAGTATTGTCCTGGTCATTCACATTTCCAGGAACATCATTGTTGTATATGCTGTAAGAAATGTGAGCATTCATACTGATATGGAATTGAAACATGCTTATCAAAGTAATCATCAATGGCCAAGAAGCCCTAGATGTCCTTAGTGTTATAAAGCACTTCTGTCTTTCAATGTTCACAGAATTTTGAATCCTGTCTGTGTAAAGTGTCACTATTATTAGGATACAACCATCTTGTTTTCTGATATGTTTTTATAAATTTTTGATATTATCTGTAGTCTATCTATTAACAAATCCACTATGGTTGAACTGCACTTTCAGTCAGCTTGCTAAAAAATGTTACTAAACATAAAGATTGACATGGAAGATTTAAAGGATCTGTCTCACCCAGAAGGAAGAAGTATTCTATACCTTATAAATTACCTTGCCAAAGATGGCCAGAAGTCTTTCTACCTCAGCTTTTTGCTGTACTAAGAAAGCTATGATATGCTTGAACAGAAAACAATGTTACCTGGGGAAGAAAAGATGACTGTGTAAGAAAAACAGGAAAGGATCCTTATGTGAAATATGTCTTCTACATCTCAGTCCACAGATTAGATACATCCATCTCTACCAGCTTCCTCAAGGTAGGGTGTGGCAAAAGTAGTTGAGTTTTCCAGTTTTTAGAACTGAGGGTTACCATGGTGGGAAATAGCAGCTACAGAAGAAGTAGAAAGTTCCATCTCTGGGGAGGATGGATTAGCTCCCCATCTCACTGTGAAACAAGTGCAGGAAACACTTCATGAGCCTCCATTGAAAAAGATGTTTCTCTTGTCCCTGCCAGACTGTGAATAAATTGCCATATGAAATGACAAGCCATCTGGTTGTCATCTTGTCCCCAGGCAACAAGGGAGAGCACTTGTCTGTAGTCCATACCTGCTAATAAACTTCTGACTTGCCCCAGTTCTGCACCAAATGGCTGCAGAGAGCATAACTAAAACAAATTTGTCATTACTGTGGGTAGTTTGGTTTGGATGGAGTCCTCAGCTAGTCCCAGGTACCCCTTATTCACTGACTACATTAATATTTACACAGAGGATGGTGGGTGCTGATTTCTGTAATTTATTTGTTAAGTCAGATGAGAATGTTGAATCCTGGACCTGTTAGTATATTCCTGGGGTTTTGAAGTTAAAACATAGCCTTTTGGAAAACTGAGTTGGGCTGGGGAGAAAAGTTACCTCTGGAATAAGAGATGAAATTTCTTTTGCAGATATTTAAAACAGATTCCCCAGTGTTTCTTGAACTTATGACTGTGCTGCTGTATTAAATGACAAAAGATTTCGAATGTTCATTTTTCTCATGTCAGTCTCACTCCTAATCCTTCCTCATCCTTCTCACTTGTCATTTCTTCTCAGGAAATACTTCCGTAAATCCATTCATACACTGTGGCTCCTTTCTCTGCGGCCTTGGAGACGCCCTGCTGGTTTGTTGCAGTCTTACTCTAAGCCACAGGAGAAGAATGCCTCAGAAACTAACAGTTCTATCAATTCCAAGTAGATGAACCAGGTGCCATTACGTTGGAAGTGCATTAGTGACATTCTCATTGCTGGAACAAACACCTTACCAGATGCAGCTAATGGAAGGAAAGGGTTTATTTCCAGCTTTCAGTGTCTTTCTTTCCTTCCTTCCTTCCTTCCTTCCTTCCTTCCTTCCTTCCTTCCTTCCTTCCTTCCTTCCTTCCTTCCTTCCTTCCTTCCTTCCTTCCTCCCTCCCCCTCCCCTCCCTCCCTCCCTCCCTCCCTTCCTTCCTCCCTTCTTTCTTTTTTGTTTGGTTTTCAAGGTAGCATCTTGCTCTAGCCCAGGTTGACCTGGAATTCCCTATGTAATCCAAAGGGGTACCTCGAACTCACAGAGATGCTCCTACCTCAGCCTTCCAAGTGCTGGAATTAAAGTCATGCACCACCACACCTGGCCAGTTTACAGTTTGAGTAGAAGTTTCTTTATACTGTAGAAAACAGTAGGAGAAGACAGCTGGGCATCACATCTCCATAGTAGCAACAAGGAAAGAAAGAGAGTGAACTGCTGGTACTGGCAGGTAAGGCTGGGCTAATCAACTGCAAGGCCCACCCTGAATAGCAAACCTCCTCCAGCAAGGCTCCACCTCCCAAAAGGCTCTACCTCCTGGGCACTGAAGATGAGACTTAATCACAAACACATGAGGCTATGGGATACATTTTACATTTAAAGCAGTATACTAGGAGATCATAAAAGTTTCAGGGGCAATTATGAAATAAAACTTGCTTAAAAATAAAAATAAGAAAACAGTATCTTTAAATACTAGCCACCCTCCAAGGCTAATCTCACTGCATGGGCCTCCTTAAACACATGCAGAACAGAGGAAATGACAGGAACCCATACCTTTCTTTAGCTTTGTTTAATAGCCAGTCTCATTTTGTTTTGCTTTGCTTTGCTTTGTTGTTTTGAGACAGGGTTTCCTGAAGCCCAGTCTGAACTTGAACTGATCTGGCTGCCTGCTTCCAGAGAGCTAAGATTGCAGGCATATGCCAGTATTTGTGTCACAAGTCATATGTTTTGAAGAGTGATTCTTTTTATTTTCCACCTACCCAAAGTAAAAAACAAAACAACAACAACAAAAAACCTAAACTTGTCTCCTCTTACTTTACTTTCCTCTTTTCTTTATCTTATCCTTTGAAATTTGACTCCTCACTTTCCATAATTATCATCTAATATTTAATTTTTTTTTTTTTTAGTTTTATTTTTGAAAGAGAAACAGAGAGAGAGAGAGAATGGGGATGCCAGGGCCTTTCAGTCACTGTGAATGATCTCCAGATGCATGCACCCCCTTGTGCACATGTGTGACATTGTGTGTCTGACTATGTAGGACCTGGAGATTCGAACATGTGTTCTTAGACTTTACAGGCAGCCTGGCATGCCTTTAATACCAGCACTTGGGAGGCAGAGATAGGGGGATTGCTGTGAGTTCGAGGCCATCCTGAGAGTACATAGTGAATTCCAGGTCACCTTGGACCAGTGAGACCTTATCTTGAAAAACAAAAACAAGACTTTACATGCAAACACCTAAGTGCTAAGCCATATCTCCAGCCCTATTTAAATCATTTTTATTTCAATGTAAAATTTGTACCTGTATTTTTTTTTTTCCTTTTCCTTATTCTAGGTCATTCTATATGATGGAAAATTTGACATGTCTGAAACATTTGTTTACAATGGAATTTGGGAGGGTTCTAGCAAACACTTGTGTTTGGCATGTTCAGTCTTCATCATCATTAGACATAAAAAAAAATTACATTATCAAAGAATCCTTGTACTTCTAAGCCACATTGTAAATTTCCAATGTCTACAAATGGGTATGCTTATATAATATGAAGTATTTATGAACCATGATATTGAGGCAGGCAAGCATAGGAAATTGCTTAGCAACCCAGGACATCACTGGCTTTATAAATACCCTACTATTCCTAACAATGGACCTAGCAACCCCCTGGCAACCAGGGATCCCTACTTTATCAAACTACATGTACAGTGTCTTATAGAAATGGAATAAATCTCTGTTCCCTTTGTGACCTTTAGTAACACGCCTTTTGTGGTCAGTTTCCATCCAAACATCTTGCATGATATATCCATGATCAGGAGACAGAGTATTGCTATTGCATGAATTTGGGTCTATCTGCAGTAAAGGAAACTTTCTGCTGGGTGAATTTTAAGGAGAATCCACCACTTACCATCTTATTTCTACATATTTTCTAAATTAGATGCATCATAAGAAAAGAAAAGCAGAGTATCTAGCCCAATCCTGTCAATCCAAACAGACAACCACCCAAACTACACCTTTATCCACCAGCTTCATCTTCCCCTAGATCCCATGAAGAAAAGCCTTAAGCAGCAACCTGGGCCCTTGGGTACGCTTGTGCAGGAGGCTTGCTGCCTCTACTGGCATTCTCTCCAAACTTCCATTCTTGATTTGCTCTTAATAAAGATTCTTAATGCTTTTTTTTTTTTTTTTTTTTTTTTTTCATTTTGTTCCCAATTCTTTGAAAGAGACACCAAGAATCTGGAAACACCTAGACAGAGACTCATGATAACAATATGGCATCAAATATAAATGAAGGATTTTTGATATTTATGTTTGTTGTCCTAAATAATTTTTTAGTGGTTAAATTCACCGTTTTCTGGCAGTATATGCTCAATATTAAAAAAAAAAAAAAACACAATTTGATGAGAATCATATTTTTCATGAGAGTACATGTAGTAGTTTAATATTTAACAATCAATTGGGTATTTTAACTTCAATAAGAAATTGCATAAACTGCACTGTGAGGGCAAAAAATAATACAAAATACATTTTAGAAATAACTCTTAGAATTTTCAACACAACTTGAGAAAATGACAATACTATAAATCAAATCATGTAAGATGAGCTGAATTTCTTAATAGATACTTAATGTATACTTTTATAAATTCAAGGAAGCAGAGAGACTTGCAACAAATATCTTCTTTCAATATATAAGGAATGAGGATAAAAGAAATAATATTGTAAAACTTGCACTTTAAGTTTAAAAAACTGATAAACTAATCACAATCAGTTTATTGAAGAATGCAATGAATATTTACAGAGTATGGAACTAGAGAATGTAAAATATAATGGGAAATTCATAGGCTTCTGAACTGATGTATGATAGTGAGATACAGTTTTTTAGTTTCCTTCATATATTTACCACTGAAGACCAAAAGAATAAATAAAAGAATTAAATAAATTTAAAAATAAAATAAGTGGAACAAAAAAATCATGTATTATTGAGGAGTTAGGGAAAATTGCTTATAGATAAAATCACTTTCTGTATAAGTCTCAAACAACATGGAAGGTTGTCCACTGAACCCCATGTGTGTGTTATTAGCATGTCTATGCCATGCCAGTCTAACACACACACACACCACACACACACTCGAGATTTTTTTTTTGTTTGGAGAGAGACACAGAGAGAGACAGAGAGAGAGGGAGAGGAAAACAGAGATGGGCGTTCCAGCAGCTTTTCAGCTGCTGCGAATGAAACCCAGATGCGTGTGCCCCCTTGTGGTCAAGTGCGGCATTGCGCCCTTCTGTCACTTTGCATCTGGCTAAACGTGGGACCTGGAGATTGGAACCGCTGGAGATTGGAACCGGCGTTCTTAGGATTAGGGGGCAGGCGCCTTAAAAGCTAAGCCATCTCTCCAGTCCAAGATTTTTTTTTAAATTAAATATTGGTGTAGGTTGGAGCTCAGTAGTAGGTGCTTATTCAGCATGCTTGAGACTATGACTTTGAATCCAAGCATGAAAAAAAAAAAAAATTAAGCATAAAAAGACAGCAAAAAGAGATACTTCCCAAGAATAAATTATTTCACCCTGGGATCTTGAGAAATGATGAGCCAGGAAAATATTTCAAAGACAATACATATTAGAACAAGGGTTTGTTGCCGGGCGTGGTGGCACACGCCTTTAATCCCAGCACTTGGGAGGCAGAGGTAGGAGGATCGCCGAGAGTTCGAGGCCACCCTGAGACTACATAGTTAATTCCAGGTCAGCCTGGACCAGAGTGAGACCCTACCTTGCAAAACCAAAAAAAAAAAAAAAAAAAAAAAAAAAAAAAAGAAAAAGAAAGAAAAAAGAACAAGTGTTTGTTGACACTGAAAAATCCAAAGTACATATGAAATTAAAATCAATTAAATTTTCAATATCATTTAAAATTCTATAAAACTAATATAGTATTATTTGTAAGCAGTGCAATATAATAGGCCAAAATAGTTTTAAGATACATATGATAACATTATAAAAAAGATAGTGTACTCTTAGTTTAAAAATTGAAACAATAATTTAAATTTGGTTACTAGTAAAATAATAAATTTCAGTTATTTTAACATTATTCTAAATGAAATATACCTATCTATCAGAATACATTGGAAAATATTGGAAATAGTAGGTAATATATAAAATTTGTAATAAAAATACAAAAAATTAATATGAAGCCAAGCCCATGAGTTTTAACTGTGGTATTTTAAAATATTTTATTTATTTATTTATTTATTTAAAATTTTATTTATTTATTTATTTATTTATTTATTTATTTATTTGAGACAGAAAGAGATGGGGAGAGAGAGAGAGAAAGTGAGAATGGGCGTACCAGGGCCTCTACCCACTGAAAACGAACTCCAGATGCATGCGCCATCATGTACATCTGACTTCCTGGAGAATTGAACCGGTGTCCTTTGGCTTCACAGGCATGTGCCTTAACTGCTAAGCCATCTCTCCAGCCCTATTTAATTATTTATTTATTTGATACATAAAGAGACAGATAGACACAGAGATAGAGAGAGAGAGAGAATGGGTGCACCAGGTCCTCTAGCAAATGCAAACAGACTCCAGATGCATGTGCCATTTTTTTCCTGAATGGTTTAGGTACTTGCCATTTATTATATTTATTATCTTATTGAATCTTTGAACCTTTTATTGACATCCTCCAAACACACGCAAAATGTTCTTGGTCATAATTCCCTTCCACTATCCTCCTTTGCAGGTTTTTAAAGTATAAACTACTATTCATTAAAAGGACACCTACCACAGTCATTCCTGCTTTCATATCATTAAACATTTTTCCAGGATTTTAGTCATATTTTATTAATATATTATGATATTTATTGTTTTAAAAGTGTGACAATAATGTTGTACAGAGGTAAATCACATATTTATTGCTATCATCCACCCATAGTGATGCATTTTCTTTTTGCTGCTCATAAGGATCAAATGTACACTTGCAGTTATTTTTGTTTCAAGAAAAGATTAATTTTATTTAAATAATTAACTTAATTTGTTGTGCCTATTTCTTACAGTATTATATAATTAATTCCCAAGATCTATAACCCTCTGTCTGCCAGCTAGGCTTTTTCCTTTGGTCCACACCCTTCCAAAAGTGTACAACCAACTTTAGATCAAGTGTTCGAACACAGGAGACAGTGAGGGACTTTTCACTTTCAAACCACAGCAAGTAATATTTGAATCGAGGAAGTGCACCAGTGGGAGCAAGGACAAAGTATGGTGTGGAGGTGGTATAACACGATCACAGTATATTATAGACATTTATTATGGTGGTATTGAGAAACAGTTATTTATACACCTATTAAACAGCAATACAAGTTGCAAAAAATGTATATTAAAATGTTAGCTGGCATTTGTTGTATATAGTTTTTTTTTTTTTTTTAATACTATCCTTGAGATTCCAATAAAATTTGCTTAAAACCCCTTCAGTTTCCAGGTGTTCATCAGTGGCATATGTCTCGGGGGAAAATATGTGAGATTATTTTAATCGCCATGAGCAATCATAGAATCATTTGTGCCACACTGGCAGAATACAAAAAGGCACATGTGCAAAATCAGGCCATCACACTGTAGTCTTATACTTTGTCACATTTATTTTCTTTCTTAGGTTATTTTTTAGTAAACATTTAAAAAAGTTAATGCATATATAATGATACTTAATATATTCTCAAAATAATGACCTCAATCACCCTATTCTTGTATTTTCTTTTCACCCTCTATGTATTTTAGCTCACTGTGCAATAATGCAGAGTTCAAGAAGATACCTTGCAATTCTATATTTTTACAGAGTTTATGGACTGTGATGGTGGAGATATTTTCCCCCAACTACACTCTTCTTTCTATCTAGCTGTGGCCGATACATTTGGAGGCTCAGATGTAGATAAAGTGCAGCTGCAACATAACTCTAACTATAAGTACTCTCCTGTCTGCCATTGTGCTACTTTTTTGTGTGTGTGTATGCGGGTTTTGCTCTAGCCCTTGTGCTACCTCTGATCGAAGCATGGATCTTTTTTATTTTATAGATTTTAAATTTATTTTAATTTTACATTCATGTTGGTGCCTTCAGTAGCCTCCTCCCTGTCTTCCCCCTTCCGAAGGGACCCTCCTCATTGGGGAATGTTGGTTGTGCATTATAGGGATAGCCAACAGTTATGAGGACGTGGTAATATCTCTGTGTATAATGTTACTTGTGGTTCAACACTCTTTCCACCCCCTCTCCCACGAATTTCCCTGAGCCATGTTGGGTTCATTTTATGTCTACTTCAGTGATGAGGTCTTGGGAGCCTCTGTGTCTCTGGATATCTGGTTTAGTAGGAGCTGAGTATTCTCTGTGTCCATTTCCTTTAGCCTTGTGCATAGATCTTGATCCATGGCACATTTCTGTGTCTAATCTTCCAATTTTACTTTTTCCACATTGGAAGTGTTTGTGTTTTTTCACAATGTAAAAGGTATGTTGAAAATTCAGTACACAAATCAAGTGAGGCATGGTTCTCTGTAATAATAACAGACTCCTAGCTGGTCCTCTGTTGACCTTGTCATAAGCAGAGAAGGGAAACTTGGAATACTCTACAGAAATGTGTACAAGGGAGATTGTGTGCAGCACCTTATCTGATATATTGTGCAGAATCCATTTTGCTGCAATAATTAGCAGCCTTGTATTTGTAGAAGAAAGAATATTATCTAAGTTCTTAGTATTTATGCAAACACATTGATAATATTTAACACTTGTAGAGCAATTTCTAGCTTAAAAGTTGTATTGTCAATTCATTGCCCAAAAATATTTTAGGGAATATTAATGCCACTCTGTTGAAGGTAAAAAGGACTTAAATTTGCATAATTTTTGAACATTAAACACTGAAAACCCATTTTTGTGCAAAATACAGAGCTTTTTAAGACTATTACATATGTATGTATGCATATTTGAGAAATATTAAAATATAAATCACAAAATTATGTTTTATGGAACAAAATGTGATATTGTGATACACATATAATCCATATATATATATATACACACATTATCTCATATGTTTATAGTGATCTTGTGATAACATTTCAGATATATTTTTGGGTATTTTGTCAAAAGTTTTGTACCTTTTGGCCAAAACCTCTTCATCACAGCTCAGCACGGACCTTAGCAGGCTCTAAGAACCACTGTTCTAGTCTAAGATTTTGTGAACTTAAACTTTTTAAAACTCTATGTTATGCCTGACACGATAGAGCGCACCTTTAATCCCAACATTTGGGATGAGAGGTAGGAGGGTTGACATGAGTTGGAGGCCAGTCTGGGACTTCAGAGTGAGATACAGGTTAGCTTGGGCTAGAGTGAGACCCTACCTCGAACCCCACCCCAAAAAAAACCCTGCATTTTGATATGAAATCAAGTAGTGTCTATTTTTCTGTGTCTGGCATATTTCAACTTCTGTAACGTGTTCCACGTTCATCCATGTTGCCACAAATGACGGAATTCGTTTCTGAAGATGGATCAATCTGTCATTCTATCCATGTGCATTTTTTGTTTTGTTCTTTATCCATTCACAAATCACTGGATACTTGGGGGGGGGGTCTACATCTTGGCAAATGTCAATGATGCTTCAGTGAATATTACCATATAGATATAACTTTGAAATGCTAAGTTTTGTTCCTTTGAATATACACCCGGGTGTATGATTGTTAGATAATTTTGTCTGTCTTATATTTAAGTTTTGAGTAACTCTTTCCACAATAACTATACTAAATTGCATTCCCATCAATACTATGCAAAATTCTTGTTTTCCCTGAATTTCCTCCAACTCTTGTTTTAGATAATCACCATTCAACCAGGTATATGTTGATATCTTCTTGTGGCTATTTTCTTATTTTTGCATCCAGATGATTCATGATGTGAATTTTGATTTCATATGCCTCGTGATCATTTGTGTCTTCTTCTGACAAACGTCTATTCAGCTTGTTTAGCTATCTTTAAATTGGATTATTTGTTGTCTGGGTTTGAATTGTGTGAGGCACTTATATTTTTGGAACTTGAGCTACAAGCAATTTCAACTTTCAAATATTTTCTGAATTCTAGAGTTAAAGCATTAAACATATTGATTGTTTCTTCTGCTTGGCAGGTTTTGAGTTTGATAGAATATCATTAGAGCATGAAATACAGTTATAACTTCATTATTTTCCTGGAGGAATCAGGAAATGAATGAAGTTATCACTTGTTTTCACCCCCTGTGATGTCTAGCCCATTCTTTCTCCATTGACTAATCATGGTTTCTTTTGCAGAACCAGCTGAAGAGATGGCTTCATGGTCAAGACTACTTGATGCACAGGTGTGAGGACCTGAGAGATACTGAGACTGCCACAGTTCAATTCCCCAGTACTCAATAGATGCCTGAACTTGGCCATTTATGTCTGTAACCCAGGCCTGAGAATGGTTAGAGACCATATAACTGCTGAATCTCACGGTCTGAAAGATAAAAAGTGAAAATGGCAGCTCTGAATTGAGTGAGAGACTCTCTATCAAGGAAACAGTAGAATGAGACCAAGAAGAAGATGCCAGATGTTTCCTCTGGCCTTTGCATATGTACCCACAGGGAGCATATATCTGCATACACACACAGACCAAAAAGTCTATTGACCACTGATAAATTAGTTTAATTCTGATATTTTACACTATTCCACTAATCTATATGTCCTGTCATGTAGCCATTATCTTAAAATCTTGAAACTGTAGCTTTGAACTATGTTTTTTAAAGTAAGAACAGTGAGTAATCTATTTTTTTCTCATTAATACTGCTTTCCTTTTCTGAGTATACTGCTACTCATATGAATTTAGGATTAATGTTTACATTTCTACAAAAAGCAATAAAATAATTTTATAGCATATATGTCCAAAACACACATACATTTTGAGAGTGTTACCATCATCATCATAATTATTACAATTACTTTAAAAAATATTATTTATTTGAAAGAGACAGAGGGAAAGAGGTAGATAGAAAGAGAGTAATAGGTGCTCCAGGGCCACTTGCCAATGCAAATGAATTCTAGATACATGTGACACTTTGTGCATCTGGCTTTATGTGGGTACTGGGGAATCAAACCAGGGTTGCCAGGCTTTGAAAGCAAGCACCTTTCACTATTGAGCTGTTTTTCCAGCCCTTGAAATTCTTAAATGTGGATTATTTATTTCTTAATGTCCCAAATATTTTCTCAGGTTAAAATATTTAAAAATTTAAATTATATTTCTGTGTGTTTCATTTTATTTAATGCTATGATCACTGGAAGTACTATCTTAAAATAATTTTGATGGTCTTTATTGTTCTGTACAATAATGCAACTGATTTTTTAAAAATCAATCTTTTGTCTACAACCTCACCAAAGTTATTTGTTAATTCTTACAGCACTGACATATTTTGTGGCCTTCTTGATACTTCCTATGTCTAAGAACATGTCATTCCCCAAAAGGATATTTTTGCTCTGCATTTTTATCTATTTGCATTTTGTCTATTTTCTTGCCTAATTATCCTGATTAGAAACTCCAGCAAAAGTTCAGAAAAAGTGGTAAGAAGTTGCATTATTTTCTTTCTTACTTTAGAAGAAAAGTTTTTAGAATTTTTCCATTAAAGATAATCTTAGCTGTGCATTTTTCAACAATGTTGTTCATCAAGTTTAGGAAATTGCCTTATATTTCTATAATTTTATAAATTTTTCTGAGTTTGAAAAGTTTCTGTAGTCATTTCTCTTCAAATTTTCTACCAGAAGTGCTATTCTTATTTTCCAGTGGAAATATTAGTATAAAAGGATGGAATTTGAGATAAAGTTGTAGCTGTTTTCTTACTAGAACCATTCTTCATTGAAACTGAAGCTTTAAAATAAATTTTGAAATCAAGAACTATGACTACTCATTTTTGATGTTTTTAGGAATGTTTTAGGTTTTGGCTTTTAAAGAAAGTTTTTCAAGGTTGCAGGATAACTTGGTTTTTTGTATAATTACAACTTTATTTAAGCTGTTCATTTGTGTAGTTTAAATTCACAGACTTGAAACAATCTTGAAGACAGATAATTGTTTGAATGAGAAAAATTTAAAGGCTTACTAAGAATATTAAGCCTCTTTGTTGTTCAAACAAAAAAACTTTCTCTGCTAAATAACTATTTTTTTCAATTTATGATATGTTTTCAAATAATAGAAGTTAAATAAATACATTTTACAATCTGGGATAAAGAGTAAGCAAAAAAAGGAAGGGGGAAGATGGAAAAAGTAAGGAAAAAGGTAAAAAAGAAAGGAAGATCAAATGAAGGAAGGGATTAGTTAGTGGTGTGGGGGAAGAATCTATTTATGTTGAGGATATTTTCCAAAACTATGTTTTATATGAACTTGAATTTTGTGGTTTAATACTGAGTTATTTACAGTAATTAATAGTGGTTTAGTAATTGTCAATAGGATATGCTAATTAAGAAAAATAAATTGAAACAACCTTTCAAGTTCATTTAGAATTATTGCTTTCTGTTCCATTTTACCTGCACCTTGATATAATTGATATATTTTGAAAGAATTGTTTATGTCTCTTTTATTTGAATGGAAAAAATAAGCCAATAGTTTAAATGAATGTAATTGTCTGGGTAATCCTAAAAGAATAATCAGAATTAAATATTCCAAGTTTAAATATGATACCAAATGATGATTATTAATAAATAAAAATGAGGAGGCTTCACAAATTTCCTATGCTTTATAACTTCTGAAATATTTTTCTTATTTATCAGTAAATTATTCCCTACATGGTTTGTGGGCAACTTTGTGTACTTACATACAATGTTACTTTTGAAGATAAAATGTGTATGTTATCATGTTGTTTGATGATAATGTGTATTTGAGATCTGTTGCTCCATTGAGTGGCCAGCAGTGTAATATAATATACTGACACATTTTTCTTTATATACTGACACATTTTTCTTTTTGGTTTAATAGAGTAGTTGGGGACCTTGTAGATGTCAAGTATCAAGTATACATGTTATTGTTAATTAAGGTGAATGTTAAGGTTAAAACAGCAAGATCAGGAATATGGGGGAAAAATAAGAGGGTTTGCCAAGCTGACTAAATAAAGGAAAAGGCTCTGGTTAAAACAACAGAGGCAGTCCCATCAGACTCTGGCCAGCCTCCAGGATACCTTATTCCCCAAGAACATAGGCAAGGTAATGTTACCTTTAAGATATTATGATATCTAATTCTTCAAACTGCAGAAGACTATACTAATGATTTCTAAGAAAGTCTCCACTTATTCCAGGGAGACCACTTCAGAAAAAATGAACTTGATATTTGGTAGCTAAGTAAAACTATAGCCACATCTGGTTAACTTGTCGGCAGATGGTCTGGCTGTCATTTTGGAGCTAAATATCTTTGAAACTGAAATGGGGTTATTTTCACTGTATTAGAAACTAAATCACCAGGGCATTCTTCCACATGTGTGTACATACAAAGGTCCTGATATCATTCATGCTGTGGTTTTGACATGCCTTTCATTTTTATAGGAAACATGGAAGAAATATCCTGAAAGGAAATTCTGGTCTACCACTATTTGGGATAGAAAAAGTGCCCCCTTCTTCATAAACATGCCATTCACCTCATAAATATTCATAGGAACATTAAAAAAAAATCTTCAACCTAGAGCACATTATGCGTCACCTCTCTTGCTCCTCACTGCCTTGGGACAGCTCACTCCAACTTCTCTTTGCAGTACTTGCTTTGTCAGCTTTGCTTCCATTTCTTTGCTGAATAAACTTCTGCCCAAAGTGTCTATGTCCCTTAACTGCAATTATTCCTTCAAGAAAACAAGAACGAAGAAGTTCCCCAATATCTGCAACACTATAAGCAAGGCCTATCCCAAGACCTCTTTTGTGTTTTTGTTTTGAAACAGGGTTTCACTAAGTAGCCTAGGCTACCCTAGACTTCATTCTATAGGTCAGACAAACCTTGAACTTGTGACTCCCCTGCTTAAATCTTCTCAGTAGCTGGTATTGTAGGCCACTGCCAACAGGCCTGGTATGGTAGTTTTTATCAACTGTTCCCCGTAAACACAACCATTTTGAATGCTTTGTCCCCAACTGATAGCAATTTAGGAGATGGAGCTTTGCTGGAGGAGGTGTGTTGTTGGGGGCAGACTTAGGAGTGTTAGAGCAGCTTGGCCTCGCCAGAGTTTGTCTCGCTTTCCTGCTACTGTTTCCACCTTCTGTGGTAGATGTGACATACATGCCATGATTTCCCTGCCATCATGGAGCTTCCCCTTGAGTTTGTCAGCCAAAATAACAACTTTCCTCCCATCAGCTGATTTTGGTAGAATGTTTTGTCCCAGAAATGAGAAGATAACTACAACAGCTGGCTCATACTAACACATTTTAAAGCTGAAAAATATTGTTTTCTTGTTTTACTGTGTGCATATGTATGTGTGTACATGGTAATGTGTGTGTGGGTTTCACATACATATGTGGGTACATGTATGTAGGCATGCATGAGGAGGTCAGCGCACAACCTCAGACATTCAAGAAATACTGTAAAAAATGTTATAGGCAAACCAGTTAACTTATATTGCCCTGCATGGCTAACAATATTTTTAAATAAAATTTAGTGTATTTTGTAAGTTCCTAGCTTTCTATTAGTGATATTTTTTTCCTAGAATATTTATAAGGAGTAAAAGAATAGAAACAACTACATAATAACAAATTTTATTCTCTGAATAAAGCATTTAAATAACCTAAAAAATGACTGGGTAGATACATTCCCTGTCAGGTTGGCAATAGGTACTTTAAACTAAAATAATAAGACCTAGTGGCTGGGGAGCTGGATTGCTACCAACCATGAGAACCTGAGTTCAGAAACCTAGTACCTATATAAAATGCAAGGCTGGAGGTATGCACCTATAATCCAAGTCCTAGGGAAGCTAAAATAAGTGGATTTCTAGAATTTGCTTGCTAGCTCATCCAGCAAAATCAGTGAGCTCTGTGTTTTGTAAGACTGACTCTGTCTCACAAAAAAAATGGAAGAGAGAAAGCAATAGGAACATCTATTTCAACCTCTGGTCTTCACATGCATGCACAACACACACATATACCCCAAAAATTATGACCTTACATTTCCAATTCTTGATCATTTTAGGTTATGTACCGATATAATTATCATGTTCTTCAAGAATCTGACTTTCACTGTGAAAATGATTTTTATTTTCAGGCAGTCAAATGGCATATTTATCTTCCTGGCAGCATTTAATCACATGATTATGTTATATAATACTATTGTTATCAACACAGATAATTGTGTAGATAAAATAGTATGTACATATTATAAAATTCTATATTTTATTAAAAATGATATTTTACAGTTGCTTAGTTTTATGACATCAGGAGCTATGGGGAAATTTTCAACAATTCTTCAACTGACAATATAATCATAAATTTTCTTGAAACTGTAGTAAAGGGCAAATAACTTTGTATCTATTTGTGGTCACCTTAAAACAAACAAAGGCCTGATATATAAAATGAAACCACACTGATATGTGCATGCATTTTAAATGCATTAGCAATGATACTTGCATTTACTGTGACTTTAAATGAGCTCATCCAGGGAAAGATACTCGCAGGATGAGAAGGGGCTATTATATGTAAGTGAGCAATACCACTGAAGGAAATGGACTAAAATCAACACAAATTAAGGAAATATGATGCATCTTTCAGAAAAGTTCAATGATGTTATATAGGGAAGATTAGGCTTTAAAAATACAGAGGTCAGAATTAAGAAGATACTTGCAGACAAAGTGATCATTTTAGGGGAGTATACATCAAATGTTCATCACAGAGTTTTCACAACTAGAAGAGTCTTCTCAATCCTTGATGTCATACAAGCAGCTAAAAATCGGGATAGTACTGAGGATAGTACTGTGGAATCGTTTTTATAAAAAAAGAAGTCATAAAATCTGGTCAGGCATTTCAGTTAGTGAGACATCACTATAGGCATAAGATATATCAGTAAAAACATGGACTTTGATTTTCAAAAGAATTTTTTTCAATTTACATAAGCATGTACATTTCAATTGTCTGAATCCTCATTAATGTACTTTTCCTTCAAATAAATTGAACAAACATGGAATTTGCTACTGAAAAAATCCTATAGTATATAATAAAACAATATATTTATTTTTGTGATCTTTTTACTGTGAAAGTTAATGTTTAAACAATGCTAATATCCCCACCAAATTAATAAACTGTATTTGAATATTTAAATCTTCAATAATTTTCACAGTTTGAAAATGTCAAAAATTTTTCTTTGACATTTGTACATATGACAAATTGTGATAAAATAAAAGATTCAGCTTCCTCCTCCATATTTCAATATTGTCCTAGAATATGGAGACTTGGATGAGATGGATAGAATTTGAATTGTTTCATTTCTTGCTTTATCTTTTATGAGATCATGTTTTTCTATCACATGCCTCAATATTTGCAAGCCTAAAGCAGAAAGATTAATAACCATATTGGAGTTCAGTATAATGAATAAAATGAGATTATGCATTGATGGATAAACATTGTAATTCAAAGGGAACATCTTCATGAGCAATTAAGAGGGACAGGGGACCATGCTGTCATACTTCTCAGAGAAAATAAACTGAACCCTGTAGTGGGCAGAACATGATTAAATTCAACTAAAATGTTGAGTTAAACAAGGTTGTTTTATACTTTTTTAAAAATTATAACTCAGGGCTGGAGAGATGACTTAGTAGTCAAGGCATTTGCCTGCAAAGCCAAAGGACCCCAATTTGATTCTCCAGAGCCCATGTAAGCCAGATGCACAAGCTGTCACATGCGTCTGGAGTTTGTTTGCAGTGGCTGGAAACACTGGTGTGCCCATTCTCTATCTCCCTATCTTTCTTTCTGTTTCTCAAACAAGCAAATAAATAAATAAATAAATAAAATATTTTCAAAATAAACTCATACAAAGCAGGAATAAGTACATATCTGACTTCTGCTGTATTCACTAATTTTGTGAATTTATGTAGTATGAATTTTTATACATAAAGGAAGAAAATTTCATTTTATAGAGAAAATATTAAAGAAATTAATGTTATTATTGCTTATGCTTTATTTAGTTAATGTACTGCTGAAAAGTTTTCCAGGCAAGAAACTTGCCTTATTTTTAACAAGGAAACTATCACATTGATTTAATTTTATTTAATTATTCAATGTCAAATTAGACAACCTCAAAGTAGTATTATGCAATATAACAAAGCTTCTCAAACTAGATTTCATTCATGTTGAAAGTGAAAGAAGAAAAGGAGTTTTCTTCTGGAGACAGAATTTAATTTTTTTCTAAAAATCATCTATGGCATATGTGACTTTAAAGTACTATTTTAATCATATTTTATGTGGGTTGATTTATTAAAATGGAATTTATTCATTTATTCATCTACATGAATATAGTTTAATCAAAACAATTATTAATTTCTTAGACAGCTCTTGTTTCATATTAATATGTCTTCAATTATAGTTTCTAATTCAAAGACTCTTGGATTTGTTCAGGATGAAAATTACATGAATTATCAAAATAAAGGTAGTGAAATTATAGCAAAGTAAGATTTGTTCTGGAAAACTGGATATTTATAATACCAATGAAGAAAATAAACCAAGTACATGGCATACCTTTATTTAGGGATGCAGAAATACAACTTTTAGATGTTTAAATAACAAAATAAAAAGATGCTTCAAAGGTAGGGTTAGAGAGATGGCTCTGCATTTAAAAGTGCTTGCCAGACAGCCTGGTTCAATTCCACAGTACCCACATAAACCCAGATGCACAAAGTGCCACATGTTTCTGGAGTTTGTTTCTAGTGGCAGGAGGCCATGACATGCCCATAACCACTGGCTCTCTCAAATAAAATTAAAATAATCATTTAAAAATGTTCCCAATGTAAATAGTCCAGAGTATATTATTATGGAATTAACAAATTTTCCTAGATTGCTTTTTTATAAAGATTTTTTGAAATCATGAGCTTCTTTGTTTACACTTAATAATAGGGTTACTTTATTATATTTATTTATTTATTTATTTATTTATTTATTTATTTATTTATTTATTTACTTTGGAGAGAGACACAGAGAGAGACAGAGAGAGAGGGAGAGGAAGACAGATAGAGATGGGCATGCCAGCAGCCTCTCAGCTGCTGCTAACAAAATCCAGATGTGTGTGTCCCCTTGTGGTCAAGTGCAGCATTGTGCCCTTGCGTCACTTTGCATCTGGCTAAACGTGGGACCTGGAGATTGGAACCAGCGTTCTTAGGCTTAGGAGTCAGGCACCTTAAGGGCTAAGCCATCTCTCCAGCCCAAGATTTTTTTTTTATTTTTTATTTTTTATTTATTTATTAGAGCAGAGAACGGGAAAGAGAGAGAGGGAGAGAGAAAGAGGCAGAGAGAGAATGGGCACACCAGGGTCTCTAGCCACTGCAAAAGAACTCCAGATGCATGCGCCTCCTTGTGCATCTGTCTTACGTGGGACTTAGAGAATTGAACCAGGGTCCTTAGGCTTCACAGGCATGTGCCTTAACTGCTAAGCCATCTCTCCAGCCCCTAGATTGCTTTTTATAGACAGGTAAGTATGTGGTAAGTATACTAAAACTGTAGTTTAATCCATCATAGCTATAGATTTGAAGGTGATTGATTACATTTTCCTTTGATCATAAAATAATTCTCCATCACCTCATTTCTCTTCTTAAAGTATACTTGGTCCATGTACAATTTTTCTACAAGAATTATGTCCAGATCCCAGGTTAAAAGTCACTACAGAACCAGATCATTTACTATTTATGTCTTTACTTTTCTTCTGCTTATTGCATTTTAACAACAGTTGCTATGAAATATACAGTTAATTGATAGTGTATATTTTAATATAAAGATAATATTAGTTAATTTATTAATAGCTCAATTTGGTAAATGACACCTAAAAGTCTTATAAGTTAGAGTTAGTTGATAATAGAGATAATGAAGGATGAAAACTCTCAGAATTCCACAGATTAGAAGATATTCTAATGAAATTGTTCATCAAGCATAAGGATAGTGTTCACAGTTACAAGAATACTTCATGTATATAAGTCATCTGTTTTCTGTGGGCAAAGTTCCCTAACAATTTTGATGGTATTGCATCTTGAGAATAAGCACTGGGGAGGCAGCAGGGCAGCTAGATCTCTAGGTAACGAAGCACCTGATGCAGGTGGAGCTGTTGTACTGCATCTTGGGGTCACTGCTCTGAAGTGGCCAAGTTCTCACAGTGAGATGGGGAATAAGTAGCTAGGACGTCAACTGGATGGCATTGTTCATAAGAACCATTATGTTCCAACACCTGTGGGAAGTAAAGGCCTTCAGAGGAGTACCTGATTCTCAAGTTTAAGTAATGTATCTCTTGACTATAAATAGAATTCCAAGTGAGAGGATATGCTTGCTTTGGTTCTTAGAATACACCAAGTGTGGAATCAAGGGGTAAGCTTCTTTTACCCATCAATATCAGGTACCAAGAAGATTCATTTTTCTACAGTTATGATAAATTTAAAAGCACAAAGAAATTATAACTAACAAAGAAATCCCACTAAATCCTTTACATTGTCTGTCATAAAGAATGAAAAGGAAGCAGAAGAGTGAATAAATTTCACTTTTGTGGATATAGAGATGTTTAAAAAACTCTATGAAAGGTAGAAGAGCATTCTTCTGTGACTGCTTACTTTTGCTCTTGCAATTCAACTTTCCCCACATTTATCAATGAAAATTGAAAGAAATGTCAATAGAAGTTACTTTTTCCTTTGAGGAGAGTGGCTGCTTTTTCACCATTTTGGATGATTTAATCTAATGTCTTATACAAGAAATTGTGCTTTCATTTTGGGATATTTCTGTATTTGTGGTGATGCTAGATAATTCTGGTAGCAAGATTATTATTTGTAGGTGAAAAGCAAAGTGAGCTATAATGAAAAAAGTAAATCAAGAGGAAAAACAATATATGACCAAATGAGAAAAAGTCAATTATGTGTCTACCTGCACATTTTCAAGTCCCCACATATATTTTTAATGGATTATGTGCTAAAATTGTAACCAGGGCAAATTAAATGTATTTTCCCTTGCTATAACAGTTATAAAATAATGAGATGCAATAAAAATGAAAAAAAATAACACCAAGCAAATATAGAACTAAAGGTAATTTAGGCCAATAATTTTTTTCTTGTATTTTTACTGTTTCCCAAGAATGACTCTGTTTTGGACTCCTTCTTCACATGGGACTTCCATACATGATTGTACTTCAAAGGGAGAAGAAATGGTCAATTATTGACTGTTAACTGATCTCAGGTACAGTGCAGACGTTATTTCATTCAATTTCTAGAGTAATTCAGTAATGTTAGAATTTCCCTTACTTTACAGACAGCAAGTGAGATATGAGTGACTAAATTACATTTAAAAGATAAGTCAGCTAGGAAGATCCAGGCGTATGCTATTTTAAAACAGAGTTTAACATAGTGTATCACAGTTCTGCTATGCTGAGTGTCAGAGTGGAAACCTGTCATACATGAGCACTTTATTGACAGGAGGGTATGCTTCCAGTAATGATTTTAACTTTTCTTTCTTTGTAATTTGATTCTGTCCATTTCCTGCCCAATATATATCTTATAATAGGAGGAATATAAATAAATTCACCTTGGCCATTTCATTACTTGCAATTAAATTATGTAGTTTATTCCTCATTGGACCCCAACAGTATTTTCTTCCAAATACTCCTTACTAAGTTGTCGTGTGCACACACGCACAAACATACACACACACACACACACACACACACACACACAGTCATGTACTGCAAAACGCCATTTCAATCAACTCAGAGTACATAGACAATAGTGGTCCTATAAGATAACAATGGCACTCACAACAGATTGTAGTCACATTATAGTGCCATACATTGTGTTTGTGATGATGGCTTTTATAAGAAAATTCCACAGTGCTACCAGTCATATAAGACTATCATACATACAATCACATAGTGCATGCAATACTCTACAAGTTCTCATTGTTATTTTAGAATAAGCTCAATCTACAAAATAGAGCTTATTACAAAGCAGTATGACATGTTATAGCACCACATCCACCTCACCATTTTGGTATTTACTGTTTTTCTAGATCACACCATTTCATTTTGGCTTAATTTAAATCCACAGTTCTTTCAACATGACATTCTAAGTAATACATCTAAAGTTTATGTGTGGGTGGTCTATGTATATATCATATGTCCTACATAGTACAATGAAAAAATCACTTAAAATACAGAGCATACCTATTGTTAAATGAAATATGACTATATCTCCATTTGAAGATGACTAATACTATACAGAAAAAGCTAGAGTGCTAATTATAACATTAAAATCATAGAAATAGAAATGTAGCAGAGTGTAGCTTTCATATATAAAGTGTGATTATTCTTATACACATCTGATACTATTATAAGGTGACAGAAAATATTCCACTTATAACAACACAAAAGAAAGCATGGAGAGATGGCTTAGAGATTAATGAGCTTGAATGTGATACCAAAGGACTCATGTTTGACCTCCCAGGTTCCACGTAAGCTAGATGCAGAGTGACACAAGTGCACAAGGTCACACATGTGCATGAGGGGGCGTTGATTGCCATGGCTGGAGGCCCTCAAGTGACAATTCTCTCTCACTCTCGCTCTCTCTTTCTCTAGTTCTGTCACATAAAAAAGAAAGGCCTGTCTGTTGGGCTTGCCTCAAAATAAAAAAAAAAAAAAAGAAGAAGAAGAAAGAAAAAAAAAAAAAAAAAAGAAAAAGAAGAACTGGAGAGAGCTTAGCAGTTAAGGGACTTGCCTGTGAAGCCAAAGGACCCAGGTCAGATTCCCTCACGTAAGCCAGATGCACAGGGTGGCACATGTGTCTGGAGTTTGTTTGCAGTGGCTGGAGGCCCTGGTGCACTCATTCTCCCTTTCTCTCCCTCTCTTTACCCCCTTTTCTCTCTCAAATAGATAAAAAAAAAAATGAAAATATTTTTTAAAAAGAAAAAGAAGAGAAAGAACAACAAAAGAATCAACTAAACCAAAAATGCTCAAAATAGTTGTAGGAGAAAAGAAATTGCTAAACTTCCCTTGGATGTCTGTTGCAGACTTAGATTAATATAGAGAAGCCTTGATATTTTTTCAGTAATTTGACATCCAACATAATATCTGTGTTAACTTTCTTACTGCTGCAACAGATACCTGACAGAAATAACTAGAGAGGAGAATAAGGTTAGCATGTGGCTTCAGAAATAGCCATCATCAGCATTTGTTCCACTGATTCTGGTCACATTTATGAGGCAAAATATCAGGGAGACCGATTCATGAAGCAGAGGTTCCTTGCCTTTTGGTAAACAGGAAGTGGAGTAAGAAAGTGACTGGAGACAAAATGCAATCTTAAAAGTTGTGTCTCATTTCCTGCCACTGGGATCCACCTTCTAAATTTTCCACTTTCTTCCAACTGGTGACCAAGCAGTCATTTTATGAGCTTGTGATGGACAATTTCAAGCCAATAATTTCTATCCACTATTTTAATGTATAAGTTTAATATAATATCTATGACATGACATGAAGAGCTAGAAAAAAATGAATACTGATTATTAGGAAGATAAGCAGAAAATCATCTAGGAAGGCACTAAAAAGGAAGCATAATGTGGGACAAGTCTTTCTAAAATACTGTTAAACCTGAATAATTAAGCAGTGTAGCACTGACAGATGCCCACAAAATATGATAGAAATTTGCAGAAATCCATGTTAATATAAGTGTAGCATCTTGAATTACTGAAATGAAGGCAAATTTTAATAAATGGTGATAGAATAAATAAAAAAAATTATCTGAAAGAAAATTCATATACACACATGACAGAAACAAAGACAAAATTCAACTGTGTGTATCAGTCATTGAGAGACAAACATATCATGGAAATAGCTAGTTATTTCTTATTTCTTATTTTCTCATATGTTCACTTAAATTAGTGGACTAATTCATATAAAATCTGCATAGATGGAAAACATTATAAAGTTCAGAGTTAGATTTTTGAAAATATTGATACATGTGGTTGTATAAATGTAAAAACAAGAGTACTGCAAGTGAATTCTAGGGTAAAGGACAAGGCAGGGTAAACCATCCTTTCTCCCCTAGCATATCCAAGTGCTAATAGAGAAAGACATTTTAAAATTCAAGAGAAAAGAGGAAATCTCTATAAATGTTAACAGATGAGAGAAATAATTCAACCATATGAAACACGATCTTTGCCTATGCAGAAATGACAATAAAAAGCATTCCAAATGCCTTTTTCTTTTTCTTATCCAGTAGATTGGCTGTTGTTAAACACTTGATAATACACTCTTCAGTGGGTTTGGAGATTTTTTTTTTTTTCAGAACACTTGTATAAATGCAAAGTAATATAAAGTCTGAAGGGAGTAATTTGATAATATCAAAATGCAATTCTATATAGATTGGATATTTATTTGTTAAGTATGAAATAAAATACCACAGCTTAGATAGCTTAACGATCATAAATTTATTTTCTCACAGATCTGTAGGCTGAAAATCCAACAAAAGGAGTGTGAAGGTTAATTTTGATTCTCTCTGAGGGCTCTTTGGGATCAAATGGCTTTCTTCTCAGTGTATTTTGATTTCCTTCCTCTGTGTAAACTCCTTCCTGAGTCTCTGTAAACCCAATTTTCTTTGCTCATTAAGATGAATCAAATTGCTCCCCCTAGAAATCTCATTTTAACTTAATCACCTCTTTAACACCTGATCTCTGAAAATGGTCATAATCAGATGTACTGATTGACATGTTTCAACATGTAAATTTCAGAGATTCACTATTCAACCAATAAATAACACCCACTTTTCAAGTCAACTATTAGAGTTCTAATAATGTACCAAAAACAAACTCTAATAATTAATACTCAGTATAGGTGCATATGTACAAGGAGCATCACTGCAATAGCATTTAGAGTATGCCTAATATATTTGCAATATTCTAAATGGCCAGTCACAGGAGACTGATAGAATAAAATGCATAACAATAGAGTTCATTTGTGTAAGAAAGAAATTGTGGAAAAGATCAGTGAATGATGTGTGATGAGTTATAAGAGAAATTAAGAAAAAAACATGGTAGGCTTACTAACATTTGCTCAATAAAAAATATGAATTATGTATTTAATTACTTACTAATATTTACCCTCTTACTTGCATATGCACACATACACATGCACACACACACACACACACACACACACACATTTGCTGACCATTGTTAATAGACACACAGGAAGCTGTACAGAAAACAGTGATGTTGAATAACTAATGTGATGTTTTAATCCTGTCAACTTGACTTGATTTAGAATCACCTCAGAGTCTGGAGACATTCAAAGGTAGGTATGTCTGTAAAGGCATTTTGAGAATGTAAATGAACGGGGAAGACCTGTCTGAATGGAAGGTCAAGTCAAGCCACGTACTAGTGGCCCAGACAGAAGGAGAGAACAGTAGTGAGCTACTCCTGGAACAGCATCACCTTTGCTCTCTCTCTACTTCCTGTTAGTCAAGACATGCAGCAAGGCCTCTGCTTCAGACTCACAACACTGTGATGTTCTGTCCAAGCAAACATGGCCAAGGAGACTGGGACTCTTTGACCACTGGGCCAAAATATATCCCTCCTTCCTTAACTCATGCATGGCAGGTATTTTGCTAACAAGACAAAAAAAATTAGCTGCTGCTTCTAGCAAAGTTGAAATGAAGAAGGTGGAATGTAAATATAAAAGAGTTACACTTGGGTCTTAACTTTTTAATAGTTTTGATTTTGGATTTATATTTATTTAAAAATAAAATACAAACGAAATGAATGAGAAGAGGACAAAGAACTACTAAACTGAAAAGAATGAACCTAATTATATATTAGATAATAAAGTCAAATATGAACAATAATAAAAAAAAAAAACAAAGGAAATGAAAGAGGGAAAGAAAACAAAGAATGAAGGAAGGATTGATTCACAGCATTCTAAGAACAAAATATGTGCCTATATATGTTCAGTCTTGGTAAACAGAAGAATACAAACCAGTATTTAACTTTCCTAAGTAATTTCAACTTTATAGTCCTGAGGGTAAAACGTATCTAAAAATATTTCAGATATATAGGTGAAATGACTGATTTAGTGTGTTGTGGACATGTCTAGATTATCCATACCAATGAGGTAATGCAACAAGATTGTTGTTGGGATGAATGGGAATGTAGGCATTAAGGGAAGACCTCTAAATTGTGTGTTCTTCTCATTTAGAAATATGACCACCCTTGTTTATATCCATCTGCAGAAACACTTATACTTACATTTGCTTCCTTTGTGTGCTGAGAAGTCAGAACTAGCAGACCCCAGAAGCAACAAAAGTACTTTGTATTCAGTCTTGTTTTCAAAAGCTTTTTTAGGACATTAGGGTTCCAAATATAAAAGTGGAATTCCAGGTTGTGAGTAGGGTCATGAGAGGATGAACTGTACAGATATGCCAAAAGCAAGCAAGTCCTATAAAAATACATGTTACAAACTTCTGCAATGATAGAAGTTATCATGAAAATACAGTAACCTCAAAATCAAAAGTTTCAGATATGGGACAATTTGAACATAAAAATAAAGACTGTCATCAATAATATATTTGTAGGGCTGGAGAGATGGCTTAGTGGTTGAAGGTGCCTGCTTCCTAAGCCTAAGAACCGGGTTCTAATCTCCAGGTCCCACTTTTAGCCAGATGCAGTGACGCGAGGGTGTGATGCCACACTTGCCCATAAGGGGGTACACACATCTGGATTTCGTTCACAGCAGCTGAGAGACTGCTGGTGTGCCCATTCTCTGTCTCCCTCTCCTTCTCTCTGTCTGTCTCTCTCTCTGTCTCTCTCTAAAAATAAAAATAAAAAAACTTAAAAAAATATTTTTGTAAGTGGATAAGTAGATGAAGGGAAGATTACCCCTTACACTGGCATGCACAATGTGGCAAGTGCTTCAGATGTAAATCACCCTTAGATCCATATAACATGTTCTTTATTTACATATATATATATAATACCATCCCCTTAAGCCCTCCCCCTTCTCCCTCCCTTATATCCCTTGTTTGGCTTATTTGCCTCTGTTACCAAATGTTATTCCAATTCACATACAAGTCCAAACATTTGTAGATAGGATCCACATATGAGAGAGGACATGTGGTGCATGGCTTTCTGGGTCTTGGCTACCTCAGCAGGTATAAGCCTTTCGAGGTCCATACATTTCCCTGCACATTTCATAGTTTCATTTTTCTTTTATTTCTTTCTTTTCTTTTTTTTTTCTTTCTTTCTTTCTTTTCTTTTCTTTCTTTCTTTCTTTCTTTCTTTCTTTCTTTCTTTCTTTCTTTTTTTTTTTTTTTTTTTTTTTTTTTTTGTGGTAAGGTCTCACTCTAGCTCAGGCTGACCTGTAATTCACTATGTAGTTTCAGGGTGGTCTCAAACTCACATTGATCCTCCTACCTCTGCCTCCTGAGTGCTGGGATTAAAAGTGTGTGCCA
Organism: Orientallactaga sibirica; assembly: GCA_036365145.1. NCBI lineage: Eukaryota > Metazoa > Chordata > Mammalia > Rodentia > Dipodidae > Orientallactaga > Orientallactaga sibirica. The sequence goes on from JAEOAD010000017.1 coordinate 13,925,955, forward strand.
CCACGCCCAGCCACTATAGTTTCATTTTTCTTTACCTCTGAATAGAACTCCATTGTATAAATGTACCACATCTTCATTATCCACTCATCAGTTGAGGGACATCTAGGCTGGTTCCATTTTTCTAACTACTGTGAATAGAGTGGCAATAAATCTGGTTGTACAAGTGCCTCTAAGGTAGTGTGATGAGTCCTTAGGATATATGCCTAGGAGTGGTAAAGCTGGGTCATATGGTAAATTTATTTTTAGCTGTGTCAGGAACCTCCACACTGACTTCCACGTTGGCTGTACCAGATTATGCTCCCTCCAACAGTGTAACGGTTCCTATTTTACCACATCCTTTCCAGCATTTATTTTCATTTGATTTCTTGATAATAGCCATTCTGACAGGAGTGAGATGGAATCACAAAGTAGTTTTAATTTGTATTTCCCTGATGGCTAAAGACATAGAAAAATTTTTAGATGTTTATATGCCATCTCTATTTCTTCTTTTGAGAACTATATATTTAGTTCCATAGCCTATTTTTTTAATTTGGTTGTTTGATTTGTTATTTAGTTTTTTGAGTACTTTGTATATCCTGGATATTAATCTTCTGTCAGATGTATAGATGGCAAAAATTTTCTCCCATTCTATAGGTGACCTCTTTGCTCTATTCACAGTGTCCTTTGCCATACAAAAGCTTTGTAATTTCATGAGGTCTCAAAGGTTGATTAGTGGTTTTATTTCCTGAACAATTGGGGTTCTATTCAGAGAGTCATTTCCTATGCCAATATGTTGAAGGATTTCCACTACTTTTTCCTCTAGAAGTTTCAGTTTCTAGTCTGAGATCAAGGTCTTTGATCCATTTGGACTTAATTCTTGTGCACGGAGAGAGATAAGGATCTACTTTTCATCCTTGTACATATAGATACCCAATTTTCTCAGCACCATTTGTTGAAGAGGCTGTCTTTTCTTCAACAAGTATTTTTGGCATTTTTGTTGAAGATCAGTGGCTGTAGCTGCTCAGACTTACATCTGGGTCCTCTATGCTGCCTCATTTATCTACTTTCTGTTTTTGTGCCAGTACCATGCTGCTTTTGTTACTATGGCTCTGTAATATAGGGTAAAATCAAGTATGGTGATACCACCAGCCTTATTTTTGTTGCTCAAAATTTTTTGAATATTTGTGCTTCCAAATGAATTTTAGGATTTTTTTTTCTATTTCTGTGAAGATTACCATTGGAATTTTGATGGGAATTGCATTAAATGTGTGGATTACAATTGGTAAGATTGATATTTTCATAATATTGATTCTATCAATCAAAGAACATGTGATGTCTCTCCATTTCCTAATGTCTTCTGAAATTTCTGTCTTGAGTATTGTAAAGTTTTTATTGTAGAGATATTTCCCTTCCTTGGTTAGGTTTATTCCAAGGTACTTTATTTATTTATTTATTTATTTATTTATTTATTTATTTATTTAGAGGCAATTGTGAGTGGGACTGATTAAATGTTGTCATCCTCAACATTTTTGTTTTAGTTTGTTGTTAGTATATAGGAAGGCTACTGACTTCTGTGTGTTTATTTTGTATCCTGCTATGTTGCTAAAAGTGTTTATCAGCTCTAACAGTTTGCTGGTAGATCCTTTATGGTCCTTTATGTATATAGAATCATATTAGCAAATAATGATAATTTGATCTTTTCCTTTCTAATTTGCACAGTACTTCCAGTAGTATATTAAATAAAAGCTGGGACAGTGGACAACCCTGCCTTGTTCCTGATTTTAGTGGAAAAGTTTTAAATTTTTCTCCATTTAGTATTATGAATGTAGGTTTGTCATTAAATAGCCTTTATTATGTTGAGATATGTTCCTTCTATTCCCAGTTTCTGTAGGACTTAAATCATGAAGGGATGTTAGAGTTTGTCAAATGACTTTTCTATATGTATTGAGATGATCATGTACATTTTATCCTTCAGTCCATTTATATGATGTATTGTATTTATCAATTTGCATATGTTGAACCATCCCTGCATCTCTGGGAGAATGTCTACTTGGTTGGGGTGAATGATCTTTTTGATATATTCTTGTATTCTGTTTGCCAATATTTTGTTGAGAATTTGTGCATCTATGTTCATGAAGGAGTTTGGTCTGTAGTTTTATTTTTATTTTGTTCTGTCTTTGTCTGGTTTTTGAATCAGGGTGATACTGGCTTCACAGAAGGAGTTTGGTAGGATTCCTTCCTTTTCTATTTTATGGAAATGTTTGAAAAGCATTAGTGTTAATTCTTCCATGAAGGTCTGGTAAAATTCACCAGTGAATCCCTCTGGGCCTGGACCTTTTTTTATTTGGGAGATATATATATATATATATATATATATCTGCTTCTTATAGGTCTATTTCATTAATTTCTGCCCTAATTTTCATTATTCCTTCCCATTTATTGATGTTTGGATTGCCTTGTTATTCTCTTTCCAAGGCCTTTAGGTGAAACATTAAGTGTTTACTTATGAATTTACTAATTTTTTCCCATTTAGTAATTTTAGGCACTTATTGCCTTGTAAATTCCCTCTTAGGACTGCTTTCATTGTGTCCCAAAAATTTTGGTATTTTTCTTCTCATCATCATTTGATTCTATGAATCTTTCGATTCCTTTCTTGATTTCTTCATTGACCCATTCATCATTTAGTAGAGTATTGTTTAGTTTCCATAAATTTTTTTATGTATATAGCTTTTTTTTTTTTTTTTTTTTTTTTTTTTTTTTCGAGGTAGGGTTTCACTCTGGTTCAGGCTGACCTGGAATTAACTTTAGTCTCTTTCTTGACTTTCTTCATTGATCCTCCTTCATCATTTAGTAGTGCTGGGTTTAGTTTCCATAAATTTTGTGTATGCCATATAGCTTTTATGGCTATTGATTTGTAATTTAATCTCATTGTGGTCAGATAGAGTACAAGAAATTATTTCAGTTTTCCTGTATTTGTTAAGGTTTGCTTTGTGTCCTAACTTATATTCTATTTTAGAGAATGTTCCATGTCCTGCTGGAAACAATGTGTATTCTGCAGCATTTGAGTGAAATGTTCTGTAGATATCTGTTAGGTCCATTTGTTCTATGAACTCATTTAATCCATATGTTTCTCTGTTTATTTTTCCCCAGGACAATCTGTCAATTGATGAGAGTAGGGTGTTGAAGTCACCTAATACAACTGTATTTGGTGTTATCTGTGACCTTAATTCTAATAGTGTTTGTCTGATGAATTTAGGAGCCCCCATGTTAGGTACATATGTTTCAGATTGTAATGTACTCCTCTTAGAGTGTACATTTCATCAGTATAAAGTGACTTTTATCTTTCCTAACTAATGTTGGCCTGAAGTCTGTCCTGTCAGATATTAGGATAGCAAAACTTGCTTGTTTTCTTTGCCTATTTTCTTGAAACATTGTTTTCCAACGTTTCATCCTAAGACAGTGTCCATCTTTTATGGACAGGTATATTACTTGGAGGCAACAAACAGAAGGATCCTGCTTTTTAATCCAGTCTGCAAACCTGTGTCTTATGGGTGGAACATTGTGGCCATTGATGTTAGGAGTTATTATTGAAAGTGTGCATTTATTATTGCCATTTTTATTGTTTTATATTTTTTTCTGTTTTTTCCTTTACTATTTTTATTAGCTATTATTTGAGTTTTTTTTTTTTTTTCATTTTTCCTCCTATGTGTGCTTTTCTTTCTCTTCTGCATGAAGGACCTCTTCAAGTATTTTTTTGTACAGCTGGTTTAGAGTTCATATACTCCTTTCACCTGTTTTTGTTGTGGAATGTCCTATTTCTACATCTATTTGGATGGAAAGCTTTGCAGGATAAAGTAATCTTGGTTGACAGATGTTATTTTTCAGAACATGCAATACATCATCCCAAGCCCTCTGGTTTTTAAAGTTTGTGTTGAGTAATCTGCTGTTATCCTGATGGGTTTGCCTTTGAATGTGACAAAATTTTTCTATCTAACTGCTTTCAATATATTTTCTTTGTTTTTGTTTAATTTTTAATTTAATTATAATATGACAATGAGAAGTTTTCTCCTGATTTTGTCTGTTTGGCATTCTAAAGGCTTCCTGTAACTGCATTGGAATTACTTTCCCTATTTGGGGAAGTTTTCTTCTATGATTTGTATTGAAAATACCTATACCTTTGGAATGAAATTCTTCTCCTAGAATGCCCTGATTTCTTGTTTGATGTCTTCATAGTGTCCTGATTGTCTTGAAATTCCCTTTCATACCTTCCTATTAGCTTGTCTTTCTTTTGTTGGACTGTATTAGATCTGCCACCTGGTCTTTTAGTTTAGATATTCTATCTTCTACTTGATACATTCTGCTTTTGAGACTTTCTACAGAGTTTTCTATTTGACTTACTCCAATTTTTCATTATTTCTATTTCCTTTCTCATGTCTTATATTGACCTATTTATTTAATTAAGTTTGTTTCCTGTGTTCTGCAGGAGTTTATCTTCTTCTTTTATTCCTTTTATTTCTTTTTTTTTTTATTTTTTAAATATAGACATAATCATTTTTTTTTTTTGAAATATTTGTCAGGTATTTCATCTAAAACAGTTACTAGGGGTTCATTTTTGATGGACTTATAGTTTTTGGTGGGATTCTTTTTCTTGATTATTTTTTGTGTTTCTTGCATTATAATGTAGAGATTTTTGCTTCTTTAGTTAATTTGATGCTTGAGTTTTCTAATTATCTGCAGTGCTCTTAGCCATGAAAATCCAGTTTTATATATCTTCAAGGTAGGAGTTTAAGGTGCCAAATGTAGCTCTTATACTTCAAGAAAAGAGTACAGTGACTTTAGGTGTTGAGTTTGCCAGCTATTCAAGCATTCTAGTATACTGGATGGAGCAATTTACTGCAAAATACTAAAATTCAACTGAGCAGTATATACATTCAATCCAAACCATCACAGGGTATTTTTTTTTTTTTTTTTGTCAGTAGTAGGGATTAAAACAAATCATTTATAAAGCCAAAGTCCCTAAAGGTGTGTGTTGCCCTATACCCTTAATCCTGTCAAATAAAAGGTTGAGATTTCTGGTCTGAAATGGGTTTCAGGTCAGTTTGGGGCTGAGTCAGACCTTGCTCCCTATAATGACAAAAGAAAAAGACAGAGCCGGGCGTGGTGGTGCACACCTTTAATCCCAGCACTTGGGAGGCAGAGGTAGGAGGATCACCGAGAGTTCGAGGCCACCCTGAGACTACATAGTTAATTCCAGGTCAGCCTGGACCAGAGTGAGACATTACCTCGCAAAAAAAAAAAAAAAAAAAAAAAAAAAAAAAAAAAAAAAAAAAAAAAGAAAAAAAGACAAAGGCCCTGTGAATCAGGGAACATCAACAGCAACGATAGTCAGCACCAAAATTCAGCTTATTTCAGAAAGGTAAGGACAACTAAGACTATGTAACACACAACCTGCCCTGACATTGAAAGAGAGATGAACACTTTCTATGCAAGCCTATGTACGTGCCCTTGTGTCAGTAGGCTCTGTTGCCTTTGGGGATGGCTGCCAACCTTCCCAATGCTGAACAGTCACTTTGATCCCTCTCTGTTGCACTGTGGATCTAGTGTTTTTATCATCTGTGCTGGATGTCACGTGGACAGGGGTGAATGAGTTCTCCAGTGGTCCATGGCACTAATGGTTGGATGAGAGGCTGTGCAAGATGCCTGGAGTTGTACCAAAGATGCTCAGCTAGTCCATGCTGTCTTCTTCAGGTTACTTGACTTTGAGAAGTGGCTGATTTGAGTGGAAACATCCCTCCACCTTGTTTCTGCTCCTTCAGATCTGTGCTGACAAGGTGGACAGACATGTGGACTGGGGCTCCTGGTGCCTCAGTGGGATTATGGCCAGTTTCCTCCTTTCTGGAAGAACTTAGTCTCTCCTGCTTCTCTGCTTTGGTGGATAATAACCTATACATCTTACTTTTTGGTAGAAGAATGTATTTTGCTATTTTCCTGCTTATTTCCCTCCCTAGGCTGCTTTGGCATGGCTACTATACTGCCATCTTATCCAGAAGTCCAAAATTTGACATTTTATTGAAAGTATATTGTTTAATTTTATACATTCAGGTGATAAAATATACTTGGTTTTATTTTAGAAGTGTTAATTTCTATAAAAAATTATAAAAAAATAAGTTATGTTTTACTGATTTGTTCATATGTTCCTGAATTTTTTTTTTTTTTTTGTAAAAGTGATCAGAAAATTGACCTTGAAAAAAATTAATGGAGTTTAATTTTCCTTAGCAGTTGATTCTGGGTATGAATGTATGATTAAGTTTTAAGAATAAAATAAACCCAGTGGACTGTCTATTCTTCTATAACTTGTGTGAATTAAACACCTGTGGACTATCAGCTGTATAATAAATAGTTTCTCCCATATTTTAAAACATAAAATTATTATCATCCAGGGAATTCCAATGCAATAGCAATAAAATTTAATTTTTTTAATGTTTCAAATATTCTTGCAATTAAACCATCAGAATTAATAGTTGCCAAAATACTGAACATTGAGAAAATGTAATATATAATGTAGAAATTAAAGCAACAATTTTATTATACAGTCTTAGCCAAAAACCTTATGAAGGTATCATACTTTTCACAGGCACACAAACACGTGTTTTGTTTTGGAGTTATTTTATTTCCCATACAAAATTGAGTCCTGAAGTTTTAACTTCCAAAGTGAAAATATTTGCAAATGAGACTTTTAGGAAGAAAATTATTCTTATATACTTGTCTTAATTTACAAAGAAAGAGATTTCTTGATCTCTATTTTTTTTTTCTCTCTCTTCCTAAATTTATGCACCGAGGAAGAGTTATGTGAGGACATAGCAAGAAGTTGGTCATTTGCAAGAGCTCCCTTCCCAGAACCTGAATCAGCAAGCAATTTAATTTTGGACTCCCAGTCTCCAAAAAAGTAAGAACAAACCTCAATCACTTATGCCACTCTGGGTGCAGCATTCTGTTAAGACAGCTCAAGTTGACTAAAACAAAAAATATTTGTATTAGGGTAAATTCATTTAACAATGTCATCTGTCTTAGAAAATTTGGTAGACAATGAATATTTATTTATTTATTTTGATTTTTCAAGAGAGAAGGTCTTGTTCTATCCCAGACTGACCTGGAATTTACTATGCAGTATCAGGCTAGCCTCAAACTCATGTTGATCCTCCTACCTCTGCCTTCCAATTTCTGGGGCTAAGGACCTGTGCCACCACGCCTGGCAACAATGAATTTTTAAAAAGCTATTTTAAGAAGCAATTTGATAGATCAGTCTACATATAATTTGATTACCTGGGTATAAATGTTACCTCTTTATTTATTCTCAAATCTCTATTGAGAGCCATATTGTTATCTATAGCACTAGAGATTAATCAATGAATATAAATAGCTACTTGTTTTTACAGGAAAGATTTAAAAACTAAGCAGGTAAATTGATTCACATAGTGATAAATTCTTGGGAGAACTTGGAAAAAACACAGTTAACTAGTGAAAGGCTTTAAGTGGATGCAATTAGCATTAATAATTGTCATGAAAATTCTCTTTTAAATCAATTATTTTGGCCAGGGATGTAGGTCAGAGGTAGAGCGCTTGCCTAGTATGTTCAAGGCCCTAGGTTCAATCACCAGCACCATCCAATAAATAAAAAAAAAAATAAGTAAATACATAAATAAACAACAAATAGGTTTATAAAACAGAGACTGAGGTGATGGAGAGATGGCTTAGCAGTTAAGGCATTTGCCTGCAAAGCCAAAGGATCCCGGTTTGACTCTCCAGAATTGAGGTAAGCCAGATGCACAAGGGTGCACATGCATCTGGAGTTCATTTGCAGCATCTGGAGGCCTTGGCCCACCCATTTTCTCTCTCTCTCTCTCTCTCTCTCTCAAATAAATAAATAAATAAAATATATTTTACAAAAGCAGAGACTGAAAAGATAGCTCAATGGTTAGGAACACTTCCTATGCAAGCATGAGGTCTAGAGAGGCCCAAGAGTCCACTCAATTTTTAGGCTGTGGATCCACATAAAATTCTGGACATGGCATGAACATCTATGACCCCAGTCTAGTATGAGAACAGAGACCCAGGAATTGTCAGAACTTAAGAAAGAATAACAAAATCCAAGATCAGTAAGCTATTTCAGCTCAAGTATGAATGAGCAGAAGGTCAAGGGAGTGGGACAACTGATATTTCTCTTGACACCACAAAAGAGTACATGGGATACCTCATGGACACACACACATGTGCATACACCACACATACCACACACACCTAGAAAACCAAATAAACACACACACACACATACACACACTCATGTAAAACAAAATTTAAAATAAATGAAATAGACCACTCATATTCAAACCAGAGTTTGTCTGATGAAATGTCAGAAGACACATGATCATTTACAATTATTTTACAGGTGGGAGAACATTAAGTAGAAAAGCCCCAAATACTACCTGATTATATACTATCACATATATTTGGTCTTGTACTTGTAGAGATTTTTTTTTGTTATTGCAAGATGCAAATGAATTTGTTAAGCCATATTACACTTTATTACCCTCCCTGGTTCTCATTCCTAGGTGAAGCATCTACAGTTTTTATTTCCCTTAAAGATGATAATGTCTCAGTTACCATGTTAGGATCACAGAAAGAGCAGGTACTAATTCAGCTTTTGGCTCCTGTATTAGCTTTACCTACAAAGTTCACTCAGAGCCTCTCCCCTCCAACAGAATATCTCCACTCATCACTGAGCAGTTGCACAAATAGCAGTCACTGATTTTAGGAACCACCTTAATGTAACTTGAGGAATCCCATGGCTGTTATAGGGGTGACTATATTTATTTATTCCAGATAGTGAATACAAGGACAGACCAAAGAAGAAATTTTATTCAAGGCCAGCTCTGTGAAACAGTGAGTATACTGAGGTTACAGGAGTATGGGTGACTCAGCTCAATCATCAAAATATCCCCACCCCTGACACCTTCAGTATCAGAGCCCTGTGTGCAACTTGCTGGTAGCTGTACCACTGAAAACTCTATTCTTTCAGCAATTATTTGCTGCTGACATCTGCTTGGAAAGGAGCCTGGTGGATCTTATAAATTTCATGAGCATCTCTAGTCCCATAAGTCCCCTTACTCCTATAAGGAGGCACATACTAATCTCTAGGAGACAGCTAAAAGGAGCACTGAAAAAACATGAAACAGCACACAAATAATCTTCCTAACAAGCAAAATGTTATTAAGAATAAGCATTAGCATCAATATGCTATGCAATAGGCAAACTAGCTCAATAAACTACAATAAACTATCTTGATGAAATAAGCGATAAACATTATATTACTCTTTTTGTACTTGAAATTATATTGAAGATAAAATGACTACAGTATTTTAATGAAAATACCATAATTGTCTGAGTACAGATCTTTTCACTTCTGTGAAATACATTTCAAATAAATTTCATTATATGACAGTCATGGAAAAATCTTTAAGATGGGATAAATTTTCAAGCCTAAATTTCAAACTACCAATGGCCTTACTTTGTTTCCCCTTTATAGTCCAAGAAAGTTCAGTATACAGTAACATTCTGTTAAGACTCTCAATATTTTGTAACATTGCAGATTAGCATTCTTATCAAATCTTACCTATTTCAGTAATAAGAAACATATGCTGTTCAGTTCCAGAAGGGAAGTGAACCACAATGTAGATCCTGTGAGATTTCAAGTTTGAAAGATAAAATTAAGTAGCTAATCTTTCACAATCCTTTAAGCAGTTACCAAATGCCATCCATTTCATGAAGAAACTGTATTGGGTATACCAGAGCATCAAATTCATCTATCACTTTTCCAGGTAAAGATTATGTGGATTTATGACATCCAGGCACTGTGTTTCCTACTTGACACACAGAAAGGTCTCATTGAGTATTTCTAAGCTTCAGTAGATTTTAATATACCTCTGTCCAACTGCCTGGGACATTGATTTAATTCTATATACTTCATGTCAAGGATAACCTGAGAGTTCTTATCTGCAAAATTTTGGAAAGAAGAAAACACCCATGGCAAATAAACCTGTTAGTGTGCAAATCATTTTCTGTATATGTGCATAGATTTTTTATGATGTTACTTTTAAAAATTATTTTGCTTTTTAAATTTTGCCAAAATATTTGAAAACATGAAAACAAAATGGGGCTGGAGAAATGGCATAGCGGTTAAGGCATTTGCCTACAAAGTCAAAGAACCCCAGTTTGATTCTCCAGGACCCACATAAGCCATATGCACAAGGGGGCACATGCATCTGGAGTTCATTTGCTGCACCTGGATGCCCTGGCATGCCCATTATCCAACCTTATCATATGCCTCTTTTTATCTCTCAAATAAATAAATAAACATATATTTTGAAAATGGAGGCTATGAGTCACAATTTAATTATATATATATGCTGTGTACATAACCTCTAGGAGAATTGTGCTATCATTGCAAACTAAGAAGATTCCCCGAGGATTTGTGTGTCAGTTAAACGGGCGCCTTTTTATAATGAATGTGTGTCATCAGGGGATCTGTGAATATTGAATAGAATGTTGAGTCAGTGAGTCAGACCACGGAGCCCACAGCCTGCTGTGATTCTCCCAGTCATTCTGAGATCACTGGACAGCCAAAGCACCCTTTCTCAACAATGCTATTTCCTTATTGGACTAGTAAGCTACTTAGAACACCTGTTCAAGGAGTTCTGAAACTCAAGACTTCTAGCCTATTGTTTCTTTATGCACATGCTTTTTTTCATATTAGGCCACGTGATTAAACTTTATGGCAAATTGATTAGGGATGGGACACATTTTTTTATATTTGCATATCCATTTAATAAAAAAAAATTAAAAGGCCTTTCTTCCAGATGCTCCTGATACTTCTATTACCTTTGTTGTCTTATCTCTCCTCCCAGCAATGCTGGGAGGAAGCCTCAATTCTGCTTTCTTTCTGCATTCCTGATTCTACACTATTGCTAATAAATGCTGATACAATGTAATTTAGCTGAACAAGTCATGAACTGTAATAGCTGACAGAAAAAAAAAAATGGAATCTGTCTGTTATATGTTATGTAGTCATCCTCAGGTCACTGGAATGAACTTCCAAATCAGGCACAGTTATGGAGGTAGGGATATTTATTGAAGCTTAAAGATCCAGGGTAAGTTCCATAATGGCAGAAAAAGCTGGCCTGTTTTTACATGTCCAAGCAGAAAGCGAAAACTCATACGCTACCACACAGCACACTTAGGAATTCCAGTCAAAGCTCAAGCACTTTGCATATGTTTAGACTGGAACTCCAAATCTACCTCCACACTTTAGGACTAGAATCTAGGATCTGCCCAGTGCCATCTCCTCCAGCAAGCTGGCTGCAGATCTAAATTACAAACTTTAATAAAATCCAGAATGTATCCGGGGCCATCTGTATAAACTACTATATTTTGTTCCTGGACCCTGACAGATTCATAAACATCTCATATTGTATATTGTCATATTTAAAGGTCCCCACAGTCTTTACCAACTTAAGATAGTTCCAAAGTGAGATTTAAGATTGTTTCTTAGTTATGAGTCCTGTAATATCAAAACAAGTTATATACTTTCATCATATAAAGGCACAAGGTAAACATTTTCAATTGTTATAATACAGAACAGGGAGAGACTGGAACAGTGTCAACTTAATAACCATCAAGAAAACATCAAACATTTATAGTTTAAGTCTGATATAACCAGTGACTGACAGTCTCCAGATTTTCTAATTTTTTCTCTCCAGCTGGGCAGAGTAGGTAGGGAAAACTTCCATCTCAAGCCAACAATGTTTTCCATGGTAGCCCTTGCATAGTCCTGGTATATCCAAAACATCATTGGGTCTCCATGTAAATCATGGTCTATATTTCGATGGCTTTGTCAATCTATCCAGGTCATTATGTCTAGCTTCATGTTGTGTCTCAGCTGCCGGGACTGTGTGCAGTTTATGATTATTCCATGCATTTTTTTATATTTCCAAAACCAATACCAGGTTATAGGACACAACCATATTTTTCATTTAGGGATGAAATAAATCATAAATTTTAAGAGCAGTTTTTTTTTTGTCTAGTCAACTGTTTTCCAAAAGAGTTTATATGTCTATCAGTTTTTCTTGGGGCATCCTTTTTGTTTCAACGTAAAGTAGTTGGGCCATCTACATTTCAATTGTTAATGTATTTGACAATAGCACCTTCAGCAAACAGTTGCCATTCCAGTAATTTTAAATTTGTTTTAGTTTTTTTTCCAATTTAAAATCTTAACTCTCTAGTCCCATATCTTAGCTAAGCCTATTAATCCATTACAAATTTAACTTTGATTACATTATTTGGACCTAGGTGGTAGCCTTATATCAGTAGCCCAGTTCCAATGAAGTCTTCTGTAATTTTTCCTTTCCCTTAGAATGTTCATAAGCCAAGCTTCCAAATGTAATTCATTCTGCATTTAGTATTCTCAAATTCTCATCAGAATAGGCCATAAAACTAGGATTACCATTCCAGAAGATGTCTTCAGTTTTAAGCACCAAGTCTATGCCAGTTCCTCCAAAACAAAAGTTCAAAAAGATCAAAAGCCACATGGTTAGAATCATTTCAGTGTTACCCTAGTCCTTGTACCAGTTCTGTTGTAGTAAACCTCAGGTTGCTGAAATGAACCTCCAAATCAGGCATAGTTATGGAGGAAGGAATAATAATTGAACGTTACAGATTCAGGAGAAGTTCTATAATGTCAGAAGAACCTAGGCCCTTTCACATATCCAAGCAAAGAGAAAAAATCCACAAGCCCCCACACAGCACTCTTAAGGGATTCCAGACAAAGCTCAGGCACTTTCCATATCTTTAGACTGGAATTCCAAATCTACCTCCACACCTTAAGGCTGGAACCTAGGATCTTCCCCATGACATCTCCTCCAGCCAAGTGGCTGTAGCTCTAAATTACAAACTTTAATAAACTCCTGAATATATTGGGGGGCATCTATTTAAACTACCACAATGACACAAAATCTGTAATACACTATATTTGTAAAATAGATAAAAATCTCATGTAGTATTTGCTTTGTCATTCTTTAAGAAGTTACTATTTAGAAAACACATGTCACAAGCTCTGATATTAAAGATACTATAGTGGCTTTCGTTTAAAGCACATATGTACAAAAACTGTAGTAACCATTTTCTTAGAAACTAAATCTTCCAAAAATAGTATGAGGAGACATGATTATCCTCATTTTATAGAGGAGATAATTGAGAAGGAAAGTTCAAATAATGTATTCAGAGTCAGGGATTTGATAGACTCATCTATTCCCTCAGGAAGTATGCATTTTTGTATTAATTTGGCTATGTATGAATGTGGTCTGAATTGTAAACACTTCAGAACTAATATCAAGTACTTTAAAAGTTTAAGAAGTACTATGTTCCTGAAATTCAAGATTTTTTTTTTATATTTTAATATTTATTTATTTATTTCAGAGAGATATTGAAATAGGTAGGTAGAGAAAGAGAGACAGAGAAAGAGAATGGGCATGCTAGGACCTTCAGCCACTGCAAACAAATTCCTGATTCATGTGCCCCTTTGTGCATCTGGCTTATGTGGGTCCTGGGGAGTCGAACCTGGGTGCTCTGACTTTGCAAGCAAGTGCCTTAACCATTAAGCCATCTCTCCTGCCCAAGAAAAATATTTTTCTTTTTTCTTAATTTTTTTGTTTATTTTTATTTATTTGAGAGTGACAGAAAGAGAAAGAGGCATATATATATATATATATATATATATATATATATATATATATATGGAGAGAGAGAGAGAGAGAGAGAGAGAGAGAGAGGGGAATGAGAATAGGTGCACCAGGGCCTCCAGCCACTGCAACCAAACTCCAGATGCATGTACCACCTTGCACATCTGGCTTACATGGGTCCTGGGGAATCAAGCCTCAAACTGAGGTCCTTAAGTTTCAAAGACAAGTGCTTAACCACTAAGCCATCTCTCCAGGCCCTCAAGAAAAATATTTTGATAAAACTAAGAAAAATGTTTTCAATTTTCAGCTCATGGAAACTATTAAAAATTCTAGAATAGTTTTATTTCCCAGTCAAAAAATCAATTTGGTCTTCCCTTAGAAATTCATGAAATGTCCATTTTCTTGTGTTTAGTCATCTAATAAAAGGAAATTGAAAAAAAACAGGAAACCATTACAGTGCTTACTTAATATGTATTTATTCTCATTGAATAAGTTAATAGCAATATTAACATATATCATTTCCAATGGCATAATGATTTAATATTTTCCACCTAAAGACAAATTATGAATTTTATTTCTAAATCAATTTTCTAGTGTGTTCAATAATATAACTCCACAATATATCATAAGAAAAGAATAAATACACAGTGCATATAAAGCACCCCATTGCATTTTGACACCCTCAGGGGACAGAGATACATCTCTAGTAATATGCAGAATTTTTGCAGCACTAAAGAAAAGTCGAGAATATTGCTTTCAAATGTTCTGTTCATTCTTTCACACAGGAGAACTTTAATTTGAAACATAACTGAATGGGAGGCATGGATGAGCTAATGGACAAGCCTAAAGTGTGATCAAATTGGCTTGAACAGTTTTCTGCAGCAAGCATTTTTAACACTTGATAGTATGTGGAGCTAAGTTTCAGTTTTATATTATATTTTTGAATTCATAAGTTTTCTTACCTTCAAATATGTCACACACATCTAGACTTTCTTGGTGTGCTCCAGTGCTACACTGACAAGCTATGATTCAAATTTATCTCTGCTGTGACTATTTCTATTCTGCAGAATTGTCTCCCCTCAGACTGCTTTGGTGACTTGGATATGGACCCTCCTCTTTACAATAAAGAATGGTGCACGGGTGCATTATGTTTCCATGGTGACTCTTGGGTCTAGGTGTCAGTGGAATGTGCTTACGTGGTCAAGATCCTGAAATCTTTGTAATGGTGAAGAGAAGTGAGAACCTAAGGAGAACTGAACTGGAAGAGCTTTGAATGATATGGCTTCTGTAAGATCTTCTAGTAAGTGTCTTCTTACAGATGCAGCAAGTTTAACAAGTATTGTCACAGGAAGCTACATTTAATGGTGCTCAAATTCCTCTGAATAGAAACATTCCTTCCTGGATGGAGATGGGAGTATCATGAAGAGGATGAAAATACATCAAAAAGCCAAAACTTATAAAATTTGCAAGAACCCTCTTCAAGGATATGGAAGCAGTGAACACCTGCTGGAAGGGAGCTTCAGGGATACATGTACTGTGAGGCACCTGTGCTGGATGGGCTTTTAGTGATGCAACTGCCTTTGAGTTGTCTGTGCCTCTAACTCATATTTCCCTTAGTTACCTCAATAAACTCATTGGTTCACAAAGTGGGACTTCCATGAAATGATTACTTTGATCTGGTCTGGATGCCCTATTTGATCACTTCACCAAGTTGATACAACTAGAACTAAGAAAGCCAGGAGAGCTGGCACATGCCAACTTAAGTGTTACACAAGAACAGATACTGGGGGAAAGGCAGGGAAGGAAGACTTATCACATGCTCCTTCTTACTTGCAGGGACCCTGCCTGGGAAACAGCATTTCTGCAAAGGGGAGTGAGAGGAAAAGAAGTCCAGGATGCCACATGAAACTCATGACAGGAAACCCAGCACAACCTGAGCACCAGACCAAGACCTATGAACTGAGTCATTGAAACAGCATTAGTCAGATGAAAAAGATACTCTCCACTACCCTTCATCTAGATTTGGGTTGTAGAGAAGGGAGCAAGTTTCCAAGCACTGTGGGGAAATGAACATCAAGCTAGCGCTGGATGCTGTCTTGGAGCTCAGTGCCAGATCTACATGGTAGAATCAGCACTGGGTAAAAATGGAGGCCATGATGCAGGCCAGAGCTCACAGGTCCACCCTCTAGAGCTGAGCTCACAACATCAGGCATGTTCACCTTTGGGAAACAGTCAATCATTGTTGGCCGTGGAGATAGTCTAGAATATGTCCACCAACACTATGTGCATTAGTTACATGTAAGGAAGGAAAAGTTAAGTTTTGGTTTGTGGTTTAGAGGGAAAACACAGTAATGGCACCCATTGCAGCTCTGTTTATGGTAACTGCAGCCTTTGGCTTGGGCCACTTGTCACATCTTGGAGAAACAGGAAGAAGAGAGCTCAGGTATGAATCAAAAGTGGATATCACCTTCAATGCCCATTCACAGTGATCTGCTTCCACTACTTTTTCCATATATCAAAAATGTTGCACAACCTCCCAAGACAGCCAACAGAAGGCGATTATGTTCAAAACAAGACACGATGTAGGGCTTTGTGGCTGTACGATTCCAGTACCAAGAAGTGGTGAGGATACAGAGAGTGGGGGGTCTTGCATACTGTTAGTGGCCATCTAAATTCTTGTAGCCACTATGAAAAACAGTATTGAGGTTCTTAAAAAAACAAACAAACAAACAAACAAACAAAAAAAAACGGAGCTACTATAAGAATTAGCCGGGTCACTTAGGAGACTACATGCAAAGAAAATGTAGAAGAGAGGTAGGTCTGCATTCCACTCTTCAATGTATCAGGATTCACAATGTTCATCTACTGATGATAGATCAGGAAAACTGGTTCATTGTATAACAGGAAGCTATTCTGTCATAATCAAATGAAATCCTGTCCTCTGTGACAAGAATGGAACTGGAGATCATTATGTTAATGAAGTAAGCCTGACATGAAAAGACAAGCACTACATGATCTCATTCAGGAAGCATCTAAAAGAACTGATCTCATAGCTCTTAGTGTAGAATGGTGTTTACCAAAGAATGGATGAATACAGAATTGGGAGGAATGGATAAGATTGCTCAAGGTGTTCTGACTAAGAAAGGAGGCAGCAATAATGCTGTGCTATTGTCATGATGACTGCATATTATATTGTGAATGGTACATTTTAAAAAGTAGAAAGGATTTATTAAAATTTATTCTTAAGAAAGCTATCTGGAAGAGTTAGGTAAGTTTATACAATATAAATGTGCATGAAACTTCACATATTATCCCCATTAATGTGTCTAATTTTTACATTTTACACATCAGTTAAATGATTTCAACTGAAAATAAAATTGTGCAAACATGAAAAGGATAATTTCTGGAAGTTAATTCATTATATCCCAAAGGGTCATCCTGATGTTCTCTGTGGACTGAGTACTGAAATCTCAGTACAAATGATTAAATGCCAATGTCTTCCTTCATTTAAAACCATTCTCAGAATTAGCACCCCAAAGGCCATTCCAGGTCTGAGTTGCTAAGCTACTCAATTGATAGGTAGAAATAGAAATTATAAGAAAATAATCTAAAATTCTCATGTCTTTGATTTCCATAATATATATTAGGGTTGCTTTATTTGAAATATAAATTTAAAGCAATATAATTTTACTTTATAACATTAAATCTTTATTATTCTGACCTTTTTTTCAAAATATATTTCTAAACTAGGTTATTAAAATTGTATACAAATGTGCCTTACTTATTCTAAAGAATTTGTTTTTGAGGCTGGAGAGATGCCTTGGTGGTTAAGGGGCTTGTCTGCAAAGCCTAATGACCAAGGTTTGATTCTCCAGTACTCCTATAAAGCCAGATGCACACAGTGGCACATGCATCTGGAGTTCATTTGCAGTGGTTGGGGCCCTTGGTGTTCCCATGGTCTCTCTATCTGTCTCTTTTCTAATTCTGCCTTCTTTCAAATAAATAAAAATGATTCAAAAAAGAATTTTTTTGATTTTCAAATGGCATATAAAATTTATATATATTTATCTATTGACCTTATAATATGGTATATTCATATATGTACCTATTGTGGAATGCCTAATCAAATTATTTAATATATGCATTAATTACATATATATAATTTTTTGAGAACATTTATAATCTACTCTATGAAATTTCAAAGAGAGGATGAATCATTGCCTGGCTTCAGAGGCATGCAATATAGAGTGCTTGAGAAGAATTCTTCAATCTAAACAAAAGCTTTCACTGGTGAACATTTCCTCATTGTTCTGATCCAACCATCATTGTTTCAATGTTTCCAAGTCAAAGCAAAAAATGTATTCAAGGGTCTTATATGTGTACAACACTTAAACATTTCTTCAAACTCTATTTCCATTATATCACGTCTGACTGTGACATTTCCACCAACTCATGATTTGTCATGAAGGAAACAAATAGAGACATTATCAATTCATTAATCCAAAGGTTTAAAATAAAGAAACTTGGTATGGTAGTGATAAAGGAGAAAAAATAATAAAAGTTGTTTGTCATTAGAAGTCTTTGCCTAAATATGTGCACAGCTTCTTGAGAGAACTTTCCAGTACTGGGGGAACAGAAAAACTGTTTTTTTTTTTTTTTGTTTGTTTGTTTTTTTTTTTTTTCCATTTTGTTATAATGTAATCAGTGCTTACAATACCATAGAAGAAATACAATTCACTATGCAGGTTACTTCTGTTAAGAATTTACCAAATTTGCCAATATCAAGATCTGGAGAGATGGCACAAAGGTTAAAGAATTTACCAATATCAGAATTCCTAGTGTCTGAAACCAGTGTAATATCAGCAAGGTCATATTATTGCTAAAAGAGTGAAAGCAAGGCTATCCCCAGGTGTAAGAGGACAATATTTTTGTTCCATCATTATAATAATCCAGAAAGATACTTTCTGCAGGCAAGAACCAAATAGAAAGACACTTTTGTTTAGACAATGACCTGATGGTTAAATTTTCTTTTGCATGCATATCACTGAGAGTGAGTTTTATCTTGGGACATTTTATTGTTGCTACAAATAACTTATATCAGTACATAAGATCCACTAAAAATAAGTATCCTTTAAAGAGAGAAAAACTAAATTATAAGAAGAAAGCACTATGTTTGATTCATAGGGTTAGTTATACATAGAGATAGACCTTGTCATAATTTCCAAATAACAAGACAGATTACTCTTTATAACTCCAAACTATTGCTTCTACTAATAAATTAGAGTTATATAAACCTTTATGAGGATTGAAACATTAATAAAGTGTTCATAGAAATAAAGTACAACGTTCATAAAAATATATTAGACAACAGGCACTAGAGAGATGGCTCAGTGGTTAAAGGTGTTTGCTCTGAAAGCGTACTGACAGACTTTGGATCCCTAGCACTCACATAAACTCAGACACAAATTCAGACACTTGCCCATAATCCCAGATCACCTAAAGCAATGGGAAGTAGAGTCAGGAAACACCATGCTGGGCTGAACTTCTGAAGTGCAAAGGAAAACCAGACAGACTCCATATCGTTGAAGGTCAATTGCTTTTTCTCTCTAACTGCTTTCATTATATTTTCTTTGGTTTGTGTGTTTAGTAGTTTAAATATAACATGGCAAGGAGAGGTTCTTTCTAGGTTGTCTTGTGTTCTAATAACTTCTTGTATCTGCATTGGCATTTCTTTCTCAATTTGGGGAAAATTTTCTTCTATTATTTTGTTGAAAAAAACCTAAGCCTCTGGATTGAAATTCTTCTCCTTCTACTATATGCTGAATTGTTAGGTTTGATCTTTTCACGGTGTCCTGGATATCTTGGAATTCCCATTCATACCTTTCTATTAGCTTGTCTTTCTCTTTGTTGGTCTGTATTAGTTCTGCCACCTGGCCTTCTAGTCTAGATATTCTGTTCTCTCCTTCATCCATTCTACTGGTGAGACTTTCCACAGAGATTTTTATTTCACTGACTGTGTTCTTCAGAGCTATTTCAGCCTGGGTTTTCTTCAGTGTTTCTACTTCCTTACACATGTCCTGTAATGATCTTTTTATTTCATTAAGCTGGTTTTCTGTGCTCTCTTTCAGGAGTTTGTTTTCTTCTTTGAATCCTTCCATTTCTTCTTTCGTTTCTTTGAGTGTAGATAGAATCATTCTTTTGAAGTCTCTGTCAGGTATTTCATCTGAAACAGTCTCATCGGTGATCATTTCTGATGGATTTATAATTTTTGATGGGATTGCATTGTCTTGACTCTTTTTGTCTCTGGTATTATAATGTAACTACTTTTGCATCCTGAATTGATTTGATGCTTGGGTTTTCTGAGTTTGCTTCTAAGCAAGTGTTCTAGTGGAATGGGTGGAACAACATACTGGCAAATTCTAAACTTCAACTGAGCAATATACACACTCAATAAAACCCAGCACAGAGTATACAAGTATGGGGATTAAAACAAACAGTCTTATAAAGCCAAATCCCTAAGTGTGTGTGTTGCTCTATACCCTTAATCCTGTCAGCTGGGAGGTAGAGAATTCTGTTCTGAATTGGGTTCCAGGTCAGCCTGGATCTGGATCAGACCCTACCCCCAATAATGATGAACCCCAAAATACAAAGGCCCTATAAATCTGTAAGCATTAAAGGCAGAAATTTTCAACACCCCATGTACAGCTTATTTGAAAATGGTAGTAAAGCCAATCAAAATATGTAACCCATAACCTGCCCTGACATGGAAAGAGAGATTAGCATTTCCAATGCAGGCTTATGTACCTGTATTTATTTATTTTTTTTCTTTTCTTTTCTCTTTTCTTTTCTTTTCTTTTCTTTTTCTTTTTTTTGTTTTTTGTCAGTTGGCCTCGTTACCTTTTGGTGAGGCTTCCAGTCTCACCAATGCTAAGTACCCACCTCGGTCCCTCCTTGTTGTGTTGTGCTCTGGAGGTGGAACTTGGCTCAGCTGCGCTGGATGTGCTGTTGCTGGGACCTGAATGCCAGAGGTTCACAGTTCTGATGGTTGGGGGATGGGAGAGTTCAGGAAGCCTGTAGTTGCTTACACTGTCCCCCTGTATCTTTTCAGTAGCTCCTTAGTTGCTCTCAGCTAACTTTTCTTAAGATTTCTGGGCTCTGCAAGGAGGCTGATGAGATTGCAAAATCCTTGTTTAGTCACTGCTGCTGCTACTTGGTGCACCTGGCAGGTGGTGCTGGGCATGCAAATCAGCTTGAATCGGGGCCACCAGGGATCACAGATGGGGCCTGAAAGCTCCTCAGTAGGATTCTGGACATTTTCCTCCTTTCTGGTGGATCTTGGTCTTTCCTGCTTCTCTGCTGTGTATAAGAAAAACCTATACTCCTGCACTTTCCAGAAGAGTTTATTTTGCTGTAGTTTTGCTTAAATCCCTCCCTGGGCTGGTTTGGCCTGTCTCCTATGCCACCATCTTACTGGAAGTCCCAACTCCAAAAGAGGAGGGTCAACACCTGGAGGTGTACCTCTCACTTCATACATCTCATATATGCCGCGGCACATGCACATGCACACACACACAGAGACACACACGGACACATACACCTACCAGAAGAGCCTATATTAAAAATTACAGGTTGAAGTATTATTACTTTTTAAATAATGGTTGTCTATAACCAGAAATCTATTGGACAGAATATTGGAAAACAATTTTAAAAAGATAAATAATGAAATTGATTATCACCACTATTAGAGATGATATTTGATAGAAAAAGCTAAGTGAGAACTGATGAATAGTTAAACAGGACTCTCATATGAGACAGTAAATTCTACAAAATAGCTAATTAAAAAAAGGCCACCTAAAATATTTCTATATTTAAAAGTGAGTTAGAACTTCCTACTAACTGAATTGAAGACAGAACACTAACTATAGCAGTACACTGCATCATGAGATTGGAGGCATTGCTAAGAGGAAAGCCAATGATGGTTTCATCTTGTGGCCTAGTTCACAGTTTACTTTAAATTCCTCTGAGAAATTGTTCTATACATTATCCCTTTCCTCCAGATAATGAACTTGAGATCCATCCCTTTCACAATAGAATAGTTGTTTCACTCATTTACTATTTTTGCCTTCCTCCCTTTTTTCCATTGGGAAGGAGATAGGAAAGAAGAAAGAACAAAGTAAGCATATAAAAAAAAAAATAAGAACAGCAACTCATATTCATGTCTTCTTGTAGTATAAAAGTGTTTACTTCTTCCCATTTGACAAGGTTTTCCGAAATAATCTATAGCATCCTCTATCCTCTTCAATTCACCATTCAAACTTGTTTCCTCATGTTTATTTTCCCCACAAAATTGCTTTGGCTAGTGCTGTCAGTGTATGTCTAAGTATGAAAGTCACAAAATCAGACAAAACTGTAGTTTCTGAAAACTGTCTCTGGATTGCCTGACTACAACTTCTTCCTAACTTGGATGTGATGTGTCTTATGCTGCCTTTTGGGTTTATGGATGCTATTCTTTCTTAAAGAGATGTACTTCCCTGATTTTAGGAAACACAATCATATATAATTTTTCCTCTGGCAGCCACAGCAGCAAACACACAGGTTTTGGTAAGCAATGGTACTGGCCTTGGTAGGTTTTCAATCTGGCTCTCCATCAGACCTTAGCTTTTGGACTATGCAGCAGCTATGTCCAAAAGATTTGCTCCGTGTAGTTTTTTAAATCATCAGTGTCAGTAGTAGCTTCCTGATTTCTTTCACAGACAATTTCATGACTTACACATCTACTGCCATCTCCACCTTGCTTCAGCTCTCTAGTCTCTTCAACATTGCATCTATGATATCCCTTATTGATGGAAAGACTTACGAGGACTTCTCTTTTTTTAACTCTAAAGTCTGACCATGCAGTATTTTTTCATCAGGTGTGTCTTTAGGAAATTAATTTTCAACATTGAGAATTTGACATCAGTTCTTATTTATTACTCTTATTTATATAATATATGGGGGACAGATTATTTAAGGAAAATATAAGTTGAAATTGTATCATCATAACATCACTTTTCTGAAAATTAGGAGACTGATAGGTAAAGGGATCTGATCACAGGAATTAGATCCCTGGATTCAAGCAGTTTCATAATTCTTCCAGAACAGAATCCACCAAGACTTGTGGCCCAGAGGAAGCACCGCCTCTTCAGTTTGCTGTTGTTACTTCTTTCTTGCCTGAAAGTTTTAAAATAACTTCACATTGACTGTGATCAAACTTACCCTTAAATAAATGGACAACTTATCATATTTCTAACTCATGCTTTTATATTTAGTCTTAAAAGCAGAAGCTTGAGCTGTCAACATAAGGGAAAATGTGAGACTGCTAGCTAGACTTCAGTCTGAGCTATTGTCAGCCCCAGCTGTCTTAAAATACTGATGTATACATTTTATTGTCTTGTAACTGATACACACCCATACACAGGAGAGTGTGAGGAAACATGGTGAAACTCTTGAGAAAAGTTCACAGTGTGCCATATGACCTAAACATAAAGAATTTCTTTGAATTCAAAAATACCCATTTCTTTAAATGATTATGTTTTTCTTTTTTTCTGAAAGGAAATAGTAAACTGCTTTTTAAATGATGATGCAGATTACATTCATAATTTTATTTTACTTTCTAGATGACATTGTTAATTGGTACAGACTACTTCTAACAAATGATGGACAGAGTATAGCTATATTTTTGTGTGAAAGCATATATTCATAGAGAAAAGTGAAGAAAACAATTATCCAAAGTATATATTACATTGTGACTATGTGGTATTATCAGTATTTACCCTTCTTGATATTTGCATCTGACTTTTCTACTGTGTTTTGTATGGTGGACCTACCATATGTACTAATTTCTATAGAAAATAATGTTTTCTGTTTATATTTTATAATGTCTATTTAGTAATTTTCTTTCTGCTCACTGTATGATAATTCTTTGCATGAAGAATTCTTTAACAATTACTGTGGATATTTCTGTGGGTAAAGCTCATTAAAACTATAAATTCTGCCATAAATGTAAATTTCAAATAAAGTATTTGTTTAGATGATTATTCCTTTCTGCATGTGACATTTTTGTCTTAGCAGAAATGTAACATTAAAAACAGCTTGAATATAGTTTGTCGAAAACTTCAGGGAAAAATTTTGTAATTAGCACAGCATATGGCATTCCTTAAACCCAGAGCCTCCTGGGCAGTTCATTACCTATCTCAGTGCTGGGTTACATCACAGGACAGGATATTGATTATCACAGGAAATGGGGACTCCATGAGGGCAGAATGTATTCATTTTATTAATATCTGTGTATCTCTGACCTAGAACTTTGTGTAAAACAGCAGTAATTACTCATTGAATAAATAAATAGGTTCATCATTTTGTGAAAAGTATATCCCCTTGTTTCATCTCTCATCGTAGAGTATGGATTAATTAGTAAAGGGCTTCAGACTGTCTTCAAGTGTCTATACATAGGATATTTAGCTTGCCATTACTAAAATTATTTCATTCTTTTCTAAAAATGCAAGCAGGAGCAAATGAGCAAATGTTTTGATGATTAGGATAAATACTAAGAAAAACTAGAATTATCATAGCCAGTTTAGTACTTTAAAACTTGGTACAAGTGTCATATAGGCCTTGGCCATGTTACCTCTATGGTCTTTGCCTTTCTCTGAGTTTCTTAGATCAGTCTGCATGACTGCACAGGCACTTCGTAGGGATAATTAGTGCTTTAGGAATGTAAATGTATACTTCAATCTTCAGTTCTAGAGGACTTTTAAACATAAATTATGTGCATTGAATGTTTTGGTTTCTAATTCAACACTTAAAATGGTCTATTGTGCAAGGTTTTGGAGGCTGCAGTTGATTCCTAACTGGATAGTAGACTCATGATATGTAGTGTATAACATGATTGGTAATCTTTTAGCTGACACCACAAAATCCTCTGGCCAAACATATGGTATATGATAGCAATATTTGCTGCAGGAGAAAAGAAAAACACTCTTTTCATTCATTTTTCTTTTTGATCAATTCCATCAATGTTATATAAATAGTTACAGTTCCCAGTAGAATGGTTACAGGCACTTTTTTTAAAAAAATAAATTCTTTGTTTTGATCCCAGGGACTGGTGCTTTATAAACAAATGACCTACCACTGTTCTACACTCCCAGCCCTACTACAGGAAAAAATTAAAAATAGAATCTAGCCACTCAAGCTGATCTAGGTTAGGAACCTAAGCTAGAGTGAGAACATGCAGTGTTTGTCTTTCTGTGACTGTGTGTGTTCTCTTAATTGTTGGCATATCTGATAGGCAACTTGAAGCACAGACAATGGGAATGGAAGGGCTTTGGGGAAGGGGAAGGGGAGGTTGGGAGGAAATAAACAGAAAACTAAACCTAAAATGAACTAGTACCATAGAATTCCTTCTCCTTGAAGATAGACTAAAGCATTATCCCTCATCAGGAGTACAGGGGAGCATCTGAAAAGAAGTGCCCTGGAGAAGGTAGGAAGAAGCCTAACCTTAGAAATTTTGGCGCTGATCTGTAACTCCCAGTGCCAGAATTCAGCGCTACCCACATTGAGCTGTTGATTGGAGAAACCTACGAGCTCCCTAAAACAAGACAGGTTTTGGTCAAAGCACTTGATTATCTGCCTGAGGTAAAAGATAAGACTCTCTTGCTAAAGACACCATATATTGCCAACACAGCATCCAGAAGACAGCCAGTCTCCACACAGCTTGTCCATCTAGTGCTAGAAAGTTACATGAGCTACTAGACAAAAGTGTCCAAAGATGGTATGAGCAAGCAGGGGTCTAAGCCACCCAGAAGCAACCAGCCTGACAAGAAGAACACAATACTACAAAGGTGAGACATAGCCTTGGTGTGTAACCAATGGCTTTCTGATCGGCTATGAGATTTGCTCAGTGGAAAGGAACCCATATCTGGAACTGGGAACCAGGTCAGAATCCTATGGAGACAAAGATTATGCTCTCCAATGTAAAAGAAGGGTTACATTCATCAAAATCTCCCTAAATTAATAACACTTATCCTATTTAACCTATGCAGACTTCACTCTCTGTTAGAGAATCTGTTTTTCTTTTTCAGAAGATAGAGAGACCCAAGGAGATAAACCAGCCCCTGCATTTCAGCCAAGACTCAGGTGAAACCACAGAAGTGGGGACACAAGCAAGAGTGCTGCTTCCATAGGGAATCTGACAATCAGCATCAGGGTGAAGGAGACAGATACTCAGGATACTCAACACATACCACAGCAGAAATCCAGAGGCTCCTAAGAGCTTATCACTGCAGTAGACTTAAACACATCCACCAAGGCTCAGGGAATTTTGCAAAAGATGAGGCAGAAAGATTGTAAGACCCATAGGTTTGAATATCATACCCAGAGGTATTGCCTCCCCCCAATAACTGACTGCTTCCCCCACAATGTATAACCCACAACCCACTGGGGAATAACAGAAACCCCACTGAAGAGGGCCCCTACCAGAATGGGGGCAGGGAGGAGGTAAAAGGTGGTACCAACACATGATGTATTCATAGAAAGTATGCTCTTAATAAAAGGAAAACATAGAATCTAAAATAATGTTTGTATGATTAATTTTGTTGGTGTTTTACTCACCTTATTCTCAAAGCCTTGAATAACCTTCTTAACTCAGTGTTCCCTATGTGCTTTCATGTTATTTGTACAAAATGTTTGGACTGTAGTTGTCTATGTAGAAATACCCATCTATTAAGTTGTGTTTCTTGTTGCTGTAAAAGAAAACAAACAGAAAAAAAAAATCACCTAAAAACAAACAACTTAGTGAAGGAAGGACTGACTTGTCTTGGGTTACAGTGTGAACAGAGACTGACCATCATGGTACAAAGGGCATGACATGTCAGTAGGAACATGAAGAAGAATTAATCACAGCGTATCCATTTAGGAATCATATTCCAGCTGTGGTGTGCTCTAGAAGCACAGAGTAAGGATGCTCTTTTTCTGACCACTTTCTCCTTTGTATTTAGTTTATCACTGTAGACCATGGGATGGTGTCAGCCACCTTCAGATTAACTCAATCATGAAATAGCTTCATAGCCATTCTCAGGGATCATTCATTGCCTAGATGAATCTCATTCGAGTCAAGTGTGCAACTGGTATTAATTATTTCAAGCCCTATCCTTGACAATTTAATATCCAATGATTTAACTATTATGCCATAAAGTTCTATCTCTTTTGTCTATAAACTCCTGGTCATCTCATAATGTAATAAATATTCATTCAGGCCAACTTAAAAAATCCACATCATATTTAGTAACCATCACAGTATTCAAAAGTCAATAGTAAAACATCCCTTCTAAGATTCAAAGCAGTTGCTTAACCATAAGCCACAATAAAATTAATAATCAAGTTATATATTTCCAATATGAACCAGTGAAGAGTAAAAAATCTTATTTCCAGAGGAAGGAATAGGGACGTACTATGGAAACATCTGATCTAAGCAAGGTGAAAAGCCATCAGGACAAACACAAAATCCTGCAAGTCCATGTCAGGCATCTGGGGCTTGTGACAGAACCATCTGTACTCCACAGGGCCTGACTCTCCCAGCTCTGCTGGTAACAGCACACATAGCTTCTCTCTTGGACAAGCTCCACGCAGTGCCTGCAGCTTTCCTTGTCAGCACATGATTCAGTCATTCCCAGCACACCAGAGTCTCCACTGAAACTTAGACTTTGCCTTCCCAGTTTCATAGAGTGACATCCCAGGGCCTTGTGAAGAGATACTTACTCTACTATGCATTGCCCGAACTCCGTGGCTCCCTGAAACCACGGTGCAAGACACTATGATGTCTTGAACTTTGCGTATGTCATGTCTGCAGAACCAGTTCCACGTGGGTGCTGCTGCTAAGTTCTGCTTCCAGCCTGCGGATGAATCTGGTCCCCACGGACCACAGTTTCCTTGGTTTCTGTTGGCCTTTCAAGATGACCATGTGGAAAAGAAAACTTTGTTGAAGTTCTTTCAACTCAAAAGCTCCCTCACTGGCCATCTCACTTTAGGCTCTATTCTTTCAACTATATTTTCAATTTCACAAGATGGAAACTTCCATAGATGGAGTCTTGCCCTCTGGGAACCTTTCAGATTGACCAAACACTGAGTTCCAGGTTTACCTTGAATTGCGTTGAACTCTTTTACAATCTCGGCTGCTTTAGAACTTGTCTGATCAGTAACTTTAAAGTTACATTCTGTTTCTTGCCAAAGTACATGTTTTTTTTCAGACCTTCCTGCGAAATGTGTTGCTTTCACAATAGACCTAGATTAAAACACTGCATACCATGTATAGATCAAATGCTATGCTTTTTTCAGATTTTCACCACCAGACAAATTAGATCATTACTCCCCACCCCCCTTTGGCTTTTTTGAGGTTTCACTATAGCCCAGGCTGACCTGGAATTTACTATGTGGTCTCAGATTGGTTTCAAAGTTACAGCCATCCTCCTACCTGTACTCTGCCTCTTGAATTCTGGGATTAAAGGTGTGCACCAACACACCTGGCTTAGATCGTTACTTTTTTTTTTTTTTTTTTTTTTTGAGGTAGGGTCTCACTCTAGTTCAGGCTGACCTGGAGTTCACTCTGTATTCTCAGGGTGGCCTCAAACTCACGGCAATCCTCCTATCTCTGCCTTCCGAGTGCTGGGATTAAAGGCATGCATCACCATGCCTGGCAGATCATTACTTTTTAATGTGGTTCCATTCAAGTGCTCAAAACAAGGGCAGAATGCAGTATGGTAATTTTCCAGAATTTAGAACTGTCTCTAGCCACATTCCCTTTAGAATCCTTGTTCTCTGAAAACTCATGAATTGGGTCTTTGATATTTGCATCTCCTTTCACACGCCCACCAGCCTAGTCTATTAAATTTGGCGTATACTGTTCTTGGGATTTTCCAGCATCCACACTTCTCCCATAAACCAGTTCCAAATGTCTCAGTCCACCCAGTCAGGTTTATCACAACAGTTATATTCCACAGAACCAAATTTCTGTATTAATTATTTTCCTTGTTAGAGAGACAGACTACATGACAAGGAGCAAGGAGGAAATGTTCATTTTGTCTTACAGTTTGACCAGAGAGGAGTCCCAGATGGTGAGGATCGCATGGCAGCATGAGTGTGAAGCAGCTTGTCACATTGTGTCCTCAATGAGGAATCATATCCACTCTGTAGTCAGCATGCAGAACCCATGGA
Source organism: Orientallactaga sibirica (assembly GCA_036365145.1). Taxonomy (NCBI): domain Eukaryota; kingdom Metazoa; phylum Chordata; class Mammalia; order Rodentia; family Dipodidae; genus Orientallactaga; species Orientallactaga sibirica. The sequence goes on from JAEOAD010000017.1 coordinate 13,954,970, forward strand.
CTCTCACACTTTAGCAGCTTTCTCTCTTTTAATCAGCCAGGATCGTCAGCTACAGTTGGGGAAGGTCTTCTTACCTCAGTACAACTAATCTAGAGTCTCCTTCACTGACATACTCAGGGACTTGGGATTGTATATCCCATCCAACTTACCATAGTCATCATAATTCACCAGAAATTCTTGGGATATTTTACACCCATCTTTGTCATCCTAGAGTGGTGACACAGTTCTGGACAGGTGTGGGCTTATAAAATCTTCTTTCCTCTAGGCAGCAAAAATGATGAGGTATAACTTTCTATTTGGAATTCCATGAGGGGTCTGGGTGGGCTTGGATTTCATCAGAAATGACAACATTATTTAGCATATTATCTTAATTAAAATAATGTAATGGCTAAAACAAAAATAAACTTAAAACTGGCTTCAGGTATGAATAGTAACTCTTCACTGCACAGTTATTCTTAATAATCTTCCAGGAAAAATATAAATGAAAGTTAATCTTTTTTAGCCATACTCATACTTAGTTTACTTAAGGAATAAGTATATAAGAATCTTCAAGTCCTATTCAATTTTTTATGGCAGGCAGAGCCTAAAATTATTATATTTTAGAATTTTATTCCCATTTTTTCACTTCCCAGTTTCTATGTAGAAATAGCATGTTTACAGTCAGCAGCCAAGATGGCTGTACTGAAGAGATAAGGTTTAATTTTAAAATATACTACTTGTTTTGAAGCAAGTGTTCATTTTCATCCTCATTATTTTGGAGAAATATCTGGCTCTCTTGTTATTGTTTGCTTTCCCCTCTCCTTTACTAGATTGGAAGATTTATTTCTTCTTTTTTTACATGTAGTAAAAGTCACACAAGTCAGCAAATTTAGTTTTTTTAAAGTCTTATCAATTTGAGTTGAATTGAAGACTGAAAACTCTAAGCAGTTATATGGAAGCTGATCAGAACTTAAAAAATCCATAGTTACATAAAAGTTTTACTCTAGGAAAATTATATATATATATACTTTTATGTTGGACTTCATTTATATAGAATTGTAAATTTAAAGTGTACTTTATTAAATGGTTTAAGCAACCATATGAGGTATTCAGGCTAAAGAATATCAGCTCTATTTCACGGTCAAGGGAGACCTTGTGCCCTTTTGGGAAGGATAGGAGTGCTAAGGATTGTCTATAGGCCAAACATATAATAAGCACACTCTAGTTGAACTCTGTTCCCTTAATATCCCAGGCAGATCTAGAATCTAAACCATAGGCTTCCATACACATGAGTGCTTCGTCATGACTCTACATAGCATGAATTAAAAGAAATCTAATTTTCAAATGATCTGTAACATAAGAACTTAACATTTATAATTTCTAATTCTGGGAGGTTCTCTCTGTAAACAGTTACCTAATTAACTCATGAATGTCACATTTTAAGACATCTGTACATCAGTAGCTTAATTTCATAGGTATATTTTTAAGGGCTCTTATGTGCCCCACATTGTAGCAAATCCAATATAATAGTATCAAGAAAAATAATGTTTAACCATGATTTCAATATATTCAGAGTAGTATACACTCTCATTAATAGCTTAGAAATAAGGTGGACCACTGGAAAAGAGGCAAGGTGATGGTGTTTTTAAGGGCAGAGTCTGATGATAAATACTGTCAGACTCACTTTTTTTCACTATTAACATCCACAGAATCCTTGTTGCTGGTCCACACATATAGCAGGAGAAAAAAACAGTAATTGTTGCCCATGCATGTCAAGGCCATGGCTGACTCCTTCCTACTGTGGTTTCATGGAGATAGCTGAGAAACAATGAAATCTGGAACTTCCATCCTGAAACCCAGATGAAAATTTTGAGTGTCAGTCTTCAGGTGTAGATGGTTCAGGAAGTATTATAATCTGTCACATTTTGAGGGCATAAATGCTTTTTTGGTAAAAGTTTCCCTCCTTTCTCAAATTCTGAGCTAGGAATAAGAGCTAAGTCAGACAAAGAGCTAGGAGACAAAGAGCCCTAGACCACTGAGTCAAGTCTGAGAGACAAATTCTGGCACTAGAAAGTTAGAACACTTGTGACTCTTCTTTCTAAAAGTAGTTAAGTGTCTTCCAAACAAGGATCTTGGCATTCTTGTATTCAGCTATGATCCTGTTCTTGACACATTCCTGCCAGAGTTGTTGCTGGCCTGTGCACATGCTTAGCTTAGGCTATACCTGCACCAACATCAAATCCTATATGGAATACATGACAATGTTTAATACCTGCACCAGCATTGAACCCAACATGGAAGACGTGATTACAAAATGCCTCTTTTTCATGGCAGGTTTTGGTTTCAGAGACAGTGTTGGGAAGTTTGGGGAACAATGGGACTTTTCCTGGAAATGGGAATGTGATGAAACACGTCTAACATAATCATAACTTCCTCTGTTTTCCTCACCACTTCTCTCTAGCCTCTGAAGCAAAAAAAATAATATTCTCTAAAAATAGTTGATAACAATCCCTATGAAAACATTACTCACACATGCATGTAATATCCTGTACTTGTGGATATTTTTGGTTTAGGTCATGGAGAAAGTCCTAAGTGATGTTCACCCTAACAACCAGGGGAGCCTGACTCCTTGAAAAAGGCTATTCTTAGAAACATGACAGGCCAGAGAAAGGTGGGTAAAAAAAAAAAAAAAACACCCACAAAGACTTGAAAATACTTCCCAGGAAGGCATGTTTTTGAGTGAGGTCTTCAGCAAATGCCAGCAAACTTCCCCACCCAGTTGCTCTTGAATCACCTCATTCTTAGGGTTTTTTTTTTTTTTTTTTTTTTTTTTTTTTTTATTTTTTTGGTTTTAGGGTTTCACTCTGGTCCAGGCTGACCTGGAATTAACCATGTAGTCTCAGGGTGGCCTTGAACTCATGGCCTCATGGAGATCATCCTATCTCCATCCTCCCAAGTGCTGGGATCAAAGGCGTGCACCACCACCTCCAGCTAAGATCATCTCATTCTTGATGTTGGCTTTTCCATGCTTCAAGATGAGTCCTGGCTAACTGCCAATTTGGGAATCCTCAGGACACATATGGTTCTACTATATGTAGCACTTTTACCTTTGTGGTTGAGTAATTGAAACAGACAATAATAATCATTTTCTTATGGTAAAGTATACCCCTGATCCTTTGCACCAGGAAGAACTAATTCTTATCTCTATGATCCCACTAAGAATCATGTACAAAACTTACCATTAGCTTAAACCTGAGCTCTTTCCTCTTCTATTCCTTGGCCAAAAATGCTTTGTCTGGGCAACTTCAACAGCATCAGATTGTAAAAGGAAAACTCAAAAGAAGAGCTTCCAGCTTATGAAATTTTCTCCCTCAATCACTAACATTAAATACAACCATAGAATTTTGACAGTAACATTTAAAAAAAAAAAACATTTTATTTATCCATTTGTTAGAAAAAAGAGAAGGGGGAGAGAGAGAGCAAATGAGGAAAGGAGAAAGGGGGTGGAATGAGAGCAAGAGAGCGAGAAGAAAGAGAGAATGAATGGAGACAGCAGGGTCAGGTCTCTTGCCACTGCAAATGAACTCCAGATGCACATGGCATTTGCATATATGGTTTTACGTGGATATTAGGGAATTGAACCCAGTCTTATAGGCTTTACAAGAAAGCATCTTTAACTGCTGATCCATCTCTCCAGCAACATTCTTATCTGATAAAAAACAGTTCTGCATCATGCCTCAGAACGCATGCTCAAGATGTTAGTGCTCATTGTCTTAATGGACTGGGTAAAACTTGCATACACTTTCTATCTCCAATAATGCATAAGCTAGTATTACCTACTCCATACAGTTTGTAAGAGATTGCCTGAATGTACTAGTGTTAATTATTTTTATATTACATAATAAGTATAATAGATACGTTTGTTATTTATATGTGGGATTAATAAAATTTAAGTTTACTTGATCAAGAAAATATAATGGGATAAATTACACTTAGAGAAATGTTATCCACATGTGCTTAAGTTTGTCTGTTCTCTGGTTCATTTATATCAATAAAATGTTGTCAGATACACACTGTATGTATACACTCTCTAGGATCTGTGGACTTTATTTCTGTACCAGCATGTGGTTTAAATACAATGTGTTTACAAAAAATTCTTAAAACTATAAATTAAAATGTGAATATAGATTTTAATGTTGCTCAATAAGGGTTAAAAGTTCAGTAAGTCAGCATTCCCAGATAACTTTAGTAAAACAGGATGCTCAATGAAATCATTACTATAATCAAGTAATATAATATATGTCACACAATTATATTTGTGTAGTAAGGTCACCTACATTCTGTATTCTTAGCAAATGTTTAGCACATAATCATAATAATAATATTGTTATTCAGTTTATAATGCTATCTGCATTATGTACTTTTTGCTTTACTTCCCAATCATACCCCCTTACACATTCGTGGAAACTACTAATCCACCTTTACATCTTTCTGCATATCTCACTTAGCTTAATGTCCTCCAATTCCATTCATATCATCCCAAATGGCAGAATCCCCTTCTTGTCAAGAACCATGCTGTATTTCCTTCTGTAAACATATAAGCCATATATGTATACATACACACCACACACACACACACACACACACACACACACACACACACACACACATATATATATATATATATATATATATATATATATATATATATATATATATTCTATGAAAAAAAAAAAAGCACTTGGATTTCTTTCCTTATCTTAGCTCTCAAAAATATTGGTTCAGTGAACGTGAGGATAGAGATGTCTCTTTTAAGATATTGATTTAATTTATTTGGAGTATATAATGCTATAGGTATATAAGGTTGGGAGTTTGAATTTATTAGTCCATGAACCCAATGATAGCTCAAACTACGCTAATGACAATAAAGAAGAAGGGGATGTTGTGATTTCAGAGGAGTCTATAAAGTATAATATCTGTTACAGGATATGTTTCACACATGAATACTAATGGTGAGCATGAGTGATTTCAAATAATTTAGAAAATAAGCATCTATGAATTTTTGTAAGTTATTTTTTTCAAATATTACCATAGATTTCACAGTGACTCAATAATGCTGATCTTATTATCTTGTTTATAGGTGAAGCTAATGAGATCTAGAAAGAAAAGTAATTTCCTCAAGATTTTATGACTAAAAACCACCATAACCGATATTTGAACAATTGTTTATATTCTTTTATGTTTCGTGTGAACTTTCTGAAATTTTCAAAGACTAAAAACTTGGATGGCTAATAACCACAAAAAGAATAATTCCAAAACATTTTGAAGCAATAAAAAGAAACTGTTAGATTCTAAAAATGACTGGCTATTCTGCCATGTGTATAGTGGTTAGCAATGCTCTGAACACGAACATACAATTTTACTTAAGCCCTATACAGTTTACTAATATGTAAAGTAGATTTCAGAGGGCAGGAAAACTCTCTTCAATCTACTTACCAGATATTTAATCTTCTCCATCAACTTCTCTTTCAGTTCATTCCACTGGTTATCTGAATTATATAGAGTTTGGCAATTTTCATGGAATTGCCAACCCAGAGAGTCTTAGAAAGTATCCAGTGTCCTCATTTACATTTAATGAAAATCTGGCCCACTGAAGTATTCAAGTCATCCATATTTACAAACTGAACCTTCATTCATGATCCTTTCTCTCTCTTTCTGTCATAATCACACTCTGATTTGCTTCTGATGAAGTCATTATTATACTCTAGAGTGTTTTTCTACTGAATAATTGATTCCTGAAGAAAGACAAGAGTATTTTACTAAAGGAAACCAAATGCTTTTATTTATGAAAGTGAAGTATTTAACTCTATATACAACATTATTCTTTTCCACATAATGCTGGGCTTTTTTGGTGATGCATTAGAGAAATAAAAACACATTAAATTCATGGTGTTTACCAATCTTAAGAAGTACTAGTCAGTCTATGTGCTCAGCTTGTTTCTGATGTACTTGTCTTTGCTTTGACATTTTTTTCCTTTCACATTTTTAAGTGAATTGGTTAAATTTAATTGCTTGAAATAGGTGACACAATATATTTGGACGATATTACCTTTTTGGAAATTGTATTATTTTCAAACATATTTTATCACTCACAAAGTAGATAAATAAATGAGAACCAGCATAGCTAAGTGCTTAACATAGCTGTTTTGTTTCAGCTGAAAAAATTATCACAGAAATTGTTTGTATTTAAAGTCAGTGCTCACTTAAATGAATAGGGTTTTATCTTTCAGATTTACTTACATTTACATTAAAACAACTTCCCTGACTCTGGTTTTATCTGCAGTTAAAAATCATGGCCTCTAGCAGCCCAGTAAGCAACAGTGCCCTGAACTACATTCTAGCCCTGCTACACATTCCTTTTTGCAACTAGACATGAAGAATGCTTATGTTCCCCTTTGTTTACCGTCATACCTCTTGATATATTTAAGGAAATAATGCCCTTTTTGCAAAAGTGAGTTATAACAAGTAAATGGTTTTAGAAATAGTTCTTGAGTTATCTGCTTCTCATTCAGCAACATTAGCTAAATAGCCCCACAGGCTGATGAAAGAACTCCAGTGACATCATTTCCATAAGGATCTTCAATATAATTCAATTTAGGATTATGTTAAAAACTTGCCCTTTATGAACTACTAGGTTAAAGTGAGTCAGCTCACAGAGATTGCTCATGTTAGTATCAAAGTGGACTTAACCCATAGTTAGGAGAGGAATAAAATGGTATTCCTCAAAATCAGAGCCATAATAATGTAAAAAACCTAAAGGACATTAGAGGCAAAGGTGTCCAGCAGTTCACAAAGCTGTATTTCCAACTTCATTTTAGACTCTGATAGGCATTTGTCTATTGTATGCATGTATGAATGAAAATCTTTTATGTTAGCTTCTGTTGAATGAAACCAATTTTTGTGAGTAGTTGTCAAAAGTGACTTCCTGCCATATTGAAAAAAGTGGAAATTTCTCACTAGGGATGGAAGCATTTGGTAAGGTAAATCTCAGAAAATGGTATTTTGAGAATTAGCCCTTCAATTCATAACTTGTGAGACTAATTTTGAGAATGTCTGAGAACTTTTCTTCTCATGATGTTGGAAGATAAAAAGAACTGTCTAAACATTATTTCCTGTCTTAGGTATAACAGATACTTACACAGCATTTTTGATTTATTTCTAAGAAGTGGGTCATCTGCAATACACAGATGCAGGATCTGCTTGTAGCAGTAACCAGCCTTTTCTCATCATCCTCATCTTCATCACCATGGCTACTCTAGCTATGAGGAGATTTTTCATTTTTATTTGGAGCACACCATTTCTTTCCTTATTAAAATTCCAACACTAACTCCATAACACATACACTCGGCTTTGGTCTGACCCTCCTCTATTTTAGATTCTCCTAGTAATCCCTCAAATCACATAACCCAACATATTTGAAATACATATCTTATTGTATCTGCTACTGGCTTACACATGTTCCAGTTCTCTGTTTGGACAGCATCTGAGTAGATAAAATTTTGATCAAACCCATCTAATAATGTCATTATAATACAGTGTAATTATGATTAAAATATTAATTAGGAGTGGTCATTTTACCAAATTTATATGATAGAGAAAATAAAAAGGTAAATGAATTACATCAACTAATGGTATACTTTACAAAATAATATATTATAGTTATGAATTATTAAGGGTGGTAAGGAAATAATAAGGTAGTAGTTTTTTTAAAATATATACTATTGAGTATTATAACTATTAATTACCAGTTTTCTTTTGTGTTTTAAAGGTAGGGTCTCACTGTAGCCCAGATTGACCTGGAATTCATTATATAGTCTCAGACTGACCTTGAACTCACAGCAATACTCTTATCTTTGCCTCCCAAGTGCTTGGATTAAAGATATGTGCCACCACACATGTCCAGTCTACAATTATTAAGGATAATTCTGAAATGTCATGGGAGGCTATACAAATAAATGGAAAATAATATCTTCCATAATGTGAACTAGTAGAAGAATTAAAATGTATTGGACAAATTCTGAAGAAAACATCACAAAAATTTAATAATTCACCACTAAGTATTGGAACTATGAGTAATTCTATGTACCTTAAGATATGATGGAATATTTCAACTTATTATGAGTGTACAATACCTGAAAAACAAATCATACACCAAAACAACCTTAAAAATAATGAAAAGGAAAACATAAAACAATCACAATTTTTTTCTTTCTTTGCAATTTTCTCAGACTCATAATTGTAAAAATTGTCTACATATTCATAGATCTCAACATTGCTTAACACCTTTACATTCAAACACAAATTGGGCATTTATATTTAGATAGTTCATAGGCATTTGAAATGGGACAAATTCATTGAGCTCCTACTATTTCTTCTATAAAATCCTTGCATTTTTCTCAGGTAACATTACCCCCATTCTTCAGCCAAAGCAGCAGAACTGCTTTGGTTTATAGGTTTTTACTGTCATTTCTCATCCTCCTCTACAGTAAAATATAAACATTTTACTTTATTTTGCAGTCAAATGCTCTATCATTGAGCTCACTATACTTGATTTTACTTTGAAAATGCAACTAGAATGTGAAAACATCACAGATCTCTAATTGCCACCATACATTATTATCTAGTCTCCTCCATTGTTTTTGTCTCACTGGTACCACTGGTACAATCTGAACAGGGTAACATGAGTGATGACATAAGGTATAACAGATTGTATCAGTTCTCAACTGAACTTAGACATCTAGCATCTTATTATTACTAATAAGATGCATCATCAGTCTGTTAAATTTTCCCTCTGATTTCTTTCTCAGGTATTCTGAGGTTCATTTACTTCACTCACAATTAACTGCAATCTTCAAAAATACATGTTGACATATTGACCTTCAATGGAACTGACAGATGGAACTCACACAAATTCTTTTTTTGTGTATTTCTGAAAGAGACCCCAACAAATTCTCTCCTTCATATCACAAAGTGTATCTTTAGTTTCTTGACTATTTTCTTTTATATTTAAATTACACCTCCTTTAGTATTATCATTAAATTTTATCACAAATCACCATGATAGATGTACTATTTATTTCCCTTTAACTGATGTCTTCAGTAGTATGTGCATTCTGTAAGGTAGAGATTTGTATACCAGATATGTCCTCTTAGCATTTTGAAAGCTGAAGTGAGGTTAGAGTATACATTTTCCTTAATAGATGTCTTATGGATAAATGAATCATGACAACAAATTGATTCCTTTTATTTACCTATTTTATAATGTGAATTTACTGAACTCATAAAAAATATCATTATTTTCAGTCAATAAGCACCATCAGGTTTTGAAATCTTCAGGGTATTTGCTCAATGATATGATTATTCAAAATCTGTATAAATGTGGATATGATTCTAAATCAGTTGTTACTAATTTCACAGTACATGTAACATGAGGATGGGAAATTTTATAAATAAACTGTCCCAAATATAATGATATATCTGTCATGAATAAAAAATCTTATCAATAAGTTCTTACAATAACAATGGTTGATAGTTGAAAATACATTATATTATCTCTGAAAGTATTATTAGAAAAATATTTGAAGGATCATAGGTATCCCACTTTGTCTTATATATTTTTTCATAAAGTGATTTTTATGAATCACAAGTAAGGAGATTTAGTTACAAATGCTACATTAAAATATAGTATGTCATAGCATCTCCATTTACTAGAAATATAATTTAGTGTGATCTCATGAGTGTTCTAAAATTACTGTGACATCAATTTGTCTACCATTGTGTAATATTTCTACCATATCTTTAGGGCTCCATCTGCCAACCCTTTCTCCTTCATTTTCTACCTCCCTCCTAAAATACACATATTCATAAGTCATAATGTTGTGCCTTATTGGCAAATCACAACTTTATATACATTATTTTAATACTTTCTTTGGTCCAGGAAAAATATTCTTAAACTTAGACTCAACTCAGCCTAATGGCAGAATAGTTAAGAATCATTTTCTAAGCACAAGTAGTTGCTATAATTACTACAACTCTACATTTGAAACTAAAATCAGGCTGATTTTGATCTTCTAATTCTAGATGACAATATTGTGCAATATGCTTATGAAAATAGATATTATAAATTATGGATCATGTTTTACATGTAACTCAGAGGTATTTTTAATGTAAACATTATAGTTTCAGAATATACATAAAATCAATGTGAAATTATTCTAATTTAAAATACTCAATTGTAATTGACATTACTTCCAAGTTGATTGTGAAGAAAATGAGTTCCCCATAGCAATGAAAAAAAATATATATATGGAATAATATAAATGGAAAACACACACACACACACACACACACATATATATATTTAACTATACCCTAAAATAATTAGAATACTTTTTTTCAGTAGTAGAATGCTTGTGTCAACATTTTTAAATTGTTTGAAAATTTTATAAAACAATTGAGGTTTTATTCCACATTATTTACTTCATTATGTTCTTAATTGGTTTAAAGTAATGTTGTAGGGTATGGGAAGATAGTTCAATAAGTAAGTGCTTGCCTCAAGCATGAAAATCAAGTTCAACCTCTAGTACCCATGTAAGAAAAGCCAGGTTTGGTGGTGCAATTCCAGTGGTTGGGAGGCAAAGATGGGCAGATCCACAGAACTAACTTGCTAGCCAGTGGTCATTTTTGTTTGTTTGTTTTTCTTCCAAGTCTATGGGAAACACTGATTCAAAGAAGTTGCATAGTGTTTCTGAGCACAGCAAGTGTGGCTTTTCTCTTGCCTCCATATGTATTTGCACATATGAACATTCACACACAGGTGCACCCACACAAACATTCATATGCATACCACACATGTGCACATGTAAAACAAAGCCAAACAATTAAAAATTAATGTATAGCTGGTATTGCTTTTATCCTTCTTCTAAAACCTGTGACCACTTCATTGTTACCTCTCTCTCTGCGCTCAGCAATTCCAAACAGGTAGTATAAAGTTTAGAATCTAAGTTATATAGGTAAAGACAGCCATAGGTTGTAATTACAACTAAGAGATACTATGTTTTATGAAAAGAAAATTGAATGATGGTATAATGTTTAAGGGCACCTTCAAAAGCCTGGTATCTCTGTAAATGTGGTCAACCCCCTAAAATATGTAGCAAAATACATATATACTCTGGGTCATTACAAAAGATAAACTGAAGTGTCACTTTTTGTCTTGATATATAAATGACATGAGGATAGTTGAGCATGTCTTAATGAATTTTCAACTCATCTTCTTTATTTATGTTATTATCTGCAATTTTGTGCCAGCTAGAAGTGAAGGTTCAACCATGATCAATAGATTCCCAGTCTCATGGAAACAGTATCATTTAACAGCACGTGGATGCCAAACCTAATAGTAGTTTTACAAACTAAGTAGTTTTATAAGTGATTACATTGATCACTTATTTTGTGGATAATTTTTAATGGGAATCCAGGGCCTTGCCTATGTTAAGCATGAACTCTCAAACCTGAGCCCTATTTTGTTGATTTTGATGAGGACATTGCAGAGACATAGGATATTAAACTTTTAGATGATAGTTCATATCATAAATACATACATTATAAAATGGTTTTATTTTTATTTTAAAACACACAATAGCTTTTTAAGCATGTGCTGGTAAAAAAGGAACATGTCCCTTAGAGGGTTCAGACTTTTCAAAGGCCAGGCTATAAAGATAATAGTGATATAAAAATCAAAGGTGTCATAGAAAGTTTAGTGTGCTCAATTTTATTACCAGAAATTGTAAAGCAAAAATTTAACTACTCTTTCTGAGTTATGAGCAGGGAGCTCAACTATACCTGCTAGATAAAGAACAAATGCTGTTTAAAATTGACAGTAAAGGATTTTCATGATACCATAGTTTACAGGCTACACCTTCTGAGCTGCCACATCTCAGGGATTGAAAATGCACTCCTCAGCACTAGGAGGGAACTCCATTCTTATTTATACTGAGAGGAGGAAATTTATTCCTTCATTCAAATGAAGTTTAAATTGATACTACCATCATTACAATAAGAGGTCTGTGTGCTGACAAAGACCTAGCATTCTTGGAGGATATAAAAGGATTGGGGATTTTGGCATTAAAGAAGTAAGCAATTAAAATGTTGCAAGCTAGAAGTGTTCTCAAACACAGATTGACCCATCCACCAACAGCAGGAGCAAACCCAGACAGATTCAAAGCAGACTTCACTGGCCGGAGAGATGGCTTAGTGGTTAAGGCGCCTGCCTGCTAAGCCTAAGAACCCGGTTCCAATCTCCAGGTCCCACATTTAGCCAGATGCAAAGTGACGCAAGGGCACAATGCCGCACTTGACCACAAGGGGGGTGCACACATCTGGATTTCGTTCACAGCAGCTGAGAGACTGCTGGTGCGCCCATCTCTATCTGTGTCCCTCTCCCTCTCTGTCTGTCTCTCTCTGTGTCTCTCTCCAAAAATAAATAAAATGATTAAAAAAAAAAAAAAAAAAAAAAAACAGACTTCACATTGGAATGAAATGCAGTGTCCTCTTCTGTCAAGACAATAATCTCTGGAAACACATGACCTGGATTCAAGTTCAGGCTCTTTCGCCCCAGTCTTAAGAGGAAACAAGAATGGACACTGAGAGAGTCTGAAGTACTAATTACTTTTAATGACAATTTAATCAACAAAAATAACAAGGTCTCTAGAGTGGAACAAGACTGAGAAGTAGTTATCACCTGAAGTTTTGTAGAACACTATGTTCAAAATACTGAAAATAAAGCACAGAGTGATCTATATTTCTGTTTTTATGCCAGTACTATGCTCTTGTTATTATGACTTTGTAATATAGCTTTAGATCAGGTATGGTGATTCCTCTAGAGGTTGTTTTTTTTTTCTGCTGAGGATTGTTTGGATATCCTAGGCCTTCTACCATTCCATATGAACTTTGAGATCATTTTTTCTATCTCTTTGAAGAATAGTGCTAGAATTTCTATTGGTATTGCATTAAATCTGTTTATTGCTTTTGGTAGAATTGCCGTTTTTCACAATATAAATTCTACCTGTTCAGGAGCATAGGAGGTCTTTCCATCTTTTCAAATCTTCCTCAATTTCTTTCTTGAGTGTTTCTTTTTTTTTTTTATAGGTATTTAATATCCTTGGTTAGTGATATTGCAAGATATTTATTTATCTATTGTTGCTATTGAAAAATGGACAGCTTTGCTAAACAGCATGATAGTGACATAAAAACAGAAATATAGACCAATAGAACAGAACTGATGATTGAGACTTTAAGTCAAGTAACTGCAGCTACTTGATTATTGACAAAGGTGCCAATAATGTAGACTGGAGAAAAGATAGCATCTTCACAAATGGTGCTGGACAAATTGGATGACCACATTTAGTAAAATGAAACTAGGCCCACACATCTCACCATACACAAAAATCAAGTCCAAATGAATTAAAGACCTCAACATGAGACCTGAACATCATCTCCTACTGTTAGAAAATATAGGAGGCAGCCTTCATGATATAGGAATGGGGGAAGAGTTCCTGAACAAAATCCCAGTAGCCCAGGAAACTAAACAACCACTCAACCAATGGGATTTCATGAAGCCAAAAAGCTTCTGCATAGACAAACATACCTTAATTAAAGCCAATAGGTTACCGACAGAATGGGAGAAACTTTTCCAAGCTATACCACTGACAGAGGCCTAGTACCTAGAATCTACAAATAACTCAAAAAGCTAAACAATCAAAAAAAAAAAAAAAAAATCAAACAAACCACACCAAAAAATTGGGCAGAAATGCAAATGGTTACCACACACACTTGAAAAAAAAAAATCTCAATATCCTAAACAAATAGGAGATTCCACCTTACTCCAGTAAGGATGGCAATCATTAAAAAACTTAAATGACATTGAAAAAAATCTAACAACAAATGTTGGTGAAGATGTGGGGAAAAAGGAACCCTCATTCACTCTGGGTGGGAATGAACAAATCACTATGGGTATCAAAATGGAGATTTCGGAAAAGAATGAATAAAGAGCTACCAACATACCCAGTTATTCCTAAATGATCCATGTCTCATAACAGAGATATTTGCTCAACCATGTTTCTAGCTGCTCAAATTATAATAGCTAAGAACTGGAATCAAACCTGGTGCTCATCATTGGAAGAATGAATGACAAAGTTGTGGTACATTTACACAATGGAATTCTCCTCAACAGTAAGAAAAAATGATACCGTAAAATTTGTAGCAAAAATGGATAGAATTGGAACAGATCAAACTCAGCAAGCTCATACAATCATAGAAAGACAAATGCTGCATGGTCTCACTTATCTTATTCCTAACCCAGACCAGCTGGAGTTGCTGACATACCTGATAAGCAACTCAAAGCCCAGATAATAGGCATGGTAGGGTTTGGTGGGAGGGGAATGGGAGGATGGGGAAAACAAACACAAAACTAAATCCAAAGTGAACTGTACCATAGAAACTTTTATCCTTGGAGATAGACTAAAAGATATAACCCTCAACAAGAGGCACTGTTAATAATTAAATGAAATATTAGACATCTACCTCTATTACACATAGACACACTCTAGACCATTTACACTTTTATTTACACACTGCAGACCAGTATTAAATGTCAATACCACCTCTAGTGCACTTATATTCTCACAACTTAAATTGCATAGATACAGAACTGTTAAAGCAGCTGAGACTCCTGGTGTGCCCATTCTCTGTCTCCTTCTCCCTCTCTCTCTCTCTCTCTCTCTCTCTGTGTGTGTCTCTCTCCAAAAATAAATAAAATAATTTTTAAAAATTAAAAAAAAATAATAGGACAAATGTGCTGGAGAGGCATTTCAGTGGTTAAAAGTGCTTGTTTGCAAAGCCTGAAGACCTGGGTTCAATTCTACAGTACCCACAGAAAACTAGTTTCAAAATGGCACATGCATCTGGAGTTCATTTTCAGTGGCAAATGGCCTTAGGGCTCTCTCTCTCTCTCTCTCTCTCTCTCTCTCTCTCTCTATATATATATATATATATATATATATATATATATATATATATATATATATAATCTCAAATAAATAATAAAAATGTTTCATCCTAACAACACTTTAAAACCTGTCACATTTATCAAACAACTCCTTTCTTAAAAAAATATAATAGGAAAAATATCATAATTATCAACAATGATAGAGAGGACCTAAAACAGTTTTAGCCATGCAAACCTAATTAATATAACTATGAATCCAACAATAGAAGAAAACACTGTTCTATAATACCCATAAAAATCATACAGAGTGACCATATTCTGTCTCATAAAGTAAAATTCAATATCTTTGATGGAGCTTATGCCACTTATATACACAATACTTATTTTAATATATTAGCAGTATTCTGGACAAACTCTTCTATAAATATTGGGTCTCATACAGTTTTCGAATTAAGACAAAAATAATGCAATAAACATTGTTTTCAGAAATACTATATAGTAATTAAAAAAATTAAAAAATAAATGATTCAAAAATAAAGTCAGAAGGAAAATTAATCCCTATTAAAAAACAAGTGAAAATATACACTTATATTAGTTACTTTTCTTCTTTTATGAACAAATATCTGTCAAGATGCAGCTTACAGAAAAAGTGCTTATGGATCTTGAAAAGACACATGTCCTCATGGCAGGGAAAGTGTGGGGACAGTGGAACATCAAGTGCAGAGTAAACATCTCTGCTACACTCTCCATGGATCAGGGGCCATTGTGCAACAGATGACGGTAAGAATGTAAGAGTCAAAAGCAGGATGGTAGTGGTTATAATAGTGTCTTCCAGACACAAAGTGGCCCTTCATCACCTCAAAGTAGCTGATGCTACCTACACATGACCTGCATAATAGGAGGAAAAATGATGCAATCACAATAGAAAAGACTAAATGAAAAGAAGAAAGGATTCTGTGGAGGGGGTGGGGGAAAGGGCAGTGATAGGAGGGGATTATGATCATGTTATATTGTATATATGTATGCAGGTTGTCAATAAAAAGTTAAAAAACAAACAACTTTCACTAAGAGCATAACTTCAAGTAAGCAAATGGATGTTTGTGCTGAAGACCAAGGTGTAGCTGTCCACTCTCATCACTCCTGTGATAGTGTGCTAGGACTTCAGCTACTGCAGCCAGGAAATGGAGAGTTTATCCACTGGAAAAGAAGAAGCAAGAATGCTGTAATTGTTTCCACAAAGCAACTCCCAAGAAATTTACAGAAGAGAATAAAGAATAAATTAATATAGTAGTATTGTGAGGTCCAATCAATATATGGAATTATATGTATTTTACAATATTAGCAATCAATAATTACCATTGATTGTTTTTAAAAGAGCATTGAAAGTACAACTGAAATAGAAATATTTGGTTATAAGTCTTAGTTTTCATTTTCTTTTTCACCTTATTCAATAGAGAACATAATGTTCCATGTTTTACTAACTATGCTTCTATGTATGGTTTAGTTTTGGTAGTATCTTATTCATGACTGTATATAAATGATCCTCTAGCTATTCTTGATAAGATGAAAAAATACTTATATGTTAGCTTTCTTTGAAGAAGCCATAGTAACTTTTTGACAAGGTGACAAGTTGAAAACTTCAAAGCACTGAGAAAGACTTTAGTTCTTAAGAAACACAATAAGCTTCAGGTTTTTATTAATTTTCTAAAATTTTTTTGCAACAAAAAAATTCTCATATTTTTCTTCAAATTCATTTTTTTCTAAAGAAAAATCTCACTATGCAAAATTTGTATAATTTGTAAACCACTAGCATTTAAATTTTTTTAATCAGTCTTCAAAGTAGACAACTTTCAGTTCTTTTCCTTGAACAATATTTTATTAGGCTTTTCTTACCTTTCTCTTTTCACATATTTCTTTTAAATTCAATGATGTTTAGAATTTGATTGAGAATAATAAAAAGTCTGCTATCTCCAGGAAAGGGGAAAGAAGGGAAAATGTTAGCTCGAGACCCAAATGTCCATTCATATGGTGGTCGAGATTTTTTTATTTTAATTTTACATTCATGTTGGTGCCTCCAGTAGCCTCCTCCCTGACCTCTGGACTCCGAACGGACTATTCTCATTGGGGAATGGGGGTCGTGCATTATGGGGGCAGGTACTAACTTCTCTCTCCATTCGAGAATTTGCTTCTCTTTTCCAGATGGATGCCTCTGAGATTTTTGATTAATATTAAGCTTCCTACTTAAGTCTCCAGTGAGCAGAAACCTGCTGGAGGAGGTGTGTTACTAGTGGTGGATCTTGAATCCTGCCCCAAAGTGTATAGAGTCAGTTGGAGCTCTGGCTCTTCTCTGTGCTATGGATCTGTGGACATGAGTCAGTTTTCTCTGCCATTGATGGAACTTTCCTGGAAATCTTTACACTTAAAATAGACCCATTTCTCCCATAAGCTGCTTCTGGTAAGATTTTTGTCCCAGCAATGAGGAGGTAATTACAACAATTTCATGGAAAATAATTAGTATATGTGACTATCAAGCTACCTGATGTATTGAAGAAATCATGGCATATTTATTTAAAATGTATATAAATGTATATAAATGTAAATGGACTAAAATAAAATTACAAACATATTTTAGGACTGCTTGGTAAAAGTACTTTATTGAAAATCCTGCTGGCCTGGTTCAGTTGCACAGCCACTTACATAAAGTTGGATTGGCATTTTTTTCTTCCAGAGACACACAGATACACACACAGATAAATAAATTATATATGTTTTGAAAACTATGTTTTGCTTGAACAACTAATACTAGTAGTAATATTATAGCATAGATTTTCATTTTTTTTAATGATCAATTACTAATCCATTTAAACTAGGAGAGCAGTTTCAGATATATCATCCCAGTCTAGCATCACATGTTCCTTTATCACTTTAGTAAAGGTGGATGAAGTGGACAGACATGACATTTGTAACATCTAGAGTTTATGTATTTTGGGGAATCCTACTTAAGAATTCTAACATAAGTTTACAAATAAAACATTAGGTATGATACCAAAATATAGGCTACATTGCAAAATTCTGCTAATTATCAAAATGTCCATTAAATCATGATGATTTTTAAATCAAGTGTGATGGATTTGAAGGTACCACAGATGAGTTTTTTTTTTAATCATGCCTGCCCTGTGCAACTCTCACACTCACAAGTCTTATTAAGGAAAAAAAAGAAAATACATTATATGTAGTTTTCAAGTATTCCTGAGAAACATGCAAATAAAGTATATTATCCTCATTTAACCACAGAAAGGTACAAGATAGGGCTGTAGACATAGATTAGTGGTTAAAGAGCATGCCTGTGACACCTAAGGACCCAGGTTCAATGCCTCAGGACCCACATAAGCAGATGCACAAGTTGGCACATGCATCTGGAGTACATTTGAAGTGGTTGAAGGCCCTGGCATGTCCATTCTCTCTCTCTCGCTAACTGCCTCTCTCTCTCCTACTGCCCCCCCTCTCTCAAATAAAATAAATAAAATTAAGAAAATAAATGTACAAGACAGAGGAATGAAATTTCACATTATGCCTGCCCAATTGCAAGCTTAATTTCTATAAGTTATTCTCTTGGATAAAATTTTCAGTTCAGAAACAAGGTGTGGAGGTAAAGCAAATATCTAACCTAGTTGGACATCATTCAAAATGTGGTTGATGCCGGGCGTGGTGGCACACGCCTTTAATCCCAGCACTCAGGAGGCAGAGGTAGGAGGATCGCTGAGAGTTCGAGGCCACCCTGAGACTACATAGTTAATTCCAGGTCAGCCAGGACTAGAGTGAAACCCTACCTCGAAAAACCCAAAAAAAAAAAAAAAAAAAAAAAAAAAAATGTGATTGATAAGTTTTATTCCCCAGTACCCATGTAAAGCCAGATGCACACAATGGCATATGCATCTGGAGTCCATTTGCAGTGTCTGGAGGCCCTGGCATTGGTATTCTTTCTATCTTTCTTCTGTCTCTCTCTGCTTGCAAGTAAACAAATAAAAATATTTTTAAGAATTGTGGGTGAACATGGCCTGGAGAGATGGCTCAGCAGTTAAGGCACTTGCATACAAAACCTAATGACCCAAGTTTGATTCCCAGTACTCATGTAAAACCAGATGCACAAAGGGGCACATGCATCTGGAGTTTGTTTGCAGGGGCTAGAGGCCCTGGCATACCCAATTTATCTCTCTCTCTCTCTGCTTGAAAATAAATAAATAAAAATATTTTAAAAATATGTATAACATGTTCCAAGCAGCTGTACTATTGTTATTTTTAATCATGAACATGAGAAAATGCATCACTTGTCCATAAGCTTGAAGCTTATTATTGTCCATCCTAATATATAAGAATTTGTTAGTTATTATTACCAAATTAATTCATATTATGATAACTTCTTCCTGAAAATATCATGCAACAATACCTACAGGAAGTTAGCTTTTATAACCTATGTTGTTATATAAACTCAAGTTTGCATTTATGGGACAGAAATTTTATTCCAGGAACAAAGTAGCTGGATGGCACTAAAATACTAGCTTTCCCTGGTGCATTGCTTATTTATTATATCCCAAGGGTAATATTTAAAACACTAATGTACTCAAAAGTCTTAAGGAAGACAATTTGTGTAAGGCACAAGGATGACCAGAAGAACAAAAGGGTTATGTTATCAAGTTCAGTAAGTGCCATTTTGATAGATTAAGAGATCCATTGACTGCATTAAATAATCAAACATTGAAGTATTAACAAGGATTGCCAATGTATGTAGAGATTTGGTCATGGTAGCACTCTGACTAAGCATTTTGAGTTCCAAAGCAGTAAGTCTCTACTGTAATTTATGTGAGGTTCTTTTAAGGGAAGTAAATGCCTTGTCCCAATTTAATAATGAAAGAATGAGAAAATTTATAATGGATTTCTCAATATTAAAGTTATAATAATACAGATAAATCTATATATTAATATATATATGTGTGTGTGTGTGTGTGTGTGTCTGTGTGTGTGTGTGTGTGTGTTTGTATTGGTATAGGTACAGAAGTCATGGTCAGTGGAATGTGAGCACTTATATAAGTACATATGATAAGCAGTTTCTAACTTAAAATAAATAATGCTAGATAACTTCAATCTTGTCTGTTCTATTAGTGTACTTCAACTAAATAAAGCAATTTTCATGCCAGACAATTAAAAGTGAAAGCAAACCATTCATTTCAGGATAGAAAAATCTAAAAATCTCTGCATTCTTCATCAAAATAATGCAGCTGTTGAGAAGCTAATACTGACCACTGGACTCGGTTCTGTCTGAGTTACTTCCACACAATTACTAGAGGCTATATCCAATATTACTTAAATTGGAGTTCAAATCATCAACTAAGCACAAAGGAAGTAATGGCAGCTCCCACAAAGCACTCTGGTAAGTAATCTCAGGACTTCCTCTCCTGACTCCTATATGTTCTACCAAAACCACATCCATGAAGAAAAAAAACCATCATCTCTTTGTCTTTATCATCCTTTTCAGATATTCCATCAGATAAAGGGCTTGGCTAGTTTTCATTGCCTAAATTATATTCTCTGACCTAGGAAGGAAGATTTGCTATATAAGAAAAGAGTTTTACTCTGAATGTCATCCAACAGAAACTCTTTATCATAGTATTTTATGCCATATCATGTTAATTTTCTAAATAGTGAACACTGGACTGGCATATGTTTTCTTGGTTTACATTGATGTAGAAGAAATAAAACAGTATTTTGTAAAGAAATTTCCCTGGGAGACACCAGTCAATGCCCAGGAGTGGTGCCAGTCCCCACTTCCACCATCTTACCCACATGGTAGATGTCAAACAGAGCCAGGGAGGTAGCAGACCTCAGGGCCACACTCCAAGCTCACTAAAGGGACACAAAAGACCTGTTTAAACATCCTCCTGTGCAGCCCTTGCCTTTAGGCACACGTTAATGGAGGACAACACCTAAGTTGATTTTCCTGACAGGCCTTATAGCAAAATGGAGATGTTTTCTGTTGTCTAAGGAATGGGATGACCCTTCTGTTCAATGTACCTGTATTTCTTTGTTTCTAAATATCTTTGTGATTTCATAGCATAGAATGTTTCTTGCCTCAGTTCTGCCTATGTGTCCTATGTATGAATATCTTGTGGCTTCTTGTAATAGCCTCCCCTCCCCCTGTTTAACAGTAACTTTATGTAACTTTGTGGTTTAACTCCCATTCTGTTTTTACTATAAACATAATGTGGTTATTTCCAATAAAAGCTGATCTTCTGAACAGTTTGGAGCTGCATCCTGAGATCCCAATCTCTGGGGTGCAGACCTGGTGCACTAGTCTTTCTTCTTTTCCTTTCTTTTTATACCCAGTAAAACTTTGCCTCACATTCTTCTGCAACACTGGATCCCATAACATAAGATTGCAGGAGTCACTCAAGAAAACACTATAGTGCCCGTGGTAGGGAGAGGCTCCAAGTTCAGGGCCATTCATGGGCTCCAGCACCAAACACAAAGCAGGATAAATTCTTTTCAGATACACTTCATCTAAGGATAAGAGTGATACACTATCATACAATATGACATGATACTATACAATGGTTTTCTACAGCTTGGCATAGTCAGATTTGTTGAAAGGTAAGTGGAAAACCATTGTGACTCAGTCTAAATTGCTGTAACAAACACAGTCAATAAGGGAAGTGGTCTATAGAAAGTCCTTCATAAAACAATAAAAGATAAAAACCACTCATAATATAGAATATACTAGAGTAGTAAGAGGATAAGGGAACTTATTAGTATAGATGAGAACTTTCTGAACAAGACACAAATAGCACATGAAATAATCACAATAATGAACAAATGGGACTACATTAAAATAAAGTTTCTATACAGCAAAGGAGACTGTAGCAGAGTAAACAGAAACCTTATGAATGACAGAGAAATATCTGGCAGCTATACCTAGGACAGGGGTTTGGCATCTATGATGTGCATATATCCTCAAAAACTCAATATCTCCTTAAATTTTAATATTAAAAAAAAACAAACAACAACAACAACAACAAAAAAAAAACCTAAACACCAAGACCAACACACCCTGAAAATGAATAAGTAACTTTTGCGACTAACTAATGTCATGTACTTAAATCTATTATTATTTATTTTTTCAAGCATTAAAACTTAATTTGTCTATTCATAGAACTCTGCTATGTTCTTTTTTTCATTTAATTGATTGTTAACATGTAGAAGGCACTTAATCTAAAGGATGCAACTGTAAACATGAATTTAAAGATTTACGTTCAAGTAATTTTCAGTAGAATATGAAGAAACATATACTATTATTTTAGAATATGATATAATTTGTTAACATTAGTTTATTTGGACAGATAATCTTCATCAAAACTATATCTTTCATGTTGTGATTCAAACACTCTTTATCTTTACAATCATGTTTTCACACACATAACTGGAATAGAAATTAAGAACAATCGTTTGAAATTAGATATCACATATTAGATACCAATTGTTAATATATTTAATCTAGATAAATAGACAGTAGAGATTTATTCATTTTTATTCTAATACCTTATCAAGCAGATTACAAACTGAAGGATCCTTAACATCAATTAAGTAAAATTTTGATTATCTTTCAAGAAAGTGATAAACAAATAAACAGAAATAAAGGCAAAATTGAAAACCAACCATTCATTAATTATTGATCTTCCATTACTGGGAAATTTTAATTTTAGTTTGCCTTCAACTATCTGGTTATTCTCAACACTTACCCCACATTTTACATTAGAGCACTCTCCTGATTATGAAACACGTGTCTGCAGTCTTTGTTTAATGACCAATAATTGAGCCTCATTCATTAATCATTCCAAATACAATTACAGCACAAGATCAATAGAATTTAATGAACCCTAGCCAGTCAGTGAAATGTTATAAATTATCCAGTTCTGAAATGAAAATATATTAAGTTAATTAAGCCATTAGGATCATTTCCCAAAGTAAATTACCAGGGAAAGATACTATATATTATAAAGAATGCCTGACCTCTACAATAACATCTGACCCTTATACATAGGCCATTGAAACACATGAGAAATTGTCCAATTCTTTTTAAAATTCTTTCATTCAAATCTATGGCATAGATTTTTATTTTAATTAGTATTTTTTAAATATTTAAAAACACATTGAGAAAACCTATTCTAATTTCTCAGATTTCAGGGAGACTTTATAGAAGGTAATACCTTATTCTTTATATGTATGCCCTATATGCCTACAAAATATCTAAAAAGTATGAAAAATGCTGGAATAATGGCTTTTAGAACTAAATTAGTTTAACTTAAATACTAATATTAGTATACATTAAAGATATTGTATGTAATTTTTATAAGAATATTAATGTAATAAAAGTGGAATGTTTATATGTTTTAAGTATTAATTGGCAGTAAAATTTGACAGCTTTATTTATTTTGTACATCAGTTTAGCACACAAATTGCATCAGACCACGTTTCAATATTTTTTTGGGAAATAATTTTTCAAGAATTCTCTTTGTCTACTTTTCTCTTTCAACTGTACTCACTTTAGTAAAAGCACATGCACACATGGGGATCACAGATAGTATGAAACGATACATTTTTATTAGAAATTAAACATTAGACATTTGAAAATCAAATTCAAAAGAAAATAAATTGATTCATACTTGTTAATTCATAGAATTATTTAAATTAGACATTTTTGGGTAAAAACTTTGAATAAATCCTTTATTTACAAGAACCAAATTTAAGATAAACAAGGTTTTGCATGCAATATTTTAAAAACGTATTTTAGGTAAGATCTTATTGCTGAAGACACCATATGCTGCCAACAAAGAGAATGGAGACACTTGGATGGAATCCAGAAGAAAGCCAGTCCCCAACAGTTATCCCATCTAGTGCTGGAAATTGCTGCATGAACTACTGGGAGACAGTGATCAACAACCGTCTGAGCAACCAGAGGTCTAAGCTACTCAGAAGCAATCACCCTGGCAGGATGTACATGCCAGTACAATAGTGGCACACAGCCTTGTGTGTAACCACCAGATTTCTGATTGAGTAAGAGAACTAGACCCATATCTGGAATTGGGAACCAGATCAGATTCCTATGCTGACAAAGATTATGCTCTCCATTGTCAAGGTCTCACCAGTTTTTGGCTAAAAGACAGATTACCTACATCAATTTCTTACTGAATTAATAATGCTTATTCCATCTAAATTATGCTAATGTCACTCCATTAGAGAATGTTCTTTTTTTAAAGATAGTGAGATCTGAGGAGAAAAACTAACCCTTTCACTTCAGCTAAGCTAAACAAAGGGTTACGTACAACAAAGCAGAGATCCAGAGCTCACCACTGAAGCAGACTTTTAAACTCACCCACCATGGATCTGGGAATTTTGTGGAAGAGAGATTATAAGAGCCAGAGGTTGAAACATCATGCCCAGAGGCATTACCTCCCCCCCCGAAAACAACAACAACAACAACTGACTCTTGTTCCCACAACACATAACCCACAACCCTATAGGATAAACTGCAATCCCACTGCGTAGCCCTAGGAGAATAATTGCAGAGACTAGGGGAAAGAGGGTACCCACTCATGATGTATCCAAACAAAATATGTTGTTAATAATAATACTGATAATAATAATAATAATAATAATAATAATAATAGGAAAAAAGAAAAAAAATACAACAGCAGATGATAATTATATTCCTAGCATATTTTGCAGTTTGTTCTTTTTAATCAGGACTCATAGGTAAAGCATATGATAAATACAAATGAATATCCCAACAAGTTACATCTCTCTCAAGATCTACTATACAGGACATGATGATGATGATGATGGTGATGCTAGAAGTTAGTCCTTTCCTTAAATATGTAGTACATATTGCTAGCAATGTGATGTATATATTAACTTATATAAAGTGCAATTAAGATATTCATGTATATGTGGATACTATACATGAGATAAGGTAAATTTATTTGATGAATCTATTATTTATCGAGATTGCTTATCCTTATTAAGAAAGTTTAATTGAGGAATGTATTATATGTATGTGTGTGTGTGTGTGTGTGTGTGTGTGTGTATAGTGAACATATAGCCACTATTACACTCATTGCACATAGGATCTAATATATTATAAATATTTTATCTTATATTCAATATCCTACTAAAATATATTCTCTCTTAAGCCTTATAGTATCAAAACACATACTCAAGATAATTTTTAAAAAAATATATATATATTTAAAATATTTAATTAATTAATTTATTTATTTGGGAGAGAGAGGGAGGAGAAAAAAAGGTAGATAGATAATGGGCACTCCAGGGCCTCCTGCCACTGCAAACCAATTCCAGACACATGCGCCACCTTTGCATCTGGCTTATGCACGTACTAGAAAATTGATCCTGGTTCCTTAGGCTTCACAGGCAAGTGCCTTAACAAATAAGCCATCTCTCCAGCCTTAAGAGAGAGAGAGAGCGAGAGAACAAGCATGGGCATAACACAGCCTTTTGACCTTGCAAACAAACTCTAGATGCATGAACCACTTTGTTCATCTGGCTTTATGTGGATGCTTGGATATACAACCTGAGGTGGCAGGCTTTGCAATCAAGGAATTTTAATGACTAAGAAATTTCCTCAGCCCACAAGTCAATTTTTATAGCTGCTGCACGTTTGATCCATAGGCTATGGAACACATTAAATATTCATCAGGAAAAAAACACTATTAGAAGGTGTAGCAGACAGCTTCAGGTTCACTGAGATGAACTTCCAGACCAGGCACAGTTATGGAGGAAGGGATATTATTTATTGAAGCTTACAGATCCAGGGGAAGTTCCATAATGGCAGAAGAAGCGACCTCCTCTCGCAAGGCCAAGCAGAGAGAGCAAAGCCCCCAGCCACACAGCACACAGAGCAAAACTACTGCCAAAAGGTCACACAGCACACTTCAGGAACTCCTGCTAGGCACATTTGCATATCTTTACAATGGAATCTCAAACCCACACCTTAAGACGGGCCCCAGTGACATTGCCTCTAGGAAGGTGATTGCAGATGCAAACTATAACTAATAAAACACTGAATATATTGGGGGACATATATTCAAACTACCACAGAATGTTAGTCTAAACAAAATTTTGTTACTAAGTACAGGTTCCTTCTGGGAGGTGGTTATATAATAATCTTTAAGGGGATAGATTGAAAATGAAGAAACAAGTGAGTCAGTTATGGCACCAATTAACACTTTATTGGTGATTTGAATCTGTGTGAAGTCAATCAAATGACAAAATGGGATTCATTCGTTTTGAAGACCAAAGACGCAAGTTTCTGAAAGTTTAGTTGAAATGTTTCAGAGAGAGATGAAAGACAATTATGAGCCTGAAATTTTGTATGTTTGCAATTAGTTGGAGGCATTCAATTTGATAGAGAATATTTCTAAACCAGGAATGACAGCAGGGAGATTAGGAGTTGATTCAGAAATAATAATTTTGGAGATATAACTAGTTAGTTACATCAGTTTCAATTTCCATGGTGTCCTAATTTAAGGGATCAAATTCAGAAACTTCAATATAGCACTGGTGTTGACAGCCGTGTAGTTGTAGAATCGACTTAAATAATATTGACAATAATTTAAATTTGTGACCAGTTTAATTGGTAATCAAAAAGAGAAGAAAATAGGGAAAGAGACTAAAATAAAAGAATCTGGAAAGAGTTTACAAAGCAGGGAGGGAAGAGACACAGGATGGAGGCACTGCACCTTGTGCACAGAATGTTGTAAGTGAATATGGAACTGAAATCCTCATGTTTGTTAACACAGTGCTTTACTGACACAATTTCTATGTTCCATAATAAGTGTGCCAGTTTACATTGTCACAGTAGTCAAAAATTGGTTCAATTCATATCTTCAGATATACTGATCACTGTTATTAATGTGATGTTATATGTCATTTTAACTTTAATTTGTAACTGTTATTAATGATATTGGGGAACTTTTCATATAAGTTTTGGCCATTTGTATATCTTCTTTGGAAAACATTAAAGTCCTTTGCCCATTTTTAAAATTTAGTTATTTTACTTTGTTAGTTATCTGCCTATCTTCATGTAATATCAATATATAGTATAGATATTAATGCTTTATTAATGTAATGCTAGAAAATAGTTAATTCAGTAAATTGTCTCTTCATCTTATTAATTATTTATTTCATCTAAAGAAGATACATAGTTTGGCAATCAATATGATTTTCCCATTTTAAAAATACATTTTATTTTTGTGCATGGGGGAAGAGAGAAGGGGGGGAGAAAAGTGCGAGAGTTTCATTGTTTTTCATGTAGTAATTTTTAAATTACTTTTCTATTTCTTAAATGACCCATTCATACTCACTAGTGTGTTACTTAACCTCCAGAAGTTGGTGCATTTTAAGTTGTTTGACATGTTGTCATTAAGTTCAGATTTAATGCATGAAGTATGTCAATTTTCCTGATTTTGTGGAGACTTCTTTATGTCCTAATGCATGATCTGTTTTAGACAATATTCCATGAGAAGAATGTATACTCTGTCAAGTTTGGGTGGAATATTCTGTAGATGTCTCTGTTAAGTCCATTTGATTTCTATGGTGTTTTTGATCTCTATTGTTTGTCTATTTTCAGTTTAGATGACTTGTGTGTTGACAATAGTGGGGTACTAAATTCACCCACTATTATTCTGTTGGATTTAATTCTGATTTAATGCCCATTTTTTTTTTTTTTTTTTTTTGCAGGGGAGAGGTTCAAGATAGGGTCTTGCTCTCATTCAGGCTGACCTGGAATTCACTATGTAGTCTCAGGCTGGCCTTGAACTAACAGCGATCCTTCTACCTCTGCCTCCTGCATGCTGAGATTAAAGGGATGTGCCACCAAGCCTGGCATAATGTCCATATTTTAATGAACAATCTTTATAAAATTTTGCTTTGTAAAATGTCCTGAAAAATAATGGGCTGGAGAGATGGAATAAAAGTTAAGGCATCTGCTTGCAAACCCAAAGGATCCCTGTTTGATTCTCCAGGACCAACATAAACCAGATACACAAGGGGGCACATATATCTGGAGTTTGTTTGTAGCGGCCGGAGGCCTTGGCTCTCCCATTCTCTCCGTGTCTTTCTCTGCCTCTTTCTCTATCTCATAAATAAATAAATATAATATAATTAAAAAATAAAAAAATAGAATGTCCTGTACCTGTTTGTGTATATATGTTTATGATTGTAATATCTTCTTGTTACATTGTCCTCTTGATGAGTTTAAAGTAGCCTTCTTTATCTATTTTTTTTTATTATTTTTGCTTTAAATTATACCTTGTAAGATATAAAGATAGCTACATTGGCTTGTTTCTTATTTTCATTTGCTTGGAATATCTTTTTCCATTTCCATTCTTTAGCCCTGATGTGGTATCCATATTTAATGGTAAAGAGAGTTTCTTGAAGATAACAGATGGAAAGATCCAGAGCCTATGTCTTTGATTGGAGAGTTGAGTCCATCAATGTTCAGAGTTAAAATTTTAGAGGTGTGAGTTAATACCTGTCAAGTTGAAGACTTTGAGGACTTTGGTGTTTTTTTTTTTTTGTTGTTGCTGCTGTTGTTGTTGTTGTTGTTGTTTGTTTTTTTAACTTCATTTTTTTGAATGTTTAAAATTTTTTATTTGCTTTTTTGAGAGAGTGAGAGAGAGATAAAGAGGGAGATAGATAGATAGAGGGGTGGGAGAGAATAGACATGCCAGGGCCTCCAGGCACTGCAAATGAATTCAATTCACATGTGCCACCTTCTGTATCTGGTTTGTGTGGGTCCTGAGGAATTGAACCTGGGTACCTTGGCTTTGCAGGCAATACCTTAAGCACTAAGTCATCTCTCTAGCCTTCATCCCTGTTCTAGTTTTGATTATCATTCTTTACTTCCTGTGGTCTCTTGCATATTATTGTTTCTTCAGTGCAAAATATTCAGTCCAGGGCTGGAGAGATGGCTTAGCAGTTAAGGCACCTCCCTGTAAAGCCGAAGAATGCTTGTTTGAATCTCCAGGTCCCACATTTAGCCAGATGAAAAGTGACACAAGCATGCAATGTCGCACATGTGCACAAAGGAGCACATGCATCTGGAGTTCGTTCACAGCAGCTGAAAGGCCCTGGCACACCCATTCTCTGTCTGCCTCTTCCTCTCTCTCTGTGTCTCTCTGTAGGGCTGGCTTAGTGCTTACATATTTATAAAGCTCACTTTTGTCAGAAGTTTTTTCTTTTACCATCTATTATGAAGGATACTTTTTCTGGGTTAGTACTTTGTGTTGAGAACCATGGTCTTTAAAAATTTGAAATACGGACTTCCGGTTAAGATGGCGACATAGGAACCTCGCCAAAAGAGGGTAGCGAACAAAAGCAAAACAAACCCCAGCAAAATACACTTTTCTACTAAAAAATGAGATACATAGTAAACTTTCAAGCCCAGCAGAGAAGTAGGAGAGTTCCAGAGCGTCTGGAGCCCACAGAAGCGGCTCCACAGCCGCCGCAGCTGCCGCGGCGGTGGCGCGGCTAGGTGCTGCCTGAGACAGCTGATCCGCAGAACTTTTAAAGGCAGGCGAGGAGAATTTTCCACTCACACCGCCTCCTCACAATCTCAAGAAGCGTGGAAGGAGGACAGTAGAGACCAACAAAGAGGCTTGTGAGGAAGAGGATCGCGTAGAGGAACAGACGGACTTCAGCCGCCACTCACAGCCTCCCCTCCCCCACCACGAGTGCAAGCACAGCGAGCAAAAGAGACTTGGGAAAGCGCTCGCCAGCAGCATCGGGTGCAGGGAAAGCAGAGACCCACAAACACAGCTGACCTCCTGAATCCACGTCACAGCAAAGGAACCAAGCAGCCGGGCAGCATAGCTGTGATCAAACCCGTTCCAAAAGGTAATTTGGTTTTCACTAGGTTAGTACCCAACAAATAAGCCTGGTATATAATCCTGTTGGATGGTCAGATCTGACATTCCTAAATAAGCTATTTTCTAGGCTGCTCATTTGTTGCTTCCTGATTTGTTTCCTCCTCTGTCATTCATTGGGGAAGGGACTCTCTTGATCACAAGCTGACCTTGGAACTCTCTACAGATCAGAAATCTTAGCCTCCCAGCTGACAGGATTAAGGGCGTGGGCTAACACATATCCTTAGGAACTGTGACTTTGTCATAATACCTGCTTTTGCACAAATACTCTGTGCTGTATTTCATTGAAGGGGTACATTGTTGAGTTAAATTTTGGATCTTGACTGTATTCTGTTCCATTCACCCCACGTGATAATCTCATAGCAGGCAAGGGTCACTTCTGTGATTACTTTGAGAGCCTTAAGAACCACACTTAACACCTTTAACTCCTACACTGAAGACATATAATATCAGATTGATTGATACATCTAACATTACTGCAGATATTTAGAAAACCCAAGCATTAAATTAATTCAAGATGCAAAGATCTCTACATTACAATACAAGAAACACAAAACATCCAGACAATATAAATCCACCAAAAAGTATTAATATATCAGAAATGACCTTCAGTGAGGCTGACTTAGAGGACATCCCCGAGAAAGATTTCAAAAGAATGATTATAATTATGTTCAAAGAACTCAAAGAGGAAATGAAAGGGTTCAAAGACCTCAAAGAAGAAATCAAAGGATTCAAAGAAAACACAGAAAACCAATTTAATGAAATAAGGAGGTCAATACTAGACATAAATACGGAAATAGAAAGAATAAAGAAAACCCACTCAGAAATGCTAGCAATAAAGAACACAGTCAGTGAAATTAAAACCTCTGTAGAAAATCTCTCTAGTAGAATGGATGAAGGAGAGAACAGGATATCGAAGCTAGAAGACCAAGTAGCTGATCTAATACAGTCCAACAGAGAGAAAGACAAAATAATAGGAAGGTATGAATGGGAATTACAGGATATTCAGGACACTATGAAAAGATCAAACATAAGAATTCAAGGGATAGTAGAAGGAGAAGAATTTCACTCCAAAGGCATAGTAGGTGTTTTCAACAAAATCATAGAGGAAAACTTCCCCCAAATTGGGAAAGAGATGCCAATGCAGATACAGGAAGCCTTTAGAACACCAAACAGACAAAACCTGGAAAGAACCTCTCCCCGCCATATTATAATTAAACTACCAAACATACAAACCAAAGAAAATATATTGAAAGCAGCTAGAGAGAAAAAGCAAGTGACCTACAAAGGGAAGCCCATCAGACTCACAGCAGATTACTCAACACAAACTTTAAAGGCCAGAAGGGCCTGGAGTAATGTATTCAAGTTCTGAAAGATAAAAACTGTCAACCGAGATTACTTTATCCTGCAAAACTATCTATCCAAATAGATGGAGAAATAAGGACATTCCACAACAAAGACAGGCTAAAGGAATTTTTGACAACTAAACTAGCTCTACAGAAAATACTTGCAGGAATCATTCATGCTGAGGAGAAAGCAAAGCACACACATCAGGAAATAGGAAAAAATAAACCATACTCAAATAACAGTTAAAACAAGTGAGTAAAGGAAAACAGGAAAAACTAAAAATAAGAAGAATGGTGAGAATAAACACATATATGTCAATAATAACTCTTAATATCAATGGTCTCAATGCCCCTATCAAAAGACACAGACTTGCAGACTGGATTAAAAGCAGGATCCTACCATCTGTTGCCTCCAGGAAACTCATCTCTCAATAAAAAATAGAAACCTTCTTAGGGTGAAAGGTTGGAAAAAGGTATTTCAAGCAAATGGGCCTAGAAAAAAAGCAGGGGTTGCTATTTTAATTTCTGACAAGATAGACTTCAATCCAACATTTGTGAGGAAAGATAAAGAAGGTCACTTTATACTGATTAAAGGAACACTCCAACAGGAGGACATTACAATCCTGAACATATATGCCCCTAACATGGGGGCTCCCAATTTCATCAAACAAACACTATTAGAATTAAGGTCAGAGATATCTCCTAACACAATAGTAGTGGGGGACTTCAATACCCCACTCTCATCACTTGACAGGTCTACCTGGCAAAAAATAAACAGAGAGACATCTGCATTAAATGATACCATGGAACAAATGGACCTAACAGATATTTACAGAACATTCCATCCAAATGCTGCAGAATATACATTTTTCTCAGCAGCACACGGGACATTTTCTAAAATAGACCATATACTAGGACACAAATCAAATCTTAACAAATACAGGAAAATTGAAATAATCCCTTGTACATTGTCTGACCACAATGGGATTAACTGCAAATCAGCAACAAGAAAATATACAGAGCATACAGAAACTCATGGAGACTAAACAGCACTTTATTGAATGATGTATGGGTCATTGAAGAAATTAAAAAGGAAATCAAGAAATTCGTAGAATCAAATGATGATGAGAATACAAGATACCAAAACCTCTGGGACACAATGAAGGCAGTCCTACGAGGAAATTTATAGCCCTAAGTGCATATATTAAGAAATTGGAGAGTTCACAACTAAACAATTTAATGCTTCACCTATAAGGCCTTGGAAAAAGAAGAACAAGGCAAACCAAAAATTAGTAGACGGGAAGAAATAATAAAGGTTAGGGCAGAAATTAATGAAATGGAAACCAAAAAAACAATCAAAAAGATCAATGAAACAAAAAGTTGGTTCTTTG
This sequence comes from Orientallactaga sibirica, assembly GCA_036365145.1. Lineage (NCBI taxonomy): Eukaryota > Metazoa > Chordata > Mammalia > Rodentia > Dipodidae > Orientallactaga > Orientallactaga sibirica. Next base: position 13,987,739 of record JAEOAD010000017.1, read on the forward strand.
AAAAGGATAAACAAGATTGACAAACCCTTAGCAAATCTGACCAAAAGAAAGAGAGAAGAGACAAAAATTGATAAAATTAGAGATGAAAAAGGCAACATCACAACAGATACCAAAGAAATTCAGAAAATCATACGGACATACTTTAAGAATATATATGCCTCTAAGTTTGAAAACCTGAAAGAAATGGATGAATTCCTTGATTCATATGACCTACCAAAATTAAATCAAGAAGAGATAAACCATTTAAATAGAACTATAACAACCACAGAGATTCAAGCAGTTATAAAAAGTCTCCCAACTAAAAAAAGCCCAGGCCCAGATGGATTCACTGCTGAATTTTACCAGACATTCCTGGAGGATCTAACGCCAATGCTTCTCAAACTTTTCCATAAAATAGAAAAGGAAGGAACTCTACCAAAATCCTTCTATGAAGCCAGCATCACCCTGATACCCAAACCGGACAAAGACAGATCAAAAAAGAAAATTATAGACCAATCTCCCTCATGAACATGGATGCAAAAATTCTCAACAAAATACTGGCAAACAGAATACAAGAATTTATCAGAAAGATTATTCACCCTGACCAAGTAGGCTTTATCCCAGAGATGCAGGGATGGTTCAACATACGCAAATCCATAAATGTAATACACCATATAAATGGTCTGAAGGACAAAAATCATATGGTCATCTCAATAGATGCAGAAAAGGCATTTGACAAAATCCAACACCCCTTCATGGTGAAAGTATTACAGAAACTGGGAATAGAAGGAGCATATCTCAACATAATAAAAGCTATTTATGACAAACCTACAGCCAACATAATACTAAATGGGGAAAAACTTGAAGCTTTTCCTCTAAATTCAGGAACAAGACAAGGGTGTCCACTTTCCCCACTACTATTTAATATAGTACTGGAAGTCTTAGCCACAGCAATAAGGCAAGAGACACTCATAAAGGGGATACAAATCGGAAGGGAAGAGATCAAATTATCATTATTTGCAGACGATATGATTCTATACCTAACAGACCCTAAAGTCTCTACCTGCAAACTGTTAGAGCTGATAAACACTTTTAGCAATGTAGCAGGATACAAAATAAACACACAGAAATCAGTAGCTTTTCTATATACTAACAACAAACGTGCAGAGGATGAAATCAGGGAATCTCTCCCATTCACAATTGCCTCAAAAAAAAAATAAATAAATAAAATACCTTGGAATAAACTTAACCAAGGAAGTGAAGGATCTCTACAATGAGAACTTTAAAAAACTCGAGCGACAAATTACAGAAGACACAAGGAAATGGAAAGACATCCCATGCTCCTGGATTGGAAGAATCAATATTGTGAAAATGTCAATCTTACCAAAAGCAATCTATACATTTAATGCGATCCCTATTAAAATCCCAATAGCTTTCTTCACGGAAATAGAAAAAACAATCCTAAAATTCATCTGGAAACACAAAAAACCTCGAATAGCCAAAACAATTTTGCGAAACAAAAATCAGGCAGGTGGTATAACCATACCCGATTTTAAGTTATATTACAAAGCCATAGTAACAAAAACAGCATGGTACTGGCACAAGGACAGACAGGTAGATCAATGGAACAGAATAGAAGACCCAAATATTAATCCAAGCAGCTACAGCCACCTGATTTTTGACAAAAATGCCAAAAATATTAATTGGAGAAAAGATAGCCTCTTTAACAAGTGGTGTTGGGAAAACTGGACATCGGTATGTAAAAGGATAAACATAGATCCTTGTCTTTCTCCATGCACAAGAGTCAAATCCAAATGGATCAGGGACCTTGATATCAGACCTGAAACTCTGAAAAAGTAGGGGAAACCCTTCAACATATTGGCATAGGTAAGGACTCTCTGAATATAACCCCAATTGCTCAGCGAATAAAATCACTAATCAACCAATGGGACCTTATGAAATTACAAAGCTTTTGTACAGCAAAGGACACTGTGAGTAGAGCAAAAAGACAACTTACAGAATGGGAGAAAATCTTTGCCAGCTATACATCTGACAGAGGATTAATATCCAGAATATACAAAGAACTCAAAAAACAGAATAATAAGAATTCAAACAACCCAGTTAAAAAATGGGCTATGGAACTAAATAGAGAATTCACAGAAGACGAAATTCAGATGGCATATAAACATCTGAAAAAGTGTTCCACATCCTTAGCCATCAGGGAAATGCAAATTAAAACCACTTTGAGATTCCATTTCACTCCTGTCAGAATGGCTTCCATCAAGAAAACAAATGACAATAAGTGTTGGCGTGGATGCGGAAAAAGAGGAACACTTCTACACTGTTGGTGGGAATGTAACCTGGTCCAACCATTGTGGAAATCAGTGTGGAGGTTTTTGAGACAGCTAGAAATAGATTTACCATATGATCCAGCTATAGCACTCCTAGGCATATATCCAGAAGACTCTTCTCACTTCCTTAGAGATACTTGCAAAACCATGTTTATTGCCGCTCTATTTCAATAGCTAGGAAATGGAAGCAGCCTAGATGTCCCACCACAAATGAATGGATAATAAAGATGTGGTACATTTACACAATGGAGTTCTACTCAGCGGTAAAGAAAAATGAAATTATGAAATTTGCAGGAAATGGATGGATCTGGAAAGGATTATACTAAGTGAGGTAACCCAGGCTCAGAAAGCCAAACGTCACATGTTCTCTCTCATATGTGGATCCTAGCTACAAATAGACAGACTTGTGTATGAACTGGAACCAAAAATTGGTACCAGAAACCAGTAAGCTGGAAAAAGGCTATAAGGGACGGAGGAAAGGGAAGGACTGAAGTGTATGGTATTGCACATATGTAAGTGGAAGGACTGATTACAAGGAGGGGGAATGGCCTAACCAAGGCCATGGGTAGAGAATGCATAAAAAAAGAAGGGCAAGGGGAGGGTCAATCTAATTTCAAAAGATTGTGAATAAGACTTATGTAAAACTACTTTTTTGAATAATGGTACATCTAGAAGCTGTAGACTGTTACTAGAAAATTTTCAATACCTGGGATGGGATACCTTCCAGTGAGTTGTTGGCCAAGGAGGTCCCGGTAGCCTCCAAAACATTAAAGGCCTTTGCCAAAGCCCTTGGTTTCCCCTGAGAAACACATAGTAAGACCCTATTGCTGAAGACATCTCTTGCCTGAGAGGCAAGGTCACTGAGAAAGCAAGCTGGTGCTGAGCAGAAAACCTTCTCCCTGTAGACCAGCCAACTGAAAGCTGGAAAAAGCTGCACTGCATGCAGAGTATGGGAGACAGAAGTCATCAGCAGTGAAAACAGTGGACGCTGAATATTCAAATTTGGCCAGACAGGCCCAAAGACTGAACGGGTGCAATAGTGGCATGTCTACTCGTGGGGTAACCAACTGCTCTATAATTGGACTGAAGGCCCTCTCTACAGGAGGGAATACATACCTGGTACTGAAATACCTAAGTAAAGTCTATGGTAGGTAAGTTCATAAGCCTTAGGGGTATAAAGCATGCCCTTATCTAAATGTATATACTATTCCCACCAAGCTGCCCGGAAAATACTACACTTAATGCTCATATTCACATATTAATGCTACTCTCACTTCTGGTTAGAGAAGCTTCTCTTTTCAGATGGCGATGACCACTGGGATGATCCAAAAGGCAACATAGTGCTGAGAAGAAGGGATGGAGAAGTGCCCAGCACTGAAACATCTCTGTCACACCCTCCAAGGCTCAGGGATCATTGCGGAAGAGGGGGCGGATAGAATGGAAGAGCCAAAGGAAGGGTCGACTCCCTACAATGCAACTGCCCAGACAGAAATTGGCCTTGATATCCATGACCTTGCTGTGACTAGCAATACCTCCATGAGACCCTCATAGTAGAAGTAAAAGAGGATGACATCATACTAAAAAAAGATACTAATGGAGAGGGGGGAGGGGATATGATGATGGAGAGTGGGTTCTAAGGGAAGGGGGAGGGGAGGGAAAAATACGCACCTTTGGTATGTAAGTATGTTTTGTTGTCAATAAATATTAAAAAAAAAAATTTGAAATACTCTATTCTAGTTCTTGTGGAGTTTAGAGTTTTCAGAACAATTGAAGTAATGCTGATGAGCTTACCTTTGTAAGTCATGGCCTGTTTATCTCATGTAGTTTTGTCCTCTCCATTTTCTGTATTTAGTGTTTTAATTATGTTGTGATGTGGGTAATTTCTTCTCTGGTCCTGTCTATTTGGCTTTCTGTGGGCTGCCTGTACCTGGATAGGCCTCTCTTTTCTTTTTAAATTGGAAAACTTTTCTATACTTTTATTGAGGATATTCTCTTTGTCTTTGACCTGTAGTTTTTTTTTTTTTTTCTCTCTCTTTTTTGTATGCACAGGATTTGAATGTTTTGTTTTTTTAAGATGCCCCTCATTTATCTCATGTTATGTTTATACAACTTTTTGAATATGTCATTGATTTTCACCTCTACATCTATTTCCTATGCCTTCTCCTCAAGCCCAGATGGTCTGTCCTTCACATAATGTATTCTGTTTGTGAGGCTGTTTTGGGAGATTTTTACATAAGCTATTTCATTTTATTTTTCTTTGTTTTTATTTTCCAAAGGTTTTTAAATAAACTGAATCACACGGAGCCATATTAGTATTAACAGCTAACACATGTTAATCAGAATTAAATAATTTTAAAGGATTGGTGTTTGCCATCACACAAACAAGAAAACATTAATTATTAGTTATTAGTCACCTAAGTTACATAGTATCTAATGTGGACTCCAGTCCTGGAGTTTGTGGCAAGACTTACAATACTAAAGCTGTGGTAATTTGGATGTGAAGTGTCCCCATCGCCTCCTTTGTTTGTGATTAAACCTCATACTCAGTCCTCAGCTGGTGGCAATATGGAAGGTGGAGCCTTGCTAGAGGAGGATGGCACTTGGGGACTTGGGGTGGACATCCAGGAATTATAGCCCAAGCCCTGTTCTCCCCTTGTGAGAAGCCACTTACTCTTACTACTACCTCCTAGTCTCTGTGGCAAGATGAGATATCCAGCCTCTACTCTGCCATGTCATGATGAAACTTCCCCTCCAAACTGTAAACTTGAAATAAATCCTTTTCTCCCAGTTTCTTTCATTTTTTTTTTTTAAAGAAGGTAACTACAACACAGGCCATAGCTTGAGATGTTCAACTATCACACAATTATTGGATATCATTATTTTTGGTTATAGTACAAATCAATTTCCATTCAAAAATCTTCCATTTAAATAAAAAAATCTATGTTACACAGGAAAAGACCTGAATGACAGTCAAGGAAAAAGTTATTGTATTATCTATTACTTTTGTCCTATGACAGCAAGAATGACCAAGACAGTTAAACATGTAAGATTGTTTTTAAATAAGGTATGATGGGAATGTATGCCTTACCCATTTATAGTTACAACACATCAGAAGCAAAAGAAATATGAAGTTTTAATATTTAACATTTGTAAGAATTCTTCATTTTAATGTTAACCAATAGTGTTTATAGAATGTCTACTTTAGTTCTAGTCATGTTTGATATGGAACAAAGGGTATGGGTATTCAAATATGCACAACAGTCCCTAAATGTTGCTTTTGAGGAATTGGTCACTGGTTAAGATAACAGAGTCTTTACAAACAACCAAAGTTTCAGAATGTTTCTTAAAAGCATTCCAAACAAGGAGGGTCCCTTTGGAGGGGGGCAGGGAAGAGGGAAAGGATGGTAACAACATGTACTGATTGCATACAATATCGATAACTAACAAAAAACTTAAAGTAGAAAAGTGAAAACAACATAAATATCCAGAATTGACTAAGTAAGGCTGATGTGCACTCTTATAATGGGATACTTTTAAGAAACATTCTGAAACTTCAGTCATCTGTAAAGACTGTCATCTTAACCACTGTTCAATGCCTCACTTTTATTAGTATTTTCCTCAGTGTCTTCATCAATTTATTCAATTTCATTTCTTGATTTGATTTTTCTTATTGACTCTTATAATGCTTCCCTGTTGATTATGTCCTCATTGAGTTTATTCCACTGTATATTGAGTTCTGTTTTACTTTTTGTTGATTCTCCTCCATTACATTGAGCTATCAAGTTCGTTTGGATTGTCTTCCATTTTATTCAACTATCTATTGAATTTGCATTGTTGTTTCTCTTACATTTTATTCAGCCTTTTTATTGCCTCATTAAGTTTGTTGAATATGATTATTGTAATTTCATTTTGGAATTTTCTTATCTGGAGTTTTCTAAGTAGTTTTCACTGGATATTTCACTGTGAGACTAGGCCTTCTTGGTTGTGACATCTTACTGTGTGTGTGTGTGTATTCTTTGTTTTACATTGTGGTTTTCCCATCTTAGTACTTCTGTCTTTCTGAAAGTAAAGCAACTATGGTGCTTGTGGAGAGTTTCTAGTGGCCTATTCATCTTTGCTCCACGTGGGCATGGATGGAGGTCTATCTGCAGGATTGGACATTGAAAGCTGAGCTGGTTTCTCTTTCTATGTGCAATTTCCAAGAGAATCTGGCCTGAATCCAGTATGCTGATCTACTGAGGGCTTGAAGCTGAGGAGTTTGATCAGGTTGGAAGTCCCTACTCTGGCAGCCATATTTTCCATTTTTTTTCCCTCAATTATTGTATCAGTTTCTTTTTTGTTGCTTGGGCAAAAATACTAGACCAAAGGAAATAAAAAGGAATAAAAGAGCTTATTTAAGGTTACTCTTCACAGTGGGAAAAACACGGCAGGAGCAGGGAGCCAACATCTCAGCAACAGAGAGAAAGTAGACAGAGTGAGAACCCACAAGGGCCTGATTATAGCATCTCAAGCACCATTCTCCTAATAGCACACGTCTTCCTGCAGGCTCCACCTCCTCAAGTTTCCACGTCCTTCCCATCAGCTGGTATTCAACAAAGTATTCAAACAAAGCAAGTAGTCTCAAAAACAAGTTGCTTAATTCATTGTCAATTTTTCCCCTGTATTACCCTTTTTACATTTTACAACATAAGGTCCAATGTTTAACTTCATAACCTATTTTGGTGGATTTTTTGCAAGTTTCTTATTAACAATTATTGAAGAAGCCATCCTTCTTTCCTAACTTTTTTGGCACCCTTTTGCAGGTCAGTCAAAGTCGATACACTTCTCACTCCTTTAGTCTGTTTCACTGGTCTGTGCGTCTAATTTGATGTCAGTAACACAGCATTTTTAAAGATTTCATATCTCAGCTTTCTAATGTCTGTTGAAATCAAGAAGTGTGATGATTTTTAAGATTGTTCTTTTTTTTTGCTCAAATTTGCCTTAACGTTCCTCTTTCTTTAAAGAATAAAAATAAAATTTAAGATTTTTTGCCATTCTTTTGGAAAAAAAAAATCACATCATTAGTAGTTTAAGTAAGGATTGCCCTGACTGATGAATCTGAAAATGTTTTAATAATATTGTTCATTTTATTCCATAAATACATATTTTTTCATTTATTCTAGTATCTATTTCTTACATCAAGGCTATGTAATTTTTAGTGACATGACTGAAATATCATCTGATTGATTGATTTCATTCCCACATACTTTATAGTTGATGTTACAGTGAATGGAATTGTTAACTTACATTATGTGTCTGTTTATTTGCGAGTGTATACACACTTCTTTTGTAGTGCCTAGTTCTGGCTTAACTATGAAGACAATGTGAATTAGTAAAGTGCACATACAAGTATATTTTTCCTCACTGAGGTTTGGGATGAATTTTAGAAGGACTATCAGGTCTGCAATTCAAAATTAAAACTAACCAATATAAACTTATATCTAATGAGAGAATTTAAGTTGCTGATTTTATAGACTTGTTCAATTTAATATGCTGTTTTTCTGTTTCTTCATGATTTAGTCTTGGTGTTTTACATTGACAGGAATATATCAAATTTTTCTGAGTTTTCACTTGCATGTATGTAATTGCTCATAGTAGTGTCTGTTTCAATGGTAACATTTATAATACCACTTTTTCATAAATTATTTATTTGTACTACCTATTTTATATCCTTTGTTGGTCTATTATTATATTATTATTTTTTAACCTTTTAAGAAACAATGCTTTGTTTTCCTGACCTTCTTGGTGTCTAATATTTCTAAATAAATATATTCCATTATAGTGTACATACTTATGTTCTGATTTGGGGGTTATTTGTTTTTAAATTTTTTTAGGTATAAAATTAGGGTGTTTCAGATCTGGATTTCTATATAGGCAAAATATTACTTATTTTTACCTTGCAAAACTATTTTCATTGCACCCATAATGGTATATTATATTTCCATTGTCTCAGGTGTATTTTTGCCTTCCTTTTTGATGTCATCTTTTACTGGTTGGTCTTGTGGGTATTGTTTAATTTCTATACATTTTAAAATTTTTAAAAATACTCCCACTAATGATTAATTCCTATTTTGGTAGCATTGGGTTTTGAGAGATGTATTATATTAGTACAATCTTCTTATTTGTTGAACAAAAGCCTTGTCATTATTATATTACCATATGATTTATCCTGAAGAATGTCCCATATATACTTGACAAGACTGTATATTTGTCACTTTGGGATGAAATGAATTCCAATAAGTACAAATATACCTCATCACCCACAAATAATAGAGTTCCATAGTAAATCCAATGCTAAGATCTGCAAAATGGTTACTTTCAAATTTTACCTGTGATTTTTTTTATTATTATTTTCCACCACATGCAACACTATTTGAGACAGAGGCAGGAAAGATGTGGAGTTGGGCTTGTCAAAAACTGTTCAAGATTTGCTTAGTCAACCATGAGTAGCCATAAAAGTCTCAAGAGTTAGTTCTCTTCTAGGATAAACCACATATTGAGCATTTGTGTAATAACCAGGACCCTGTGGACCAAAATTGTTTGCCCTTGTCTGTGTCATCTTGTGGAGAACAAGCCCTTCAATATGTGCTTATCCATCACCATGGTCTTTGTTTTCATTTCCAATATCAGCAGCATGAAAAGTCTTAATGACCTAAACCAGTGCTATTTTATTTTTCTGAGAAATACTTGGTTTTTCCATCTCTTATATGCAAACTATTCCTCAATATGGATTTCTTATCTGAATTCCTACTAGATTATTCTAGAAAAGAATGAATGTGTTCCTAAGTTAATAATCTACTAACCAGTGATAGTATAGATACAAATGTAATCATTATGAGTTAGCTTTTCTTCTAAATTGCTTTATAGTTTTCTAATTAATTTTTTTGCAAATTCTCACCTAAAATGATGCCTAGAAAAATGAATTTTAAAAGATCTTTAACTGTACTTATTTATCCAATTTAAATTATGTCCCCAACATTAGTCCCCCATAGATACTGGTTTTTATACTATAATCAACAGAAAGTAACAACAACAACAACAACAAAAAAATCCCTCTTTGGCATTCCAGTAGTAATCTACATAAATTTTTATTATGAGAAAAATGTTCATTTCCTCCTGTGGTACTTTAAGTTTGTCATTAAAGTATTCTTGGGGTTTGCAAAAACTGTGTTCTGTCTGGTTTATTTCAGTAATAAAATTTATAAGCAGTTCAAACTCTGATCAACTTTTCTCTTTATAGAACAATAACGAATTCAGAATTTCTAATTCAGAAATTGGAATTTTTGCAAAAGAAAATTGTCTCATTATAACTGACGTGCTGTCTATTTCATATAACATTTTAAGTCCTAACTAAATATGGCTCAGTGTGCAAATGTGTATGTTTCCTTGGTTAAATGAGCCATCCTGTGCCTAGCACATTTATTCCTGTGACATGTAGAATGGGAAGTAGACTGCATCAAAGCCTCACTAGACTCAGGAAGCATTTAGGAACTTGTCCAAACTTATTAGCTCTCACTTATATATTTCTCTACTACCTCAATGATATGAGATCATATTGCCCAAAAAATTATCCTACTCATAGAATCAAGAAGTTCACTATCCAATTGTCATTATTTATTCTCTGTAATCCTACCAAGTAGGTCTTCAAATAATAGAACTGAACTCCTCATTTTGCCAAAAAAATGGAACTCTGGGCTGGAGAGATAGCTTAGCAGTTAAGGTGTTGGCTTGCAAAGCCTGAGGACCCAGGCTGAATTCCCTTGCACCCACAGAAGCAAAATGCACAAGGTGGTGCATGTGTCTGGGATTAATTTGGAGTGGCTAGAGGCCCTGAAATGCCTATTCTTTCTTTCTCTCTATTGCCTATTTCTCTTTTTCTCTCATTAAAATAAATAAATATTTTAAAAATTTGAACTTCATTTTTTGAAATAAAACTGTTGGTTTTGTATATGATGCATTGTTTTATTGGAAGAACCCCCTGAAAATTACATATACCATCAACCTCATTTCACAAAACACAAATTAGAATGACCTTCTTGTCACAACTAAAAGCATTCTTTCCTCACTGGAAAGCTACTTTAGTTACTTGGAACACTGTTGCAATATATTGTTCAAAGTGATATACACATATAAACCTAGTTAGTCACAAATATAGTCATATATATCTATATACACATTTCTGTTCAAATCTGCTTTACAGTTTACCTTTCATTGCAATTGTTGATATTTATGTTGTAAGAGTCCTTTTTTTTTTGTTTTACATAAGATGGATAAATTTTTAGGAACAAAATAATTCTGTCATTCAACAAATTTTAAAGGCCTTTATTAAATTATAGATACTAATTCATGTGAAAACTTGAGTCTATGGATCACTTCACATTATGTAATACTTTCATATATTTTCAAATTAGTGATGATATTTTGTATTTTTTATATAAACTTCTTTAATATCAGTTCCAAAGATTAAAATCTTACAACTGTATCTTCTGGAAATTTTTCATACATATGATGATGCAATCTTCATAATTTAGTGATTCCTAATTCGATTTTTTAAAGTACCTGTAATTGTTTTGCCTAAACATTCATCATATTATTCCTTTAATCTATTACTTTCAAAATTATGCATGGGATAATCTTTCTAACAATTTAAAAATAAGCATTCAAAATTATTTTTTTCTTATTTACTCATTCTTAAAGAAGTGATTTCTTGCTCTTTAAAGGCTCAGTATTTATGTGTAAGCATTTGATATCTTAGTTCAAGTGAAGTAATTAATTATAATTATACAGATATCTTTATGCAATAAAAGGACAATGGCATAATGAGGGTATAGTGAGAGTACAGAAGATAGTGGGGCATCAGCATAAAACAATAACAAACAAAACTATGTGTTTCTATAAGCTAACCTCTATTATTTAGAGAATATATGTTGAAAAAAGATGCCTCTAACATTTTACAGAGTTATGTTACTTTCATTCATATGAACAGGTATTCTGAAGCTACATATCTCATTCTAAATATCAAATAACTTGGTTGGCTTATACCAGAGGGTACTGTCTGAACGTATTCGGTATACATTGGGTATAACAGTCTGGCATGCTATTTTGGCTTACCAGATGTTTTATTACTTTGGAAATAGACATCACACAAACACTGGAAAACATCACCCATTTGTCACAAAGTAAAATGAATTGCTTAATAGCTATAATAATTTTATTTCTTACTTTTGATAATTTTTCAGAGACCAATTCTTAATCAAGCTTAAGATCTTTCTCCTTCTTCTGGGCTGCCAAAATCTCTATGAATTTTTTGGTGCAACAATAAAGATAGTCATTAAATATATAATTTATTGAAAATCTGAAAATAACATGTAAGGAAGCTACTTTAGTGTTTTTTAAAAATATTTTATTTTTATTTATTCATTAAAGGCAGAGAGGGAAGAAAGAGAGGGAGAGAGAACATGAGCATGCCAGAGCCTCTAGCCACTGCAAACGAACTCCAGATGCATGCACCCCCTTGTGCATCTGGCTTATGTGGGACTTGGAGAATTGAACCATGGTCCTTAGGCTTCTCAGGCATACACCTTAACCACTAAGCCATCTCTCCAACCCAACTTTACTATTTCTTTCCAGTAAAATCCAAACAATATATCCAAATTTACATCATAATTTTATGATATTTTAGGACATATAGTTATTATTTTTATTGAGAATTACTTAACAGAAGAAAAAGAAGTCTAATTTTATATTTTATATATGTGTATGTGTGTGTGTTTATATTATTTGTGAAGAATACATATATACATATGAAAACATCTTTTAGAATTATGCATATATATATATATAATTTTGTATGTAGATTTAAGGACTTTCTGAATTCAAATCTGGCCCAATATTTACAAGGGATTTAATGTTAGTAATTGTGACAACATTAGATCCCAATTATCCCAGCTGTAAAAAATCTTACCTACTCATATCTATTATACTATCATAGTTATATACAAATATACATACCCTATAAAGTTTTGACAAAAATAGTAACTAAAGTGTTGAGGGGGAGGAGAAGTGTTCAATAAATATTAATAATTCCATTAAGCTATTGCAATGAATAATAATACATATACCTATGATTGATTATGTACTTGAGACCCTTATATATAAAACCTTCCATCATTTCAGGATGAACCTCAAAACTAAACATGTTTTCATTGTCTCTTTCAGCTGGCTGTTTTCCTCAAGGATATAACTGAAACTTGGTAAATGTGAAGGATCAGAGAGCTGTGTGCATCTCTTCCTTTTTATTCTCAAGATCAAGTCACAAGAATACTCTGATCATCACCATGATTTTAAGTAATAAATGAAACATTACAGATGATAAGGAAATGTTTATTAAATTCATTGAGAAAATAACATCCCTTGTTGGAATATCTTAATGTCAGATTCCTTCCATCAATATTAAATCTTAGCATTGACCCAATATGAATTACTGACATTGGTTCTATTTCTGACCATTGTGTAAAGCTCAAAGACATTTTCCAATTTTATTTTGGTAAAAGTTAATCAAAGAACTAAAGGAAATAAAGCATGTTAGTGGTGAGTTTTCTTTCAATCAGTTGCTCCAGGATGCTCTGGTTTCCACCTAGATGACAAAGAGGTGGTCATTGTACTCTGGGTTTTGGTGATTACTTTATGGGCTCTAATGAATAACAGATGGACTGAGCAGTGAGGGTTCTGTAATGAGGGTATTCAGGTGACTGGCCATCAAGCAGAGCCATGGGTACTCACAGGAAATGAGTGTCATGTGGGGAGATTTGTCAGAAAGGACAAATTTCTTTCTCTACCACTGCATTATTTGATTATGAAGCTCATATTCTAGCAACATTTCAGGAGAACATAAAAAAGAATTTATGTGCATTACTTATTATATAAGAGAAATAAATGTGGGTGTGTATTAAAATATACATTTATTAAATATATATGAGTATATTTAATAATATTGAAGATACAATGGATTGGAAATGTGTAACTATTTATTCCACAGAGAAAGTGCTTAATAATAGTTAATTATAGTGAACTTCAGCACAATAAAAGTTCTAGCATGAATTAACTTAAGATCATAAGTGGTTCTACAAATATAAAAAACATTGTACAACTGACTGAAAGAGATAGTTTCAGTTCATCAGTTTTATTCTAGAGCAGGGAGTTGCAGAGAAAGGCAATTAAAATCTGGAAATCATGTATTTTTAATTAGAAGGTAAAGGTTAGTCATTGTGTTTTCTCTCTATGCATACACACACACATACATATAGTAAGATTTGGTTTGTTTATTATTTTATTGACTATTTACACATGCATATAATATATTTTGAGCATAATCCCTCCATTACCCTTTTGACCACTCATTGTTCTCCTTCCATAGAATTTCTTATTCTTCCCAATTAATTTTTATTCTACCTTGATGTCATTTACTTTCTGGTACATTTGTGTGACCCAGTCATTTTAATTAGGGTTGTATACCTGAGCATATGGGGGTATTATTTACCAGAGTATTGCAATTTACCAATGGCTATACTATGGTAGAAAATCTCTCCTGCCTCACCAGCAAACATTAACAACCTATAGCCTCTTAGAGAGGAATTGGGGACTTCATTCCATCCTTTCTCATCAATGACAAAATATGACAGATTCAATATTGTCAGGGCACTGTTCAGTCATTTCAGAAATTGCTGTGTGGTACTGGGCAATATACCTGTGGTGATTTGATTCAGATATTCCCCCATAAACTTAGGTATTCTGAATGCTAGTCTTCCAAGCTGAGGGCAATTGGAAATTAAAGCCTCCTGGAGGCAGTGGATTGTTGGGGATGGGCTTATGGGTGTCATAGCCAGTTTCCCTTTGCCAGTGTTCAGCACACTCTCCTATTGCTATTGTCCACCTATGTAGGCAAGGGGTAATGTCCACCCTCTGCTCATGTCATTGTTTTCCCCTACCATCATGGAGCTTCCCCGGGAGTCTCTAAGCCAAATTAAACCCTTTTTTACTCCACAAGCTGCTCTCTTGGTTGGGTGATTTCTGCCAGCAATGTGAACCTGCCTGCAACAATATCCATAAAAATATGTGGGGGGGCTCTCTCCTCCTTGAGCCGTACAACCAGATTCTATTTCATTCTCAATATAGGGAAATTACAATTAGCTAAATGATTTAATGCAGTTAAATTAATAAAAACATAAGCAATGCAATAATTTTACATGTTTATAGGTAATATAATAGCAGGAAGGTTATTTGAAAATAAACTTTTCCATGTATTATGTGAAGAAAAAAAAAATCATTCCACATAGTTAAAAAATTTCACATGAGCCTAATTATATATTTTAGTGATAAGAATAAAAAAGTTCCAAAATTGTCAATTTATTAAAATAGATTCTTAAGGGATTTTCTCCTTTAAAGTCATCATCCCACAAAGAAAGAACAACACACACACACCCACACACACACACACCAGATTATTCCCTTTTCAAAGGGATTCTTTTGCTTTTCTTTAAAATAAAAAAATAAAACAGTCAAGCACATATATTTCGCTTTGTGTAGTTCACAGTAGCATTTCATCTCTACTTCAATAAATGTAAATTTTAAAATGAATCCACACATTGCATTCCTTCAGAAATGCAAGGTCTAGAAATTAATGTGCCTTGTTAAGTGAAACATCAATTTATTCCTTCTTCTCTATGTATATTTGTATCATAGGCAGAATGAATAAAATGTAAAAATTGAAATAAATTTGTCATTTTGAAAACAGTCTCCATGTTACATTCTTATTCCAGATCAAGATTTGCCAGCATTTTTACATTTGTGAAGTTCTTATTCTTCTAGTGAATGATAAAATCTTTAATTGGATAAATCTCATGATGAACAAACACATTGATATTTTCAATAGGTAATTTAATTGTGGTTAGACATATATCATCATTATCAATTTTGCTCAATAAAATTAAAGCTTATTTCATAGTCTAAGGGCTTTACAAACATCCATATGTATCAAAACCAAATTGTGACATTGTTGTCAGAGAAACCATGGACTTACCAGAAGTCTTGAAAAGAATATACAAACTGCTAGAACAATACCAGCACACAATTTAAATTTTCATGGGAACGTCATAATTCTCTCTTCTTGTAACTAACACTATTAAGCAAAAAGTAGTTTAATGTGGGTTCTCGCCATTCCTGGTGGTCTATGTGAATGTAAATGTATCTAGTTTTTAATCTTTATAAATATGTGTTTCTGTCTTTCTATTCACTAAGATTATCCCTATAGTAGGTTGAATTTAATGATTCTATAATCCATTTTTGAGATAATAAAGAAATGCTATCCTAATAAGACTAAGTTATTAAAATGTGCATGACACGAATATAGTATAATTTAAGTATATTTGTACTGGTGGGTTAGATTAATAAAGTAAGTCACTTTAGTTAACTGAAATTATATATGTAAATATATACATTTAAAAGTATGTATTGCCGGGTGTGGTGGCGCACGCCTTTAATCCCAACACTCGGGAGGCAGAGGTAGGAGGATCGCCATGAGTTTGAGGCCACCCTGAGAATACAGAGTGAATTCCAGGTCAGCCTGGTCAGCCTAGGTTAGAGTGAGACCCTACCTTGAAAAACCAAAAAAAAAAAAAAAAGTATATATTGAATTGGAAAAGCAAAGTAACAGCTAAACTCTTTCTATCATGATTTCAAAATATGCACAAAGGGGGGCTTAGATGGCTTAGCAGTTAGGCACTTGGCGGTGAAGCCTAAGGAACCTGGTTCAAGGCTCGATTCCCCAGGACCCCACATAGGCCAGATGCACAAGGTGGCGCCTGCATCTGGTGTTCCTTTGCAGTGGCTGGAAGCCCTGGCACACCCATTCTCTCTCTCTCTCTCTCTCTATCTTCCTCTTTCTCTCTCTGTCACTCTCAAATAAATAAAGAAAGAAAAAAATATTTAAAAACAAAACAAAAGCCAGGCGTGGTGGCCCACGCCTTTAATCCCAGCACTTGGGAGGCAGAGGTAGGAGGATTGCCGTGAGTTCAAGGCCACCCTGAGACTACATAGTTAATTCCAGGTCAGCCTGGACCAGAGTGAAACCCTACCTCGAAAAAAAAAAAAAACAAATATATGCACAAAGGTCACATTTTTATATGGCAGCATAGTTAAATAAGCATGTAATAATCAGGAATGTCAAGATTAAATATATAATACAAATAAAGGATAAGAGAGACAGAGAGAGAGAGAGAGAGTGAGCTTTGAATAGGATTACCAATAATGGCATCTGAAGAACAATGTAACAGAGGCAGTGGAGGGCCAGAGGACATTCCATGTCAACATGCCAGCTGGTGCAAAGCCTCTGCCAAAGGAGCATGCTTGGCACTGCCAGAGAAAAGAACAGAACACAGCATGAGACTGGACCAGACACTGCTGTCTCTTTGAACAGTGGAACTGTGGAAGGGTAACGTGGTTTGGATCATAAAATACTATAGTTGCACTTATAAAATTCTGGACAGAAAAGCAACTAAATTCACTGTTAACCATGCTGAGTATTAGCCAAGAGTTTTTGATTAATTCCTCACACACAAACCAACTGGCCATTTAATAAAGAACAAAATCACCATACTACCATTAAGCTTATTAAAGATATGGCAACGAACACATCAACGTTCCACTGGAAGCCAGGGCTGAATTAATTTCAGCAGCTCGAGTGCTGTCCTTTCATTTAGATGGTTATGTCAAAATATGTGTCCGGCTCTCATATTTACATTGCTATCCAGCATTGTACATGTTTGCTATTAGAACCTACGTAAGTATGGATTTGCTTCACAAGGGTGATAAACTCATAACACACAAACACACACACACACACTGATGGTGAAGGAGAAAGGAAAAAGATGGTAGAGGTGGTCAGGTGCTGAAAGAAGCAGGTCTACAATGTGACAAGTCCAGAGACCTATGGAATAACACAAGACTACAGATCATAAAAATTCATGGTATTTGGAATTTTGACTATGTCACTGCTTGCCAGAACAAACTCATAAAAAGGTGTAGGTCTGTGAAATGATGGATGGTATTTACTGCAGTATAGTGACCACTTTACTCTATGTAAGTTACCATGGTGTGCACCTTAAGTGTAAAATTCATATTTTTTAAATTGCACTGTAAGCAACAAGGAACTGAAAAAAATCAATTCCTAAATGTTATGATACAAAGTCACTATTTTGAGGTAAACTACAGAAATTTCACTAATAATAATGTGATCAAATGCTTTCTCTATAGCATTAAACAATAAGAAAAAATCACTTAAGTTATAGAAGCATATCAATGTAAACAGCTCTCCGAGTGTGGGTCACTATATTACAGATGGTCATCAAATTTTTAAAAATGTCAACAAATTAAACCCTGACAAAAAGCATAGAACATTCTGGGATAATTTAGACCATTTAGATAGAATGTTTCTGGGGTTGGAGAAATAGCTTAGCAGTTATGGCACTTGCATGTGAAGTCTATTGACACATGCTTGTTTGATTCCCCGGTATCCATGTAAGTCAGATGCATAAGGTGTTGCATGCATCTGGAGTTAGTCTGCAGTGGTTAGAGGCCCTGGTATGCCCAACCTCACTCTCTTTCTGTCTATCTAAAATAAATAAATTTTAAAGGATAGTATGCTCCTTTTGAAATACATGGGATTACAAAGAAGGGGTGTATGTTACCATAAGGTAATAAAGATATTATTATTCAAGGGGCTGGGGAGATGGCTCAGTGGGTAAGAGTGTTTGTAGTGCATGTGTAATGACCTGAGAGGGTCTGATTTACCCTGACTTCTATTCCACAGTACCTAAGTAAATGCCTCGGCATGGCCATATACCCCTTAGCCCCAATCAGAGAAGAGAATTTCTGGGGCTCACTGCTTAGACAGTTTGACTACAAACAGACTTAACAGCTTTTCTGGGTTTAGTTAGAGGCTAAAACAAAACAGGTGAATGAACAATATTGAGGTTCTCCCAAAATTCCCCTCTGGCCTTCTCCCAAGTATGCATGGGTCATCTGCATGTACATTCGCATGCACACACTACACAACACAGCACACACTCCCACACCTTCATACATACTACACTTACAAATATATGAAAATAGAAGATATTATAATTCAGTATTTCCACTAATTCTCCATAATATTATTTTTAGTAATTTTTATATTTATTAGTTAGAATTTAACTATTAATATTTCTCAAATTTAACATTGACATGTCACACAAAACATACTCACATAAAATATTCTACCAAGTAATCAAAGATTTTTTTTATAATCAAATGAAAGACTAATGAAACACTGAAACACATTCACATAAAGACAATTTAAAAAAAAATACTGGTTTAGGGGCTGGAGAGATGGTTTTGGGGTTAAGGCACCTGCCTCCTAAGCATAAGAACACTGGTTCCAATCTCCAGCGGTTTCAATCTCCAGGTTCCACGTTTAGCCAGATGCAAAGTGATGCAAGGGTGCAATGCCGCACTTGACCACAAGGGGGTGCACACATCTGGATTTCATTAGCAGCAGTTGAGACACTGCTGCCTCGCACATCTATGTCTTCCTCTCTCTCTCTCTGTCTCTGTCTCTCTCTGTGTGTATCTCTCCAAAAAAATTAAAAAAAAAATACTGGTTTAGGTCGTCTCATACAGCAGTGTGTCATCATGGACAGGATATTCTTTTTCAGTAAATGTTTAAAATATCAATTCTATTTTTTTCTTAATTGTAGACAATGAGAAGCTATATAACACTTATCTATGTATGTATTATCTCTCTATCAACCTATCTATGCAAACACAGAGCTAACATTTTAAAACAAAGCATTTTTGTATGATTTTTTAAAATGCAATGTCTCTTCCAATACTTAAAAAATGCACAATAGGGCTGGAGAGATGGCTTAGCAGTTAAAGTGTTTGCCTACGAAGCCTAAGGATCCCTGTTCAATTCTCCAGGTCCCACATAAGCCAGATGCATAAGGGGGTACATATGTCTGGAATTCATTTGTGGTGGCTAGAGACCCTGGCACTCCCATTCTCCCTCTCCATCTCTCTCTCTCTTTCCCTCTCTCTGTCTTTAATAAACAAATAAAAATAAAATCTTAAGAAAAGTTATTTTTAAAAATGCACAATATTGTTAGTGTAATGGTTGATAAATATCAAAACAATTATGTTCTGTTTTATTATTTTGCTCACATTTTCATTTCATATTTAGCTGTGACACTTACTTACTACATGACTAACTCAAGGTACAAGGTCCTGATAGAGTTAAAATAGAATATATGGTCATGTTTATTTAAACATTTCAAATCAAAAACTCCAATTAAGTATATCACTATGCATTTTGAATTATTTAAATAATCTTTTAATATGCAGTTGAGGACACGTTATATGAGGAAAACATAGATTTTTGCATGATAAACTTGTAGTTCAATCTCTGTTTAATTTGGTAATACTGAATGAGTCAACAATATGGAAATATTAGATAAGGCATATTTTGTCACTGTTTAGCTACAAAATTAATATATACTAAAGAATAACATTAATTTATCTTATAAAAGCAAATATTATAATCATGTAGATCTCATGTAAATGAAATAAAATGATAGGCACAAGAACAGCAAAGGAATAAGGACGGATTGGTTGGCAGAATCAAAATGACCCATGGACAGTAAGCATCACCGCTTAGCAGGAGATGGTTGCAGCACTGTCTCCCGGGCATGCCAGCCGACTAAGGCGGTGATTGTCACAGCATTAAAGTGCTTAATAATTCAGACCATATTGGTGGAATTATGTTGAAGAAATATTTTTCAATATTTGGTTGTGCTTTTTTTTAGAGCTTTAAAATGGTTTCACAATTGTGGTGGATTGACTCAGGTGTCCCCCATAAAATTAGATGGTCCGAATGCTAGTTTCCAAGCTGATGGAGATTTGGGAATTAATGCCTCTTGGAGGCAGTGTATTATTGGGGGTGGGTTTATGAGCATTACAGCCAGTTTCCCCTTGCCAGTGTTTGGCACACTTCCCTGTTACTATCGTCCCCCTTACGTTGACCAGGGGGTGATGTCCACCCTCTGCTCATGTCATTGTTTTCCACTGCCATCATGGAGCTTCCCCTTGAATTTATACACCAATATACACCCTTTTCTATCCCCCAACCCCCGCCAAGCTGCTCTTGATTGGGTGATTTCTTCTGGCAATATGAACCTGACTGCAACAGTACAGTTGGTACCAGAGGAATGAGATTGCTGCTAGACACCTGACTGTATAGCGTCGGCCTTTTAGAGCTGATTTTCAAGAGGAATGTGGAAGGATTTGAAATCTTGGCCTAAGAGACACCTTGCAGTGCTGTAAGTACAGCTTGATGGACTAATCTGGTCAGAGTTAAAATACCTGAATGCAGTAAGAACTACGGACTGTGAGGTTTGGTTTATGGGGGTGAGAAAGAGCTTTGCCTGGACTAGGCTACAAGCAGTTTGTGTGAGACACTTGCTGCTTTGTCCATGTCCTGAGAAGTTGTGCAGGGTTGCATTGCATAGAAATGGACTGGCGTAAGTAGAGGGATATGGCACAGAAGTGAAATCTTTGAGCTGAAACATCTGCCTGTTCACCTGCAATTATATGAGAGATTATAATCTTTGAGATTGGGCCACCTGACCTGCACTGGGACAACAGGAAGAACATAGATTGTTTTGAAAGGGCCTGGATTCTCAAGGAGTATCCTGTTCTTCAAAGTCTGCTTTATTCCCCCTGGATTAACAAATTGGCACCCTACCTGGTATTGTGAAGTATAAGAAATGCAAGAAATAGAGGGTTATTGAGTTTGGAACATGTTCTTGTGTTTTGTAAATGGCCATGGGTAGTGTGAAACAGGCTTGCTGGATGCCTGCATGGAGACCTGATGGAGCCATGAAGATGGACCATAGGTTGCAGTGGAGACCCCGTGGAGATGCCCGGACCATGAGATGGCTGCTAAGGAAAGCTGCTGGCCACAGATGAAGTTTTTCATGACTATGAGTAGCCTAGCTGGAGGAGTAGAATTGGAACTCCAGATACTTGTTGCTGGTTAGAATTATTGGCATTGGAGACTTGTCAGTGACTAGAGTTATTGGACTTGGAACTACAGAGTTTGATCTTTACCCTGTTTAAATCTTGTATTGGTTGAATATGTTTTTGTTACGTCTAATGCCATCTTTTGTAGTATGAGTGTTTATTCTGTATCATTGTGGTTTTTGGGGGGAACTTCTTTCATTATGGATCAATTAGAAGATTTTGGATTATGGAGATGTTTGAACATCATTGATTAAAAACTAAATATATTTTATGTCATGGATTTTTATAGCATTGTATTTTATATCATGGATGGAAATCATGATATGGGGGCCAGGGGTGCAATGTAGTGGGTTAATACAGGTGTCCCCCATAAACTTAGGTTCTCAGCTGATGGAGGTTTGGGTATTATACCTCCTAGAGGCAGTGTATTGTTCAAGGTGGGCTTATGGCTATTATAGCCAGTCTCCCCTTGCCAGTGTTTGGCATGCTCTTCTGTTGCTACTGCCCTCCTGATGTTGGCCAGGGTGTACTGTCCACCCTCTGCTCATGCTATCATTTTCCTCTGCCATCATGGAGCTTCCCCTCAAGTCTATAAGCCAAAATAAACCCTTTTTCTCAAAAGCAGCTCTTGGTTGGGTGATTTCTGCTAGCAATGCGAGTGTGAATGCAACAACAATCATTTTTATTTGTTGATTCATGCTCATGTAAAACTTCACATGGAGAAAATGAAGTGATAGTATCAGGGTGTAAGGATAGTGACATGAAGTCTCTCTCCAATAGTGGCATAAATTGTGTTGCACGTAGAACTATCTAAGATGACAGAGTACTGGATAATGAATATGTGACATAGCCAGGATGGGGGGAAGATGTGGTGGTTTGATTCAGATGTACCCCATGAACTTAGGTGTTCTGAGTGCTAGATCTCAAACTTGTAGCAATTTGGGATTTGGAGACTCCTGGGCCAGGCTTGTCCTTGTTATAGCCAACTTCCCCTTGTCAGTGTTTGGCACACTCTCCCACTGCTGTTGTTCATCTTATATTAGCCAAGAGGAAATGTTCATCCTCTGTTCATAACATAATTTTCTCTTATCATGGAGGTTCCACTAAAGACTGTAAGCTAAAATAAACCCATTCCTCTGACAAGCTGATTGTGGTTGGGTGTTTTCTTCCAGCCACATGAATCTGACTGCAACAGTAAAATTGGTACCAGGAGTGGATTCATTACTGCTGGAAACCTGAATAAATGTCTTTTGGCCTTTTGGAAGAGATTTGAGGGAGTAGTGTAGAAGGATTTGAAACCTTGGCCTAAGAAATACTTTGCAATACTAAAAGTACAGTTTGATGAACTATCCTGGTCAGATTTGAAAAGATCTGAATGCAGTAAGACTATGTACTATACGGTTTGGCTTATGGGAGGGGGGGCATTGTCTGGACTGGGCTAACAGCAGTTTGTGTGAGACGATTCCTGTTATGCCAATGTCCTGAGAATTTGTGCAGGGTTGAATTTTTTAGAAATGGACTGGTGTGAGTGGAAGGATGGCACAGAAGAAAGGAAATATTTGGGTTGAAAATGCTGCCCATTCAGTTTAATTTGTTTGAGAGATTACAGCAATTGAGATTGAGCCAGAAGATATTCATTGGGGCAACAGGAAGAATGCTGACACTTTTGAAGGGGCCTGAATGCTAGAGTGTCCTGCTCTTCAAAGCTGGCTTTTTTACTCCCTGGATTAAAAAGTTTGTAGCCCATTTGGCACTATAACAAATTCAGGAAAGTGAGAAACATTGAATTTGTGACATTTTGGGTTTTTGGTTTTTCAAGGTCGGATGTGACCTAGAATAAACTGTGTAGTCTCAAGATGGCCTTGAAGTCACAGTGATCCACCTACCTCTGACTCCCTAGTGCTGATATTAAAGTCATGTGCCACCACACCCTGCAACATATTTTTTGTTTGTTTGTTTTTGGAAATGGCCATGGGCAATGTGAAGAAGGCTTTGTTAGACTGCTTACATGGATGCCTGATGGAGCCATGAGGATGAACCGTGTGTTGCAGTGGAGAACTATTGAGCATGGAAACTTGTCACTGGTAAGAGTCGTCAAACTTGGAGCTACAGAATTTGATTTGTCTGTTGTTTTTAATCTTTCTTTGCTGTGCTTACGGCTATCATTTGCAGTGGGAATATTTATTCTGTGCCATTTATTAGGTTATTGCAAGCCCAGTTAAATGAGGTGGGACTATGGGGATATTTGAACAGCATTGAAATTGATAAAAACTATGGGATGTGGTGGTTTGACTTAGGTGTAATCCATACATTTATGTGTTTTGAATGCTAGGTCCCCAGCTGGTGGCAATTTGGGAATTGGAACCTTCTTGAGGTGATGTGTTGTTGGGCTTTTAGATGTTTTAGCCAGCTTCCCATTGCCAGTGTTTGGCATACTCTCCTGCTGCTGTTGCCCACCTGATGTTGGCCAGGAGGTGATGTCCACCCTCCCTCTGCTGATGCCATCATTTCCCTCTGTCATCATGGAACTTCCCTTTGAGTTTTTAAGCCAAAATAAACCCCGTCCTCTCATCAACTACTCTCAGTAGGGTGTTTTCTGCCAGCAGTGTGAAGCTGACTACAACAGATTTCTTTCTGATATTTTGAATTTGATGAGAAACATTTTCATGTTCAGAGTTCTAAGAATTTCTTCCTACAAAAAGCATTAAATTAGAAGAGTTGGAAAAGAGTCAAAAAGGGTAATAAAATTATACTTTTCCAACTTGATAATTTGTTTTCAAGACTGAAACAAGAAGATACCAAGCCAGGTATGCTAGAGCACACCTTTAATTTCTGCACTCATAGTGAGGCTGATACAGCAGTTTGAGGACAGCCTGTTTCTGTCTCAAAAACCAAACAACCAAACAGCAAAAACAATAGCAACAAAATACTGAATGGGTTATCTAGATATTTTGGTCTTTAAACTATTATGTCCTTTATGAAAGATGTCAGAGTGGGCCAAAAACCTTTTCTATAGCATATCTTTAATATTGCCTATAGATCTCTATTTCGTTGCTCTAAATATGTATTAAATAAATTGTTAACCATTCCCTTTTGCAGAAACTTTCAAGCTATGTCATCCAACATTCTAACCCTTAATATTTTCCGTGTTTTGGAATGAATTGTGGAAATTTAACTGGGATCTGAAATTTCAGGTAGAAACATACTCTATTGTCCACCACGGATGGACAACAGTGAACACCAATCTGGACTGTCATCCGCACTTGATAGAATACCCATTTCACTCAAACCAGGGCTACTTTCCTTTCCTTCTGTAGCACACTGACTAACTCACTGGATTTTGTTGCTCTAGCTACAGTTATCCACGAGGCTGGAGTTTCTTTTCACATGTACAGTTCGCACATAAAACAAATGCATCCCTTGGTGAGAGGTGGCTTTCTGCCTGGGCAGCTAGAAGATTATGATAGCAGAGAGTCCAAGTGCATTCAAGAAAACAACCTTTCTGTGAATTGCATGTCCTCATGTCCTCATTAAGAATTTCCTTGTAAAAAAAGAACATTTGATTCTCACCATAAATATTCAGGACCTCCTTACCATTTTTAAAAATAATTTCCTTCTCTCTTTAAGTGATTCAGACTATAAAGTATAATTGATACAGCTTTAATTCCTGTTTTTTCATGTTTATTTTTGTCATCGTTGTTTGTTTGGTGGGTATTTTTGTCTTTGATTTTTGTTTGTTTGTTTTTTGGTTTTTCAAGGTAGGGTTTCATTCTTTCTAGCCAAGGTTGACCTGACCTGGAATTCACTCTGCAGCCTCAGGGTAGCCTCAAACTCATGGCGATCCTCCTATCTCTGCCTCCCGAGTGCTGGGATTAAAGGTGTGTAGCATCATAGTCTATTTTAATTCCTTTTAAAAATGTTAATCAGGCCTGGCGTGGTGGCCCACGCCTTTAATCCCACTAGGGAGGCAGAGGTAGGAGGACTGCAGTGAGTTCAAGGCCATCCTGAGACTACATAGTGAGTTCCTTCCAGGTCAACCTGGACTAAAGTGAGACCCTACCTCCAAAAACAAAAACAAAAACAGAAAAACAACAACAAAAACATGTTAACCAAAGAATAAATAGAACTACTTAATATATACAACTCATGCCATCAGTGCACGTTTATTGCACCAACCTTACTTTTATTTGTTTTAATTTTTAAAATGTAAAATTTTGTTTCTAGCAGATATTTTGCATTTAATTAGGTTGATCATTGATTAAAAGATTGTTTCCTTCATTATTCACTTTAATACTAAAGTTTAGATTCCACCTATAGCTTTTTAAAAAATACTTCCTTGCTTTTTAATTTTTTTAATATTTTTATTTATGTATTTGAGAGAGAGAGATACAGAAATAGGCAGGTGGAGAGAGAGAGAGAGAGAGAATGGGTGTGCCAGGGCTTCCAGCCACTTTAAACGAACTCTAGATGCATGTGCCCCCTTGTGCATCTGGCTTACATGGGTCCTGGGGAGTTGAACCTGGGTCCTTTGGCTTTGCAGGCAAGCACCTTAACCAGTAAGCCATTCCTCCAGCCCCACCTATGGCTTTTTTATAATTTATTTTTTATTTATATTATTCTAATTTTACATTCATAATGGTGACTCCATTATCCTCCTCCCTGTCCTCCCTCTTCCAAAGGGACCCTCATCAATGGGGAATGTGGGTCAAGAGTTATTTATCCACCTATAGCTTTTAAGAGAGAAGAATTTTTACAGAAGCAGACAGCATCATTAAATATTATTCTATGTTAAGCTAGCTTAAAAGTGCACATAATTTAGGGAACTTTCACTCAAATGGTTAAATTCTTTCCAAATAAGAAAATGATCAGTTAATTACCCTAATGAAGTAGGTTCTATACCATTTTAAAATTTGCTGAGGATCTGGAGAGATGGTACAGTGATTAATTTTTTTTTTCTGAAAAAGCCTGAGAAAGGAGTTGGGTTCTGCCCCAAATCACCTATAGCTAAGAGAAGTAGCACCCACCTTTGTAAATCTGATGCTTAGGGAAATGGGAGCCAGAGTTAAGAGAATCTGGAAGCTCAGGGGCCAGGAAGCCTTGCTTTTGCAGCAACAAATAATGAGAGACCCTGTCTAAAGCAAGGTAGCAACAGGTAATGGCTATCCTCTAACACACACACACACACACACACACACACACACACACACGCTCACAACTCAATGGAAATTGATAAGTGACTGTCAGTTTTCTCCCTATAATGTCTGTTAAAATTTTAACCTCATTTAAAGTTAAGTGTTGCAAACTTGGACAGGTCTTTCTACTAT
This sequence comes from Orientallactaga sibirica, assembly GCA_036365145.1. NCBI lineage: Eukaryota > Metazoa > Chordata > Mammalia > Rodentia > Dipodidae > Orientallactaga > Orientallactaga sibirica. Next base: position 14,014,542 of record JAEOAD010000017.1, read on the forward strand.
AGGACTGAAATAATAATGTAGCATTACCTCCAGATCTATAAAATGCTACTATACAGAGTGTTATCTACAAATAGTGTGTTTTCTGTTTTCATTCATTTTCTAACACTATTTTTTTTTTTTTTTGAAGAGAGACAGAGAGAGAGAGAGGAAGACAGATAGAGAATGGGTGTGCCAGCAGTGTCTCAGCTGCTCTGAATGAAATCCACATGTGTGCACCCCCTTGTGGTCAAGTGTGGCATTGTGCCCTTGCGTCACTTTGCATCTGGCTGGCTAAATGTGGGACCTGGAGATTGGAACCAGCGTTCTTAGGCTTAGGAGGCAGGCGCCTTAACCGCTAAGCCATCTCTCCAGCCCAATTTTCTAACACTATTTTTTTAACTTTGTTTTGTAGAGATGATCTCGTATTTCTCTTTCATAGGAAATGATTCCTTGTTGATTTTTAACTGCTTGTAGTAACGAGACTTTAAAATCTCTTTAAAATAGACTTACTAGGATAAAGTTGTTCAATTTACATTTTATTAATAGTGTTCAGAATTTAAATGAAATCTAATTACTTCATACTTTCAGCAATTCATTAAGACAGGCATTAACAAATGAAGAATGAGAACATTACTAATTCAAATGACTCTGAGCTGGAAAAATAGAATATTGCAGCTGTATGAGACTGAGCACTAAGGTATAGTTCTTTCATCACAATAGGAATCAAAGGGCTTCCATGTTAGAACCTTAACTATTCTTACTGAAATAGTGGGGCAATTTTCTAGTCAATTTTCCTGCTTTAAAAATATGTTATGTACAATTAAGATAACTTATAATTATTTTGGTGGCAATGATACTGTGATAATGTGTCAGGAAACAGAAAAAAAAAAAGAAACATAGATTCATCATTCACTATACAATTACTTACTTCCCTAAATATAGCCTAATGAGATGAGACTATGTCATTGTTTTCTCACATACAAATAAACAAGCAATGGAAATATATTATCTACATTTAATTGTTTATATTATATTTTAATTCACCAAAAAGAGAAGAAATGTTCATTTGCTCATGTGTTTGTATGCTTGCTGTTTGTTTGTATAATCTACATTGCCTAGAATTATCAATGCCAGATTTATAGGGGGTTTTCAACAAAACTTGAGAAATATATTTATACTATATATTAAATTTGATGTTTATCATTCATGTACCTTGGAGGTGTTTAAATAAATATCATTGCTTACAAGAGCATATAATGCTAGGTAGGTGTGGTGGTGCATGCTAGTAATCTAGCCACAGCAGGAGGCAAAAGAATCTGGCATTCAAGGTCACCTTAAATTAATCTGCATAGAGAGTGTAAAGCAAGACTGAGTTGCATGAGACCTTGTCTCAAAAAAAAAAAAAAAAAAAAGAAGAAGAAGAGTTTAGAAAGTGTATTGCATTGCTTTAAGATTACATGGTTATATGTCCCAGTTTATGACATTCAAAAATTATTAAGGATCATATCATGATTCTGACATCTATAGACATTATTGACATTGATACAATCTCAGAAACATTCTGCTTCATCAGAATATTCATATTCTTGTAACTGAAATCAATGTTAAACAAATAAACATGAAAATATATTCAGAGAATATACGTGCTACAGAACCAATAGTCATGTTTATTACATACAAGGTAATGGGGAATGAAACAATTACTTTATCATGGGCTATAGAAAAAGCATGTGAAATGAGAGTAGACAATAAACTAAAGGATTGGGGAAAAGAGGAAAATTCACAAAAATGTGCAAGTAATTTGGGATTTTTTTTTTCCCTAAAATTAAAAGAAGTTGTTGGAGTAACAAACGAAATGAGAAGGTACTGGCAGTCATATATGAGTCCATACTAGCAGATTTGAACAATGTTATACTACTGATTTTGTAAAATTCAGTGGAAAACTCAAAATCATTGCCTTTCAATTTACCTATATAGCAACGTGTATATGTATATATATGTGTACATATTCTTATATAATTTTAAATCACTAAGTTCCTATATACAGTATGAATTGTAAGAAGGCAAAAATGATGACGTTACTTGTGACATACTGCTCATTTAGAAACTTTTCTATGTCTTAAACGGTGATATACTGGGGACACACACACACATGCATATTTAAGATTAAATGGTTATATGCCCCAATTTATGACATTCAAAAATTATTAAAGATCATACCATGATCTTTAATATGTGTGTGTGATGTGTGTGAGTGTGTGTGAGACAGAAAGATGGAGAGAAATTAATGTAATAGCTTTTCAGGATAGACTCATGGAAGTAAAGCTTCAATCCAAATTCTTTTGAAAAGAAAATATTTTCCATATCTCCTTTACTTGTGATGGTCATATAAAAACTCAATTTATTTTGATTCTATTTTTGCATATTTAGTGTAATACTTCACTTGTCAAAGTACGTATATGCAATAAAATTAAAAAATGTGATAAGCTGTAAGCAAAATTCTTTGAGAAAATAAAATTTTAAATATGCTAAGGTCTTTATCTGTTATATCACTTTAAAACAATATCTGATGAATTTGTCTATTTGGTCATTAAGAAAGTAAAACTAAATATTTGATAATTATGACATAACTATATAACAAGCTATGAAGCACAAAATCAGATGATACTCCTGATATATACCAAGTGCAATCAAAATAACAAAGCTTGCCTTTAATCTTCACTCCTGTATAAATACCACTATGAAATTAGCACACTGGAAACTCAGACATCACTAGCATGACCCTCAAATGACTATAAACACTTCACAAAGAGTTTGTTTTATGCTAATTACTTTTTCAATGAGCAACATTATCAGAAAAGCATTTCCATTAATATTTCACCTTGAAGATCGGAACAGAAATTGTATTCACAGAAGACATTCCCATAAGTGTTTGTATTTACATGACATCCATTATTTTCTTTCCAAATAAGCAGATTTACTGCTATTAGTTTGTTATGGCTGTGACTATATTTCAACAGAGTCCAGAGGAACAGGAAATAAGGTTGCTGGAACCTGGCCATAGTCTACTGGTAGAAGTGCAACTCATTTGAAAGAATAGATTGATTGCTGATTTGGGGCCAGTTTGTGTAGAGAACTGTGTTTGGGTAGCAATAATGCATTGACCTTCACTGATAGTATTCACTGAAAACTGAACTGTCTACACATATGTACAAAATTCATTGCTTAATTGTAGCAATTTTACTTAATTCCACCACTATCTTCACATTATCTAGAACAAATTACCTATGTCAGAAAATTAAAACATTTAATTAATCTGTTTTAGCAAGTAAATTGATCATAAATTTCATAAGTGAAATTACATAACTTAAATTCAACTTCAAGTGGCATATATAATAATTGTACTACTATTACACTTATGCATTTATAGTTATACAATGTATATTATATTTAACATATTATGTTATGTTGCACTTACCACATTACATTGTACACATACCCAAAAATATTCTTGGAACATAATCTGAACTCTTTAGTGGTTTTATAAAAAAAAAAATCTAAATTCTAAGTTTTAATTAAATATTTGAGAGGTAATTTAACTACATCCTATTTTTTGTAAAGATTCTATTAAACAATCTTCAAATTACCATTTTGATTAACACATACTATGGCATGCAAAAAATTTTCCTTCCAAATGTGTGCAGGCATGATCTCTTCAAGTTTTGGATTATAATAGATGGCAAAGTGAGTTAAGGTTGGAAATGCAATGATATTGCTAATCGACTGACTTCAAACAAGATTACCTGTAGTGGGCCCAGTCTTATCAAAGGGATGGATCGCAGGTGAGAAATATTCTGTCCCCAGCCTTTGAACGGCTCCACCTCCATTGCTGGCTATGAAGATGGACTAGGGCACAGAGCTCATAAATGTCAGCAAAAGAAAGAGGCATGAAAATGGACTGCAGAAAGGAACAGAGTTCTACAAACACCTGAACTTTACCCAACCTCCTGAATTCCAAATATGTCAAATTAATCTTTAAATTACGTTAGCCTCCAAGTGGCGGTGATCAATAAAAACAGAGATACACAACAAATATAGACACAGAACTATTTAATTCATACTTGAAAGACATGAATTTCATAGTTTTTCTTATTGTCAAGTGTTAAAAGAAAATAAATATAGCATCATCTTGGAACATTGAGGAAAAGTAAAAATTCCCAGGGACAAAGATAATTTATCCTAAAGACTCATCAATTTAATGCCAACTGGCACTAATTTTATTGAAACCATATTACAAAAAGTAATAAATATTTTAATGCATGCATATTAAAATTTGAAGATCAATATTCTTCTGTATTTATATAACATATGTGTTAAGCAAAAAAATAATAAATTCTTTGTGTGTGTATATATGTGTGTGTGTGTGATACATCTGTGACATAGAAAAAATATGATTATGAAATTAAACCACATTGGCCATTAAAAATTAAGATAATTTTAGTATGTTTGAAGGATACTGTTTCCCACAAATACACTGACCTTTTTTCTTTCTTTCTTTTTTTTTTGCGGGGGGGGGGAGGATTTTCAAGGAAGGGTCTCACTCTGGCCCAGGCTGACCTGAAATTAACTATGTAGTCTCAGGGTGGCCTCAAACTCATGGCAATCCTCTTACCTCTGCCTCCTGAGTGAGTGCTGGGATAAAAGGCGCATGCCACCATGCACGGCTTGATACTGACCTTTTTTGGAAGCTTTTCTTTATGTTTTAAACTTAATTCTTATTTTTGAGTTGTATATCTGACCCTTTGTACTGTACATAGAAAGCAGTATTAAGTAATCATTTTCATATAAGAATGAAATGAATAGAGTGAAAAATGTGAATTTTATTGTTTCCATTTCACAGGAAAGAATTTGTGGAATATTTTTTATAGGAAATATTTGTTTGGGGAACACTTTTATTTTTATTACTCACTCAACTTTTTGCCCAAATCAAATGTTGCACTCTAGAATTTGACATTTTTTTCAAACATAAACAAGGACTATAAAAGGACGGGACAAATGGTCTCCAAATTTGAATGACTGGTTCAAATACAGACTAGCAGGAAAGAGGTCTGTGTTTAATAGCACTGTTTTTATACAGAAATTCTTTCACAAGAGCCTTTATGTGCCAAGCAAGGCAATGAGTGATAAGTCTCCATTTCCCATAAGGTCACACAGTGGTCACCCACAAAACAGAGTGTATTTCTGAAGAAAGTAGAATATATTCTGCTTAGGCAGGTATTTCATCTGGTGTCAGGAATCACATAAAAAATAAGAAAAATTTTAGATTGAGGGTAAAGAATTAAAAATCTTTAAAATTGTGGGAAACTATATGGCAGCAGATATGACTATAATAGTTTAGGTGAATATAATATATGAATATATGAAAAATATAAAAGTATATAAATAAAGATATATGGAATGTGATATAATATATAAATATGATATTAGTAGCCTGGAGTCAACCACTACTAATGTTAATGAGTACATTCCATCATTTATCACACTAGAGGTACCAAAAAGGATATATTTTATGAATTTCATTTTACTTAGGTATGAAATTAATTTTTACCCCCTTGACATTTTATTTAATAATATATGATGGAAAAGTAAAAATATTATAGAAGAAAATTAAAAATCTATGCTGAGCATTCATTTCAACAAATTCTATCTTTCACAATTATACTATGATTATTCTGTGCAGAGGAGAACATTTATGAACTGGAAAATAATAGGCACTTCTTAGTGATGGACAGGGGAGAGTGACAAGCATTTATAATCAGATTATGTGGGCTGGGGCAATGGCTCAATTGATAAAGTGCTTACTGTGCAAAATATGAGTACATGAGCTTGTATCCCCAGAATTCACATAAAGCAAGATATAGTAGCATGCTCATCTATATTCCCAGTGGCTGCCTACTTCAAGATGGGAGGAAGAGACAGAAACTTCTGGAGAGCTTGGAGTACAACCAGATTAGTGAATGTGGGGTTGAATGAGAAAGTCTGCCTGAACCAAGGAGGAAGCTGAAGACTGACACATAAAGTTGTCGAGTCACCTTCACATGCATGCCATGGCACACCTACACACACACACACACACACACACACACACACACAAAGAACAAAAAAAGGCAAGGAAAAGTTGGGAGTGGTGGTGTACACCTTTAATCCCAGTACTCAGGAGGCAGAGGTTGGAGAATTGCTGTGAGTTTGAGGCCACCCTGAGACTACATAGTGAATTCCAGGTCAGGTGGGGCTAGAGCAAGATCCTGCCTTGAAAAAAAAAAAAAAAAAAAAAAAAAAAAGGAAAGAAAAGAAAAAAATGATGTGTTTGAGAAACATGCATTGAAAATTTGATAACATTCAGATAAATAATGAAACATGAGCTCTCCCTTCGTTCATGTACAAGGAAATGTAATATCACACATTAAGATTTTGGAGAATGTTCCTGTCCCCAGTGAATAAGCCTTGTCCTGAATGGAAACGGAAAAATTGCCACCAGACCCACTTTGTCTACCTTAATCAACTGCACATATGCATCCACTCCCCTACATGTGTCTGTACGTTTCTGATTACAAACTGTTCCAAGAAGTCATTTAGTTATAGGAGGTACAACACAAGCACAATCCAAGCCATTTTTTTTTTGACAACTTCTTTTTTTTTTTTTCTTGGTTTTTCGAGGTAGGGTCTCACTCTAGCTCAGGCTGACCTGGAATTCACTATGGAGTCTCAGGGCGGCAATCCTCCTACCTCTGCCTCCCGAGTGCTGGGATTAAAAGCGTGTACCAACACACCTGGTTTATTGACAACTTCTATACTTACATAGAAAAAAAAAAAAACATGATATTTCCCTCCCCTCCACCCAACCCCTTCAGAACTCTATTCTCCATCATATCCCCTCCCTCTTTACATTAGCCTCTCTTTTAATTTGATGTCATCATCTTTTCCTTCTATTATGAGGGTCTTGTGAAGGTATTGCTAGACACTGTGAGATCATGGATATTGAGGCCAATTTCTCACTGGGCAGTTGCATTGTAAGGAGTCATACCCTTCCTTTGGCTCTTACATTATTTCCGTCCCTCTTCTGCAATGGACCCTGAGCCTTGGAGGATGTGACAGAGATGTTTCAGTGCTGGGCACTCCTCCATCCCTTCTTCTCAGCACTATATTGACTTTTGGGTCATCCCAGTGGTCATCACCATCTGAAAACAGAAGCTTCTCTAACCAGAAGTGAGAGTAGCATTAATATGTGAACATGAACATTAAGTGTAGTGCTTTCAGGGCAGCCAGGTGGGAATAAAATATGCATTTAGCCAGACAAGAGCAGCTTTCTACCTCTAAGGGCCATGACCTCCCCTGCCATAGATTTTTGCTTAATTTTTTCAGTAGCAGGCAAGTATTCCCTCCCATAGAAAGGGCCTTCAGCCCAATTAGGGAGCAGTTGGTTTCCCCAAGAGCAGACATGCCATGATTGCACCTGTTTGGTCATTGGCCTATCTGGCCAAACTTGAGTTTTCCAGTGTCCACTGTTTCACTGCTGATGACTTCTGTCTCCCATATGGCTGCATGCAGTGCAGCTTTATCCAATTTTTAGTTGGCTGGTCTATAGGGAGAAGGCTTTTTGCTCAGCACCAGCTTGCTTTTTCAGTGACCTTGTCTCTCAGGCAAGAGATGTCTTCAGCAATAGGGTCTTACCATCTGTTTCTCAAGGGAAACCAAGGGCCTTGGTAATAGCCTTTAATGTTTTGAAGGCTACTGGGACCTCCTTGGCCAACAACTCACTGGAAGGTATCCCATCCCAGGCACTGAAAATTTTCTAGTAACAGTCTATAGCTTCTCAATGTGCCATTATTCAAAAAAATAGGTTTACATAAGTCTTGAATTCAAGCCATTTTGAAAGGAGAAAGGCAGGTTGGTTTCAATATCTGTAACTCTATGGGAGGCTTAGTAATTTCTTTTTGTTTTAGGTCTTATGGAAAGAAGTTTTAGCCTATCAAGAACTTCCCTAAACTATCTTTCATAACAATGGAGATGAACAAAAACTAAAATCTGAATCCATGACTGGCTGTGTAAGAAGTAAGAGAATCCTTTTAAGATTTTTATACTCATGAATTTGTGACTGTGTCTATCATATTTTATTCTGTGTAGTCATTATTGTTCATTTACTCTATTGTAACTATTTTCTCCCTTCCTTCCTCTTTCTTCCCTTTCTCAGCACATTTATATATGCATTGAAGAAAGTTGTATTCAGTGTCTACTGGGTTTCAGACACACTTATTCACACCAGACAATAACAAAAATGGCCAAATACAATGTCCTATGTCAAAAAGAACATTACATGTTATTTGAGACAGATGGGGGAATATATGGCAAGTTAAATTTTGTTGTAAAGCTAAGCAAGGAAGTGATATAGGGTGTTAGCGTGTAGTGCCAGGACCCCCAAATGTGGGTTGGGGTCCTTGGGAGTCACCCAGTGAGACAACAAGACCAAGAATCTCGACTGCAATTACATGGGATTCTTTATTACCAAGCCTAGACTGGGACTCTGTCCACACAAACCAATGCAGTGGGAGTGTGAGAGAGAGCCCCCACTCTTGGGGGAAAGGGTTTATATAGAGAAGGGATACAGCAGTTACATCATATTGCAACATTTGAAAGGGTTGGTTCAAAAAGCGCGCGCGGGAACATTCTGAGCTGCTTATCTAGGATCAGCCGCTTGTTTGCAGATCCTTTATTACCTCCGGGATGTCCTAAGACTTCCCAGGAATGAACAATAAGAGAGAGGGAGGGGGTTGGGAAAGAAGCAAAGGTCAGTACATGAGCCCGCAAGTTCCTCATCTGAGTCAGGCCTGGGTTTTTTTTTATTTCAGATGGCAGTCTGTTTTACTATAATGGCTATCTGCTTAAAAATGGCAGTACTACTGTCAAGCTGGAGCACTAGCAAGCGGAGTAACAGAAGCTAAAGGCAATATGTTAATTTCTTAGATCTCGCAAGCGGTTTAGGAATAGAGTCCTTGAAACCCAAACCCTTAGTTTATGTCTATCCAAAGTTTATGTGTATCCAATGAATTGGATACAATAAAACTGAAAGGGATAATTATTAAATTGTACTTATTTAGAGAAGTACAAAACCAAGGGAAGGATATACCCACATGGTCTGAGAGCCCATGTGGTAGGCCTAGAAGAAACATAACAGAGTTATAGAGGAAAGAAAAGAAAGTACAAAGAGCTCCTGCCATGTGGAGGGCAGGGGTGTGTTAAAAGCCCACATGGAAATAGGGGTTATTGAGTTCTCTCCTGGTCTCATCCAAGCTGGGCTACCCCAAGGGAGATACTCACTAAAACCTGGAGGTTTGCCAGTGATGAACGGGCCACCAAGAGAGCTTCCTCTCCCCTGGTAACTGGAAAAAGAAATCTAGGGAACTCCTTTAGGATAGAGATAAGGCAAAGTTACCTCTCTGGTCTTTAGCAAAGCCAAGGACATTCCTGCTTTTTACTTTTAGAGTCCCAGTCATCCTAACTGCCTAACAAAGCTACCTCATTCCCTCTCTGGAGGAAGGAGTTTGAGTTGGGTTTGAGTGGGCAAAATAACTTTAATTTTTACCTAACATAATCAGTAAAGGCTTCACTTGGAAGATGTGTTTAATCGCCTCAAAAGTTATTGGTTTAAAATTGTTATTTTCTTAATAATACAGTTTCTGTAAGAAAAGAAATAAGTAAGAATTTGGAAAGGCAGCAATGACTTGAAATCTCTATGCAGTCAATAGAGTCTCTCTGCATCTTGAGGCAGGAAATTTTACAGCCATGGTGGTCTGAGGAAGGTTTTAATGGAAGGTCAAGCCTACAGTATATGTATTTTTTTTAAAGAGACAGAAGGTCTTTTATGACCTGACTTGGAATGTTTTATACAGTCCCTTCAATAGTCAAAGCATATCCAGCTTTAAGAAGTCTAATGAAAGTCCCTGCTTCTTAATGTGAAAGGGTTGAAATTTACAATATATGAGAAATTGTGTGATTTTAATAGTTTCTGTGATTTTTGTCTAATTTCAAGGGATGATGGGCTGAGAAGAGTCCCTAGAATAATCCATTCCTCTACCATAAAGAATGAACATTATTTTGTACATGGTTTTGACTATTTCCCAGTCCCAGCAATTAGTTCCATTCCACTGAGTGGATCTATTAGCCAGATCAAGAGCAGTTGGTTGCCCACCATGGCTGTGTGCCACTACTGCACTTGTTTGAGCATTACGTCAGGGTGTTCCCTGCTGGGTATCTTATACTGCAAGTTGTTTGGACAAATGACAGCCATTATCCTCCAGTTGCTCATGTAGCACCCTCTGGCACTAGACTAGCTAACTGTCTAGGGACTGATATTCTTCCAGATTCTGGCCAGGTCTCTCCATGTATGTTCTCACACATGTATGCTGTCTTCTACAGGAGGGTCTTACCATTAACCTTTGGTGGGTCATCAAGAACTCTGACAGAAATCTGCTTTTTTTGGGGGAAACCTTGTAGGTGTCTCAGATCAACAGCTCATTGTGGAAGTTAACCCCGTGCTGGCCACTGGGAGGTATAAGTCAGCACCTAGGAAGGTGAGGGAAGAAAAAGATAGATAATATAAAAGAGAAAGTGAGTATAGAGAGGAGAGGGAGAGAGAGAGAGAGAGAAGAGAGAGAGAAGCAGGAAAAGATTAAGGTTGGTCTTCATGCTGTTGTCTCCAGTTTCCTGTGGTCCAGGTGTACCCCTAAAACATAGGTGTTCAGAATGCTAGGTTCGCAGCTGATGGAGATTTGGAACTTAACACCTCCTGGAGGCAGTGTATTGTTGGGGGTGGGCTTATGGGCTATACCTGAATCAAACCACCACATTATCCAAAGAAAAAGGAGACAAATCAAAGGTCTCCATTACCATACTAAATGAAAATTGGCCAGTTTCTCTTTTGCTTATATAGAGCCAGGTGGGTCATGAGGGAAGGTAGATGTACTCACACCATTCCAAACAACCACTCTCCTCAGGTGAAAATTTTGGAGGATAAGGAGCCACTGAATATGAATTCAGGGGAACCACATTCCTCCACTATGATGGGGAATATATAAATAGGTAAGACATTTATTCATTATTCCAGAAAGAAGGGGTTCCTCTGGTACTGAGGGATATTAAGCAAAGGGAAGGGATAGAATCCTACTATGTCATGAAACACACAATTCAGGAACCTACGCATCTAATTGTGGTTTCTACGAGATACCTGAGTATCAGACAGGGTACTGACAGTGAAATCAGAGGTGCTAAGTTAAACAGCAGTTCAATGAAACTGCAAGTGGCGAATGGGCCAACACTTTTCCCCCTATGGATCACTATTACCTGTTGTGCAGTGTATGAGGGGACCTCTGAAAGTAAAATATCATACAAAACCTGAGGTTTCCATGAATATCTAGAACTTCATAAATGGACATATAATCTTATACATAGAGGACCTCAACCCACTTATGTTCATTTTAACAAAACAGATCTAACTATGAAATGCTACTATGTTTAAAATTCCATTTTTTTGTATGTGACCGTATCTCAGATATGAGTTTATTCCACAGGCAGGGCCAACAATTTGTGCTGGGAAGGGAATTGTGGGAGATTGAGTTATAGGTTGGGAGTATAACAAAATCAGTCAGAGAAACTTGAAACTATAAATGCAATTGAGAGTATGTGGAGTAAAAAAAAAAAAAAAAGTTGGATTATATTTATTAGTGTGCAAGGATATTTTCTTGTGATCCAGGAGAATCTAATGCCATTATATCCCACATCTGACCTCACTTATTCTTCCATAGCAATTTTTATTTTTTTTAATTTATTTGTAAAGAGAAAGAGAGAGGAGAAAGAGAAAATGGACATGTTAGGGCCTGCAGCTGCTGTAAAAGAATACAAGACACACGCACCACTTTGTTCAAATGGCTTTAAGTGGATACTGAAGAATTGAACATAGATCATTCAGCTTTGAAAGCAAGTGCCTTAACCTTTAAGCCATGTCTCCAGCCCTTCCACAGGAATTATTAAGTGGTGGAAAACTCAGTGGCATTTGAGTATATTGCCGTGCTCATGAACCTGTAATTTTTATTTCAGTCCCAGAAAGATTAAATGTAGCAAACTTAAAAGTTACTAAGTCATTGTAACCCCCTAGCTGGCTTTCTACACAATATTGCTGGTAATAAAGGTTTGCAGAGGATACAGGAATTAATAACTTGTGATTGCTTCCATAGTTTTCCAAGTTCTAAACAATAGTAGACAAATCATTTGAGATGAGACACAATTAAGATTGGGATTGAGGAGAGATTTAAAGGAGAGAGGAAGAAGGAGAGAAAAAAGCAAAAGGGAAAGTACACACTTGTGGTGATTAAAATAGATTGTTAGGAAAACTCTCAAGTCACCTAGGAAACAAACCCCTGTTATATCTGTAAGTTTCTAGAATGACTTAATGGAGATGGCTTGTTAGTTACTCTTTGTCCAAAAACAACGTCAGAAAGGCAATGGTTTATGATGGCCTAGAGTTTGGAATACGGGTATTTCATGATGGTGAAGTCTTGGTGGCAAGAGAGGTGCACTTGCTCGTTATAGTACAACACAGTCACGAAGCAAGGAGGGAACAGAATGTGCGACCAACCTATCAAAATTCAAGGCCCGGGACTGGAGAGATGACTTAGCAGTTAAGTTGTTTGCCTGCAAAGACAAAGGACCCAGGTTCAATTCCCCAGGACCCAAGTTAACCAGATGCACAAAGGGGCACATGCATCTGGAGTTCGTTTGCAGTGGCTAGAGGCCCTGGCATGCCCATTTTCTCTGTCTCCCTTCTATTTCTCTCTCTCTCTTTCTCTTTCAAATAAATACATAAATATGAGAGCTTATCTTTCTGACTTGTATTTTGATAATGAGTACCTAAACTAGCTAAATTACCAACTAGAGAGTGTTACTTACGGTCATAACCTTATTCTCTTCACTGGCATTATGTTGTAGAATTAACTAAGAATCCAATTAAAGTGAAAATAATAAAATATCTAATATGCATTATACATTTTAATGAATACTATTCTTTTATCATCATTAAAATTTTTAGAGGAAAATCAAGAACTATAGTAAACTATTACAAGAATTGCTGTTCTCACAAGAATGATTATTTTAATGGTTTGATTACATATGACAATAAAATCAAACAATTAGAAGTATTTGTAATATGTTATAAATGTTATATGTTTTAAAGTTGTTCTGGGTATAAATCTGATAAATTGATTTATAGGTCAACATCAATTATTAAACTTTTAGAAAAAAATAAGGAATAGATGTTTCAGGCATGTAGAGCTGATTTTAGAACTAACTATTAATGAAAAATGGGGCTGGAGACTACCTGGTAAGGTGGCGGCATAGGAGCCACACCAAACCAGCCTAAGGAGGGGTTTAAGCAAAACCATAGCAAAATAAATTCTTCTTCTGAAAAGCGAAGGAGTATAGGTTCTTCTTAGACATAGCAGAGAAGCAGGAGAGACCAAGATTCACCAGAAAGAAGAAAAATGTCTAGAATCCCATTGAGGCACGTGTGGCCCCCTACTCACATGATCCAGGCAACCATCAGGCACCACCCACCAGGTGTGCCTAGAAGCAGCAATAGAGACACAAGGAGATTCTACAACATCATCCACCTCCTTGCAAAGTCAAGAAATGTGAAGGAAAGACAGCAGAGATCAGTTAAGGAGCTACTGAAAGGGATACAAGTGGGGCTGCTTGAGTAACTCCAGGATTCCTACACTCTCCCATCCCCCAACCATCATAAGGGTGAACCTCCAGTATTCAGCCCCTGGTGGCAGTGCATCCAGTACAGCTGATCAGAACTCCAGCTCCACAGCACAACACAGAGGGATTGAGGTGGGCATTCAGCATTGGTAAGATTGGAAGTCACCCCAAAAAGTAAGGAGGCCAACTGACAAAAAAATTAATTAATTAATTAATTAAATAAATAAATAAAACAAGTACATAGCCCTGCATTGGATGTGCTTATCTCTTAAGCTCTCTTTCCATGTCTGGGAAGATTATGGATTATATATTCTTGGTTGGCTTTACCATTTTCAAATAAGCTATTTTTGGAGGTTGAAAATTGTTGCCTTTCATGCTTTCAGATTTATAAGGCCTTTGTCTTTTGCTTCTGTCATTATTGGGAGGACGGTCTGGTTCACATCCAGGCTGACCTGGAACCCAATTCAGAACCAAATTCTTTACCTCCCAGCTAAAAGGATTAAGGGTGTAGAGTAACACACACCCTTAGGGATTTTGGCTTTATAAAACTACCTGTTTGTTTTAATCCCCACACTTGTATACTCTGTGCTGGTTTTTATTGAATGTGTATATATTAAAGAAGGAAACAGGTATTAAAGAAGAAAACAAACTCCTGAAGGAGAACACATGAAATTAGCTTAAAATTTAATAAGGAGGTCATTATAAGACATGAATAAGGAAATAGAAATACTGAAGAAAACTCAGGCTTAAATTATAACTCTGAAGAACACAGTTAGTCAAAAAAAAAAAAAAAAAAAAAAAAAAAAAAAACCTCTCTGGAATGTCTTACCTTTAGAATAGATGAAGGAGAGAACAGAATATCTAAACTAGAAGACCAGATGGCAGACCTAATACAGTCCAACAAAGAGAACGGCAAACTAATAGAAGGTATGAATAGGAATTTAAAGATATCTGGGACACTATGAAAAGATCAAACATAGGAATTCAGGGTATAGTAGAAGGAGAAGAATTTCAATCCAGAGGCTTAGTAGGCATTTCATAGAAGAAAATTGTCCCCAAATTGGGAAAGAAATCCCAAAGCAGATTCAAGAAGCTTTTAGAACACCAAACAGACAAAACCTGGGAAGAACCTCTCCTTGCCATGTTATAATTAAACTACTAAACACCAAAGAAAATATATTGAAAACAGTTAGAGAGAAAAAAAAAAAAAAAAAAAAAAAAAAAAAAAACAAGTGACCTACAAAGACAAGCCCAGCAGATTACTCAACACAAACTTTAAAAGCCAGAAGGGCTTGGAATGATGTATTTCAAGTTCTGAAAGATAACAACTGTCAACCAAGATTACTTTATCCTACAAAGCTATCTATCCAAATTGATGGAGAAATAAGGACATCCATTAAAACAACAAGCTAAAGGAATTTATGACAACTAAACCAGCTCTACAGAAAATAGTTGAAGGAATCCTTCATGCTGAAGAGAAAGCAAAACACCCACAGGAGGAAATAGGAAAAAATAAACCATATTGAAATAACAGTTAAAAACAGTGAGTAAAGGGTAAACAGGAAGCACTACAAAACAAGAAGAATGGTGAGAATAAATACATACCTTTCAATAATAACTCAATGGCCTCAATACCGCAGATGAAAGACACAGGCTGGCAGACTGGATTAAAGGGCAGGATCCTGCCATTTGCTACATCCAGGAAACTCATCTCTCAACAAAAGATAGACACTGTCTTAGGGTGAAAGGAAGGAAAATGGCATAAGCAAATGGGCCTAGGAAACAAGCAGAGGTTGCTATCCTAATGTCTGACAGGATAGAATTCAAACCAACATTAGTGAGTAAAGATAAAGAAGGTCACTTTATATTGATTAAAGGAAAACTCCAAAAGGAGGACATTACAATCCTTAAAGTATATGCACCTAGTATGGGGGCTCCCAATTCCATCAAACAAACGCTATTAGACTTAATGTCACAGATAATACCAAATACAATTGTTGTGGGTGACTTCAATTACCCATTCTCATCAAGTGTCAGGTCACCTCAGCAAAAAAAAAAAACAAAAAATAACAGAGAGACATCTGGGTTAAATGATGTCATGGAACAAATGGTCCTAACAGATATATAGAGAACATTCTATCCAAATGCTGCAGAATATACAGTTTTTTTTTTTTTTTTTCCCTTCAGAAGCACATGGAACATTCTCGAAAATAGACCATATATTAAAGCAAATTTTAAGAAATACAGGAAAATTGAAATAATCCCTTGTATTCTATCTGACTACAATGAGATTAAACTGTAAATCATCAACAAGAAAAAGTACAGAGCATACAGAAATTCATGGAGACTAAACAGTATACTATTGAATGATTAATGGGTCATTGAGAAAATCAAAAAGGAAATCAATAAATTCATAGACTCAAATGATGATGAGAATACAACATACCAAAACCTTTGGGACAAAATGAAGATAGTCCTAAAAGTGAAGTTTATAGCTCTAAACACCTATATTAAGAAATTAGAGAACTCACAAGTAAACAATTTAAGACTTTACCTTAAGGCCTTGCAAAAAGAAGAACAAGTCAAACTAAAAATCAGCAGGTGGGAAGAAATAATAAAGATTAAGGCAGAAATTAATGAAATAGAAACAAAAAAATCCAAAGAATCAATGAAACAAAGAGTTGGTTCTTTGAAAGGATAAACAAGAGAAGAGACAAAAAATTAATAAAATTAGAGATTAAAAAGCCACCATTACAACAGATACCAAAGAAATTCAGAAAATCATAAGGATATATGCCTCTAAGTTTGAAAATCTGGAATAAATGGATGATTTCCTTTATTAATATGACCTACCATAATTAAATCAAGATGAGTTGAACTACTTAAATATACATATAACAAGTACAGATATCGCAACAGTTATAAAAAGTATCCCAAGTAAAAGAAGTCCAGGCCCAGATGGAATCACTGGTAAATTTTACGAGACCTACATGGAATAACTAACACCACTGCTTCTCAAACTTTTCCATAAAATAGAAAACAAACTCCTTGTAAGAAGCCAGCATCACCCTAATACCAAAACCAGACAAAGACAGAACAACAACAAAAAAAATTACAGACCAATCTCCCTCATGAAAATAAATTCAAAAATTCTGAACTAAATATTGGCAAAGAGAATGCAAGAAAATATCAGAAAGATTATTCACCCCAACCAAGTATGCTTCATCCCAGAAATGCAGGGATGGTTCAACATATGCAAATTGATAAATATAATACATCATATAAATGGTCTGAAGGACAAATATCACATGAATATCTCAATAGATACAGAAAAGGCATTCGACAAAATCCAACATCCCTTCATGGTAAAAGTATTACAGAAACTGGGAATAGAAGGAGCATATCTCAACATAATGAAAGTTATGTATGATAAACCTACAGCCAACATAATACTAAATGGAGAAAAACTTGAAACTTTTCCACTAAACTCAGGAAAAAGACAAGCATGTCCACTGTCCTCACTTATATTTAATACAGTATTGGAAGTCTTAGCTATAGGGATAAGGTAAGAGACAATCAATAAAGGATATAGATTGTAATGGCAGAGATAAATTATCATCATTTGCAGAAGATATGATTCTATACATAAAGGACACTAAAGACTCTACCAGCAAACTGTTAGAGCTGATAAACACTTTTAGCAACATAGCAGGATACAAAACACAACACACACACACACACACACACAGAAATCAGTACTTTTCCTATATACTAACAACAACCATACAGAGGATGAAATCAGGGAAACTCTCCCATTAACAATTACCTCAATAAATAAAATAAATAAATAAATAAAGTACTTTGGAATAAACTTTACCAAGGAAGTGAAGGATTTCTACAATGACTAAAAAAAAAAAAAAAAAAAAAAAAAAAAAAAAAACGAGCAAGAAATTACAGAAAACACAAGGAAATGAATAGACATCCCTGTTCTTGGATTGGAAGAATTAATGTTGTCAAAATGTCAATCTTACCAAAAGTAATCTATACATTTAATGAAATCCCCATTAACATCCCATTGGTACTCTTCACAGAAATAGAAAGATAATCCTAAAATTCATTTGGAAGTACAAAAACGTCGAATTGCTGAAACAATTTTGAGCAACAAAAATAATGCTGGTGGTATCACCATACCCAATTTTAAGCTGTATTACAAAGCCATAATAACAAAAACAGCATGGTGCTGGCACAAAGACAGACATGTAGATCAATGGAACAGACTAGAGGTCCCAGATATTAATCCAGGCAGCTACAGCCATCTGATTTTTGGTAAACATGCCAAAAAATATTCATTGGAGAAAAGATAGCCTCTTCAACAGGTGGTGTTGGGAAAACCATGTATCTATATGTAGAAGGATGAAAATAGATCCTTGTCTCTATCCATGTAGAAGAATCGAGTCCAAGTGGATCAGCGACATTAATATCAGACCTGAAACTGAAACTTCTAGAGGAAAAGATAGGGGAAACCCTTTAACACATTGGCATAGGCAATGGATTTCTGAAAGTAACCCCAATTGCTCAGGAAATAAAACCACTAATCAACCACTGGGATCTCATGTAATTACTAAGTTTTTGTACAGCAAAGGACATTGTGAATAGAGCAAAGAGACAAGCTACATAATGGGAGAAAATCTTTTCCAGCTACACATCTGACAGAAGATTAATATCCAGAATATACAAAGAACTCAAAAAACAAAACAATGAGAAATCAAACAACACAGTTAAAAAATGGGCTATGGAACTAAATAGAGAGTTCTCATTGGAAGAAATAAACATGGCATATAAACATCCAAAAAAAGTGTTCCACATCATTAGCCATCAGGGAAATGCAAATTATTACTTTGAGATCCCATCTCACGACTGTCAGAATGGCTGCCATCAAGAAAACAAATTGTAATTAATGTTGGCAAGGATACGGAGAATGAGGAACTCATCTACACTGTTGGTGGGAATGTAATCTGTTACAGCCATTGTGGAAATCAGTGTGGAGGTTCTTGAGTCAGCTAAACATAGATTTACCATATGATCCAGCTATAGCACTCCTAGGCATATATCCTAATGACTCTTCTCACTACCTTAGAGATACCTGCACAACCATGTTTATAGCTGCTCTATTAGCTAGGAAATGGAACCGGCCTAGATGTCCCTCCACAGATGAAAGAATAATAAAGATGTGGTACATTTACATAATGGAATTCCATTCAGCAGTAAAGAAAAATAAAATTATGAAATTTGTAGGGAAATGGATGGATTTGGAAAGGATTATACTAAGTGAGGTAACTCAGGCCCAGAAAGCCAAATGTCACATGTTGTCTCTCATATGTGGATCCTAGCTACAAATGTATAGACTTGTGTGTGAACTGGAACCAAAAATTGGAGCCGGGCATGGTTTCACACGCCTTTAACCCAAGCACTCAGGAGGCAGAGGTAGGAATCTCATTGTGAGTTCAAGGCCACCCTGAGAATACAGAGTGAACTTCAGTCAGCCTGAAGTAGAGTGAGACCCTATCTCAAAACACCATAAGTAAAAACAACAGTAAAAGAAATTGGTAGCAGAGGCCAGTAAGCTAGACAATGGCTATAAGGGAGGGAGGAGAGGGAAAGACTTAAGGGGATGGTATTGTACATATGTAAGTTGAAAAACAGACTATGGGGAGGGGAAAAATGAGGCCAGGGGAAGAGATTGCGTAAAGGAAGGGTAGCAGAAGAAGGGGGGAGTCAATCAAAATTCAAGATATTCTCAATAATACACATGAAAACCTACTTTTTTTTTGAATAATTGCACATTCAGAAGCCATATATTGTTACTAGAAAATTGTCAGTGCCAGGGATGGGATACCTTCCAGTGAGTTGTTGGCTAGGTAAGTCCCTGTTGCTTCCACAACATTAAAGGCTATTGCCAAGGCCCTTGGCTTCCCTTGAGAAACAGATGGTAAGACCCTATTGCTGAGGACTTCACATGCCTGAGTGGCAAGGTTACTGAGAAATCAAGCTGATGCTGAGTAGAAAACCTTCTCCCTGTAGACCAGCCAACTGAAAGCTGGAAAAAGCTGAATTGCATGCAGCCAGCCCTATGGGAGACAGAACTCATCAGCAGTGAAAACAATAGACACTGGAAGTCTCAAGTTTGTCCAGACAGTACAAATGACTGAACGAGTGCAATAGTGGCATGTCTGATATGGTGGAAACCAACTGCACTCTAATTGGACTGAAGGCCCGCTCTATGGGAGGGAATACATGACTGGTACTGAAAACTTAATCAAAAGCCTATGGCAGGGGAGATCATGAGGTTTAGGGGTATAAAGCCTACTTTTGTCTTACTAAATGTATATATTATATTCACCAAACTGCCCTGAAAGCATTGCAATTCATGTTCATATTCATATATTAATGCTACTCTCACTTTTGGTTACAGAAGCTTCTCTTTACATGGTGATGACCACTGGGATGACCCAAAAGGCAACATAGTACTGAGAAGAAGGGACGGAGTAGTGTCCAGCACTGAAACATCTCTATCACACATTTCAAGGCTCAGGGTCCATTGCGGAAGAGGTGGTGGAAAGAATGTAAGAGCCAAAGGAAGGTTACCCTCCTTACAATCAAAGTCCAGACAGAAATTGGCCTTGATATCCACGACCTCACAGTGCCTATAAATACCTTCACAAGACCCTCATAATAGGAGAAAAAGATGATGACAACAAAATAAAAGAGAGACTAAAGGAGAGGGGGAGGGGATATGATGGAGAGTGGAGTTGTGATTGGGAACGCTGGGGAGGGGAGGGAAATATCATGATTTATTGTCTGTAAGTATAGAAGTTGTCAATAAAAAATTTAAAAATTGAAAATTAAAAATGAGGGGGCTGGAGAAATGGTTTAGCAGTTAAGGTGATTGCCTGCAAACCCAAAAGTCCAGATTCCATTCCCCAGTACCCACATAAGCCAGATGCACAAGGTGGCACATATTTGGAGTTCATTTGCAGTGGCTGGAGGCCCTGACATACTCATTCTTTCTCTATCTATCTGTCTCTTCCTCTCTCTCTCTCTCTCTAAAATAAATAAATAACTTCCACAGATATTCAGCATATTTATAGTTCCATTACACTTTTTCCAAGATCATTCAACTTGTAGTGACACTTAAGGCAAATTTGTGTTTAACTTTGAAGGAATTGTTACTTCAAGGGGTAGCATGAAAAAAGTGAGATAGCATGTCGGGGTGTGGGCATGTCAGTTCTCTTAGATGATTATGACTGTAAGAAATATGAAAGATATTATTAAGTCAAATGACTGGGAGCAAATCGTAGATATGTTCCTGTGTGAGGGATTATAAAATCAACCACCTGTGTCCTAAATTTATTTTGTTATAGATTAGTGTCTAATCAAATAATCATTGTATGCAAAGGCCAAAATGAAAATAAATCACTTAATTCCTTTATAGACATTTTAATTCTTTTAAAGTATACAAAACCTGTGAGGTTCAGCAAGTGAAGTGTACCTGTGACAGCCATAGGTGTGTGGGCAGAATATTTTCATTTTCAGACTTTGATATATTTCCATACTGAAGGATTTATACAACTCTGAACAAAGTCAAACTTTTTGCATTCTTAGTACAACTGTGGAAGTCAGGGATTTCAAAAATCTTTCAAACAGACTAGAATGAAAGCAGAATGCAAAGAATGTAAGTAGTTAGACTTAAAAGAAAGAAGTTCTGACTGAATCAGTGGAGAATGACTTCCAAGGTTTCCTTACCCACACTGTATGATTCCTGGGGTGAAAAAAATGTTCCATCCCTTGCAATGTTCAGCTGAGATCTTCAAAATGAATACTAGCTTTATTCTGGGGTGTTCTTCCTCAGCCCTAGATCTGAGCCATATATAATGATGGCAAACTATTACCTTATCTCCATTTTCAAATATAATCCTTGAATGAGGATTCTCTACAGTGCAAAGTTATCAAAGGTACATGTGTAATATATCATTATGTACAATCATAAGAGTGGTTGCTCTGCATTCATTTATATGATACAATGTGGGGTAACCCAACAGTGCCTATCTGTATTAGCTGGGATCACAGTGCTGTTGTAGAACGCTTGCAATGAGGTCCTGCATTGACTTCCAATACCACAAAGGAATGAAAAAAAATGATGTTATTTTTGGGTTGGAGGAATGGTCACTGGTAGAATAATTGTCCCATATATATGAAGCCCTGAAAAAAATCAAAAGCTTAAGCAATCAGGCATTACCACCAGAGATTTGTGAAGACAAAATCATATAGAAGTGATACAGCCAAGAGAAATATATTTTTTCTATTTGTTTCCCTGATTTCAATTTTTTACTTGTTCATAAATTAATAAGTTTGGCAAAATGATATTTTTTTTTCTTTTCTTTTTCTTTTTTTCTTTTTTTTTTTTTTTTTTTTTTTTTTTTGAAGTAGGGTTTCACTCTGGTCCAGGCTGACTGAAATTCACTGTATAGTCTCAGGGTGGCCTTGAACTCACCGCGATCCTCCTACCTCTGCCTCCCAAGTGCTGGGATTAAAGGCATGCACCCCCACACCTGGCTTAAATGATAATTCTTTTGGGATGGAGAGATGGCTTAGCAATTAAGGCATATGCTTTCAAAGCCAAAGGACCACGTTCAATTCACTAGGACCGATGTTAGCCAAATGTACAAGGGGGCCCATGCACCTGGAGTTCATTTGCAGTGGTTGGAAGCCCTGACACACCCAATTCTCTCTCTCTCTCTCTTCCTATTTCTTTCTCTCTCTCTAACAAATAAATTTTATTTTTTAAATTAAAAAACATATAATTCTATTTGGCAGCCCCAAATTTCTCTAAAAATATTGTAACTTCCAAATGATTCATATTGTATGTAGAAATAAAAATTTAAGGACATGAATAGTCTATTACATATAAAATCTTTATATAACATATAAGCAGTATGTGTAAATAGATTATGTTGAAAAAGCCTGGTCAAATATGTCTGTCAAAAAAAGTTTAGGTATTCTCTTTTATTCACACAAACATATCTCTCTCACACACACATGCACACACACACAGAGAGGCGTATATATAAATTTCAACAAACTCATGAGAAATAAATATAAAATTCACATAAATCATAGCAATACCTGTAGATTTTATGATCTATCTACTTTCTAAGCATTGAATTATATTCATTTTATTGGATTAAACACTGCTGAAGAGCTGGGTTATACCATTTTACTATAACTGACTTTAGCTCTCAGGACCATGGATGGAAATGATGAAATGTGAAATAAAATAAGAGATTTAGTAATGGTGTCAAGGATCAGGAAGAATGCAATGCAATGATGTCACCTATCAATGGTTCTTTGCACTATTATCCCAGTGCACTGAGAGAAAATGATCACCAATAATATTGACATGAGCTGAACAGCTAAGCCACTCTTGCACAGGGAATAAAATGAACCACAGTGAGAAATGGAACTTAAATATTAAAAGGTAAAAAGCATGGGTTAGAGAGATGGCTTATTGCATAAGATGCTTGCCTGCAAAGCCAAAAAACCCAATTTTTATTCCCGTGGACCAATGTAAGCAAGACTCATAAGGTGGTGCATAGGTCTGAAGTTCATTTACAGAGCCTAGAGGCCCTGGCATGCCCATTATCCATCTCTCTTTCTCTCTCTTTTTCTCTCTCTCTCAAATAAATAAATAAAAATTAAAAAAAATAAAAATACTGGTGACATTATTGGATATTTTTCTAAGAAATATCTAATTGCATCCATAAAGTTAAAAAAAAATCATATACGTTACACAAACAAGCGCATCTCACTGTAAATTTCACTCTATTTCAGCTTGTGGCTATGGGATACCAATTATCTATTTAAAATGGCCATATGGGCTGGAGAGATGGCTTAGTGTTTAAGGCACCTGCTTGTGAAGCCAAAGAATGCTTGTTTGAATCTCCAGGTCCCACATATAGCCAGACACAAAAGTGATGCAAGTGCACAATGTCGCGCATGTGCACAGGGGGTACACACATCTAGAGTTTGTTCACAGCAGCTGAAAGGCACTGTCATGCCCTTTCTCTCTCTGCCTCTTCTTCTCTCTGTCTGTCTCAAAGATTAAAAGGGCCATATCAGGGAATTGAGTGAGATATGGCTCTGAAGTTAAAGGTGCTAGCTTCCAAAACCTGCTGGCCCAGGTTTCAATTCCTGAATATCCACTTTGGTGCATAAGTATGAATGTTTGTTTGCAGCTACAAGAGACCCTGCCATGTCCCCCTACACAAATTAAGTTTACATTAAAAATAAATAAGATGGTCATATCTACTCTTCTTAGAGCAATTTTGCATTGTATTTGTGTGTGTGTGAATTGTTTATATTTTGAATAATTTTATTTGCATCATATAACTATAAAATTAAATAATCATCACATGAGGGCATGAAAATGTACATGGCAAATACTTAATTTCTTGTATACTCTTATTTGAATAGGAAGGTGGAATGATGAAATGATTATTTAGCTCACTATGTTGGAAAAATATTTGAAATACTCTTCACCATGAGAAGTGTAAAATCATAAGTAGTTTATTTAAATTTTAGGCTAGTATTCTTTCTGTCCAGATTAATATTACCCATAAAATGAAAGTTATTATAAATTATATTTGTACTGTAGTAACTGTGCTATAATCACACAAATAATACAGAAAGTGATAGTATACTTAGATGTAAGTCATTCAAATAAATACAGACCATTGTAAATGTCATCTGTAAGAGATGTAATTATTCATAGCCAACATGTGTAGAGACATGGATGGCAGATATGAAACTGAACAGTCACTTGTCACTCAAAGAGCTTAGTACAGAAGACAACACCTGATGCCAGGGTTGCCCAGATATTATAAGAATTAAACAATTCTTCAAGACTCACAGAATGCCTAGGGAAATAATTAAATATCACCATTATCTTGTTTTTAGGAGATATAAATTTCAAAGACTAACTATGAGTATGGTTCTATGAATGTCACAAAATATGTTAGTTTCTATATCATTTTTATTAGGTGATTATTGTCCTCAAAGTTACACTAATGAAGTAGGAAATGCTAATGTCACTAACTAAAAGAACACGTATAAGGAACATTTGATTTAAAAAATAATTTGAAAATTATAACTGAGAAGATAACCTTAATCAAAATTGTTTTATCTAGGCACGGAGAGATGGCTTAGTGGTTAAGTGCTTGCTTGTGAAGCCTAAGGACCCCAGTTTGAGGCTTGATTCTTCAGTACCCATGTAAGCCAGATACATAAGGTGGCACATTCATCTTGTGTTCATCTGCAGTGGCTGGAGGTCCTGGTGTGCCCATTTTTCTCTCTCTTTGACTCTTTCTCTGTCTGTCTGTCACTCTCAAATAAATAAATTAATTAAAAATTAGTATCTTTTTTTTAAAAAGTATGTTTAATCTAGATCTCAACAAATGCAAATTAAATATTAAATTAAAAAAAATTCAAGAGAATCTTCTTAATTGTAGATTCATTTATTTCTAAGGAACAAGACATTGTGAATTTACATAGGATTACTTTTGGAAATAGAAAAAAAATGTTCTAATAATATGAGTACTTACTTGTGAAAACATAGTAAAAATGATCTAATAATATGCAAAGCTTACAGAGAGTGAAAGATAAAGCCTCCTATGGAAAACACAAAGTTTCAAAGTCTTTATCCTAGATTCAGTAGTTTTGATCTGTTTGAGTCTCAGAGTCTAGAGGCTTAGCCAAGAGGCAGTTGGATCAAAGCCTGTCTCCCTGAACTATATCAAAAAGAGAATGGTTAATCGTGTTTGCTAAAAATAGGGAAGCAAGACACCAATAGAGTATCTCAAACTAATGAATATGAAATCTCTATAAGAGTATGCTAAGAAAAGATATCTTTTCACATTGTTTTTTTTAATTGAAAGTGCATTAATACATCATTTTGATGCACTTTGGAAGCTAAAGCTAAGTATAGTTACGTTCTATAGGATTATTTTAATGAAAATTTTTAAATGCTTATAAGTATGTAGACATTATGAATACTATTTTCCATCTTGAAATAAATGTCATTTATCAAAACCCATGGAGAATATGTTTTCTAAAAATACAATGTTTAATTAAGTCATTGAAAAGAACATCTACACTTACAAATAAATTTTAACTTAAGATCCTATAATATTTCCTTGATTTAATTGGCAATAAGTTTACATAATACATAATGTTTAAACTTTAGGAGTTCTTATTCACAATTATGGTGCATTGATATAAAATCTTATCATTTCATGGTAGCATGTAAAGCAATTATTTTAGTTTATATTTGTTAACCCATTTAAAGTAGTATGAAATCATAACTAGAAAAATACAGATTTAATTTAAATCTATGATTAATGCTGACACATTATTGTTATATTTAAAGTTACCTATTAGTTCTTGAAAATAATTATGTATGCACAAGGAGTAGAATATAAGATGAAATTAAATCACTAGTAATTTAAACAGAACTAGCACACTATGCATATTTATTAAGAAAAATTTAATGTCTGTTGCTATTCCTCTTTATTTTCCCATGTCTATTGGATGTAGAGTTTACATTTTTTTGTCAATCTATAGGTTGTCTCTTCACCTTGGCAATTATTTTCTTCTGTGTTCAAATCAATAACTTAACCAATAAAATGCAAATCAAAATGACAATGAGACCTTTTAAAGTGGCTTTTATGAAGAACAAAAATAATAGAAACTTGTGAGTGTATAAACTGAATTAAATTCTTGGAAACTACTATTCAGAAGGGAAATTAGCACCAGCACTATTGAAAATAATATGTAGTGTTATGGTTTGAATGAAATGTCCCCATACGCTATGGATTTTCAATACTTTATTTCCACCAGGTGTCAATTTGGGACTGCTGTGAGGACGTTGGTAGGTAGCACTGCCTTGGAAGAAGTGATCACTGGAGGCAGGCCTTTGGACGTATAGATCACCCCCATTGTCAATATCAGCTCATTCACTTGTGCCATTCCTTGTGCTGATGTGATAATATGAGCTGCTTCTTACTAGTGCCATTCTGAAATTTCTCCACAGAACTGTCAGTCATAATGAACCTTTTCCTAAAAGCTGTTCCTGGTAGAGTGATTTGTTCCAGAAATGTGACGGTAACTTCACATGCAATATCCATTGCATGGATTTTGACAATAGAACTAACATGTGATCCAGAAACATTATTAATGGATACAGTTTTTTAACAAAATGGAAAGATGCATATGTTAATTAGGTAGATTTAGGCATCCTGTAATATACCACATACACGGTCAAACAACAAGGTGTATAAAATAAACTTATACATTTTTATCTATCAATGTTTTTTAAATAAAAAAAAATAGTAGACTATAGCCACCTTGTATGTCAGAACTGTTCCAACTCAATAAAAACCATTCACCTCTAATTAATTCTTTAAAATTTTAATTGATAAAAATGTGTCTTTTTAAATTTGAGTAGAGTACATTATATTTACTGATTTTGAATATGTACACACACATTTATGGTACTCATCACTTTTATATTTTGATTAATTGCTTGGATTTAATTAAAGATTTTTTAATGTTCATGCAAGACATTATTTTATAATTGCTTTTCCTTAAGTGGCTTTGAAGACAGGATGCCATGTAGCCTAGACTAAAATTTGCTGTGTATCCAAGGATGACCT
This sequence comes from Orientallactaga sibirica, assembly GCA_036365145.1. Taxonomy (NCBI): domain Eukaryota; kingdom Metazoa; phylum Chordata; class Mammalia; order Rodentia; family Dipodidae; genus Orientallactaga; species Orientallactaga sibirica. Next base: position 14,042,096 of record JAEOAD010000017.1, read on the forward strand.
TGAATTCCTAATCCTGCCTCAATCTTCCATGTGTTCGCATTCCAGGCATGTGTTATCATGTTCACCATAGAAACACCTATTTTTTGTATTTTACTCTTTGGAGAATTGTTGTATTTCAGCTTTATCCTCAAATGATATTCTAATACTTTTGTAAAATGCATAATATTTATTTTTCTATCAATATTTCACATACATTCTTCTACAATGTTCCTTTGCTTTTCAACAATTCAGTTGTTTCAGAGCATATTGTAAGTCCAATGCTCTGTGTTCCCTACCTCACCATATTTTCCTTACTTCTATTTGTATGGCTTTCAGCTATTTAACACACACACACACACACAATATTTCCTTTGGATTAAAATAATTTATATGCATGTATGTATAAAATTTGAAGTGATGTTCTTTTTGTTTGCTAAACTTTTAGAAGTAAAGAATTAATGTTCTCAATAAAAATCTCCATATTTTCTCATATTTCATACACTCTTACACTCCCATTCACCTCATAATGAATTTCTAGATTGTTTTACATGTCAGTGAGTCTTTTGTTATTTTCATTTATGATTTTCCTCTATTCTGTATTTTCTGAATTTAAATAATTTCTACTAACATATTTTCAATACAAGTCTTGTTTCTTTGTATGAATAGTAATTTTTGGTTGAAAATGAATATCATACAATAGAAAATAGTAATTCAGAATATTTTAAAGTATTTTTAAATATTGCCTCTTTCTTTAAATTGTCAAGAAAGTATAGAACCAGTTGCTCTCACTAATTCAAATGCTCTGGAATTTTTCAGTCGTTTTCATTGTGTTTCAGCCTATCTTCCTAACACTGTCTCATGTACCTGTATTTCTTATCACTCAGGTGATATGATATCATATCACTTCATGGTAAACTCATGAAGGCTCCTACCCTCTGCTAACCAATTAGCTCATGATTTGAAGAACTCATTCATGTTTTTGGAAAGTTCACATGTTTTACCTTGCTTTTGCTTTTTTTTTTTTTTTAACTTTATTTATTTTTGGAGAGAGAGGAGAGAGAGAGAGAGAGAGAGAGAGAGGGAGACAGATAGAGATGGGGGTGCCAGCAGTCTCTCAGCTGATGTGAATGAAATCCAGATGTTTGTGCCCCCTTGTGGTCAAGTGTGGCATTGTGCCCTTGCATCACTTTGCATCTGGCTAAACGTGGGACCTGGAGATTGGAACCGGGTTCTTCGGCTTAGCAGGCAGGCGCCTTAACCGCTAAGCCATCTCTCCAGCCCTTGCTTTTGCTTTTTACTGAGTTGTCTACTGTCTCAAAAGCCTGTGCACAATTTGTCAACTGGTGAACAAGGTATGGAGGACGCTGCCAGGCCCTCTGTTGGCTATTTTGGCTCTCCCATTTCAGGTTCTAATGAGGACTGAATGCTTCAGCTCTTCAAGCTGCAGGTCTACCACAAAATTTCTAAAATAAATGGTCAAAATTATCCACCAAACCTTTGATCATCACCTTTTCAGGCCAAACCAAACATGCTTCCCTCAATAAAGAAAGCTACTAATTTTCAGGGTCATCATCATGCTGTGAAGACAGAGGGCAGGAAGTCCCAGAAACTCATTTTCTCAACTACTCTGATATGTTTCGAGCATAAAATACTTCTTCATTTGTTGTCGCCTCTGAAAAATGGCCAAGGAGTTTTCAGTGCCCCAGATAGTTGTTTTCTTTTTTTTTTTTAATGTGTTCACTTTTAACCTTATTATATCCAGAAGAGACCCATCAACTACCTTGTAGCATCCTTACTAAAGGTGCTCTGAGCGCTATGCTTCTGGCCTTTCTTTTGCTATTGGGATGTGATGGCTATAGTGTAAAGATAATAATAATAGTAATAATAATAATAATAATAATAATAATAATAATAATGCCTTAGGGTTTGAAAGCAAATGCATCCTTTTTTTGGTAGTCTCTTGAGATTTTTGGAAAAATTAACTGTGGAGAATTTCATTAAAAATATATTAAAACAGGGCTGGAGAGATGGCTTAGGGGTTAAGGCGCCTGCCTCCTAAGCCTAAGAACACTGGTTCCAATCTCCAGCGGTTCCAATCACCAGGTCCCACGTTTAGCCAGATGCAAAGTGAGGCAAGGGTGCAATGCCGCACTTGCCCACAAGGGGGCGCACACATCTGGATTTCGTCCACAGCAGCTGAGAGACTGCAGGTGCGCCCATCTCTATCTGTCTTCCTCTCCCTGTCTGTCTGTCACTTTCTGTGTCTCTCTCTAAAAGTACAAAATAAGAAAAAAAATTAAATAAAAAATATATTAAAACAATTAATAAATTACCCATCAATTATTTATCTTCTGACATCAGAATTCAAGCAAGTAGTTATTTATAGGCATAGCTATAACTTTCCAACATATGGTTTGCTGTTATTAAACAAATGGTAAATGGGAACCAATGAATTCCCAAGGTGTAACTAAAACATTTTAAAATAAAATACTTATTTCATCCTCCAAGTTACTATTTATTTCTTGTGCATGTGTGGGGGTATGCATGTGTGTCGGTGCACATGGGAGCAGGTGTGCAAACATATCTGTGATCATGCATGTTGTAGTCAGAGGTTGATATGATGTCTTTCTTGATTAATCTTCATTTTATTTAAAAAGCGGAATCTCTCTTAGATCCAGAGTTCACCAATTCACCAAGTCAGCTTGATTCAGGTATCGCTTGTCTTGCCTGTTCTGCATTAAGATTAAAGGTGAGCCACCATGCTTACCCTGGGGATCTGAACTCAGTTACTCATGCTTGCATAGCAATCAATTTATCAACTGTGCTATCACCAGCCCCAAGTTACTTCTTACTTAAAAATTACACTATTAGGAAAATATAATAGATGTAAATATATCATCTAATTTTCAGTTATTTTATATGAAAAATAAAGTTGGATATTCTGCAGGTAGTATGAAACAAAACACTCATAAATGTGTTATATTAAGTGATTAATTTACAGAAACAACAAGGAAATAAGAGGGTTTTCAAAGAAGAAAGCTGCTCTAGCTGAGCTGTCCCCTGATATCATGAAGCTTTCACGTGAGATGGTAAGCCTAAATAAAAACTTCCCTCCCATCAGTGGCTTTTGGTCAGGTGCTTTGTTCCAGCAATGAGGAGGTAACTATAATCTCAGAATAAGAAATTATTTGTTGGATGAGATTCCAAAAGCACTTACCAATAATATAACTGGAGTAAACATACAACATCACATGTAACTAAGCAGCTTCTACAAACAAAGGAGTCAACAGAGGCATACTCTTCAGAACAAAGGGGAATATTTCTAAATTATATACCTATAAATGGGTTAATACTAGAATATATAAAGAACTAAAACAACTAAGTAGCTAGATGGGGATGTAGCTCATCTGGTGGAGTTTTTGCCTAGCAGGCACCAAACCATACACTGTATAAACTGGGAATTCAGAGGAAACACAATAAGGAGGGGTTGCATAAAATAGGAATACAATGCTGAAAAGGGCAATGAGGAGGTGACTTGCTTTACTCCAGTAAATAACAGGTCATTTACATAGGTTTAATTAAACAAAATAGGAAATTGTGATTCCTCACAGAGTTCAAATAACTCTGATGATTAACAAGAAAAAGCAGGGATTGTATACAAGGCAAAAAAGTTCTAAATGATGTCTAACTATAGAGCAAGGAGTACTATTGTATATCATGTTCACAAGTTTGAAATGTCAAGCAAAACTCAGAGATTCTCAAGTTGAACATAGAAATGTATGTTTTCTATTTTAAAATCACATTTTCTAATGTGGATATCAAAGTAAAAAGAGCCAAATCCTTAACTGAAAAGGCTTAAATGTAAACCTTACTTTATTTAAAATGGGATTCTCAACAATTGCCAAAAGAATGTTCACAAAAGAACAACCTTGTAAACTTGATCAGAGTGTATGATTTTTATGATCCAGCAGCTCAATTAAAAAAACAGGATTTATTGACTCATTAGAAATATAGAGAATAAAATAAAACTAAATTTTTACTTTGTTTATTTAATTTATTTATCATTTATTTAGTTTCTCTGTGTGTATATGAGTGCAGGCACACATGTGAAAGTCACAAAACAACTTTCAGATCAGTCCTCATCTTCCACCTTTTTCTGTTGGTGCACTGGGATTACTGAAGGCCAATAGAGTTTCCAGAAATTACATGGGGCTTGGGACTTGAACTACAATACTCTGAGTTGTACTACATGCACTTTATCTACTGAGCCATCTTCCCATCCCAGAAATCACATACACTGAACAGTAAAATTTCAGGTTTCATGCTGAATAGTAAAATAATAGAATGTCAACCAATCCCCTATCCAACAAGGTCATCTAATTCCATAATTTTTCTAGAGTAAAATTCATTGTGTAAAAAGGTAAATACAAGTAAAAACATTGGCAAATAATCTCAATTAATAGTTTATAGTCAGAGCACATTAAAAATATTAACTAAGAAAATGGGGTCTATAGTGAGAGATCTAGTTCTTGAAATATGCAGACAAGACAGAAGTGGATATATGTGTACATGATAAACTAAATTATTGTGAGAAATATATTTAGGGAAAAAAAGAGACTTTATCCATAAGTAGTTATAGAACAGTCCCAGACAATGAAATTTGTAGTAAAATGGAAAGACTTGGAACAAATCATACTCTTCAAACACACACAAACACCACATGTTCTTACTCATCTGTGATTCCTAACCTGGATCAGCTTGAGTTGCTGGCATACCAGATAGGCAACTCTCGACCATGACAATAGGGAAGGAATGGTTTGGGAGAAGGGGAAGTGGAGGTTGGAGGAAAACAAACATAAAACTAAATCCAAAATGAAATGGTACCATAGAAATCTTTATCCTTGAAGGTAGACTAAAAGATTTAACCCTCAACAGGAGTATGGGGGAGCACCTGACAAATAGGGTTCTAGAGAAGGTGGGATGAAGCTTAATCTTAAAATTTTTGACTCTGGCCCATGACTCCCAGTACCAGAGATCAGTTGTTACCCACAATTAACTGTTGGTCAGAGAGAACTTCAGGGTTCCCAAAACAAAACAGGATTCTGTCAAAGCACTTGATTACCCACCTGAGGCAAAAGAAAAGACCCTATTTCTGAAAACACCATATGCTGCAAACACAGGAGACCCAGGTGGAATCTCAAAGCCAGCCAGTCCCCAGTTATCCCATCTAGTGCTGGAAGGTGCTACATGGGCTATTGGGGGAAAATGGCCAAAAATTATGTGAAAAAGCATGGGTCTAAACTACTCAGAAGCAACCAGCCTGACAAGAAGTACATGCCAGTGCAATAGTGGCACACAGCCTTGGTGGGTAACCAATAGTTTTCTGATTGGCTAAGAGATCTGCTCTGTAGAAAAGAACCCATATCTGGAACTGCATCTCATGGAGATAAAGGTTATGCTTCTGATGACAAGCTCCCACTAGTCTTTGGTTAAAAGAGAGACTAAATCCATCAAATTTTCCCTAAGTTAATAATGCTTATCTCATTTAACCTATGCTGACTTCACTCTCCATTGGAGAATCTGTTTTTATTTTTCAGAAGGTAATGAGTCCTGAAGTAATAAACCACATGTTGCACTTCAGCCAAAGCCCAGCTGGAACCACACAGGAATTGGAGAGATGAACAAGAGTGCTGCTTCCATGGTGAGCCTGCCAATAAGCAACAAGGTGAAGGAGACAGACCCTGAGGATACTCAACACCTACCAAAGCAGAGATCCAGAGGCTCGTAAGAGCTCATCACTGAAGTAGACAAGTAAATGTCAAACATACCCACGATGGCTCGGGGAATTTTGCAGAAGAGGGGGGCTGAAAGATTGTAAGAGACACAGGATGGGACATCATACGCAGAGGTATTGTCCCCCTGAAGTTCTGACTGCTGCTCTAACAATGCATAAACCACAACTCCACAGGGACTACCAGCAATCTGATTGAGGAGAGCCCCTGGCTTCAGAATGGGGTCAGGGACAAGTGAAAGGATGATATAAATATGTGATGTATCCATACTAACTATGTCCTTAATTTAAAAAAGAAAAAGAAAAAAAGTTATAGATACCTTTCTCATAGGAATTATATATCAATTCCAGATGGTATAATGTCAGATAAAAATCAGTATTATATGACTTACTAATATAATTGCAGAAGACAGTCTATGACTTTGAGGTAAGAAGTTTGCTCATATACAGCTAAAATATTCATGGCACCAAAATCATCAGAGAGTGCAATTATAATGAGATTAAGAACTTTTGCACATGCAAGAACATCATAAATAAAGCAGGGCAAACAAGCTACAGAGTTGCACAACAAAGGGTGATCTTGCCAATACAAGTATAACTCAGAAAACAAGAAAATGTCAACCTAGTAAAAAGGATTGAAAATACTGTAGGTAAGCACTTCATTAAAAAATGTAAAAAAAAAAAAAAAAAATGGCTGGAGAGATTGCTTAGTGGTAAGGCACATGCCTGTGAAGCCTAAGGACCCAGGTTCAATTCACCAGGTCCTCCATACACCAGAAGCACATCGTGGCACATGCATCTGGATTTGCAGTGACTAGAGGCCCTGGCATGGCCATTCTCTCTCTCTCTAATAAATGAATAAGTAAAAATTTTAAAAAATGTAAAAAAGTGATATATTTATCATTTTACTAATCATAAATATGAATTATTCACTACTAGTGATGTGTGGATAAAAAATGGTTAACAAAGCCGAGCGTGATGGCGCACGCCTTTATTCCTAGCACTCAGGGGGCAGAGGTAGGAGGATCGCCGAGAGTTCAAGGCCACCCTGAAACTACATAGTTAATTCCAGGTCAGCCTGGACCAGAGTGAGACCCTACCTTGCAAAACCAAAAAAGAAAAAAAAAAGAAAAAAAGAAAAAAAGAAAAGAAAAGAAAAAGAAAAAGGTTTAAAAAGTTGGAAAGTAATAAGACTTGTGAGGTAAAAGATAAGTAGTGAAATTTACCTAAATTATGTTTTTATCATGATCTCATAGCAATGAAGATTGAAGATTAGCATACCCTACACGCTGACATTGACAATCTTTGATTTCTCTTCTAGAGGCATTTTTTGTATGTGGAGAGTAAGAGATGTGCATAAGCAAATTCAGGCCATTATGGCTTATGGTGGTAATATACTATTCTTTGATGACAAAACTGACCAGTAAGTGTGATATATCCATAAGACAGAATTCAGTGTAGGATAAAGGTGCTATGTGAATGTATAGATAAACATAAATGAACCAAACAATCATAAATCTGTGAAATAGTGGGTCTTAAAGAGTAAATATAACATAATCTGATTTGATGACTTAAAATGAGCAAAACTAAACCATACCATTGCCTGAAATATATTGCATTTTATGTATATGTGTGTGTGTTGTGTGCGTGTGTAGAGAGAGAGAGAAAAAAATAAAAATTTTTAAAAGTCCAAAATTATGGTTGTCTTATAAGGAAGGGCAGGGAAGGGTGCAGGGAGGTACAAATTATAGTATTACCTTAATTCTTAAACAGGCATTTTATGTTATTTATTAACTGTAGCTGTATTCTAAATTTTCCATTACAGGAGTATTTTTAAGATACTATTTATAGGGTGAATGGAAAAAATAGAAGTTTGTTACTGGAATACATTTTGGCCATGCTGTATTTAAACCTTCCTTAGAGAGTAGACTGCCCTGCATGCTTGCACTTGACTAGCTTAGTCTAAGAAACTCTGGCTACTACGTTTTCTTTGATCATTAAGTAAAACCAGGTTTGGCTCAAATTCTATCTTTCTGAAGAGTGGCATTATGCATGTGTAGGACATGTTTGAGACTCCCTTTGTGTTTGTGATTGAGGCTGATTTTTACCACAGTGACTAGCAAAGTCATTGTCATTTGTTGGAAACTTCTGTGTCCCTTGGTTTCCTGTTATTATTTCTGACCTTATTTTTCTTTTATTGACATTATTCCATGTTTAAAGACTTCAACTTGGGTTGTTTTTTTAATTTTTTTTATTGAACTTCTATACTTACAGACAATAAACCATGATACATCCCTCCCCCCCCATCAGATTTTTTTTTAATTTTTACCAAGCTGATATTTAACATCATTAGACATCATTTTACATTGTGAAAATCCCTTGACTTTAAATGGAATCTCTTGAGGTAATGGAATATTTTGTCTGGCTATTAATTTACATCTTTCTTATTTTCTTAAAATCTTTGCCATTAATAATTTTCCAAATTATACAAAACATTTTTAGACATTTTTATAGCTGTCTTAAACAATTTCAATGTTGGGTAGTTCCCTCTGCTTTGTTGTTCATTTTCTATAGTGATGCCAAAGTTTTGTATGTGTAGAAATTAATAAATATAAATGTCTTTGAAATCTCAAGTATATAGTCATGTTATACTGCCCAAAACATATATCAAAACATATATCCCCAAAACAAATTCTTACTGTATCCTTTTCTTTTAGATTTACAAAAAAATTGCATTTATCTTATATAGAATAGAAATCTTGTTACATTGTATAAGAAATATAATTGTATTAAAAATAGGTTGAACATCCCTTTGCAAAAGAGAAAGCATCTCATCCATACTTTTTGTTAGAATCCTTAATACCCTTCTAACACAATTGTGTCCAGTGTTGCACTAGACAAATGTTCAATCATAAAACATTACATATGTCCTCACTTCCTACAGGAGGATGATTTTGGTATACCACTGATCTGCTTTATTAAATTGAAAACATGGGCCTTATCTCGAGGACCGGACAGTATGGATGGTAATGCTTATGGGGAGGGTAAAGGTTGGGGGGTACACAAAACTGAACCCAAATGGAACTGGTACCATAAAATTCTATATCCTGGAAGACAGACTAAAAGGTTGAAGCCATATTAGGGCCTTCGAGGGAACACCTGAATCAAAGGCACCTGGAGAAGGTGAGATGAAGCCTAACCTTAATTTTCTCCTATTTCTCTCTTTTTTTTTCTTTCTTTTTTATTTTATTTTATTTTTTTTTTTTCTTCTTTCTTTTCCCTTGGTACTCCCAGTACCAGGATGTGGTTACCACCCACAATGAGATGTTGATCAGAGATACCTACAAGGTTTCTCAAAGGAAGACAGACTTCTGTCAGAACACTTGATTACCCACCAGAGGTTAATGGTAAGACCCTACTGCTGAAGACACCATATGCTATCCATACAGAACATGGAAAGGCCTGGCTGGAATCTGAAAGACATCCAGTCCCCATTTTGTCCATCTAGTGCTAGAAGGTGCTACATGGAGCTATAGGGGTAAAGTGACCAACTTCTGTCAGAGCAACTCAAGGTCTAAGCTACTCAGAAGCAAACAAACTCACATAATACTCGCACAGTGCAATAATGGCACACAGCCATAGTGGGTAACCAATTGCTCTTGGATTGGCTATCAGATCTACTAGGTGAAAAGGAACCCATATCTGGAACTGGAAAACAAGTCAGAATCATATACAGATAATGAGTTTGCTCTCCAATATCAAGTTTCCACCGATCTTGTGCTACAAGAGGGCCTAAACCCATTAAGTTCTCTCTAAATTAACAATGGTTATACCATTTAACCTGTGCTAAATTCACTCTCCATTGGAGAACCTGCTTCTGCTTTTCAGATGGAAGCAGGACCTGAGGAGAGAAACCATAGAGGAATTGGGGAAATTAGAAAGAGTGCTGCTTTCTCAGTGAACTTATCAGCACAAAGATAAAGGGGATAGACAGTGAGAACACTCAACTCTTACCAAACCAAAGATGCAGAGATCCAGAGGCTCCTATGAGCCCATCACTGAAGCAGACCTAAAATGAACCCAACGTGGCTCAGGAAATTTCATGGAAGAGGTGTCAGAAAGATTATTAGAGCCACAAGTTGGGACATTACACAAAGAAACATTGCCTCTTCCCGGTAAGTGATGGTTACTCCCACAATCGCCATGGGGATTACTGGCATCCCCATAGAGGAGGGTCACTTTGGAGGGGGCAAGGATGAGGGTAAGGACGGTACCAGCATGTACTGTTTACATACTGAATGTGTCCATAACTAATAAAAAATAATGAATAAATAAATAAATAAATAAATAAATAAATAAATAAATAAATAAAATGTAAGGGATAGTTTGTAGAAGAAAGTATAAGAACAAAATTTAATAAAATTCCTTAAGAAAAAGAAAACATGGGTCTTATGAATTCTTCTTAACTCAATAACATTTTATTTATTTATTTTTTTATTTATTTTTGGAGAGAAACAGAGAGAGATAGACAGAGAGGGAGAGGGAGACAGAGAGGGGCGCACCAGCAGTCTCTCAGCTGCTGTGAACGAACTCCAGATGTGTGCGCCCCCTTGTGGGCAAATGTGGCATTGCGCCCTTGCCTCACTGCATCTGGCTAAACGTGGGACCTGGAGATTGGAACCGCTGGACACTGGAACCAGCATTCTTAGGCTTAGGAGGCAGGCTCCATAGCCACTAAGCCATCTCTCCAGCCCCTCAATAACATTTTTAAACATTAAAACTAGTCCTATAAATACCACAGACTGACTCTTCCAACCTTTATTCTGTTGTCAGTGTGTTTGTGTTAAACTAACTTTATGTCAAAGAAATCCTGACAATTAACTAGATAGCTCAGACAAGCAAGCTTTGTATAAACTGTAGCAGTCTTGAAGACTGGAACCAGTGGAGTGGCCATCCTTGCTCTGTGCCCTTGTTCTTCAGGTTTATTATCATCACATGACTAGAAGATTTCACAGTGCTTCAGACAAAGAACAGGAAGCAGCTTTCCTGGTACAGGCTTCCTGTGGATCATCTCTTCATGCAAAGGGTGAAAGGAAACATGAATTAAGGTTATAATCATTAATTATAATTAGATGAAAACATAGCAGCAATGATCATTCACCTCCAGTTTGTAGAGTCTAAAGTAAAGGTCATAAAATTTTAGTAATCAATCTCTTACAAATTTACATAACATTGTTTAAAAAGCATTCAAACTGATATTGTGCCCTACTAAGCCCAATTATTAAGGAAACTTTTTTACCTGTCTTTGCCCTCTCTGAATACTGTGATATATGTTACTAACAATATATTTTGCATCACTTTTGGTTCCTTTTTCTCAGAAGTATATGAAAATGGCAGCACCATTTTCTATAAACCACTATCCCTAAAATGTATATTCTTTTCATTTCTACCATAAGAAATTGTAGAATATTTTTACCTTCAGCTACATGAGGGAGCTATAAAAAAGCATAGTAATTGTTTGTAGTTCATTAAAATACTCCTTCATTCCCCTTGTATTTTGGGATATGTGTTCCTTATCTGTGGATATTTTGCCTCTAACTGCTACATATTTTGAGGGGCCTGCCCTTGGGTTCAAAATGACTGGGAAGGTCAGGTTTAGGAGATGGAAAATGACATTTAGTCACTTGTAACATGTAGACATTGGGATGTTGAATCACTCTCACCTAGACACTGAAGGTTCTGAATAAACAGGGACTTCAGAAGTTCCATCACTTCATCTCTTGTCTCTATCCACTGAATTCTCTTCTCTTAGCTACTTTTGTTACCCAGACATTGCCAGTGATACTCAGAGGCAAGTCCTGTCTTTGAGGATGGGGTCTGTGTTTGTTTTATGAAACAGTTTGGCAAAGTGTTTGGGTGGCTTGAGAGGTGCAACATGCCTGCCCTTCCATGTTTCTCTAACCAAACACTCCAAGTCTGGATGCTTTAGTCTAGGCTCTCTTTTACTGTACTTCAAGAGCATTGCATTAAAATGGAACTACCCATGCATAGTTTAGTGGAATATCTCCTTGACCCTCGTCATGGCAAAAATCAAAACAAAACAAACAAACAAACAAAAGAAATATATCCCCATTTTAGAAGTACATCATTTTTCTCTGGTAAAACCCTGTGAGCATCTATCTAGAGCCTTGGCCTATGACCACCTGTTGCAGTAACATTGCATTCTGGCTTCATCAAAGCACCCATAAAACCTTTATCATTGTTATTACCAAGTTCATTTTATTCATAAACAACCCTATTTCCTTTTAGGAAAATGTCTATGCAGTTTGTGTATGAAAGACATCTTACACCTGTTTGCCCTATGGTGCAGATATTGGTTCATTTACATCCAATTCCTAAGTTTAAGATTATCATTTGGTTAAAGACTTGATTATTGGGTCTGTGATACCATTATGAATTTCTCAATCTGGTTCTGTATTCATAGGAAAATTTCAGTCTGTCTTCTCATGGAATTCTTCCATGTCTTCTATTCTGTTCATCATTTAACATATCATTTCTATGAATGTTCCTCATTGGAAAGCACATTACAAATAATATAAACAAATACAAATATTGGAACAATAGATTGGTACAAATTACCTTATCAAGATAAATAGGAATCAAAATGATCTCCATTTTCATTTAATGTTGTCTGACTCTGTAATCAGCTGAATACAAGCTGTTTGAAGCTTAACTTCAGGTGAATAATGTTTCTTCTAATATATAATTTAGCACATTGGGTGCTCTGGAAATAACATACTGAAAGAAAAAAATCCTAAGTAAAAATTTATAAGACAAAGTTCAAAAATTATATATATAATCTCTTTTCCTAATTTAGCTAAGTTGCCAAACAGTGTAGACAAGAACTCACTCTTAAATACACATTCTAATGAATGTTTTGCATTCCTTGTAAATATATAAATCATGCGTTTTTAGTAAATATCATAATATGCAAATAAAAATTATTCATCTTAGTAATTCACAATGACAACAAAATCAGTTAAATATCAATATCAAAATATATCACAGATCATGAAGCAATATGTCATAGTCTAACTGTGCCACTTAAATGTGTGTAGTGTGTGTGTGTGTGTGTGTGTGTGTTTGTCATGCTAATTTATACTTTATCAGGCAGTTCAAAACCTTCTTGAAATGGTTTTTAATCATTTTAAGAACATTATTTTTATAAACCAGAACTATTAAAATAATTATTAAATAATATGTGTCCATGTATCTCTGGGGGATATGGATTATCAGAAACATGAGAGGAACAGACGGACTTCAGCCGCCACTCACAGCCTCCTCCCCACCAGAGTTTGACCACAAACACAGCCAGCAAAGGAAGGGCCTGGCAGCATAGATTATCACAACAAATAGCTTATACCCTCAACATAACACAGCTGTAATTCTATTTAGAAATATGTTTATAATTAAGTTAGTACCCAACAAATAAGCCTGGTACATAAGAGCCTTACAAAATAAGCTTAGGCTAAAGCTTCTTTTCTTATGACTTTGATTATATCTGAAGTTGGATTTTATACAAATAATAGAAGGCTATTGAGAGAAACATTTAGTGAAGTTGTTCAAAGAGTGTAAAAGATTAGACTACAGGAGATAATGTCTCAGGTTTCAACATTTTCCATGTAACATTTCTCCAGCAAGTGTACATTACAATACAAGAAACACAAAACATCCAGACAATATAAATCCACCAAAAAGTATAAATATATCAGAAATGACCTTCACTGACACATGCACACACACACACACACACACACACACACACACACACGAAGAAAGAGAGAGAGAGAACACTGCTGGAATGTAGTTAGTTTTAACTTTTACCAAATTAAAAAAAAAAAGAGCTTTAAAAATAGAGGAAAGTTTGGAAATTTATAAATTTTAATTCAAAACATAGTCCACAAAGCTTTCTTAAAGTAAATATGGGCAAATTCATCTGGCTCTTTTCCTAATTTAGCTAAGTTGCCAAACAGTGTAGAATATACAAATCAATTTGAACTCACTCTTAAACTACACAGATTGTATAACATCTTGTCAAGATGAGTTGTGTTACTTCCTATTTTGGACTTTCATTTATTTGCATTCCTTGTAAATATATAAATCATGTGTTTTTCAGTAAATATCATAATATGCAAATAAAAATTATTCATCTTAGTAATTCACAATGACAACAAAATCAGTTAAATATCAATGAGCTCAAAATGAAACCCACAGGCCACGTTCAATCTCACAGATCATGAAGCAATATGTCATAGTCTAACTGAACTCCCCAAGCCACTTAAATGCTGACGTACTGTTAGTGTCCTGTAGACGAGCATTTTCTTATTGTTGTGTCTCTTACTCACGTATGAAGTGCTTTCAGTATAACATGGTTTATAGTTTGACTATAGTAATAACTAAAATTTTAATTAAGATGCCACCTTATCAAACATTTCTGAATTATTTACTTAATTAAAGATGCTAAGATAGGAAATATGAGTAAAACTATATGTACTCTCCAGAAATCAAAAGATGAGAAAGTATATTTTTGCATAAATGAAATTTATGAAATGTGACTAAATTCATTTCCAAACCAAAATTCCATATTGTATATTACAGAGCTATTTAAAAATATTACTGGCATTCTTCAGAAGACAGAAATAAACAAAAATCCTTCAGGAGAGAGAAAAGCACTAAGAGGAATGGAAATGTGGGCAGAAAGACAATATGGACAATGTCAAGTGAGAAAATTTACAGTCAAAATGTACTGAGTGTTCAGACGAAATGATTCAATACCTAACAGACCCTAAAGTCTCTACCTGCAAACTGTTAGAGCTGAACTGTAGCAGGATACAAAATAAACACACAGAAACTTAAGATATAAGAAAAGGATATAACAAAAAATAAAAAAGGTAACCTACAAATGGACAGGATCTGGCAACCAAGAATAAAAGTGAAGGATCTGACCAACGAGAACTTTAAAAAACTCGGAGACAAAGACATCCCATGCTCCTGGACATGCATATATCAGTTCAGTGTTCCTTCAGAACCATTACCCCTTTACTGTGATATGGTCAACAGTCTTCCATGTTGTTTACAAAATTAATGTCCATGGTAGTTGCACAAAGAAGACAGGTAGATCAATGGAACAGCTAAATGGAATATTAATAAATTATGTTGACAAAAATAATTATCTGGGTAAGAAAAATGCTTGAATTAGCACAAGAACTGTTTTTTAGAAATAAATTGATATATTAGCAACTTGAAAACTTTATGAGCATAATTTGTCATAGACTGGAAATAATGCAAATATAAATGGATTATTATGCAAGTAAAGTGGTAAAAAAAAACTAGAAAATAGCAGAAAAAAATCACAGGAGAGAAGTTTAGGAAGAACAGAAAAGTAGAGATTACTTTTATTATAAATATATTAGATGGAGTACTTGAATAACATAGTATTTATCCAGTGAAAGATAAAGACTATTGGGAAGAAAAACTCAACAGAAAATTCTTGTACAGTTATTGAGGAAATCATGTGATTTTGAGACACAGATTTACCATATGATCCAGCTTAGCACTAAACAAATGAGTTCACTTCTTAGAGATACTTGCAAAACCAGTCCTGTCTCATGTGAGCAGTAATCTTTGGTAAAGATTATTTCAATGGAGTTGTTAAGGTAAAGAAAAATGAAATTATGAAATTTGCAGGAAATGGAATCTGGAAAGATTTTTGATTTTTGAGTGTCATATGTGGGAATGGGGCTGAGCAAGATGACCAGAAACCAGTAAGCTGGTAAAAGGCTATTTCAGTAAAGGGAAGGACTGAAGTGTATGCTGCACAATGTGTGAGAAATTGATTTTTGGATCCCAAGTCAATCTAATTTCAAACGATTGTGAATAAAATGCCTACTTTTTTGAAGCAAGCTGTAGACTGGTGATTTTCTCCTGGGTAATCCAAGTATTCAGGAAGTAGCTCATCAGTGAGTTTCAAGTTCAGAAAGAGACCTTGCATCAAGATGGAGAGTGATTGAGGAAAACACCTTATATCAACCTCTTGCTTGGCCAGACAGGCCCAAAGACCGAACGGGTGCAATAGTGGCACAAAATGTTCTGAAGGCCCTCTCACGGGAGGGAATACATACCTGGTAAACATGCATGCCCTTATCTAAATGTATATACTATTCCCACACTGCACACACACACACTTAACACATATTCACACTTAACACACAAACACACTGGGATGATCCCCATAGTGCAAAAGTCTCAGAAATAGCAGCTATTAGAATCAACTCTCCAATATATTTTCAGCTTCAAATAAATCAGCTTTTTGTATAGTGAAAATGAAATAGATGTCAATTTTGAGTCATCTGAAGACACAAAAAATTAAATTCATGGTAAAGAATGAACTCATTTGAATTGTTAAAAAAAACTGCATGGACAAAAACATTCAAAAGCTATCATAATGGTTGAAAAAGATGATTTAAATAATAAAACATGTCAGATATGACTCTTAATAAATATAAGAAGAAAAAAGACAAAAAGAACTTAAAGAAAAAAATCACAGGAGAGAATTTAGTAAGAACAGGACAGAACTTTTATTATAAAAATCAGGCTTGAATGACATAGTATTTATCCAGTGAAAATATAAGACTATTGGGAAGAAAAACTCAGAAAACAGTTATTGAGGAAATCTTCCAAATAGATGCTTACAAACAAATGCATGACAGTCCTGTCTCATGTGAGGTAATCTTTGTGAGATTATTCTTATTGTTAAGGAGCTTGATATGTAAAGTAGTTTTGATTTTTGAGCTCTGAAATCATAAAGAAACCCTCTATAAATAGAATGATAAAACAGATAGTACCAACGTAAATGCCAAGCAAGTGTGGTGACTCTCCTGTAATCCAAGCATTGAATTAATCAAGTTCTCAAGATAGATTGAGAAACAGTATCAATGTACACAAAATGTTCACAAACATTTATTTAAATCATACACAGAAGAGATAACAGAATAAATCAGAAACAGAGCTATTAGAATCAACTCTCCAAATACAGAAAGAAATAAAGAATCAGAATACATTAAAACTATTAAAGTGGGCCACTTTTTCTCCAGACCAAGTTAACTGGTTTTTTTGTTGTTGTTTGTTTGTTTGAGAGAGATCTTCCAAAGAGAACATGCATGCAGAGAGAGCTCTGAAATAAACAGAGATGATAAAACAGATAGTCAGTGAATTAACCAGAGAAACAGGGCCATCTTTATTTAAAGCCACTGAAACAAACAGAATAAATCAGATGCATGAATCAGAATACATTAAAACCTTGTGCATCTGGATTAACTGGTTTTTTGTTGTTGTTTGTTTATTTAGAACGAGAGAGTACTGAGGAAGGAAGCAGATAACCTTGTGCATCTGGATTTTTTTTTTTTTAAGAACAAAGGTAATATGTTTTCTGTGGTCAAAAACTGTAGCGAAAATAATATAAATACAACTATAAAGACATCATTGTTTTACATATTTAAAACAAATATGATGGAGGTTGAAAAAAGTAGAAGATAATGAAACAAAATATTTTGAAATGTAAGAAAGAAGATATAAAAATACTTGGCTGGTGAGATTGTTCAGTAGTTAAAGACATTTTTCTTGTAAAGCCTGTGGTCTGGGGTTTAATTCCCAATTGTCCATGTAAAGCCAGATGTCCAATATGGCAAAAGTGTTTAGAGTTCTTTTGCAATGATGACAGATTCTGACATGTCCATACTCTTCCTCTCACACACTGTCATAAATAAATAAATGAATATTAAATCTAAAAACATGATGCTGTTTGGTGTTAAATCAAATAGATTATTATAGACGGTTTGAAATGCTATTTTTAATATTTATTTATTTATTTATTTATTTATTTATTTACTTATATAACAGAGAAAGAGAGAGAGACAGATAGAAAATGGGCACCCCAGGGCCTATAGCCACTGCAAACAAATCAGATGTATGTCCTACCTTGGGCATTTATAAGAGCATATATGTACATAACTTTGAAATTAGCATAAAGAATCATTAAAGAAGTTCATATAAAGTCACATATCTTAGTCAATTTAAAAACTCACTTAAGAGCTGGAGAGATGGCTTAGCAGTTAAGGCATTTGCCAGCAAAACCAAAGGATCCCGGATCAATTCTCCAGGACCCATGTAAGCCAGATGCACAAGGAGGCACATGCATCTACAGTTCATTTGCAGGGGCTAGAGGCCCTGGCATGCCCATTCTGTCTCTCTCTCTCTCTCTCTCTGTGTCTCTCTCCCTCTTTCTCTCTTTCTCAAATAAATAAATAAAATATATTTAAAAATTCACTTAAGGCAAAGCTCATTGTGTATGAATAACAGACTTCAGAGTAGTGTACTTTATAAATCTAATTTTAACACACATACACACACAAACACATATGTATTACTTTTAAGTAAATAGGCAATGGTGCATATATATTCTATGTTCCCCTTTATTTTGTTTTATTTTTAAAATTATTTTATTTATTTTTGGAGAGAGACAGAGAGAGAGAGAGAGAGAAGGAGACACAGAATTGGCGCGCCAGTAGTCTCAGCTGCTGTGAACGAAATCCAGATGTGTGTGCCCCCTTGTGGGAAAGTGCAGCATTGCGCCCTTGCGTCACTTTGCATCTGGCTAAACATGGGACCTGGAGATTGGAACCGGGTTCTTAGGCTTAGCAGGCAGGCACCTTAACCACTAAGCCATCTCTCCAGCCCCGCCTTTATTTTTTACTGCCATATTTGCTTCAACAATATTGGGAAATTATTATAGCAGAGTAAGATTAGGAACTGATAATATATTAAGAAATATTCATAATCCTCTTAAGCTGGTTATAAAATAGATGATAAAGCATCATCATGTCTAAGTCATTTTTTATATATTTTGATAGAAGACTATCTAAATTGGAATTGTATCTAATTTCAGTATAAAACACTTTCCTTGTTTTAACTATAAGCAAATAGTAATATGCATAGATGTGTATATATCAAGTCTTCACTCTCCAAGAGCCATTTGGGATCATAGAAGTTTTTATTGCCTATAAAATACCTTTTAAAAAAGAAAAACCAAAGGGATACATATTGAATATGGTCAGAAAGCATGTTAAAATATAATTGAGAAAGTATGAGGAGTTATACATATTTTGCTTTTTTAATTAAGACAAAAATAATTTCTATATATCTTTGACTCTCAATTTCTTCTCATTCTTACTTCTTATTGCATCTCTTAAGTAAGAAGAATGTCCATTCTATAATATTTCCTCAGGTTCTATTTTATAGAGGACTAAGGTTAAATTATTGGGAGTAAAAAAAAAAAAAAAAGAACTTGACAAAAGTAATTTAATGTATTTAAACTCGTAACTCCAAACTTTCTGTTTAATACAACTGACAATTTAATAGACAATATATTAAATCTATATATGGAAAGAGAAAATGTAATCATATATAAAAGTATAAATCATTGTCTTCAAACTATTATATTTAGTACATATATTGTAATATTGCTCATAATCTAAGAATGTTGATGAGTTTTATTGGATAAACTCTATTTAATTGACTAATATGTTCTATATTGAATTGGGCTACTAGTGGTCAATCAAGAAGAAATTAAGAGCAAACTGCTTTCTCAACCTATACTATAAAAGCTATTCCAGGGTCTGGAGAGATGACTTAGCAGTTAAGGCACTTGCATGCAAGGACAAAGGAGCCAGATTCAAATCCCCAGGACTCATGTAAACCAGATGCACAAGAGGGCACACACATGTGGAGTTCATTTGCAGTCGTTGAAGTCCCTGGCGTGCCCATTCTCTCTCTTTAATCTCTTTCTCTCTGCCTATTTCTCTCTCTCTCTCTCTCTCTCTCTCTCTCAAATAAATAAGTTAATAAATAAATAAGTCTAATGTATTAATTTTTAAATTTAAAAGAAAACCTTTGTGACTTCATATACAGTTTAAGATAAAGAAGACCCTCTAACCTTATGAACAATAAAAATAGTTATATTTTATGACATTAACAATGGAAGTAATTTATAATACAAGTCAAAATTTCACTTAGATAATAAGCAAATAGCTTATATTAACAAAGGAGAAACTTAAAGTAAAAAGAAATATCCTTGAACACTTGACCAAAAATACAAAATGCACAGAAAATGTCTCCATATGCACTGATACTGCATAATTAGCTTCTAATTAAATGGACATCCCCAAAACCATCTATTCATGTTATTTGCTCAACAGTTGGCAGGATTATTATTTCTAAAAAGGAATATAATATTGAAATTGAGTTGGAGAGATGATTCAATAGTTAAAAGATCCTGCTTGCAAAGCCTAATGACTGAGGTTTTATTTCCCAGTACACATGTGAAGCCAAAAGTACAAAGTGATACAAGCATCTGGAGTTTGTTTGCACTGGCTAGAGGCCCTGGCATGCCCATTCTCTCTTTTTCTCTCTCTCTCTCTCTCCTTGGAAATCAATATCTAAAAAAATTAAAATATTAAATATTACCTCTGAACTTTGGTTAATGTTAAAGTGAGGAATAACTCAGTTAAGGCCATAGAGTTATGAGGATAAAAGAGCTTTCTCTAGTTTTCTTTTAGACAATATATTCAGAAATAGATTATTGGAGAAAGTAACATTTGAACCTGAATAAAGGGAAAGAGGGAACCAGCAGACAACTTGGATGAGTCCATAGGGTAGAGAGATGCAAAGTTAATGATATAAAGCCTTGGAGTGCCTGCAAACTGATGAGAAAGAAAATCAGTGAATTATAAGTGAGCATGGTGAGGACCAGAAATATGGATAGAAAAACAAATAAACAAAACAAAACAAAACATATATAGCACTTGGAGACCATTAACAGGACTTTAAATGTTACCCTTTGGAAAGTTTAGACCAATAGAACAATAAGGTTGGTCATAGATATTTTACAAAGCCAAAAATGAAAGAAGCAAATGACAAATAAAAGCATCAAGTGATATCCAAAGTTCTTCTTGAAAACAAACCGATTCCTCCTAATTTACATCCAGTAAATGAAGGATAATGTTGAAATGTTAGTTCAGAGTTGAGGAAAATGTCTGAGGGGCAGTGGGTTTGAAACGTAATACTCTATAATTTTCACAATACTTTTACAGTGTAACTGTATTATTTTATAATTTTAAAATATTAAAAATGATTGTGAAGAGGGTACACTTTATGCAATAATTATATTTGAATCAGAAATATATCTACATAAATATAAAAATATGATTTTTCAGAATTATGGATGAAATAGGAAATAGTAATCAATAAAATATTTTTTCCAACTGAAAGTTGTCATTAAATTGTATTTTATAGGGCTGGAGAGATGGCTTAGTGGTTAAGGCATTTGCCTACAAAGCCAAAGAGTCCAGGTTCGATTCCCCAGTATCCATGTTAGCCAGATGCACAAGATGGCACATGTGTCTGGAGTTCATTTGCAGTGGCTGGAGACCCTGACACATCCATTCTCTCACTCTCTCCCCCTTTTGCTTTGTCAAATAAATAAATATAAATAAAAAATTAAAAATTGCTTTTTATAAACCAGGCATGGTGGTTCATGCCTCTAATTTCAGCACTTGGGAGGCAAAAGTAGAAGGATTGCTGTGAGTTGGAAGCCAGCCTGGGCTACAGAGTAAATTTCGGATCAGCATGGGCTAAAGTGGGACTCTACCTCAAAAAAATAAAAATAAAAATAGGATTGTATGTTATATTTTCATGTGATTCTAATTGTAATATAACACCTTTTAAAATCATAAGTTTGATATAAAAATAACAACTTAATGCTTGCTTAGAAATCTGGATTTGTAATTTAATCAAAAATCTTGAATTACTGAAACCAGCATCAACAGTGTGTGTTGAGCAACTTGGAAAATACACATAAATATTCTCTTTGCTCCCATCAATAACAGGAAGATGATATCTTTCTGTCTCATGGGATTGATACAAAGATTAATTAGAAAATGTTTGTACAATGTTTTGAAGATCTAAAAGTGTTAAAGATTATTATGCATATTACCTCACCACTGACTCAACTCATCTGTGCTCCTAAAGGACTTAATCTATTACTTGGCTGGCAATCAAAATTGCACATCTTCAAACCCCTGAAAAGAGCTTCAAACCCTTTGCAGACGAGCCTAAAATAGTTCTCTTTGAAATGATCTCACAAGGAGTCTTTACTATATTTCACTCAATCTAATATCTCCCTAGAAGATTACCCAATCAGCTCTCAAGCACTCTAAATTATTTCTCCAGTGATTAATTCATTTTGTCTAATAAATATTGCTTTAGCATAATGCCTATGGAAGCATAATCAGAGCACGTCAAAAAATATTTGCAAGGAAACCTTTGAATTTTAAAGCTAGCATTTAGAGAAAGAATGCATTTGTTGATTACATTACTAAATTTATATTATATGTGAGATATTCACACAATTCAGGCAAAAACTGTGTCTGCATTTCCAATGATAACTATAACCCCAAATAACTTCTCTCACTTCTCTTATTCTATTTGGTCATTCAAATCTATATCCTAATATCATTTAATATGGTGTTTTTTTTTTTTTCAATATTTTATTTATTATTTCTTTGCAAGCAGAGAGAAAAAGGGAGAAATAAAAAGACAGAGAGGATGGGTTATGCCAGAGTTTCTTGACACTGCAAATAAACTCCAGAGGCATGGACCACTTTGAGCATCTGGGTTTGTGGGTACTGGGGAATCGAACCTAGGCTGTCAGGCTTTTTAAAGCAACCATTTTTAATTGCTGATGCATCTCTCCAGCCCTAATATAGTTTCCTATATTATATATATATATATCCTTGAAGTATATATATCCCAATGACAAGAGACTGCACAAAATTTACTCATTTTCCAATATCAGTGAAAATAATGATATAGGCAGCATTCAGTCAGAATGCATGCCATAAAACTGGCTCAAATATGTAATACATATAAATCAAGTGAATGTGCAAATAGAATAATATTGATACTATCTTTACTATTGCCACTTTCATTCAACAACTAATTTTTCACTTTCTTAATTTAAAATAGCATTAAGCTTGTATGTACATTTTAACAAGCATATGTTAAAGGAATATGGGTTTTTCAGTAAATTACATTCCTTCTCTCATGTCCTATTGTTAATCTTTAATTCGATTCATGAAGTTTATAGAACCTATACTACTACATTTGGAAAGCAACATTCTTTGCTTTGACATTGTGCAATAAATAAATGTGCGGCCTATTTTTAACAAAGACAGTATCTGTTAATAGAATCTGGTTCTACATGGGCATATAAAGGAGAATTGAAGAATTTACATCTAGTTTTTATGTTAATTGAAAGTTTTATGGATATTGATTTTGAATTTCTATGATGGAAAGCAATAGTGACTAGCATGTACAATTAGGAAATATGTGGATGCTTACTGGGGTATGCCTTAGAAAGCTTTGCTAACAACAAAGGGCTCATTTAGAACATAATTGTGATAGGAATACATAACCCTTGATATGCTCTATATTTTTATTTTATTTTTACATTTGAAATTAAATTAAGAGGCCAGAAAACTTGATAAGCACTGAATGGGGGTACTGGGACATCTGTGCTTGCAATGATCCTGATCCTTGGCAGACACCCCATGGATCTGGCATTTCCAACATACTTTCTTCCCTGCAACCTAGACTTCACCTCCTCAGTCTCTTGAGAAATGGTTCTTCAAGGCCTTCTTTCACCAACACACATTGCCTTGTCTCATTTACTCCTACCCTATTTCTATTTCTACTTTCATAACCTTATAATCTTTGCATTTTCTATACCTGTAAAATCAGATCTATCTGGATGATGCTGCAAAGCTCTGCTCGTGGCTTTAGATGCTGTCAGCCTTCCTTCTCTCACAGCTCCAGCAGTGTCTGTGTGCTTTGGTGGTCAAACAAGGGAAAAGTACTCCATGACTGTTTTTAAGAAATCACTTTATTGATATTCTCAGCTGTGGTGGTTTGATTCAGGTGTACCCCATAAATTTAGGTGCTCTGGAAGCTAGGTTCCCAGCTGATGGAGATTTGGGAATTAACGCCTCTTGGAGACAGCATATTGTTGGAAGTTGGCTTATGGGTGTTATAACCAGTTTCCCCATGCCAGTGTTTGGTAACCCTCCTGTTGCTACTGTCCACTTTATGTTGGCCAAGAGATGATGTCCACCCTCTGCTCATACCATCATTTTCCCTGCCATCATGGAGCTTCTGCTTGAGTCTATAAGCCAAAATAAACCCTTTTTTTCACACAAGCTGCTCTTGGTCAGGTGATTTCTGCCAGCAATGCAAACCTGAGTGCAACAGTAATGCTGATACTAAGGAGTGGGATTGCTGTGTATCTTTGGTCTTTTGTTGCTGATTTTCAAGAGGAAGGTGGAAGGATTTGAAACCTTGGCCCAAGAGACAACTTGCAGTGCTGTAAGTACAGCTTGATGAACTATTCTGCTCAGAGTTGAAAGACCTGAATGCAGTAAGAATTATGAACTGTGAGGTCTGGCTTATGAGGGTGAAATTGCAAGAAGCAATTTGTGTGAGGGCTTGCTATTATACCCATGTTCTGAGAACTTGTGCAGGGTTGCAGGGCATAGAAACAGACTGGTATGAGCAGAGGGATATGGCACAGAAATGAAATCTTTGGGTGAACTGATGCCCTTTCAGCTACAATTGAGAGATTACAACCATTGAGATTGGGCCAGCTGACCTACACTGGGGCACCAGTATGAATGTATACTCTTTTTAAGGCACCTGAATGCTCAAGGAGTGTCCTGTTCTTCAAAGTCTGCTTTATTCCCCCTAGAATAAAAAATGACACTCTACCTGGTATTGTGGAGTATAAGAAATGCAAGAAGAGAGGGTCATTGGATTTGCAATGCTGTTCTTGTGTTTTGTAAACCTCCATGGGCAGTGTGAAGCAGGTTTGCTGGATGCCTGTATGGAGACCTGATGGAGCCATGAGGATGGACTGTGGGTTGCAGTGGAGACCCAGTGAAGATGCTGGGACCAGGAGATGTCTGCTAAGGAAAGCTGCCAGCCCTGGATGAAGTTTTCCAGGCCTGTGAGTAGCCTAGCTGGAGGGGAGGAGTTGGAACTCCAGAGACTTCTTAGAATTAGAATTCTAAGTTACAATTATCAGACTTGGAGACTTGTCACTGACTAGTGTTGTTGGACTTGGAGCTACAGGGTTTTCTATTTGCCCTGCTTAAATCTTATATTGGTTGAATAATTCTTTGCCATGCCCAATGCCATATTTTGCAGTGTGAGTGTTTGTTCTGTGTCATTATGGTTTTTTTTTGGGGGGGAGGGGAGGGGTATTATGACTCAGTTAACAGACCTCAGACTATGCGGATGTTTGAACATCACTAGGATTGCTTAAAAAAATTGTGGACTTTTAAAGTTGGATAAATGGAGCCAGGTGTGGTGGGGCATGCCTTTAATCCCAGAATTCAGGAGGCAGAGGTAGGAGGATCACCATGAGTTCAAGACCACCCTGAGAATACACAGTGAATTCCAGGTCAGCTGGGACTAGAGTGAAACCCTACCTCAAAAAAAAAAAAAAAAAAAAAAAAAAAAAAAAAAAAAAGAAAGAAAGAAAAACAATTGTGAAGTTGGATGAATACATTGCATTTAACATCATGTATAGTTATCAGTTTATGGGGGCCAGGGACAGAATGTGTAGTTTGATTCACGTGTCCCCCATAAACTTAGGTATTCTGAATGCTAAGTTTCCAGCTAATGGAGATTTGGGAATTAACTCCTCCTGAAGGTAGAGTATTGTGGGGGGTAGGAGGGGGGGCTTATGGGTGTTATCGCCAGCTTCCCCTTGCCACTGTTTGGCACACTCTCCTGTTGCTGTTGTCCACCTTATGTTGGTCAGGGGATGATGACCACCCTCTGCTCATGCCATCGGTTTCCCTTGCCTTCATGAAGCTTCTCCCTCTAGCCTGTAAGCCAAAATAAACCTCTTTTTTCCCCCACAAGCTGCTCTTATTTGGGCGATTTCTGTCAGCAGTGCGAACCTGACTGCAACATCAGCTTAGTCTCCTTATGAATAAATTAAGCTTGGTGGGGAGGCATCAGTGGGTATGGTCTTGTCTTCAAGGCTTCCTTCATATTATCCCAGTGCAATGTTCTCAGTTTCTTATGAAAGGTGACAACATATTTAACAAGTAGAGCAATTTTATCAGCATGGATCTCAGACTTGCTGTGTTCATGCTTTTTTTTTAATATACATTTTTAATCCATTTCATCTACCTCTGTAAATCTGGCAAAGGGAATTATGCCAGAACTATGGCGTGTCTGCCAAGGAGTTTTTAAGTCATAAGCAGAACAAGTATGTGACATAGATGATCTTTGTTTCAGTTCTCAATAAATTCTTTATGTCCATCTAATACCTAATATTTCATTGGCCAAGGCCTCCTGAGTGTCCTCATTCAGCTTGCTATTCTGTTCTCACCAGAAATAACCCTCTCTCCTAAATGGTCCATTAATGTCTATGACAGTATGGTTGGTCTTCAATAGTTTGAAGGTCTAAGTTCTTTATATTTTCTTCTGCAAATGGGTCCCAACGGTCTAGCAAATACATGTTCACATTTATAGCTGCAACAATGAAGTTTCTCAGGGCAAGTTTCCTATATTAGCCACATTTTTTGTTGACATGGCAAATACTGAAAAAGTCAATCAGATGGAGGATGGTTTTATTTGCATAAAGTTCATGGTAATACATTCTCTAGTGGTGAGGAAGGTTTAAGCAGAGATAGAGGATCAATTGGCCATCCACTGCCATTTCCTTTTCTTCTTTTTATTCACTCTGAGAGGGGGTGATTACTGCCCATATTTAGGGTGGGTCTTCCCTTCCAGTTAAACCTTTCTGGAAACATGGACACACCTGAAGGTGTACTTCTTTAATAACCTAGGTATTTGTGTTTTTTTTTTTTTTTTTTTTTTTTTTAGAAATAATTTTATTTATTTATTTTCAACCACATGGTTATTGAGGGATTGAACATGAGTAGTTAGGCTTTGTAAGCAAGTGCCTTAACGAATAAGCCATCTCTACAGCCCACTCTAGGTGTTTCTTATTTAATGAAGTTCAATAATAAAATCAGCCATCACGAGCTGGGCATGGTGGTGCACGCCTTTAATCCCAGCACTCGGAAGGCAGAGGTAGGAGGATCACATTGAGTTCAAGGCCACCCTGAGACTACATAGTGAATTCCAGGTCAGCCTAGGCTAGAGTGAGACCTTACCTCAAAAAATCAAAAAAAATAAAATCAGCCATCACATCAAAGATGTGATTTGTTGACATGGCAAATACTGAAAAAGTCAATCAGATGGAGGATGGTTTTATTTGCATAAAGTTCATGGTAATACATTCTCTAGTGGTGAGGAAGGTTTAAGCAGAGATAGAGGATCAATTGGCCATCCACTGCCATTTCCTTTTCTTCTTTTTATTCACTCTGAGCCATTGTGTTTTCAACATATGATAGAAAATTTGAGTGCAGCAATAGGTTTACTGTTGAAAGGAATACTCATGGCAATTTCAGAAGAATGTTTCTTCTATCACTGCCCTGGTCATCTGAGCACAAATAAAGCCTAATGAGAGATTAAGATTGCAAGACAGCCTTTAATTTTAGAAGACATGGACGAGAATAGTTAAAGAGATAAAATAAAGAGTGACCTCAAAAGCTAACTAAATTTTGTTTACAAAATAAGATTAAAGAATATTTTGGATCAAAATGTAAATTGCCAAAGAGTTTCTCTCTGGTTGGTTTACTGGCTGGATGTTGGCCACTTGGCATCTCATTTGATTTACATGGATAAAACAGAAAGAATTATAAGTATACCATTTTTTATAAGAAAGTATGATTATCCTAAAACAATTATTAGTGATATTTTCCTAAGGAGAAGCTACTAAAATTAGGTAAAGTTGAATTTTTCTTCTTTGATGAGAAGGTAAGACCAAAGAAGACTCATCACTCTAATAACAGCTGATAACAAATAACTTTTCCTAATAACATGTGCCAACATGTATGAAAGCTGATAAAAGTAATAACTTGTTCTGAAATTTTGAATTCTGATCTCAAGATATGAGTATCAAGTCAATTCCTTCTGTTTCTTTGAGATTCACCTTGACATGCCAGCTCATGTCACATAGGGAGTCAATGTGGACCATGTGGTAGTAATACCTAGGATTTCAGAAGGATGGAGAAAACAAAAGAAATTCAAGTGAGGTTTGAGATTTTTATGGAACAGACATAAGTTCACAATTTTTCTTTGTTTAATTTTGAAAGTGAGCAATTTGGTTGCTGTTTCTTTTGACCCAGTGACATTACAGAAACAAAGCTGAGAACTAAAAGGGATTTTATCAGTTATCTATCCCTACATAATATATTACCACAAAAGATGGTAAGCATTTGTTCTGGCTCATGACAGTCCACGTTCCAGAGTTCTCCCTGGTCCTGCACAGGCCATGTTTTCATCATCAGTACTGGTAGATGCCTCATTAATCTTCCTGAATTTCTTTTTATGTTTCAAACTCAGCTGAAGCCTTTTTTTTTTTTTTTTTTTTTTTTTTTTTTTTTTTTTTTTGGTTATGTGGCCCAAATCATCAACCACCCAATAGCTTATCTTCCTTGAATAGGTTAATTTCTTGGTCACGAGTATCTAAGTATCTGAATGTGTGTGTGTGTGTGTGTGTGTGTGTGTGTGTGTGTTTGTGTGTGTGTGTGTGCGTAAGCATGAGTCCTAGATTCAGCCCCAATATATCTTGAGTTCTGTCCCACCCAAATCCCCACAGAGACAGGCAGATTCAGGGGAGATAGATGCAGCTTCCATTGACCAGCGTAAAAGAGTAATTTTTTTAATTATTTTTTTTTGTTGACAACTTCTATACTTACATACAAAAAACATATGATATTTCCCTCCCCTGGCCCCATTCGACTTTAGAACTCCAATCTCCATCATATCCCCTCCCTCTCTCCATTAGTCTCTCTTTTAATTTGATGCCATCATCTTTTTCTTCTATTTTCAGGGTCTAGCAAAGGTAAATTTTTAAAGAAAGAAACAGAACAGGAACATCTTACACTAAACCCTGTCTAATTGAGTCAAAAGAAAAGTAATTATCCAACGACTCTACATCAAAGAATTCAAGACAAATATCATACCCATCACCGTAGTCAGAATGGTTGCCACCAAGAGAACAAGTGCTGACACGAATGTGGTGAAAAGAGGAAACCTTAGATTCTATTGTTGGAAACATAAAATGGTATAACCACCATGGAAATAACTATGGATGTTACTCCGAAAATTAAAAATATAAGTACCATCTGACCGACTTATACCACTCTAGAGTACATGCTTGAAGGATTCTAGACCAACATAACACAGGAATAGATACACAATGGGACAAGTCTAGGTGTCCAAAGCAAATTAATAGCTAAAAATATGTTGTACATATACATAGAAAAGTGAAATTATGACATTTATAAGAAAATTGATGTAAGTGGAGAAAATTATGATTTAGAGAAATAAGCCAGATTTAGGAAGGCAAATATCATGAGTATTCTCTCAAATATGTCTTCTAGACTTCAATATGTATGTCTGTGTGTTTGAATTTAGAAAGGAGGGAGGAAGACATTTTATCTGTGGGGGAAGGAAAATAAGGGAGGGTAACAAAATCCAGAGGACATGAGAGTATAGCAAGGGGACTATGTTGAAGGAGGAAGAGGAGCAACCATGGGATTTTTACAGGAGATATTTAATGAAATTGACAAGGAATTTGGAAGAGGTAAGTATTAGGTCTACATATGACAACACAGCTCATTATAATAATTAAAAAAGAAAAACCTTGGAGTTTCAACTTTGGTCACTAGAGAAACTCAACTCATACAGTATTATTTTTTCCTATAATCATAACTTATCATTCAGAAAAAATATTGTTTTCAAAATTTTAACAAAGAACCAATGACCTGATACAGTAGTACTAAAGTATACATAAACTAAGTTCCAAACTATTATCACAGCCTAATGATTTATGCTAAGGTTATTCACAATTATGAACAATAAACCCATGCCTATATGTAATAATCCATTCATGATTCATCACCATAACAGAGAACTAGAGTAGCCAAGGTCTCATGAGGCTGATATGGAAGGTACAGAACACATGTGCAGATCCCTTCAGCCGGGAACCTTTTTCTGCACTCTATTGCTTGGGCAAATGGAAGGCAGTCATCTTAAGAGCAACATGTTACATTTTTCTTAGGTCTCTAGTCCTGTGTACTTTGCTAGTTTCTGTGTCATTTAAGTCACATTTGTCATCACTTCCTCCCTCTGTTGTTTAAAATATACTTGGATGGTTGCAGTTTACTCTAACAAATATCTATTGATGTTAATCTAAACTCACTTATATGTTAAATTTTCTGTGATCTCCTTGGTTGTGTGCTATTATCAAATATGTATTACTATAAATTTTAAGCTCCTACCAGGCACTAACAATTGCAAATATCTATTTATTTACTCTCCAGTTTCTTAAGTATCAAAATAAGCCTCACATTTACAAGAAAAGGAAATAAAATTGTGTTATTCTGACTTATTTTTCCAAGAGGAATAGAAAACTAGCCACTTAAAAACAGCATGTGAGAGAGCTTATCGTATAGCTCACAATTTGTGTGGCCTTTTTACCCTCTTTTATAACACAGCTTCAAACTCTCATTATTTCTATAGATTGCAAACTATATGTGACCAAAATTGCCAGGCTAAGTTGCCTGACTAAGTCAGGCAGCCATGCATATTATCAAACAGGAAAGAGAAGATAAAAATGTTACTACATTTAGGCAAGTCCAATGGCAGGTTTTGAAATTCATGTTTGACCTCTAATCTGAATCAAGTGTTCTGCTTATCTTGTTGAAATGCTCAGAGAGAAAAGGAAACAGGACTTTTGGTGGTGTTGTGGTTGTTGTTGGGGGTGGTGGTTGTCTTAATCAATACAAAATTAAGAACAGCAAGAATCCCTTCTGAGGTTCATATATGGGAAAATACAGAGAAGTAGATTGGTTGGTGTTTGCATAAAGTAGATTTCTAGCAAGATTTTTCAGCTAATGGATCCCTGCATAGTCATTAGTTCAGCATTCTGCAAGTGTTTGTTCTCTTAATGGTGGTATGAATGTGTAATAGCTCAGAAACATACATGTCAAAAACCAGGAGCCTATAAAGCACTATGGTCTGACAACGAAAAGGGAATGGTTAAAAAAAAAAAAAAAAAAAGAGGTTGGAGTAGATTCTGTGAATTCTTGCAATTTTCCCCTCAGTTACGTATCACAAGGCCAGCAATTGGATAGTCACAAACACATTTATCCACTGCCAAACCAGGTATTATTTCTTCTCATGTCAGGCTGAAGCAGTCAGTACTTTATATTTTTCAGCCCTTCATGACATACAATGTTATACCTCAGGGATATCAGTTAGAATGTATGCTTTAATTGAGCTGCTTGTATTGTTTATAAACAAATTGTGTGCATGCATACTACTTATAAATATGTTTAAAGTAATGTAAGGCCCTGAGTTATGTTTATATGTATATATGTTTAACAGTGTTCAACAAAGAGAAACCACTTCCTTTCTAAGTATAATATAAACTAAAATTTATTTTGTACTGCAGAAGTAAAAAGTAGCATTTGCTAAAAATTAGATGGGGAGAGAAGAAAGCTAAACGATTCAGAAATCCACAGACTATATAATTAGTTCTGGTAAAAATGAGCACATAGCAATTGAGAATGAATAGAATTTGGATTTAACAATTTGAATACTTGGAATGGAAATTGATTACTAATTTCATATCTGAATAACTTTACCCCTGGACAGAACTCTCTCGGCCTTCAATGACAAATTTTAATATATAGATATAAATAACTTAATTCATACATTTGTCCTTGATACTTCCTGCTCCTGTTTTCTGACTTCTATAGTAGACTCCCCATGCATCCCCTATCAACCCTGTATGTGCACAGTGATTTACAGTTGACCTCTGTGCAGTCCGGATCTGTGAGCATTCACGATACTGTACTCCTCAATACTTACTTTACTCTTTTCTTCCACTCAAGTCTCACCTCCATTGCTTCTTCTTTGCATTATAGATTAGAATTAGAAATGACCAAATATCCCATGATGATTATTTTCCAGCACACTCCACATACCCATTCTTAAAAGTAAATTTACTTTAGGAAAATATATCTTTAATGTTCTTAGAATATTTTTTTTTACTCATCCTATATCACTAAAACTACCTGGGATCTATAGAGTGTCTTATGCAGGGTCTCCCATATCAGATAGTACAGGTAATACAGAGTCTTACGAGTGATCTATGCTCCATAGCTTATATAAAGCACAGATGAGGTAAGTAAATTATACTCTAGTGCTAGCTGTATGCAAGGCTATGGGCTACAGAAGAAAATGTAAGGAAAAAACCATCACTGTGGAAATGTGTAATAACTACATAAAACCCTATTGGTAAATTCCAATTCCTAATTGGTTCAAGCATAGAGACATCAGAATTGTATTGTCACATAGTCTTAGCAGTTAAGCACTTGCCTGTGAAGCCTAAGGATCCTGATTTGAGGCTCAATTCCCCAGTACCCACGTAAGCCAGCACAAGGTGGCATATGCAGCTGGAGTTCATTTGCAGTAGCTAGAGGCCGTGGAGTGCCCATTCTCTCTCTGTCCCCTTCTCTGTGTCTAATAAATAAATAAAATAAAAATTTAAATTAAAAAAAAAATGGAAGCATGTAGGAAAGAGTGGAGCCTCGATAATGGCCAAATGCAAATATCAATCTTAGTGAACAGGGAACATGGCATTTGTTTCAAAGAAATTGATTATATTTACTAAGCTTTGGTCGTTGTGAGCTATTTTCTGTCACACGTATTTTATATACATATGTCTGTATAGATGAATCCACATTGACAAATCTGCTTCTGGTTAATTCTTCAGCATATTCAGGACTAATTGAACTGGACAATAAGTAGGTTTGTATTTCTTGTTTTTGTATTTTTTTTTTGTATTTCCACTGTCCACTTGAAAACAAGAAATTTTTTTTTTTTTTTTTTTTTTTTTGGTTTTTCAAGGTAGGTAGGGTCTCACTCTGGCCCAGGCTGACCTGGGAATTAACTATGTAGTCTCATGTTGGCCTCAAACTCATGGCAATCCTCCTACCTCTGCCTCCCAAGTGCTGGGATTAAAGGCGTATGCCACCACGCCCAGCCTCTCCTATTTTCTTAATAGTAGAATATTCCTTTTTCAAAAATATTTTATTTATTTACTTGACAGAGTAAGAGAAAGAAAGGGTGGAGGCATAGAATGGCCATGCCAGGGCCTCCAGCTGCTGCAAACAAACTCCAGATGCATATGCCACCTTGTGCATCTGGCCTATGTGGGTACTGGGGAATCGAACCTTGAACTTTCAGCTCCGCAGTCAAAGACTTTAACCACTAAGCCATCTTTCCAGCCCATAGTAACATATTTCTGTTCCACAGATTGTGTGCTAGTATAATGTTTCAGATCAAGAAGTTATTGCAGTAAGCATAAAAATCAGCCAGGTGTTGATAAAAGGATCTCTAATTTTTGTACATGCACATTAAATATGCTAGCATTTCAGCTTATCACCAGTAATTTGATTTATTAAGTTGATGTATAATATGGTGCCCTTTAAATGTATAAATATCTTCTACATAATTACAGCAATAATTATCTTAATAATCTATTTAATAAGGAAGTGATCCTTATTTTATTTGAGGCTGTCTTTCATACGCAAGCTCTGTTACATCAGGGGACTTTCCAAGATGTCTTCAATATCCTCCTCCATGCTAGGTTCTTCTCATCACCAGGGAATTATATTCTATGATGGTGGGTGTCACTGGCTTTGCTAGTTTTGGACTAGAATGTCCCCTAAAATCTCATATGATAAATATAAGATCACTAAATGTGTATTAACCTTAACAATTGAAAGCTAACCTTTTTGTTTGCTTGTTTTTGTTTGTTTGTTTGTTTGTTTGTTTGTTTGTTTTCCCCGAGGGAGGGTCTCACTCTGGCCCAGGCTGACGTGGAATTAACTATGTAGTCTCAGAGTGGCCTCAAACTCATGGCAATCCTCCTACCTCTGCCTCCTGAGTGCTGGAATTAAAGGCGTGTGCCACCACACCCAGCTTGTACTACCATTTTGTGGTGGGCGGCATCCGGGGCCTCACCATCCATGTTGAAGATGGCGGCTGGCACCTTGCCAAAGGGTGTTGAGCTCGAGTCTTGTCAGTAAACAGGAAGTTATGGTGATTGGCTAGGAGGCATATCCTCATTGCATCAACGTATTGGCTTCAGCCAAGTTAGCTTTCTCGCCTAGCAACTATGTTATGATTGGTCTTCATAGGATATATAAGCTGTGCTATTTCCTGTAATAAAGGTGTGTGGGTGGTCTCCCGCCCAAGCAAGCAACAAGAGTGGTGCGTGTGTCATTAGTGTCCCGAATGGTCGGCGACATTTGGTGGCCCGTACGGGGACCCTCTATCAGCACCAACTTAAGGTAAAACGGAGGCAAATATCTATGTATAAGACAAGGGTATGAAAAAAGAAAATATAAGAAGGCTGTTAACAGATATTAGCGAGAAGGTTTCCTTCGAGGAAACGCAGCGAGAAGGTTTCCTTCAAGGAAACTCAGCGAGAAGGTTCCTTACGAGGGAACATTAGCAGAAGGTTTCCTTAGAGGAAACGCAGTGAGAAGATTCCTTAAGAGGGAATGATAGCCGGCCAATTAATGTATGTTTGTTCGTGTGTTTTATTAGTGTATAAAAGTTGGTTAACCTCATGTGGTGTATTTGTGTTGTAGTAAGCAGTTAAAAGAAGGGGAAAAAAATTTTAGAGGAAGTGAGAGAAGAGAGCTTGAGTAAAACATCTAAAAGAAAAAGTAAAAATTCAGACTCAAAACAAAACAATGAGGAGGAGCTGGAGCTTTCAGGAAAAAAAGAAAAAGAAAAAAATAAAAGGTTTAGCCAATTGCATTTAACCCCTAATGCCCCACGCCCTCCGGCGTATAATCCTACTGAAGGTGTTCTTTGGAGCTGTCAGGCTGTTTGTGCTTGCGGTTCACGCCCACAATTTGAACAGTGGAAGGAAGGAGTCAGTGATGACTTATGGGGTATATGCAGCCTTCACCCTTTCATTGTTAGACAGTATGACTACCCAGAATTTTACCCCTGATGATTGGGCTAATCTAGCAAGGGCATGCTTGTCTGGGGGACAATATCTGATGTGGAAAGTAGCCAACCAAGAGTTATGCACTGACACTGCCTGGCAATGCAGCTGCCGATAATCCTCAATCTAGATATGTTAACAGGTGACTCCAGTATGGACTGTATGTCAAGCCACAACACAATCAGTGTTTCTTGCCATTGGGCATGCTGATGCGTATCCCCACCTACCTGCCTGTCCCTGTGGTCATTCAAGAGTAAGAACTGTCGGTGTTGCTACGGCCTAAGAGAGACTTTAGAATCACTGCAGCTATCATGGCTGCTGTTGCAGCTTCTGCTGCCACTGCTACGGTAGCTGCTGCAGCCCTAGCTCAGGCCATCCCAGCGGCCCAAGCAATAAACAGCTTATCTGAGAGGACTGCTTTGGCCCTGATACCCAGACAGAAATTAACCAACAGTTGCATGCAGACATTCTGCTAGTAAACCAACGAGTTGATCTCTTACAAGAACAGATGGACATTGTTGTATCTCAATGGGACTTGGGACCACAAATTTGATAATCTTACTAGGACGTTAAGGGGTCAAATAATTGCTATTAATAGTACCCGTGTAGAGGTTGCTTCTGTAATGTAAATTGCCTCTTTCTTTCAATCTGTGATTAATTGGGGAAAAAATTGGTTTGGTTTTCTTGCTTTAGGCGACTTGCTATGTGTTGTATCAGCCTGTTGTATCTGGTGCCTATGCAAAACACGCCAATGCCAAATTCAAGAACGCTTATTGCCATCAACATGGGTTCTTCTCCTCAAGGGTGGATTAATTTGCTGGACCCTTAACGGATCCATGCAGCTCCTCTCCTTCGGGAACCGCACGAGGTGTCAGACCTGTGCATCTCAGTTGTCACTGGGAATGGGTACTAAGCTGGGTGCGAGGCAAGCACTGCAAAGGAAAGTCATTTTAGACTGCTTCTGACTTCCTTGAGGAACATGTCTGATTAGCATGGAGGTTGGCATCCTTGCTAATTTTGCCTCCCCTCTACAAAAGATGTCAAAACTTTAGAGGAATCAGACCACTGTTCCCCCCAGTTGGTTAATGCCCTCTGTCTATTTAGACACTGCATTTGGGAGCTAATTGCTGTTTATAAACAAAAAGGGGGAGATGTGGCAGGCGGCATCTGGGGCCGCACCATCCACGTTGAAGATGGCGGCTGGCACCTTGCCAAAGGGCATTGAGCTCGAGTCTTGTCAGTAAACAGGAAGTTATGGTGATTGGCTAGGAGGCATATCCTCATTGCATCAACGTATTGGCTTCAGCCAAGTTAGCTTTCTCGCCTAGCAACTATGTTATGATTGGTCTTCATAGGATATATAAGCTGTGCTATTTCCTGTAATAAAGGTGTGTGGGTGGTCTCCCGTCCAAGCAAGCAACAAGAGTGGTGCATGTGTGATTAGTGTCCCGAATGGTCGGCGACACATTTCTTAAGTTAATTTTGATAATTACTGTCTCTGTTACCTAGCCTAAGTAAATTAAGGGTTTCTATGTCTCAGTACTTTCCTCAGTTGCACTGATGACATAGTACATACCACCACATGATATTATATATATTAAATTAATGAAAAGCATTTGGAAAATAACCATCATGGATGAATATTTTTAAAACAATGAAGTACAGAGTCTAGAGAGATGGCTTAGCACTTAAGGTGTTTACCTGTGAAACCAAAGGACCCAGTCTTACTTCTCTCTCTGTCTCTCTCTCTGCTTGAAAATAAATAAATAATGTTTAAAATGAAGAAAATTATTATCACTGCCTAAAGACTTCTTATCTCCATTTTATCTATTATTTTAATTCTTTCATAACTGTTTTTAATATTTTACCATACCTATTTATATTATCCTTTATTTTATGGAGATTTTCAAACTTAGAGAGGAGTGACAAGAATAATACTGATAATATTATCAAATGAAATTTTCATCTCTGCCTCTTTCTATACTTCTCTCTGCTTTTTCTCTTATTTGACCAATTCTTATATAAACAACACATTTACTTCTTTCATATAAAATACACATATATAAAATATTTGAACTACATATAAATACATGATATTATATATTGGAATTCACTGAAATGACAAATTAATATTGATATTTCTCATTGAAATTTAACATCACGGAATGAGGAATTTTTATTTATTTAACTGTTACTTTTGTTTTATTTTACACTCTTCTCAATTCAAAACTCTAATTTCCAACAACTACTTATTTATTTACTTAATCCTATTATAATATACAAATTGATACAGAATTTGCACATACAGAAACAATGAAAGAACATATAACAGAAGATTGTTTATTGTTATTTTTTAAGCAAAATTGAATCAAAGTATTGAATTCAAATTTAATTAGATTTGACATTTAATATTTAAAACATATTACTTTGAAATAACTATAAGCAGAGGAATTTGAAAAATAGTTTTCTGTATACCTTTTCTAAAAGTTCTTTTAAAAGTAGCATTTTAGGGATGGAGGGATGGCTTAGTGGTTAAGGCATTTGCCTGCAAAGCCAAAGGACTCAGGTTCAATTCCCCAAGAACCATGTTAGCCAGATGCACAAAGGGGTACACATATCTGGAGTTCATTTGCAGCGGCTGGAGGCCTTGGTGCACCCATTCAACCTGCCACCCTTCTCTCTGTCAAATAAAAAAAATAAAAATAAAAGTAGCATCTTAGAACCAGATGTGGTTGCTTCATGTCTTTTTATACCAGCACTTTAGACTGAGAAGCAGTTTTCCTACAAGTTAAGGCAAGCTTGAAATATTATAAGTTCCATCCTAGACTACAGAATAAAACATTTACTCAAAATAATAGCTCTTAGGAACTGGAATCAGTTTCATAACCAGAAAATATATTTTGTATTATATATTTCAAGAACAATAAATTAATATACTCAATATAAAAATTCAGTCCTCAAAATTAGATGTGAAAGAATTAAGATAATCTGAAAAGAATTTTCCTCACGTTAATTCTGAGAATATTTTTTTCTCAGGGCAACCTGATCAAAACATTTACTTTTTTTTCAATATTGTAATAACTTGCTAGTAACCAAGCATTATCTGACTGATTTATTCCTTTTGTAATTTTTAGCATAATTTAAAAGGAACTTGATATGGGGAAAAAAAGAAGTGGAGGGCTGTAGAGATGGCTTAGCAGTTAAGTGCTTGCCTACAAAGAAAAAGGACCCAGGTTCAACTCCCCAGGATTTAAGCCAGATGTACAAGGGGGTACACACATCTGGAGTTCGTTTGCAGTGGCTGGAAGCCCTGGCATGCCCATTTCTCTCTCTCTCTCTCTCTCTACTTGCCTATTTCTGTATCTTTCTCTCTCTCAAATGAATAAATGAAGATAATTTTTTTTAATGAAGTGAAGGACTAGAAGTGAAAGAGGAAAGGATGAGGGAGAGAAATAGAGAGAGAGAGAGTCAAAAACCATCATTGAGAGGTGTTGTGACACATGCCTTTAATCCCAGGTCTTGGGAGGCAGAGGTAGGAAGATTGTTGTGAGTTGAAGGTCAGCCTGAGACTACATAATAAATTCCAGGTCAGCCTGGGTAGAGCAAGACCCTACCTCAAAAACCAAAAAAATAAAGGGGGGGGTGAATTTTTTTTTATTTTTTAAATATATATTTTTTATTTATATTATTCTGATTTTACATTCATAGTATTGGTTCCATTGTCCTCCTCCCTGTCTTCCCACTTTCAAAGGGACCCTCATCAATGGGGAATGTGGGTTGTGCATTGTGAGGTTAGTCAAGAATTCTTGGGGGTTAGGCCCCAGTCTCTGTGCATAATGCCCCAACTTGTGACTCTAACAATCTTTCTGCCCCCTCTTTCGCGAGTTTCCCTGAGCCACATTGGGGTCATTTTAGTTCTGTTTCAGTGATGAGGTTTTGGGAGCCTCTGTGTCTCTGGATATCTGGCTTAGTTGGAGTTGGATGTTCTCTGTGTTTATCTCCTTCAGCCTTTTTCTGGTGTCGTGATCACCATGACTGCTGAACTCTTGCCTTTCCCCTGTGTTGTTCTATGGTTTCAGCTGGGGCCCTGGTGAGGTGTGGTTAGCTGATCCTCCTTTCAGGTTCATTGTCCACCTGAAAAAAGATAAGCAAATTCTCCAACGGAGAGAGAAGTTAGTACTAGATAGAAGGGATGACCATCTATGTTTTGGAGGGAATTTTATATGTGGTGGCTCTCTTCTAGCCCACATTTGGTGGTATCTTCCTCTTGGAGACTGAGCTCATTTTTTGTACCTGGTTTTGACTTATTTCCCAGTTCCAGCAATGAGTTCCATTCCACTGATCTGTTAGCCAAATCAAGAGCAGTTGGTTGTTTAAGGCACTAACTTGCAAATCTAAAAGATCCAGGTTCAATTCCCCATTACCCATAAAGTCAGATGCACAAGGTGGCACATGTGTCTGGAGTTCTTTGTGACTAGAAGCTCTGGTGGGCACATTTGCTCTAGCTCTTTTTCTCAAATAAACAAATAAATAAAATATTAAAAAAAAACATTGAGACCTGTTAAATGATGCAATCATTCCATAATTTGCTCTTGAAATATGTAGTAGACAATATAATTAATCAAGTGCTTAGAGTAAATTTTATATTAAAAAATCTACTTTTTCTCCAATAAAATTACCACTTGTTAAACAGTAAGAACATACTTATTCAACATATAAAACAGAAATTATCAATTACTAAAGAGAAATACATTGCCCATATTGATTTAAAAACATTGAAATGAGGATTTCTTGCTAACAAAATATTATGTTTTAACAAATTTATTTTACTATTTCATACAATTATCAACAGAAACTCTTATTTAATTATTTGTCAGAAATATAACATTAAAAATTGAATGAATGTAAGCAAATTTTATTATAAACCAAATATTAATTGTGCACAAGGGTTCCAAGCAAGAAATTCCATTTGCTTAAAACTTCCAAATATGCAAGGTATGGTGGCTCAGGCCTTTCCCAGCACTTGGGAGACAGAGATAGGAAGATAGCTGTGAGTTAGATGGCAATGGAATTAGAGTGAGTTCCAGGCCAGCCTGAGCTAGAGTGAGACTGTATGTTGAAAACAAAACAAAACAAAAAACATAAAAAGAACTTCCAAATGCAAATGGTTCTATACACAAATAAATATGTCTTACACATAAGCAACAAATTTTGATATAACTTTACTTTGAAAAAAAGAATGTTATTATACAATGTGCTACTGTAACCTTCATTGATAAAGATTAATTAAATTGCATATATTGGATGAATAGAAGAATTGTATCATTAAGCAGATGCTTTGTTAGATGCAAATTTCCCAGGAAGTTAATATCTTGTATTGATGTTAAAAGTACTGAAAGTCAAAGCTGGAGAGATGGGTCCCTTTGCAAGCATGAGAGCTTGAACTCACCTGAGTTCAATTTCCCAAAGCCCACATATTGTACGCCATTCTGTGGCGAGTGGAGAAGAGAGAAGTTCTGGCACTGTAGTTTCCGTGGCAGACTCTGTCTCATGGGAATGAGTGATAAAGTGGTGAAATCCAATGTTCTCCTTTGGAATCATGTGCACATGAGCATACACCACACACACTATGCACATGAGCATACACACCACACACACCACACCACACAATGCACATGCAAAAACTTACTGGGCTGGAGGGATGGCTTAGCAGTTAAAACATTTGCCTACAAAGCCCAAGGACCCATGTGCAATTGCCCAGGACCCACATTAGCCATATGCACAAGGGGGCACATACGTCTGGAGTTCGTTTGTTTTCAGTGGCTGGAAGCCCTGATGCTCCCATTCTCTCTCTCTCCCTCTCTCTCTCTCTCTTTCCTTCCCTCCCTCCCTTTCTCCTTCCCTCCCTCCCTCTCCCTCTTTCCCTGTCAAATAAATGAATAAAAATAAAATGTCTTTTAAAAAACTTACTGAAAATCCCAAACAAGTGTTGTCCTTTTTTGTACAAGACTATTTGACAAAGTCTAACTAGATCTCTTCAACTTTCCATTTTATTAAACTGTCATTGTAATATTTAAGCGTAAGAAGGAAGCTAGAAAAATATATTCTCATTTATTTTTAAAAAAGTGTTAATATTAATATATCCTCTTGGATATATATTAGCTTTAATAAAAGTGTTTTTAATTTGGAAAAAAAATCATCTGAAATCCCCATTTTTAAAGAAAGAATAAGTCTCTTGGCTGAGACAAAAAAGGTTTACTATCTTCCCTGTTGAAGCTTTAATGGAAATTTAACTGTACTATTAATTCTATAGCTATTATTTTATTAAAGCTCTGATTATAGAATCTTCAAGTTCTAAGTGCCTAAAACCAAGTCCATTGTTATCATAGCTCTATTATTTTAGTGTGTGATTAAATGAACTTTCAGGGATTTAACAGTCACTCCTATGTCATTTTATGATTGTTATATCTTAAGTTATAATAAATGAAGATAATATACCATTCAAAAAGAAATGATATTGCAACAGGAATATTTTTAAAAACATGTTATGTAAAATAAAACATTTTTAATAGTTCACTAGCAAGTAGATGGTCATAGGCGTCATAACATAAATTGTGATGAATATTGTTGTTTTCTGTTTTTCTCTTTTCTTTTTTGATTTTTTGAGGTAGGGTCTCTCTCTAGCCAGGCTGACCTGGAATTAACTATGTAGTCTCAGGGTGGCCTTGAACTCAAGGTGATCCTCCTATCTCTGCCTCCCAAGGACTTGGATTAAAGGTGTGAGCCACCACGCCCTGCTGTTTTCTTTTTCTTTTTTTTTTTTTTTTGAGGTGGGATATCACTCTAGCTCAGGCTGACCTGGATCTCATTCTTTAGTCATAGCGAGTCTCCTACCTCTCCCTCCTGAGTGCTGAGATTAAAGGCATCCACCACTATACCAGGACCATAATGAATTTTTAACACATAAGAAAATAGAAACAATTCTTAATCTGCAGTGTTCATACACACCAAGTGAACAATGGGGAATGTTTAGTAACAGTAACCATTGGTTTCCTTTCTTTCCAATCCTTGAAAATTTTTATTTTCTACCAAGTGCTTATATGTTTGTTTGTTGTGGCTGAGTCAAGTTTCATTTGATGTAGCACATTGTGCTTTTTGAAAGATATGCAATAATAAATAGTATATTTTTATTATTTTTTTAATATTATTTATTTGAGAGGTAAAGAGAAGAGGCAGATAGAAAGAGAGAAAATGGAATGGGGGCAGGGTTAAGGGGAAAGAAAGTACCAACACATGATGTATCCATATGAAATGTATTATGAATAATAATAATAATTTTAAAAAATATATAAAAAAGAAAGAGAATGGGCATGCCAGGGCCTCTAACCACTGCAAAAATAAACTCCAGATGAATGTACCACCTTGAATATCTGGTGTTACATGGCATTGAGGACTCCAACTCAGATCCTTAAGAATTACAGGCATATACCTTAACCACTGAGCAATCAGTTCAGTCCATAAATAGTATAATTATAATTATTCTGCAATTCAAGTGTCCATTTCCTACAGATTTTTATTACAAAGTATTACTATAATAAAATATTAACAAATCCTAACATATATTGACACTTCTCAGAATTATACAAGTATCTCAGAACCTCTAGCTATTTACTCTTATCACAGTATATTCTTTTTATTTTAAATTTGCTAACCTTCAAAATCAACTTGATTTTTATATCATTCAAATTTCTATACACATTTCCAAGCTTCTTTTTCTTGGCATTTTTTTTTTTTTTTTTTTTCCAGTATTTTTATGTTTTTGAGAGACAGAGAAAAAGAGAGGCAGATAGAGAAAGAATGGATGAGCCAGGGCTTCTAGCCACTGTAAACAAACTCCAGACTCATGTGCCACCTTGTGCATCTGTCTTATGTGGGCACTGGAGAACTAAACCTGGGTCCTTAGACATTGCATGCAAGTGCCTTAACCACTAAGCAGTTTCTCCAGTCCTGTTGGCATTTTTCCAGGGCTATAGATAACATTCTAGACTGTCCAGTTGTAGACATCACTTGATTTTTGTTTGGATGATATTTTCAAATAACTATATATTTCTAAGTTGGCATTTGTTATAAGTAATCATTTATTTCTAGAAAAGTGGCTTTATCCAATCTCTCATCTCAGTGGGTTTTGCATTCTTTCTTTCCCTTTTATTCCTTGTCCCTTCTCTTATTTTTCTCCCTCTATCTCCAATTGAGGCAGAATCTTTAATACATGCTATGTTCTTTTTATTAAAATATACATTTTTGTGTTATAGATATGCCTTTCAGACTCCTGTCTTACACTGTCAGATATTCCTAAAGAAAAGAAAACCCTACCCTAAGTAGACACAACTCTATTTATTTTCTTTCTTTCTTTCTTTCTTTCTTTCTTTCTTTTTTTTTTTTTTTTTTTTTTTTTTTTTTTTTTTTTTGAGGTAGGGTCTCACTCTGGCCCAGGCTGACCTGGAATTAACTATGTAGTCTCAGGGTGTCAGGGTGGCCTTGAACTCACAGCAATCCTCTTACCTCTGCCTCCCGAGTGCTGGGATTAAAGGTGTGCGCCACCAAGCCTGGCCCTATTTTTCTTTCTTTACTGTTTTGAGACTACTGACACTACAAATTTTTAATCTTCCTAGCTGTTAGATGTTCTCAAATGGGTAATTATTATTTAGAGAGGTTTTCTTGTTCTCACTAGCAATATTTTACTGTTACCTAACCTGTTCTTGCTGAAAGATGCCTTTGCTACTTACAATAATAATTCATGAGCTCTTGCCAAGATGCTGGATGTAGGTAAAATTTAATACTTTTTACTGCTATCAATTTCCCACTATTCATTACATATTTTATAGCAAAAAAAGTTTTTAGATGTTTCTACCTTCTTCTACTTGTTACTTGGTATTTTGTCATTTGTAAGACTTGTTGTTTCATAAGAACATGTGTGATTGCCTCCTTCAGTTTTTTTTAGCTATATCCAATAGCCAGAATATGCTTCCAAAAAAGTCATTGAAGGCAACTAATAGGAGTTTGAGGCTCAGACTCCTCGTTACTATTGTTGAAATCTTATTATTTTCTTCATAGGATACAGAACAGTGATGTTCTTTCTCATGGAAGATGAAGCCTCGGGATCCCTGGGGGGGGGAGTGCTCACCTTCACTCTGATCCTTCTCTGTATCATCTTACTGCTCAAGATTTTTAACTATCCAAGCACCAGGACATCCTCTTCCACTTATTTCTTGCCTCTTCTTCTAGCTGTGTGTAAGCTTTGAGCCTTACTTTCAAAGTGTTCATTTAACCTTCTTCATAGCTTCAATATTCTATACAACACAAGTCTAGCTGCTATTGAATGGGAGAATGCCTTACAGATTTTTGTTTTATAGTAATTCTCCAATACCTTATAAAAATTCATAGTTCAATATCTGTACTAGGACACACGTCTGGTGATGAGAGGAATCATTTATCAAGCCTGATTTTTGTCGTGACAATATTCAGTCCTTTTTTTCTACATTAAGCCTAAATTTCCAAAGTAAATTTTACTAAACAAAATTTAAAAAAAAAGTTGTACTAGGCAGGCCAATATACTCAATGACTTAGGATGGCTGGCTGA
The DNA here is from genome assembly GCA_036365145.1 of Orientallactaga sibirica. Classification (NCBI taxonomy): domain Eukaryota; kingdom Metazoa; phylum Chordata; class Mammalia; order Rodentia; family Dipodidae; genus Orientallactaga; species Orientallactaga sibirica. The sequence continues at coordinate 14,086,853 of JAEOAD010000017.1, forward strand.
ATAAAGAGGAAGAACAGGTACTCTCTATTACATGTGTCAAAGCATTTGTGATGCTGGAGAAACAAATATCATATAGTCTCATAACTGATCCCTCTATAAAATGATATGTGTTAAATCATTTTATATCTTTGAATCACTTAAACACATAGAAACTGCCTAGAGAATTGTGAGAAACTAGATGAATAAACTGAACTTTTGTGTCATTTTATATAGCATATTTTATTTAAAAGTCAATTTTATAAGTATTCATTTTTATTTACAGTATGTTTTTTTTTTTTTTTTTAAGTAGGGTTCACTATGTAGTCTCAGGCTGGCCTCAAACTCAGAGTGATCTTTCTACCTCAGCCCCTCATATACTGGGATTACAGGTGTGCATCACCAAGCCCATCTACAGTATGTTTTCTTTAGAAATAAAATACATAGAGTGGTATTATTGACTATTTTTCTCTAATCCTCTTTTCTTGTTTCTCAACATTGTTTACTTACATCTAGCCTGGAGATACAATAAGGAATTACTTCTCTATGCAGGCTATGCGTAGAAATTATATCACTTTAGTTACAATTTGATCTTTATTTATTCCAAAGGCATTTTCAAAGGAAATGTAAGACTTGTCCCATAGTACGAACTGTTGCCTGCTTCAGGAACAAAAATCCAGAATTCTGAACATGGGACATTTATAAAGAAGTACATTAATGATTAAGTGATGCATTCTTCCTCTATAAGCAGCTCAGTGTGCCTCTATTACATTTGTATCCTGCATAGACAGTAATTCAGGAAACATAGTGGAAAGTAAGGAGTCCCCACAGTGCCTCCACCAACCCTAGCTGTTAATTGTCCCATATAAATGGCACATTAGGAATCTCAGGAAGTATCTTTGCCACAAAGGCAAAAGAAGATGATTGAAAGGATGAGATGCAAGATGTGAAAACACTGCTACCCGTGAAGACCAGTGACAAGAACATTGTGATTGACTGTGTGCAAGGCCACTGCTAAATTGAGCAGGATCAAGACTGACAGGAGGCTCTGAGGTTGGCAATCAGTAAGTTACATTTTGTTACATACACAGGGATCAGAACATATTTTATGAAACAGATAGAAAAAACATAGTAAGTTGAGATACATGGTGTGCAAGCAATAAAGATAATTTTCACAGTACTTTGGTTTGATAATACCACACTTTTGAAAACATTTAGACAATAAAAGGAAAATGTATGTTAATGATAATAATGAAAAGTTTTTATGGTTTCAAAAACAGTAATGTCCTATGGTAGCATGATATGAGGAATAAAAATGGCATTTGATCTCCAATTCAGTTTTTGAATAAAGAAATTAAGAAAATTACAGTATTTTTGAGACAAAGTCTAAGGTAACCTAGGCTACCCTTGAGCTCACTAGATAACCAAGAATGGCCTTGAATTCTTGATCCTCCAGCTCCATCTTCCAAGTGCTGGACATGGGCCATAAAGCCAGGATAAGAAATTTTAAAACTAATAGTAACAATTTACATTTTTAATTAAAGACAAAATGGCTACACAAAAATAATGACAAAGAATAGATATATCTTAAAAATAAATTAAAATTTACCTTTATTTCTTTCTCCTGTCATATTGCTTGAGCTAGGACTTCCAGTACTATGTTGAAGAGCAGAGGTGAGAGTGAACACCCCGTCTTGTTCCTGTTGTTAATGGGAATTCCTTCAGTCTCTCCCTATTAAGTATTATTTGGGCTTTGGGAGCTTTGTATATAACCATTATTACATGGAGATATAAACCATCTATGCCTATTCTCTCCAATGTTTTGATCATAAAGTGATGTTGTATTTTGTCAGAGGCCTTTTCTGCATCTTTTGAAATGATCATGTGGTTTTTGTGTTTAAGCTTGTTTATGTGGTGTATTACATTGACAGATTTCCATATGTTGAACCACCCCTGCATTCCTGGGATGAAGCCTACTTGATAAAGGTGGATAATGCTTTTGATGTGTTATTGAATTCATTTGTGAGGATTTTGTTCAGGATTTTGTGTCTATGTTCATCAGAAAAATAGGCCTATAGTTTTCTTGTCTTGTGGCATCTCTGCCTGGTTTTAGTATTAGAGTGATGCTAGCTTCATAGGAGGAGTTGGGGAGCTTTCCCAATTCTCCAATTGTGTGACATAGTTTGTGAAAGATTGGTTTCAGTTCTTCCATGAAGCTTTGATAGAATTCAGCTGAGAAGCCATCTGGTCCTGGACTCTTCTTTTTATGGAGGTTTTTGATTACCTTTTCAATCTCAGTGGGTATGATAGTTTGGTTTGGATATTAATCTGTTCTGAGTTTAGCTTTGATAGGTGCTATGTGCCCAGGAATTCATCCAATTCCTCCAAATTATCCAGATTTATGGAGTACAGGTTTTTGAAATAAGTCATGATGATTCTCCCAATTTCATTTATGTCTGTTGTGATCGTTCCTTTTGCATTTCTAATTTTGTTAATTTGAAGCATTTTTTTTTTTTTTTTTTTTTGCTTGGTCAAATTGGCCAGAGGTTTATCAATCTTGTGAAAAAAATGTGTGATTGCATGAATGCTTCTGTCTTGTTTGACATTTGTATAACTATAAATAAAAAATTAATTATTTACAATAACTAGTAGAAAGGATTTTGAATGCTCTAAACATAAATGGTATAGATCTAAGGCTAAAAAAGTATCAAATACTTTGTTCTGATCATCACATATAGTATGAGATACAAAAGAATACCAAAGCTTCAAACTTTATTATCAAAATTAGACTGTCCAGAGCTGGAGAGATGGCTTTGCTGTTAAGGAACTGCCTATGAAGCCTAAGAACACCCGTTCAGATCTTCAGGTCCCACGTTTAGCCAGACACAAAAGTGACACAAATATGCAATGTCGCACAAGCACACAATGGAGTGCACATGTATGGAGTTCTTTCACAGAGGCTGAGAGGCCACTGGAGAGCCCATTCTCTCTCTGTCTCTCTCTCTCTTTCTGGCTGTCTCAAAAAAAAAAAAAATAGATAGTCCATATTGAAGGAGAAATAGGAGAAAGCTAGCTTCTCTTAGGTAGTTAAGAACAGAACACCCAGAGAGAACTTTGGCATAAATGGAACTGGTGTCTGATCAACACTGGTCTACAACAGTTACATTGCCCCCCTACTGCCCTCAGCCCAATATGCCACCTAGATGGGCAGCATTCACTGCCCAAGTGGGCTGGCCCTGGAGCTCACCCCTTTGAATCTACAAGCCAATCAGGTCTTCCCCTTTACATACCTGAATATGTTGAAAGAAATCATTTTCAATAGACTGTAAAGGCTGTTTTCAGCCTTCTTTTGCTCTCTGCATTCCCTCTCTCTGCTCTGTGATCTCTGCTTGGATACATGTGAATGGCTTCCCCTCTCACCCAGCCTGTTGGGGAGGAGGAGAGGGAGGGGAAAGAGTGAAGAATACTGCTTCTTTGGGTAGTTTCTCTGCTTGTCTCTGCTTTATACTTAGGAGTAACATCTCAGTTTAATTACATGTATGATTTTCCTCTGATCTCTGAATCTACCACATGTGCATTTTCTTTACACACTAGATCTAATATGTGGGTGGCAGATTTCTTTAATTCTGGGCCTGTCATCTTTTCATTTCTCTAAACTTGGGGTAACCATGTGTATAAATCTTTTACTACCCATTACTCATTGGCACTCTCCTATTCTGAAATCATAACCACTTTTAACTTTCTTCGATGGGTAAGCTCAAAATGGATGCTGTGCCTTCCACAAGTGGTTCTTCTAAGTCTCTACATAGGTCTGATCACCTACATACTTATGGGTCTGCTCTGGCTTCTTCCCTAAGACCTCCATTTCTCTAATGTGTGTCTTACAGACCGTGGACCATGCTGTCCCTTCCACAAAAATGCATGACTCTTACCTTCCATGGGCTTGTGACTCTTCTCTAGGTCTTCTTCCTTGATGCCAATTTCCCTTAAATAAATCCCCCAGTTTGTGATTCCCACCTAAATAAATTTAAAACTTCATATATTATTCTTCTTCAGTCTGTTTTTATAAATTCTTTGTTAAGACAGGATCTAGAGTTGGGGTTCATAATATCGTGACCCCTGCTGAACGACAACATCCTATATCTAAACTTCAAACTTTCTTTTTACTTATTTATTTATTTGACAAAGAGGGAGATGAAAAGAAAGAAAGAAAGAAAGAAAGAAAGAAAGAAAGAAAGAAAGAAAGAAAGAAAGAAAGAAAGATAGATGATAGACAAACAGATAGAGGGCACACCAGACCCTCCAGCCACTGCAAAATGAAAGGCCAGAAGCATGTGCCACCTTTTGCATCTGGGTAACGTGGATACTGGGGAATCAAACCTGGGTCCTTAGGCTTCATAGGCAAGTACCTTAACCACTAAGCCATCTCTCCAGACTGAATAGTCTCTTTCTTTAAATAAACAGTAAGTTGAGGGTGGTTATAGATCAGTTGATAAATTGAAATTTTAATCTGAAGTATTTAAATATTCTGAGCCCAAGAAGTGAATTTGCAGAGTATAGCTTCTCCCAACTCGCCATAGTTCAAGAATTTTTGGAAAGATTTTTGGAACTAACCAGTCTCAACTTAAACATCTGTAAAATAAAATATACAACTTAAGTTTTATTGCATTGAATAAAGAGATTATTTAATTAATACTTCAAAATAAAAACCCAAATGGAGGATGACCCAAAAGGCAACATAGTGCTGAGAAGAAGGGATGGAGGAGTGTCCAGCACTGAAACACCTCTGTCACACCCTCCAAGGCTCAGGGACCATTGTGGAAGAGGGGGCGGATAGAATGGAAGAGCCAAAGGAAGGGTATGACCTCTTACAATGCAACTGTCCAGACAGAAATTGGCCTTGATATCCATGACCTTGCAGTGCCTAGCAATACCTTCGCAAGACCCTCATAATAGAAAAAAAGATCATCATCTTATCCATCAAATTAAAAGAGAGACTAATGGAGAGATGAAGGGGATATGATGGAGAATGGAGTTCTAAAGGGGAATGGGGGGAAGGGAGGGAAATATCATGCACTTTTTGTATGTAAGTATAGAAGTTGTCAATAAAAAATAAAAATAAAAATAAAATAAAATGAAAAAAAAGCAAAAAAAAAAAACACAATGGATGCAAGTGAATCACATACGACTTATAGTGATTCTTTCTAGAATTAAATACTGTATTCTAATGTATATATAAATGTTTCTTTTTTACTATTTGAACTATTCATTTATCAGTTTAATGATTATTTTTGCTTAGAGCCTTCTTTTTAAACTTATTACCCTAGGTATTCTATACTGAGCTACAATATTTTTCTATTAGATTGTTTTATTATAGTGATGGGGACTGAACCCAGGCCTTCACACATGTTAAATAAGTGCTGCACAAACTGAGCAAAATCCTCAACCCGTGGCCTATATTCTCATATAAATATGTGCACATGCACCTTCATACACATGTGTCCCTATACATACAAATACACATGTATACATGTACACCAAACACACACACACACACACACACATGAGAACACCCAAGGGCTGTTCAGGATAATTTAGTTGCATTTAGTTATATAGAACTGTAAAAACAACAATATATCATTGTGTTTTGTTCTCTTTTCCCCAATATTTATTGACATTTGGAAAATATTTATCTATATTAACACAGACACACACACACAGAGTAACCAGCTCCTGAGAATTAATCTTACAGTGAGAATTATAGTACGAAAAAGAATCCTAAGGAGGAGGTGGTATAAATATACAACTTTGGAAGCCATATACACTTCAACTAGAGATAATTCAGTTCAGATTCAGTCAGGAGATATTTTCAGCACACCAAGTTAGAAATATTCATAAATTAGGTGGGATCATTAGGGGTGATCATAAGTAATCAGAATTCATTTATTTAGTTAGTTGAATGTAATGGCTGGTTAGAAACACAGGGAAGAGAAAGTGATTCCAAACTGACTTACAGAGTTAGATCATAGTGATAATATCCACTTAAATTAGGAATGCTGGGAAAGGATAGAGGATTGAGGAAACATGCGATATCAGTGTTGAACTTATTTATTATTTATTTTGAAGAGCTTTCTGTCATTCCTCTAAAAAGAGACAATACTTGCTCAATGCCTATGCTTCATTAATAGAAGCCCAGAAGAGAGTTTTGAAGGGATTATGATTGCCCATTTAGTTGTAAATATGTTTTCTGTAAGTGGGCAATAGAAAGAAAAAAAAAAAAAAAAAACTGTGGTTCATTTAAGCAGAAGAGTAAGATTTTTTTGAAGAATTTCTATTAGCTCTTGGAATCTTTAATATGGTTATGTATCTAGACTCAATAGGGGAAAATGATAAAACAAGATGTAAAAAGAATTAAAAATAAATGGGCTGGAGAGATGGCTGAGCAATCAAGGTGCTTGTCTGCAAAGCCAAAGGACTCAGATTTGATTCCCCAGGACCCATGTAAGACAGATGTACAAGGGGGTGCATATGTCTGGAGTTCATTTACATTAGCTGGAAGCCCTGGAACACCCATTCATTCTCTCTCTCTCTCTCTCTCTCTCTCCATCTCTCTCTCTTTCTTTTTCTGCCTATTTCTCTCTCTCAAATAAATAAATGAAAATTAAAACAAGAAAACAAATGATTACAGCAAAACAAGAATCAGCTCATGGAGAAAAAAAAAATCACACAATGTTTTTTAGCTGCCCTGCCCTACACCTTTGACCCCTCTGTAGAGCAGAACACTGGATGCTGACGACAGAATCACCGCACTTGCCACTGGGCTTGCATTTGAAACTGAAAGCAAGATGCTGTTATTGTGTCTCTTGTTAACACAAACCAGAATCCTTTATTGTCTATGGTGATTTTTATTTCTATTTAGAAATTTAAATCACTAGGTGTGTGCATATGATTACCCACATAAATGCATGCTTGTGCAGGAAACATTCATCTCTGTAACTCTTCTGATTCCAAGTCCCCATTATTCATTGGAATGCTGTTCACCTATGGTAGCAGGTTTCAGACAATGAGCAACCAATATTTTTACAAATTAACATCCCAAGTTTTATACTAGCTACATTATTGGTAAAAAAAAATATTTTCAGCAAGAGAATATAGAGTGAGAAAATGAGAATACTCTTAGTTAGAAATATAAGTAGTTTATTCTTTTTTTTTTTTTGTTTGTTTGTTTGTTTGTTTGTTTTTCAAGGTAGGGTCTCACTCTGGTCCAGGCTGACCTGGAATTAGTTATGTAGTCTCAGGGTGGCCTCGAACTCATGGCAATCCTCCTACCTCTGCCTCCCGAGTGCTGGGATCAAAGGCATGCGCCACCACGCCTGGCTTGAAGTACTTTATTTTTATATGGCAAAATGTCTCAGAAAGGAAAGCTTTAAACTCTGCTTTTCCACCAGCATATCCAAGGAGTTTTTGTTGATTAAGTCAATAGGCTGAGTGCTCTCTTTTCTGACTTTCTTCATGTTGGACAATGATTAAGAGTTTAATAAAATCCACAGTTCATTTTATGAGTGCTCTCTATTGAGTACTCTTTGTTAGTTTTGAGAAGTCAGGAAGGAGAGGTAAAGTGCTAGGAGGCAATGTGAATGGAGAAAATGAAGCAAAGACAATGACCTGAATGATGAGTTGGGAGTCCCTTAAATTCTTACTTACTGTCAGAGTCTCTGTACTACGTACTGAAATGTTTCCCCCTCAGAGTTAATGTTGAATTCCAGCCCCCTAACAGACTGTATTGGAAAGACTTTAAAGGAGGCTAAAGTTAAATGTGAACATAATGGTCAAATCTTGTTTTTTTTTTTTTTTTTTTTTTTCCTCATATAAACTGTGACTTTATATAAGGAAGAAGCAAATCAGAGCTTCATAAGAAAATCAGATGAGGATATAGCAAGAAGATAGCTGTGATTGCCAGCCAGAAAAAAATGTGTCACCAAGGATAGACCAAGCTGGCAATGTTTATTGGATCTCAGAATTGTAAGAATAGATTTCTGTTATCTAAGCCATCCAATCTGTAGTGTTTTGTTATGGAGAATCAATGAAATTAACATATTAATACACTATATCCTACCATTTTGTTCTCCCTATGGTTTCAGGAAAAGGTGAAAGGTCCATGGTGTCCTCCAGTCTGACAGAATAAACGAAGTGTCTGGAGATCATTATAAGTGAAACTTATGTTCTCTTCACAATAATAACAAACTTTACCATTAATGAATAGAATAGAATAAAATCACTTGTTTTAGAGAGTGCCTTATTGTCAGTTTTATATGCAACCAATTAGTAAACACATTTTTTCAGAGTTCTACTACAAGGTTTTATCTTATTTATTATCATCTATAAATCAAATTATTTATGTAATCATAATATTTTGAGAATAGGAAAAACATTTTTAGTTAAATATTTCAATAATTAAATCAAATATATGTTGAGATGATAAATCTATATGTGGTAGATGCAGTAAAATGAACATAGTAAAAATGACAATACTGTATGAGACATGTACTAGTTTCTAAATAAACATTTGTATTTCTTTTGAAGGGCCACATTTTTATTTTTCTACTCTGTCCAGAAATGGTGACATCTACTAGCTACTCAAGAAAAACATTAAAAGCTGTACTATGGTCTGTGAGAAAGTTTGAATTTTTTGTTGTTGTTGTTTGTTTTTCGAGGTAGGGTCTCACTGTAGCCCAGGCTTACCTGGAATTCACTATGTAGTCTCAGGGTGATCTCAAACTCGCGGTGATCCTCCTACCTCTGCCTCCCGAGTGCTGGGATTAAAGGTGTGTGCCACCACGCCCGGCTTGAAAGTTTGAATTTCTTAGGCCTTTCAAAGCAATTTAAGGCTTATTTGAAGAATATAGCAATAATTGCTGAATTTGAATTTTACTATTTTTTTAATTTACATAATTGCAGTTATTTACATATATAGAATAGAACTTATATAGAAAAACACTATATAGAAATATTTTATAGAAATTAAATTTCTATTATTTATTGCCAATATATGGATTTAATTGTTATTTTGTTTTTCTATCTATTTTATGTAAAAAATATAACAATACATGAAAGAAATTTAGAAAGCATACTATTTAAATTATTTATGAATTATTTGGGCATTCTAATCTTGAATTCTTAAAAACTATGTATGTTAAGTATTTGTGTCCAGTTTCTAATGGCTATCAATTGATTCATGAGAAGATGGTAAGTGAACTGAAGAAGCCATAATAAGTTAGTACAATCATAAATGCAACTTTGATATCAGTGTGCTTTTATATTTATAATATTTTAAAAGATCAATACTCTTATACTCTTACTTTAAAATTTTTAAACTTATTTCATATTAAAAGGAGACTGAAATAATCTATTATTAATAATTTCAAGAGTTTGATCATCTATATTAATATGACAACATAAAATAATGTGAATGAATGCATGAATAATTATCTTTGTCCCTTTATACTACTTAGTACTCAACTAGAATGTATGAAAGTGAATGATGAGGCTGGACAATGATCATACATTTTTTTTGGAACTGAATATTTGGTTTGGAAGTTGAAGGCCAATGGACAAGAAGAGGAAATCTCTTTGACTGCTTCCATGTAATTACTCAATACTATCTGATAGTTCAAAGGAAAATTTCTGGCAATATGTTATTGCAGTATTATTCTCCTTTGAATTTGTGATTACTTTGGGTAATCTTTTGGGTACTCTGCTATTGATTATGGAGGTCATAACATTATTATTGCAGATCCTATATGCAAAGCCTTAAATACCTGTAATGCACTGTGGCTTCTTTGTGCCTTTTCTAAACAATTACTATCTAAACAATTACAATTCTAAACAATTCTTATCTTTGGTTTCCCTTGCAATGCAATACAAATATGTCATATAGTTCTCATGACTCATACATAAGTTAAGACTGGAGTTTTAAAGTAATAAATCAGGACAGAAGATATTGAGTGAGGTCAATTTTATGACAAAGGTTAGAAAAAAGGCACCTGGCATCTGTGGCCATAATTGTCCTGAGTCAGATATTCAGCACTGCAGCATGGACATGTTAAGTGGCATAATGGAAAGCAGACTGGAGATGACCAAGGAGAAATATTTGTACTCAGACCACATTCTTGCAGGTATATTGATTGAAATTCATCCCTCTATATTTCTCTTATGAAAATTTTACATGAGTTCAGTTTTGGTCAAACATACTGAGAAAATATTTGGATATTTTAAATTGGATTTGTTGTCTGTATTCCCCAGTAGGGAAAAACAATGCCAGAAACCAGCATTTCTTCATTTCTAACTTAGTGAATGTTATTTTATGTCAATAAAGTGTTATTTATTTGTAGATGATAAAATATTAAAGAAAATGAAACATTAAAGCTAGCCTTTAAAAATTACATCTTGTACTGGAGAGATTGCTTAGTAGTTAAGGCACTTGCCTGAAAAGCTAAAGGACCCAGGTTCAACTCGCTAGGACCCACATAAGCCAGATGCACAAGGTAGTGCGTGCATCTGTAGTTCGTTTGCATTGGCTGAAGGCCCTGGTGTGCCTATTCTCTGTCTTTTTCTATCTGCCTCTTTCTCTCTCTCTCAAAAAAAAAAAAAATTAAAATTAATTAATTAATTCAAAAAATTAGATCTCATTGAATTTACAAAAGAATATTACAATAGAGATCTTTTTCTTTCCCTACCTCTCTTCTTTCCTCTTTCCCCCTCTTCCTCATTCCTTTCTTTGTCTCCCTCTCTGTATTACTTTTATTTTTTTCATGTTTGTTTTATTTTTGTCAGTTTTGAAACATACTCTGATATACAGTTTAGTTACCTTGAAATTTGAGATATAGTCCATATTGACATCTCCCACTACCTCCAAAAATCTAAACTGCCAATCAACCACTGTTGTTTTGAGTTCTTAAAATTTTTGCCTTATGCAGAATGTCATGTTCTTGGAATAAAATAGGAAGTTTCCTCTTGACAAAGCAGGATTAATGCATCCAAGTTTCCTCCATAGCATACTGTGACTTGGTAGATGTATTTTAATCACTGTACAGTGTTGTATGTGAATGTATCCATCTACTCACCTCTTGAAGGACATTTTGATTTCTGCCAGTTTGGAGCAATTGAGAACAAAGCCACATGTATTTTTATGTACAAATATTTCAAGCTATTTGAGAACCAAAGGATGTGGTTAGTGAACTGAATGATGAACTATTTTTGGCTGCATAAGAGTTTATATAAGGTGGAATTCTAAATGTTGCTGTCAGTTTGAATGACCACCATACAGGAAAAGAATGTCACTATTTTATGTCTTCTAACAGTTTGATATGCTTTTAGAAATTTGCTATGATTATAGGTGTGCTCGCAATATTTCACTGTCCTCACAATTCCCTAATGGCATAATGCTCAACACCTTTTTCTTTTGCTTTGAACAAGATAAAGTCATTTACTTGAAAATATTCTATTTTAAAATGTACATAAAGAAAAGAATTTTGATAAAATATGCTAACAATTATATAAATCAAAAACAAATTCTGCTAAAATCAAGAGAAGTGTGTGGTGATGTCCAGAATATCAAATTAGAGTCAACCACAAAAGGGGTATGATAAATAGGGTCAAAGAGAATATACATACACACACACACACACACACACACACACACACACACACACACACACACAATATTTCTAGTTATTTCATGTAATGACATAGTGATTTATTTAATAAATATGATATTGGATGAATGAATTGCCTAGAAACAGAGAAGATATTAGGAGATGCACTTGTTCATAGGGGCTGGGAATTCTTTTGGGAGAAAGGTCATCAAATTTTGGAAGGCGATGAAATCTAGGCATATTCAATTTAAAGCCAAATTTTAGTTCTTAGCCCTATTGGGATTTTAATTTTGGCCATAGATGCTAAATTGTAATAACTTTTTAATTCTTTGGTCATTTAAGCTGGTTAAGTCTTATCATCATTGTCTAAAAGGTATCTGAAGACTATATGGCAAAAGCCTGCTTGGTGTGAGATGAATTCCAATGGAAGGTTCTCCATAAATAAAGAATGAAGATGTTCTAGTCTTTCCTCCCCCAACTGTTTTGTGTTTCTTGATTTTGTGTCCCTAGAGGGTTTCATCGTGGATGCCGCTCTTGGGAGAAAGGGTTTGCGGGGCTTCTCTCAGTTCCCTTTACAGTGTTTCTCTCTTGGAATTTTCCATGTTCAGCTGTGCTTTCTTCAAGAAGGGACTGAGAAGTCAACTTTAAGGCAGAGCTGTTTTAGGTCTCTCTTGGATTGTAAGGGTACAACATGTTCACGAGAAAATTAGAAATGTCTTCTGAGAGATCCTGAGGAATGCCCTGGATGATAGCCTAGCAAATATGATGACACATGTCACCATTGGTAAGAAATGACTATTCCTACATCAAATGCAATTGATAGCCCACAAATAGATCAAATTTGAGAAGGTGTCAATAGCCCTCTTGCAAACCACATTAGCTGGGAAATGAACATCTCCTTCTTCCACTTTGGGTATACATATTGATGTACTATGACCTAAATCACCAATTTTATACCTCATATTGACTGAAAAAATGAGTCAGCTGCATTATAATATTTTCTATGCCACCTTGAAAGTAATTTTTATCTCAAGATGGATAAATTGAGGTTTAATTGGGTTTAATGTCATGGTCCACCATACCAAAGTTGTGAATGTCCTTAATTCCCAAGGGACTCTGTAAAGTAATTTTTTGGGGGTTTTCACTCTTGGAAATGACTATAATATTTAGTGTTTGCAAATGGCATAGCTTTCACAGCCCCCATCAGTGTATTATTCATTTGAGTGATCACATGAACATCTTGTGATAGGAGAAACATGCATGTACCACCTAGAGGTGATTCACAAACAATGTATGAACAAAACCTTCATGAAAAAATTCCAATTCCCTTATAACCATCCTTTGAACATTTCCATAGAATGCTTTGTAGCATAATCACAGTTACTCAGCGACTTAATGCACTTGTATAACTTTCCAACACCTTTTTCTTTTGATCCAAGAATTCTTTTTCCTAGTAGGAAGACACGTTAGTTTCTCATAGAACACTTTTCTTAGCAGGCACCCATTGTTCTGATTCATCTCTCATTGTATCATATTTCTTCCAGTTTTCTTTGAGATTCTCCCTTTGAAAGTAAAATTTTCTTAAGGACTCTGGTGTGAATGGCATAATATGGCCAGAGTGAAAGAATTATTCTCAGCCATAAAGCAAATGTATTTCACAAATGCATGGAGAAGGAATATAATGGTTACCTTGTTGAAAAAGTCTTTTACTCAGTTACGAGGGTTTTGGAGTGGAAGGACTATGATCAAGCTATCATTTTCTGTTCTTGTGGTGGTGGTGTTGGTTCAGCAGGATATTTTGCATAGTATGGCACTAAAATCCACAAAACACGGTCTGTATAAGTTCCTCTTTCTGTCTACCTATAAGCATCAAGTTCAGGTCTGATGGGAATCCTCTGATCTTTGAAATCCTGACTTCTGCCTTCTTGGAGCTTTCTCTGGCCTTTCTTCCTCTCCTGCACTGTCTTCTGTCCTTCCTTCTCAGTCTCCTCTTCACAAAAGGGAGAAGTGTAATTCCTAATCTGGCTCTTATTTAATGCTTCCATTATGCATCTCAGTGAAATAACTTACAGTATATGCAAGAAAGTCTCTGAGAAGGCAACAACAAGTGTATGAAGTAAAAAAGGCCACCAGTATGTATGTTTCTTCTTACCTATAATCTATCTATCTTTGTTGAGATATCTCTTAAGACCTTTTTTTTTTCCATTTTATTTATTTTTTATTATTGCTGAGTTTTATGTGATCTTTGTATAATCTGATGGCAATCCAGTGCCATATATGTGTTCATAAATATTCTCTCTATCCATTCTCTTGTCTGCTTTTGCACAGTAGGAAAATTTAATTTAATAAAGTTCAATTTAGTGTGCCAATATATTCTTTCCAAAACTCAGTATCACATACTTATTTACACATGTTATCTTCTGATAGTTTTATAGGTTTTACCTTTATTTTTAGATCAACAAACCATTTTGAGGTAGTTTTTATAAAAGATGTAACATTTGCATCTAAATTAATTTTGGCTGTGTCTGTTTATGGTCGTTTTTGTTTTGTATGTGGACATCCAGTTGAATAGCACAAGAAATTTTGTGAGAATACCCCAAGCAAAATTTTTTTTTAACTTAATAAATATTTGTTGAGTACGAATTATGTGAACAGTCAATTCTAGTTTCAAGAAAGGTCTGGATTCACCCTATTATATAATGGCATCCTTTTTCAAACTACATGATATACATTATTCACAAAAGAAGACTTGAAGCCCATTGTGGTGATGCATACCTTTTATCCCAGCACTTAAGAGGCAGATATAGGAGGGTCCTGTGAGCTCAAAGCAAGCCTAAGACTATAGAGTACATTCCAGGCCAGCCTAGGTTAGAGGGACATACCTAGGGGAAAGCAAACAACAACAACAACAACAACAAAACCAGCCTATGAATCATGGATTACCCATTCTATACTGAAGGAACAGTTTGGTGCTTAATTGTATACTAAAAATGTTTTAGTTCAAGACTATCTGTGTAGCATGTTGGTATCTATGTCCTCTTCTTTCTAGAAATAAAGCAGACATGCATTGTATAGCATTCTTTGAAGCTACATGTGGCCATGTGAGTATTTCTGATCAGTGGACTAGGAAGAAACCTTTAAGCCTGATTCATAAAATAATCTCAAGAGATCATGCACAGTCCCCTTTGCCCCATTTACCAAATGGAAACAAAAGATGGAAGGATTAGCTGTGTGCTGAGCTATGATATCTTATGGGGCCACAGAAACCCTATAAATCAGATCACCAAGCATATCCTGTGAACTCACCTGAGCTGTATGCACGAACAAAATTTTATTTTGTGTAAAAAGAATGATCTTTACAGATCTTAGGTCCAATAGTAAACTTGATGTGGATGAAACCCTTCCTTCTACCATGATTTCTATACTTACACCCTAAGCAAATCCAAGTTGTGAGTCAAAAATCCAAGTATTTGTAGAATGTAGCATGTAGCATAAACTAGTAGTTTTACTGGATACTTTGCTGTAGAGGCCTTACATGTAGGCTAAAGAAGCAATCATTTCATTCTAGGAGTTTTGCCTTCATTGTTGCTGATTTGATTGTGAAAATATTTGGTGAATATTTGGAGTCCTTTTTCTTATTGCCTTATTCAGCATACTATTCTGGGAAGTGCTTGGCCCAAAGATGGCAATCAATACATTTGTCTTTCTTTCACACAAAACAATGATTGATGATGCAAATGAAATAAAGGATGGACTAAAAACTACTCATATTTATCAATGCATTTCCCTTCTGCTACTAGAACAAAATACTATAACTTATTTTTATGTCCTTATAACATTTAAAATCTTGCTTCCTCTATAGGATACTAACTGCAGATGATATTGAATAAATGCTCCATAAATATTTGTTGAATTGACTTTTAGACTTGTTCTCTTTTCATAAATATGGAACAAATTCATTTTATATAGTCTTTGAAAATTACTTTTGTCTATAAATTCATATTTTCTCCACAGAGCCAAAACTCAATGCCAAGTAGGAAAGATTGTTTTTCATCCTCCTACAAGGTGTGTATATTTTTCTGAAGAAAAAATACAGCATTAGTGAGATTTAAGATAACAAGAGGATTGGAAATCAAGTAGTACAGCTTCTCTGTATGCTCATTAAAGAGGTGAAAGGCCTTTAGAGTTCATATGACACTAAAATTAATGATATATCCTAATTAAATAAATGCTCAGTTCCTTCCCTTGATTGCAACACTGTACAAAACTGTAAGAATAAAAAGATCAAATTTCTTTATATCAATCTCTTCATGAAAATTAAAAAAAAAAAAATTCTCCCACTCCTTGTCAGTCATTTTCTTGTGGTCTGTATTTAGATTCCAAGTCCTTTTTAATATTTTTTAAATGTCAACTGCTTCTAAACTTGATTGTTCTTTGTGTCTTTTCTTCATAATAAAATTAGTATTTTTCATATAGTCTTCACTTCATGGAGTATTAAACACTTTCTCACACATATATCAATAGTTTTTATATTTATACTCTATATTGGCTGCCAATCTGTGTGTGTGAAGCTGTAGATTAAGTGGTATATATGAAGTGAAGTTATACAATATTGTATATCTTTAATTTGACTTTATTTCTAGAAACTAGTGCTCTTTCTAGTAAACCAAGCCCCATTTTATACCTATTTCCTATCTATCTAGCTCTTACGTAACTAAGTGAAGCCATAAGCTTAGGGTCTACAGAAATGGCTTAGCAGTTAAGGAGCTTACCCTGTTCGACTCCCCACATCCTATGTAACCCACATGCACAAGATGACAGAAGTGCAAGATGGCACATGTGCACAAGGTGGCACACGTGTCTGGAGTTCAAATGCAGTAGTTGGAAGCCCTGGCATGCCAATTTTCTACTTCTCCTTCTGTCTGTCTCTCTCTCATAATAAAAAACAGATATAAGCTTAGTAACTAACTCATGAGAGATGGTGTTTCATGAATCTCTGGATGGCCATTGTACAGGAGTCTGTTTTTAAGTCACAATGTTTCTAGAAGGGATAATGAAGCTATGACCTATATTTCATCTATTTTATGTATACTCTATTAATTTTTACATATTACAAAAATATAATCACTTAAAATCACACAAATGTATTAGCTTACAATTCTAGAGGTAAATGTCAATGGATCCATTGCTTCTGTAAGCAGTAAGGAAGAAGTGTTTTTTTTTTTTTTTTTTTTTTTTTTTTTTTTTTGTGTGTGTGTGTGTGTGTGTGTGTTTCTTCCTTACAGATTATAGAGGATGATTACCAAACACGTCTTGGCTTATCTCCATCTCCAATAACGCCGAATAACCATTGTCTATTCTCACAACACTGTCTGGCTCTTTTCCTTTTACCATTCTCTTGATGGGTTTATAATTGGAATATAGCATGATCTCCACATACCAAGTGGTTATTGTAACATGGCAAAGACTTTTGCCATAAAAGATAAAGCAGTCATAAGTTTTGAGAATGAGATGATCGAAATTTTGGGACTCATTATTTTTCCTACCAAATCTATACATTAATCATTAAAACACAGACATAAAAAAACAATTTTAGTGAAGATGCATAATACCATTTGAAATTTTTCAAATTTAATATTTTAAAGTTACCTCAAATAGTATGTAATCCTATACATGTTAACTGATGAATATAAATCCATATAATCATATTTCAATTAACATATTTTATATTAAAATAATTAAGAATATCATAATTTTTTTCAAAAGTCTAAAATCCTATATAAATTTAAATAGTAAAAATGTTTTATATAAAATGTAATTTTTTTTTTAGGTAAAGTTCCACTCTAGCCCAGGGTGACATAGAATTCAGCATGTAGTCTCAGGGTGGCCTTGAATTCACAAGGATCCTCCAACCTTGGCCTTCCAAGTTCTGAAATTAAAGGCATGTGCTACCATGCTTGGCAAAAATGCAATTTTTAAAAATTTTTCTCTGAATACATTTTTTATCAATAAACTATAAAATACAGATTTAAACTTGCTTAACAGTAATATAAATAAAACTTCACTAAAAAATAAAAATACTGTTACCAATTTTAGTATATGTGCTGCCAAAGTGTACACAAAAGAGAAGCTTCACTCACTGGGAATCAAACCTGCCTTGCAGTGATATGACTCTGAATCATATCTACTTCACCATGAAGGAGCATCACAGTTTATTTTTTCTCTATAACATAGTAGAAAATACAATATGGTGAATAAACAGTGACATCTTTTCATAAATTGTATGACAGGTTTTCCCACCCTAATTTCTATGCTGAAATCCTATCCCCTAGTGTAACGGTGATCAGCAAGATGGCAATAGGTGATTTTTAGTTTTAGTGTAGATCATGAGGGGAACCCTGTTGATGGGAGTCATGCCCATTAGGAAGATCTCCACGTCTACCTCTGTTTGCCCATGCTGAGAAAAGGTTGTGGAAGTACATGGTGAAGAGCAGTTTTGGCAAACCAGAAAGCAGGTCCTTTCCAGGGACCACATTTGTTTGCAATTTGACCCAGGGATTGCTAGTCTTTAGAATCAAGAATAATAAATGTCTGGGTTTAAGCCACATAGTATATAATATTTTATTATAACAGCATGATCAAGCAGACTAAGACAAAAATTATTAACTGATATTCAATTTCCTCACACCTTCCTCCTGCACTATTAAATCAGTATACTGCTTTACTTCAGAGCATGGGAAGAGGATCAAGTTAATATACTACCTAGATAAGTGTTTATCAAATATAGAGTCTCTTTGTGAGCAATACTCATGCATGATTTGTTTCATGAGATCAAAAGTGTGACAGGGAAAGTATTTGGAAGAAAGTTGTTGTTTAACAACAATTTTCTAAATAATTAAATCAAAAGTTTTGTTAAAATATTGTGAGAGTGTGGGAAGATAGGTTAGTGCATAAAGAGCTTGCCATGTAAACCATGAGGAGCTGAGTTTGCATTCCCTGGACCCAAGCAAAGGTAGAAAAGGTAGCAAGCATTTGTGATCCCAGTGCTCCTACCATGAGACAGGAGATGCAGATAAAAGAATCTCCAGCTGGCCTGGCAAACACAGCTAAAACAAGACACCCTTCCTCAAACATGGATTAAGGCCAAGTATAAAATGCAAAATTGTCCTCTGTCCTCACACACAAACACACTCATAGTATACATGCACACACACAAAAAAAAAGAGAAATATTTATTGAGATTTTTCCATGTGTGGTGTTGTATAGAAAGTAGGTCTATAAAGGAAAAATGTAAAATCTTAACTGGAGACTGGAGAGATGACTTAGTGGTTGAGGTGGTTGCATGCACCTAAGGACTATTGTTTGACTCTCCAGATCTAACATAAGCCAGTCACACAAAAGTGAGGCAAGTGCAAGGTCACACATGCCTTCTAGGTGGCACAAACATGGAGTTTGATTTCAGTGGCTGAGACCCTGGTGCACCAATTCTCTCTCTCTTGCTCTTCTCCCTCTCGCCTCTAAAATAAATTTAAAAAATAATCATGTTTGGAGTTTCTTTTCTGTGGAAACGATACTTGCCCGCATATGATCTGAGATGCACTGGGCTCTACCCTGCATGTCTAGAAGTCATGCTCTCCTGTCTCATTATACTGTCTATGTTTATAGAGATTTAATAAGTAAAACAGAGGGCTGGAGAGATGGTTGAGCAGTTATGCTGCTTGTCTGTGAAGCCTAAGGATACAGGTTTGACTCCCAAGTACTCACAAAGCTAAATGCATAAGGTGGTGCATGCATCTGGATTTGTTTGCAGTGAGTTCCCATTATATCTCTCTCTCTCTCAAATAAATAATAAATAAATAATACATAAATAAATTAATAAAATATTTTAAATAAAATAGAGAAGTGATATTATACAATGTGATATCACATACAGTCAAAAATATGTGCAGTTTATATTACATAATAAAATCTAGAGAACAATCCAATGCATATACAAAAAGAACACTGAAAACATTTCCTGAGAAATAAATATTAAAATGAGAATTGTCCCCTTATCATGTCAGGGTGATCTTATGGATGAAAGGCTATGGGGTAAGACAAAAATTTTCCATGGTGAAATGTATTAATTATTAACAAAATAAACTCTGTGACAGGTGTTTCAACTTAATGGTGTTCCTTCCACATGTCCCCTCTGTCAATCCCAAATGGTGTTTATCTTACAAACTAGCAATATAAATTTGTGTGAATTTAATTGACTTAGAATAACCTCTAAGATATGGGGAAGGTGCATATAATATCTAACATTCTTTAGGTTACTATTTGTATTATGACCACACTCATATTTTCATTTCTGTAGTTCTCAGTGTTCCCGTGAGTATGAGGGCATGGATGAAATAATCTTTATAGTCCCTTTAAGTTCCTTCCTTTTTGCTTAAGATTAAAATAGATTGACCCAGCTTATTTAACAATATATTGATATTACAAAATAAAATCTGAAGATGGGTATAAATACAGGTACTTAAACTTTAGACACTTTCAAAGAAAAAGCTCCAAGGATAAAATAAAGACAGCAAGGAGAATAAAAGAAGGAATGTCAACATTTCAATGAAGACCAGTAACATGCACATAAACATTTTTCATGTATGACTCTGTATGAAAAAAAAATGAATTTATTTATCTTACTAAATCATATTTTCATTACAAATATACAAATTACAAGTATATTGTGCAAAATTGTCCTCTGTCCTCACACACATACACATAGTACACACACACACACAAAAAAAAATAGAAATATTTATTGAAAATTTTCCATGTGTGGTGTTGTATTAGAAAGTAGGTCTATAAAGGAAAAGTGTAAAATCTTAACTGGGGGCTGGAGAGATGGCTTAGTGGTTGAGGGGGTTGAAATTAATAAGAAACTTATGGACATTTTACTTCAGAATGAAATTTATATTTTGTTTTGTTTTGTTTTTACCTAGCTGGAACTCAAAGCCAGGGCTTCATGAAAACCTAGTCACAGGCTTTACCCCTAAGCTACAATTCACCCCTAAAACATCTTTAGTGTTGCTTTTAGATATATGGTAATGAGTTGCTAGGTAAGAAACATATTAGTTTGTGCTCATACATGAGAGAAGAAACTGTAGGGAGAGTGAAGAGTGAAAGCACATCATCTCAAACATAAAATCTACTAAACCCACTTGCAGTTCTTGTGCTCATTCAAGAAAGATATTATCAACATGAAATTAAAATGTCAAAATTTGACATTTACAATGTACAAACCACATTTACTCTGAAGATAAAAGCACATAGAAGATATAACATCTATGACTCTATTTTGGGATTAATATAATAATATATTTTAATGTAATGTTCAAATATTTAAATTAGTATTTTAAGTGTTTCCAAAGTACTTGAAAGTTTATAAACTATGAGATACAAAGTCAATATTTTATCCTGTTCTTTTCCACTATATGTATATATATATATATATATATATATATATATATATATATATATCCATTGTTATGTAGCCTAATTTGGACTCAAGCTCATTGTACTCTTGCCTCAGCCTCCTGAAATGCTAGGATTTTATTAGTGGCTATAAAATAATATTCTACTGCTACATTTTTCTAATTGAATTCAGAAAACATGTAAATAATTTAAGTCAACAAATAAATATAGTTGTTTGAACAGTGAGTTAGGTAGATACACTTAACAGCATATCATGATTTTATATGAAAAGTATACTGAGTATGTTCCATAATTGCTAGGCTGCATTTGTACTAAATGTATCACAGGATGTTGATTCTTTTTTGTGGACTCAGATGCTCTTGGCATCATTTGTCAACCTCTCTAAAACACAGAGACACGGAAATCATCTATCCTCTTCGTAAAAGGGACAACTGAGCACAAAGTTCTACTTTGTCACAGCATTGGGGCTGGAACACCGCCTGTTAAGGGAAAGACAAAAAAAGATGTGTCAGCATGGCCTTACTAAATTATTTGCCTCTGATGGCTTTGATAGTCATAAACACTATAGATTCCTGAGCACATACACTTTTGATTTGCTAATGTCATATACCATTTTATGTCATAAACCATAGCTATGTTTCTTCCAGGATTATATATTATTGATTTCTACAATTCTGATTATCCAAAATGAAGTTTGTAATTATCAATAGAATTTTAATATCATATATGAAAAGGTCCAAATAATGTTGCCTGTATGGGAATATATTTTGCATTAGACTATATTTTATCATAACAATTGAAGGATAAGGTGTTACACTAGGACAAACCATAGAAGAAAAATCCAATATAAATATTTTGCCATTGAATTATCCTTACTAATTTAAAATTGAAATGATATCTCACAGATAATGTCTACTTTAATGGATAAATCCAAAATGGTCAGCTTGCATACCGAGTTCACACAATTTTCAAGACTTTCCATTTCCATACTTAGTGAATATGATAGAAACACACTCTGGATCTATTTGACTTCTTCCTGCACATCCCTGGCCAATCCTCACACTATGACCCTGATGGGCTGTGGTACCATAGACTCAATTTATAGTAATACTACAATAGGCACATGCCTATTTTAGACACTATTCATTTGTATTTGATACAGGAATTTGAACCAAGATACACATTGAGCTATTGCCAAGTATTAAATTAATTTACTTTCAAAGTATGGGAAAAAAAAAAAAAACATTCTTTGACTGAAAAAAAAAATTATTTCAAACCATAACTAAAGTACAGTAATAGCATATACATGGAACCACTACTCAATTTCTAAGTATTAAATTAACTTACTTTCAAAATGTGGGGAAAAAATAAAACCATTCCTCTTCGATTGAAAAAAAAATTTCAAACCTTAGCTAAAGTATGGTAATAGCATATATATATGGAACCACTACTCAACACTATTAATTGCATTGTCTGAAAGGAAAAAATTATTGGAGAGTAAAAAAGATCCTTAAATACCCCTTTAGTAAGCAAAAATTGCTCCAGCTGTGTGTGTTTTTAATAAGATGGATGTTAAAGTGTTTGTGTCCACTTGGAATTCACACTTACTTGCTACTACTCCCCTAGGAAAGTGAGAAAGAAAATTTTCACTAGCAAATAAATGAACAGGGTGGGTGTGGGGCACTGACAGGCAATGCATTTCCTTTTCAACTGCAGAAAATAAGATTACTTACCAATACCATTTTTATCCTTGACAAATGTTTGTTTCCTCTATCGTTCAGTGACTCGGTTTCTGCAAGAAATCAATTTCCACTGTACCTTTCTGTCCTATTTCTAAAAGAAGAGAGATGCATAATCCTTAAGCTTCAGGATCCTGAGGGAGATGGAGCTGGAGCCCAGGGCTAAAGATGCCCACTGAGCTCTTTACACCCTGCGGGTCAGAGAGTTCCTCAGGGAACCCATAGGGAGAGAATAAGCATTCCACAGCCAATAAATAAATAAATAAATAAATAAATAAATAAATAAATAAATAAATAAAACATCTAAAACTCAAATTACAAACCTCTCAGTCATACAGGCAATTCCCCAGTGGAAATAGATTTCAGGGACTGGGGGAGAAGGAAGGAGGACGGGAGGAAAGGAGAGAGGAGAGAAAAAATGAGGGAAGGGAAAGGGAGAGAGAAAAGAGAGAGAGAGAGAGAGAGAGAGAGAGAGAGAGAGAGAGAGAGAGAAACTGAGATTGAGTCTGGAGCTGGGACGGGGTCTGGACTTGGAAAAGGGCTGGGGCCTAGGAGAGGAAAAGGGAGAGGGTCTGAAGCTAATCTTACCGGATCGATCAGGTGATCCTTTATGCAGTATCTGGACATGAAAATGGCAAGCCAATGCTTCCCACAGCAAAGTCACGTCTGCACAGCCTCGCTCAGGTCCCTAAGTGTGCAGGGCAGCCAGCGACTCCCCACAGCCTCCCCCCTCTCCCCCAGGAGGACCAGGGCGGTCCGCAGACCGCCAGAAGCACTCTCTTCCTAGCCAGGCATTTGGAGCGGGGGCTTGGGAGCGAAGGCAGTGCCTTGAGTGGCAGGCAGCCGGATTCGCCAGGGAAGGGGACCGCGGAGGGCGCCGCCACCTCATCTAAGCCAGACTCGCTGTGCCCTGGCTGAGCCCCGGAAAACGTCCAGAGATCAGCCTCAATCCGCACCTCCATCCCATCTGTCCCCCAGCCCCGGCCAATGCTAAACCGCCGGCGTTCTGATTATCATAATGTGACCGCGGACCGGTCCTGGTGTGTTAGGTGGTGTGCTGGGCTTTCTTACTACGCCTCCCTCAGTTGCTGAGAGGGACAAGCGTTCTTGGGAAACCTACTGAAGGAATACTACTAATCCTAATGACAATGTTCCCCGCGCAGGTAACTCTGAAAGAACTGTATGTGGGGAGATCCGGGTAGGATTTCCGAAGCGCTGCTATCTGGATTCTCATTGGATCGTCCCCAGCAGCCTAAATCCTTCCTGCTGCTGGATCCATCAGGATGACTCCAGCCTTGCTTACTACTTCTCGCTTTATCTCCTTGCCTTCAACGCCTCGGTTTACTTCTCTGTGCATATTTGTCTGTAGTACGCATCCTGTTCTCTGGGGTGACACAGTTCCCGTCTTTCCCCACTGTGTGGGAACATACAGTCTGTAAATTTGTTTCTCCTGAGGATCACCATAACTAAGAACCCTCCCCACTGCCACTTCCCCTAATAAAAAGGCACTTCTACATTTCACTTCCTTTCCTCCCGAGTTGGTGGCTCTCTGTGGAGCTGGCTACCACATGGTTACTTGTCACCAGGAACTGGTGATTTTTATTTTTTTTCAAAGTCTCACCACCCTGCAGTTCACTGTTTTACCTTGATGTGGAAGACCATGGGATGTATGCTTGACTTCTGGAGATATTTCTCTCACAGTCATCTTGCTTCCTGAAATTTCCTCTGGTAAGTTGTTCTATTTGTACTTGTTAGTAATGTTATTTTTCAGTGAGCATCGCTTTTGCTAAATGTGTCACTTTCATATATTTGTTACTTTCAGAACTCAAATATCTGTGACAATTTCTATGTCGTGTGCAATTGAACTACTAATGAATTAGCCCAATACCTTGTACTTTTTTTTTTTCATACGTTCTCTTTCATATTATGGGTTCTATCAGTTATATGGATATTACCCCTCCCATGCATTAACCCTTCATGAGCCACATATAATGTCAATTTTTACATTTATCTAAAAGAGATCTGACTAGTGCAGGGTTTGGGAAGTTCACTAGTTTCTGATCTTTAGAAGGTTGTTGAGGTCCCTCGGTGTGCACTCATGTTCTCAGAGCAATTTTATGACTGAGGAAGGACTTCTGTGAAGTGTTTATGGATTTGTAGCATCCTACATCCTCAATGCCAGTAGGTGGTAAGGAGAGATTGTGAATTTTGAGGGCATTTATTTTTGTTTACACATCCTAAATCATACATGGGCACATGATTTTGGACTCTGTTACAATCCTGGCATGGTGTTTGGCAGTACTTTTGGGTTTTGTGAATTAGCTGAAGACCAGTTAATTGGACAGGGATTGTTCCTTTCAGAGCAGGAGAGCGACAGGAAGAAAATCCCTGATTATCTTGGTTCTCATACATTGAAATTCAGGAAGGCACTTTACATGAAAAATGGAATTGCCTCACTCTTCACACTTGCCCACCCCCGCCCTCAATTTTTAATAAGTATGTTAATATGTCCCTGCTTTCTGCTTTTCTGTGCGTTTCTTTGGGCTTAACTGATTACCTCCTCCCCAATCAGTCTAGTTTGTTCAGAAACATGTAGAGCTTGACTTTTACTTTACATAGGGACAAGTGTATGGTACTCATGAACCCTGAACCCACACGCCAGTGATCTCTCAAAGCTGGGAGGGTTTTCTCCGTGAAACCTCCCCGAAGGACAAGTTTCTAGTTTACTGGTATGGATGGAGGAGGTGAGAGCCTATTGTTGAAGATTTTCTTTCTTACTTATGCCCCCCCCCTTATTTTCATTTTATTTTGTCTGAAATAACTATGCCAGACATTGAGGGCTGAGGAGGCAATCTGAACAATGATTTCTTTATTTTTCTTTCTTTCTTTCTTTTTAATTCAAAAGCCCTTTAAGCTTCCAGACATAAAAGTACCCCAGCTGCAGCGTCATCCCACCCCCGTCTCAGATTCAGGGGCTTTCCCCTTGCCTTCCACCACGAGGGAGAGGGAGAGGGACAGGAACCTAGCTGGCACTGTGGTCCGCACCACTTGGCGTCCCCCACTGGGCACTAGTTTCTACCTGCTTTCTCTCTCTCTCTCTCTCTCTCTCTCTCTCTCTCTCTCTCTCTCTCTCTCTCTGTCATTCCTGGGTCCTGCCTGACAAGCCAGTGCCCTTACCATCCCTGACTTCATTTGAAGAAACCAGGCTTCAGTGTAATTCGCCAATTCAAATATCCTTAGTGGAGGACTGCTGCTATTGCGCAGGGGTGAAGGGTAGGAAAAAAAAAAAAAAAAAAAAAAAACTTTGAGTGCAGTCAGACCTTCTCTTAATCTAGTCTACTCCATCCAGTGGCACAGGCATTGGTTGTCTAGGTAAGTGCGCTTTGCTCTTGCAGCCCGCAGCTCACCCTGGTGAGGGGGATGACAGAGCCAGGACTCTAGTCACCACGGGCTATCAACAGGCGACTGTGCCTGGAGATTTCGCAGCAGCTCTTGGCTCCATCTAAACCACCTGGGCTCAGGATACTCGGAGGACCAGTGCCTCGAGGCCTGACTGGCCCAGGCCGGGTCTGAGGCGGGACTGACCAGCGGTGGGGATGGAGTCCTTCGCTGCCCCAGAGGCTCCGACAGCGTACTCAGCCTGGCGGAGGACCCCGGGGCTGGGGCGTCCTTAGCCCAGCCTGGGAGTACAGGGCTCACCTCGCTGGCCAGCCTTCCATCACTCTGGGCTCCCTGCTTCCCCCGGCTTCAGAGCTCTTCGGTAGGAGTGCACAGGCACGGTTTCTGCTATCTGCATTGCTTTTTATTTATTATGGTAATGAGCTGCTTCTAAGCCCAGTACAGGATGATTTCTCTGCATGCCTGCTTGATACAGCCTGGATCGTTGTCCTTATCGCACTGCTTAGTGGGGCTTGGAATTGCTGAATGACTTCTTCAAATCAGTGTTGAAGTATTGCTGACGGTCACTCCTGTCTTTCTTTCCTGCAACTCCAGAGAATCCGGAGGGTGGGGGACTCCAACTTGGAGCCAGCGCTTGAATGTAGGATTATATTTTATTTATATGCAATGAAGGTTGGGAGCTACAAGCTTACATTATACCCATTTTGTTTATTTTTCATGCCTTTTTTTTTTTCTTCGCCGGCCCATCTTTTCTGGAGGTGGGGGTGGGAAGCCTGAGGACCAGTGTCTGGGATATCCTCCCTCCGCGTCCACCAGGGTGGCGCTTGCAGATCCTGGGTGACTGCTGTTCCTGTACTAAACAGAAGCAGAGAGGAGAAATGCCTGATGGCTGTTCTCCTAATCCCCAGAGTTGAACCAGAAAGCCTTCTTGCTTCAGGTCAAGAACGTGATCTGTCTGTCAGATCAGGGACCTTCTTGGCTGGCGAGCCTGCAGGGGAAACGTAGGGAGGTTGACTCTACTCTCGGAGAGAAAATGCTTGTTTCCAAATATGTGAGCTCCCAAGTGGCTGTTTGAAAAGATGCAGAGGTGACCAAAGTGACAAATTAACCCTAACTTGGCTTACAAATATCCTAGCCAGCCAAATGTATATAAGCAAAGAGAAAAGCACCCGGCTCTAAAACTGACACAGTAGTGTGGTGGAAAGCAGATAATTCCTGGGACTTTAGCGTGCTGTTTAGGTTGGTTTGTCGTCTTGCAGCTAAGCAGGTAAGGACTGGATGTCTATATTGTATCCACAGCCGGATAACCTGTGTTTGACCTAGCCTATGGTGGTTCAGTTTCAGGCTATGGAATATAGGCATGTTCAGATGACCCTTCTAAGATCCCTTACTTCTGAACATTCACACTCAGGATGAAGTACTGAATGTGTGTTCATTGAAATGTTTAATATACATTCATGTAATTGTTCAACAATGGTACAATGAACGTAAATTGGAACTAAGTGAGAGGATGAGGGTAGTAGAAAGTTCGAGGGATACTTTAAATGTAACATGGAAATGGCAGTTACAGAAATGCCTTAAACGGTGCTTTTCATTAAGGTCATGAACTTTCATGCATAGAGGACATTTGGAGATGTGTTAAGTAGGTCTTGAACTACCAAAGTAATTTGGCTCTTTGAGATAATATTTTGTTGACATTTTTGTTTTATTTCTTACTCTTGCAAAGAAAAAAAAAATGTGGGGTGGGGGTGGGGTGTTTGGCTGGCTGGTGAAATTGGATGAGGAAAGAATCTGCCCAAGGGCAGGGCTCTGTATGACCGCCCCCTACAGAAATCTTCAGGTTTAAGAAAACAGTTGAAAAACTGAAAACAAAAAAACAAACAAACAAACAAAAATAAAACCTTAAAATTATTTAGAAAATTGTGGGAAAATACCCCCAAATATGCTTACTTTACACTGAAAGTTCTGTAGATGTTTAGGTTGACCAGTAAATAGATTTAAACTAGTAAAAATGAAAAAAAAAATCTGGCTGTGATAACAAGTTGTTATTGTTATTATTATTACTGTTTGGATATATTCTGCTTATAGTTAAAGGGGCATAGAGTTTCTACAAGGTAAAGAAAAAAATTACTAAAAGATGATATTAAAATTATTCCATTACCTAATAACATTTTCTCCAAGGTGGTATATCTTTAAATTTTCTCTGGAAATGATTTTAGTGCTCATATGTATTAATGTGGATCTTTGATCGATAACTTTTTTCTGCTTGTAAGAATCAATGACAAAATCTTGAAGAAGTAAGAATAGTTACAACTTTGGGTTGAAAGATTGAAAAGTTATTTTCTTTGACGCAGGAGTAGTTTTTCCTCCACTGGAGGAAGTCATCTTTGAATTTCAATTTCTCATTCCTTTTGCATTCTGTATTCTGCACTTGTATTGGAGCCACTATGCCCACTGTGTCTGTTCATTTTTGGATTGGTAGATAAGATATGCAAAATATAAATTTGTTTAAGTAATCTCTTCGAATTGAAACAGATATAGCACATGATAATTCATTTCATTCATCTTTTAACCAGACAATGTTATGTGAATCTATAGTCATGGATATTTTCTGTTAATAAACTCAATATTATTACATGAATGTACTACATTTTATGGACTATAGTACATGTTGATTATTTTCAGCAAAATCATTGATATTCTATAGTTATGTAAATCAAATCTAAAATGGAAAAAGCTATTGGACCCAATTATGAGATTTTAGACACATATCAATATATATAACTTCTACTGTCTGTGTTCCTAGACCTGGGTTATTAAGTAGAAATCAATTTTATTTTTCAGAATAGTGGTGCCTTTGTTTGTTTCTCTTTGCTTGTGCTACAATCACACTGTGGGATTTCTAAATTTAGTATCCCTTATTTCCTTCTTACATTTTATTATTCCCATATTATCTTAAAAAAAATCAGTGCTTATCATAAGAGTCTAAATTTATTTATTAATTTATAATATTGGTCTTTAATATTTCAGGAGATCTAAACTGAATGGGAATATGATATCTAATATATGACAAGTTTAGCACTCACTTTTTTTTTTCCTAAAAAAGTGTCAAATGTGTTTGGACATTAAGTGTAAGAGTTATGATTAGTGATACTCTTCTAAGGCTGCTTAATGGCATCTTCACCTTCTGATGCTGATTAATGGGAAGGACATTATTGATAGGTCTACTCCTTCACTCTGAATTTCAGTCTGTGGAATGCTACCTCAATAATGTGATCCTAACACATTTGTTTTTTTTTTACCAGATTTCATTCATTTTATTAGCCTCTCACATGGAGATTTATTGGCATTTCTCAGTGCTATATTAAACTTATTAAAAATGAGAGGATACTTTGATAAATAAGGCAAGAAAAACAATTACATATTATTGGTACACTAAAGGCACCAGAGAGGTGTGAATATCTTATTTACTCTTAAAATAATGGTATATCTTCTCATAAGAATAATATGAACTCATGATTTTCAACATTACTGTTTCTTTTGTTTTGATATTACATATTTTTTTAAATGATGAAATAACGTTCTTAAAAGTTCATTTACCTGGGTTTTAATGTCCACATGGAAGAAAAGTCACATTTGTAAGACAATCGTTCTTGATAGCCTTCTCAGTGTCACTTAATGAAAGAAAAATCTGAGTTCTTAGGACTTTCATATTGTCAGTTTGATGATACCATTTTTCCTAGAAAATATCAAAATTGTTTCATGTAATAAGATCAAAGTGGCAAAACATGAAAAAAATTAGATTATTTATTTCTAAAATGTTTCATAAACTCATACTTAGTTTAACAAAATTAAATAGAATGAAATTTGACATTGTTGGCGTTTTAATTTAGCAGCTACTTAAATGATTTCGATTAGAAACATAAGTGTGTAATTCTGAGCATATTTTCTATATACCACCATAAGGCTCATGACAGTTAACAATGTGAACATCTATAATTCATACATTCTTAAACTACTTTATTTGAATACTGTTGATTGCTAATTGACAATATTAATTGTTAAAATAATTGAAAACTGTAATAATGTTAATGCTATTTTATGAAAGGGAATGAAGTCTCTTAGGAATGAAATTATGCCTACTTATGGCATTTCCTCTGTAGCAATATCTAGGCTGGGATCAACTCTATTTTTTGTTGTTTATTTGATTGTGTTTTTTGTTTGAATGATTTTTTAAAAATTCATATTAAATAGCTACTGTAGTTTTAAATTGGTCATCACTTGTCCTCATCAATAACATTTTAAAGCTATCATGTCTAAAAATATTTAAAGAACTTTCAAGAGTCTTTTTACACAATTATCCACATATAATCCTATTTAATTATAAATCTTTAATCAATAAGTATTTCATAAGTTATGAATCCATTCCGCCACATCATGCTTAAAATAAATAATTAATCCAAAGTGTAATGTGAGGCTTCCCAATTAAATATTCAAAGTAACTAATGTTGATTAGGTGGTTCATCCTTTAGCAAGTAAAATAAACCTTAATATGCTTCACTAACAAATTTATTTTTCCCAAGGATGAAAAGATATGACTATTTTTTAGATAAATTGGATTATTAGATATTAAGTCATGTGGTAAATGTGTTGCTCAGATGCTTCCTTTTTAACCAGGAAGTGTGAATTAATATGTATAAATTTATACAAAAACTACTTATTTGGGAAAAGATCAAAATGTAGTATATTCAAAGTTATTTATTTGTAGTTATACTATTATTTATTTGAAATATATTGTAATTTTTTATTAAGAATGTACTTTGTATGGACATATAAAAATTTTATGATTTCTTAACCACATTTTATTATTTTTAAATTTTGTTAACATTAGAGCTAAAACAGTATTTATCCTGAGTACAATCCATTTTACTTATTGTTTGTTTTAAGTGGAAACCCTAATTTACTCAGATGTAGATGCCTTTAAGAGCACCCAAAACTGAATAAATTCCCTATAATAGGTAATAAAGTAGCTACATATAATAGTTCCATCAAAATAAACCTATAAAGTACATCTTTATTGCTTAAATGAATAAATATGTGAACACTACATCCAAATGTATTATAGCTTTGTTGTATGTAAGAATTATCCTCTTATAATAATAGTGTGTTTCATTTAAATTCCATTATAGATTTACTATGAAAGACTATTTAGAGTTATTCTTCCTGAATTCTGTGAATATCAGCCAACTTCATCAGGATTGAGCTAGTTTTTATTAACTTTTCTGGACTCTTGCATTTTGTTAATTTTAACAGCTATTTCTTATATATTACACCATTAAAAAACAATCTAGTGTTGGGAAGAACAGAACTGAGTACTCATGCCTGCTGCATTTCTCTATCAAACAGTGACCATTATATAATATATAGTATATTGTTACTTTATAGATTTAGTGAAGACTCACTGTCACATTCACAACATATTTTAAATGGATTATTTTAAATAAAAATTGCACTCAAAAACTTCCCTCTCCCCTACCCCAATTCTGCTGAAGGTCTTCAGTGGGGTGATTGGTATCATTGTGGGGACCAAGAGTCTTCAGTCAGTTTCTGCAGGAAGGGGGCAAACATGGTGTCTCAGGCTATTCCCACCCACCCTGAGGCTCTTACAATCTTTCCAACCCTATTCTGTGATGCTCCCTGAGCCTTGGTAGGCAAGATTGAGATCTGATTTAGTATTGCATGCTCTGTAGACTCTGGATCTCTGTTTTTATGAGGTTTGAGTGACCACACTGTTTCTACTGCCAGTTCCTGGAACTGGTTTTCAGGCTAGCCGGGAGAGCAGTATCTGTGTCACCACTCTTTTTTTCTTTTTAATATTTCAGCTGAGGTGCACAAACATAAAACAGTAGGGAAGAATAATTAACTTATATGAGAAAAAATAAAGTTGAACATTATGGGTTTATTCAATTCAAGCATGACAGCTCACACACATAATCCACTACTGAGGAGGTTGAGACAGGAAGACAGCTGTGGGGTTGAGGATAGCCTGGGCTACATGGTACAGTCCAGCTTGAGCTATAGAGGGAGAACCTGTATTAAAAAGATTGTACAAGTCCTGCGTGGTGGAGCACGCCTTTAATCACAGCCTTCGGGAGGCAGAGGTAGGAGGATAACTGTGAGTTCAAGACCACCCTGAGACTACATAGTGAATTCCAGGTCAGGTCAGCCTTGGCTAGCACAAGACCCTACCCCAACCTCAAAAAAAAAAAAAAAAAAAAAAAAAAAAAAAAAAAAAACAGCAACAACAAACAGACTGTACATGTAAACTATCTATGTATTATTGTATAATATGAATATTTTTATAGTTTGAAGACAGGCATTTCTATAACTGTCACTCGTTATACAGCTTAACATGAAGCCTTCTCATAGAGTTAAAGTAATTATAGTACAAAACATAGGCAATCATGAAGGTTTTGACATAGATGATATACACAAGTGTCTTTTGCATCTTTTGTGTGTAATATTTCTCATGGTTTAAAAAATCAGTTCTGAAGCCGGGTGTGATGGTCTACACCTTTAGTCCCAACACTTGGGAGACAGAGGGAAGAGGATTGCCATGAGTTCAAGGCCATCCTGAGAATCCATAGTGAATTCCAGGTCAACCTGGGCTATAGTGAGACCCTTTCTAAAAAATAAATAAAATAAATTAAATTAAATTAAAATAGGCACTGAAAACCTGTACGTAGAAATAGGTTGCTATCTTTTTTCAATAAACACACTTCAATTTTCATTAAAAATCATGAAATGTTAAATAAATCATGCTGAAAGTGGTATACATACAATTTTGGATAATTTATACAATTATTTCAATATTTTCATAGATAACACCAGGCATATGATTGTGTGAAATAAGGGCAATGTACTCGAAACTGTAGATTAAAACATTCTATTTAAATACAATGGCTCTCTCATAAAATTGGAATTACTTTTATTATCCATCCAGACCAGTCACTAATACAAAGTCAGATTTACAGTATTTTACACATGATAAGCAGTGTTTTGGAGATTACAATAAGGAAGAATGAGAAAGTAAGGCAAATTTTCAAAAATTGATCAATCCAAAATCAAAAGAATAATCAATTATCTGGTACAACAACTGGAAAATTGATTTTTTTTCATTACTTCATACTAAGTTCACTCCAAATATAGATTTTTAAAAAAGCTTTTTATATCTTATTATAACATCTCTGAATACAGTAAGATATGTTTTCCAAATTTATAAGATATATTCAATTTTACTTATACAAGGTTTCAGCCTGTCACTCAAAGTCACTCAAAGACTACACTATCCTTTTATTTTCATTTCTAAAATGGGAACTAAGAAAAGTGAACTCAGTTTTTAAGAATTGAAATTTTAACTTTAAGGAAAAGAAAAAATCCAGAGTAATTATTTTTAAAAATATTTTATTTATTAGAGAGAGAGAGAGAGAGAGAGAGAGAGAGAGAGAGAGAGAGTATGGACATGCCAGGGCCTCCTGTCACTGCAAATAAACTCCAGACACATGTGCCACCTTGTGCATCTGGCTTACTTGGGTCCTGGGGAATCAAAACTATGTCCTTATGCTTCACTGGCAAGCATCTTAACCACTGACCTATCTCTCTAGCCTCTAAATAATTCTTAAAAACTACTGTATATAAACCTTCTGAATTAATGTTAAGCCTTCCTTTTTGATTTAAGGAAGTCCTAAGTGTCTCTGAATAGAGATAAAGCTTGTTTTGTGATTTATAAGTCACAGTCTCCCCAGTATACTTTCCCAGAACATTAGTTCTTCCAGACCTTTCATATGAGAAACAGATTAGACAATGCTATGAATAACTTTTTTTACCAATGTAAAAAGATTGCTATGCACAATATATATTGGTGATAAAAGTTATACATAGCATGATGTTGAAATAGTAAAATAAATATGGGTAAATGATTCTGAATATATTTCCTGTTTAGTAAACTCTAGTAGATTTTTATTTTCATTTGTCATCTTACTGTGAATCTCAAACACTTTAACTTCTCTTGTTCAGCCAGTTGAAAAGATGATAAACAAATTACATTGTTGAGTACAGGCCAGAATGAATTTGAAAAATCGTTCATTTCAGTTTTGTGTTTTAAACCTATCCCTGACAGCTGCTCTTTAAATAAATCAACTCTGATTTAGAATAACTCATATACTCTAATACACACTTCTGTGATTAATAAATATATTTTTCTCTAATGTACTTTAGTTCATAAGGTAAACAAAAGCTTAATCTATAGCCACATAATTTTTTGTTCACAAAGTATAAAATTTTAACATGCTTTACTATCTTTTAGATACAGATTTTCAGACTTTTAATGCTAGATTTTATTTTCTTAGAATTTTAAACAAGCATTGATTAACTGATATGAAAATGTAACTCTTAGTAAATTTCTTCTTAGAAATTTAATTATTGATTGCTATGATCATTGTCTAGGAAGTCTTTCCTGACATGGTCAAACAACATAACTTCCAAAATTATCACTTATTGTGTACATGATTTTCAGGTATAGGTGATATTCAAATCATTTGTCAGACTTAGGATTCTAAAATGTATTCATTTCCTCAGATATATCACATATATCTTTATTTATCTTTGGATTTCTATAATGAGTTTGCTTGTGTTGTGTGTGTCAGTGCCCATGTGGACATCAAACAACCTCTAGCATTAGTGTTCACCTTCCACCTTGCTTTTAAGGCAGGGTATCTTGTTGTTCACCACTGTGTGTGTTGACCTACCTAGTCAGACAGCTTCTGGCGATTCTCCCGTTTCTACTTCCATTCTGCCATAGGAAGGATGGCTGGTATTATAGATGCATATTCCTATATGCTCCTTTTACATTGATTTGGAGATTCAAACTCATGTAGTCATGCTTGCTCAGCAAGCACTTATACTCACTGAATATCTCTCTAGCCCTATTCATTTGTTGTTATAATTTTCTTCAAAGGTTTTCTGAATTTTTTTAATTTTATTTTATTTTTTGGTTTTTTGAGGTAAGGTCTCGCTCTAGCCCAATCTGACCTGGAATTCACTATGTAGTCTCAGGGTAGCCTTAAATTCATGGTGATCTTCCTACCTCTGCCTCCAGAGTGCTGACATTAAAGGTGTGTCCTCCCACATCCAGTTCTGATTCTTTAGTATTAAGATGGTCCTTAGAATATAGTTTATTTCATGATAATTTACATTGCTTTCTAACAGAAATGAATTCTTTCATTTTGAAAGGAGATTGGACCCGGGTTTCTGAAATTCTCATTTTGGGCAACCATGATGCAAGCAGATGCCTACATTTAGGGAAAAATGTAAGCAAGATATATTATTAACATAACTCCTAGAAAACTAGCTTATGAAAATATATGTTATACCAGCATGCTTGTCAACTAGGTCAGATATGCTAAGATATGCTAAGACTTGTTCAAGAAAAAAAAATTGCTTAATTAGTAATAAGAACAGTTTTGACATGCTTTGTTAGATGAGGGTGCCAAAGGTTTTGGAGGGGAAAAAAAAGATGACGTTTTAAATATTTGATCCTGAAGGGGTTTATTGTAGATCACAATCATATTGTTATTATTTCTGTTTATTTTTAAAATAACTATGTGTTGAATGCCAGATGACTTGGGTACTTGCATAAAGAATACAATGCAGCAATGCAAATGTAATTAGCACAAGCAACTGTGAGCTGGGTGTGGGCAATTCTTTGTTATTCAGTAGACACCTGGTTTAAATTAATCCATCAAGACAAGATTCTTGGCTTTTTTTTTTTTTTTTTTGGTTTTTCGAGGTAGGATTTCACTCTGGTCCAGGCTGACCTGGAATTAACTATGTAATCTCAGGGTGGCCTCGAACTCACAGTGATCCTCCTACCTCTTGGCTACTTATTTTATTTTCACACATGTCCAACTTTGATACTGTGAATTCCATTCTCTGGATTGTTTAATTACTAAACACTGACAACCCCTATATACATATATATATATATATATTTACATATCAATATTACATATATACATTTATTCATATATATATATATATATATATATATATATATATATATATATATATGATGTAATATATTAAAGAATAGGTGTTAAAGAGAAAAGAAGAAACCAGAAAAATTCCAAAATTAAGGGCATTTCCATTCTTGAGTATTTTGATGTACTTATATATATTTTTTAAAGAATATGTTAGGTTCTGTATAACAGAAACATTATGTTGGGTTATTCATTTTGATGTCAGCAAGTAAAATTAATGAAAGCATCAATGAACACCTCATGAACTTTCTTTATAAATTTATCTTTTCTTATTTGTCTGTTTCTTTTATTAATATGTTCCATTTAATAAGTACTTTCTACTTACCAAAACCTCTTGTTGGTTGTTGATGTTACAGTGATATCTTTCTATAAATCCATGCTTCATGCTGAATGGAATACATTTCTAAACAGGAAGGTAAAAATTTTAGGATCTACGAACAACTTTTAGAAACACAGCACAATTATTTTTACTATACATGGATAGAAACAATCTGAATGTTATTATATTTAAATTTTAGATGTTTTCCAATGACTTGAATAATCATGCTCACTTTTAAGCTAAAAAATATTACTGAAGGGGCTGAAAAGATTGCTCAAAGGTCAATGTGGCTTGCTTAGAAAGCCTATCAGCCAGGAATCAATTCCCTAGTCATGCCTGTAAGCCAGATATAAAAAGAGAAAAAAGCACCTGGTATTTATGCATCCACACACTCAAAAATAAATAAAAAGTACAGAATTGGCCTTGAAAGTTCCATACATGTAATATTTCCTATATAAGAGCTCAAAACACACATTTTACTTGTTACTTAATAAAATATCTTCAGTTTATGTAGCTAAACATGTTTACCTTGGTCCCTGTACATGTCAAACATATTATACATTTAGACAATCAAATCTGAGTTTTCCTGACTGTTTCATAGTACAGATATGTCTTGATAGACTACTATTAATAATAATTAAATAATAATTATTATCTTTACTGAGGAAATATAAAACAATATTTTTGCATAATATCATCATGTACAAAAAGTAGCATTTTAAAATCCTTTCCCAACATAAACTGAAGATCCTTTTAATGAATAAAGGGGCAAAATGTAATTTTTTTGACATGCCTAAATTTGCACTTAGTGTATTGAATAAAACTTTTAAATTTAGCTACATTTCTCAGTTTCCTTTCGAAGTGACATTTATGTGAGTTTTTTGTACTCTCATTTATTTATGAGAGAGAAAGAGAGAGACAGAGAGATAGAGCACAACAGAGCCTCTAGTCACTGCAACTCCAGACACAGGTACCACCTTATGCATCTGGTTCCACGTGGGTACTGGAGTATGGGACTCAGGTCCTTAGGCTTTACAGGCAAGCACCTTAACTGCTGAGCTATCTCTCAAATTCCTGACAAAATTATTTTAATGAAAATAAATCCTTTATTCTAAGAAACTATAAAGATATGCTGAGACTCTATGAAAAGAACAGAATGACATTGGCACATTAAGTCTTAGTGTCTGTGAACCCCACTTCTACTTCATTCCTGCATTCAGATGCTTTATTTCAACTTTATCTTCTATTTTTCTGTAATATATATTAATTACAATAAATATTTTGAAGTTTTAAAGAAAAAATAAAGAAAGACTAAGTTATGAATCAAGGGTTCTTTTAAGTTGGGGATTTGTAGTAGGAGGATATACTTGAGTCAGTGCTGAATTTGTCTCGTAGCTGAGGTGTAATATGAGAATCAATGGAAGGAAAATTAAAACAGGAAACATTGGAAGAGGATCTGACTTAACCGATCTTGGAAGTTCTTCCTAATGACAGACAAAAGAGATCAGACCTCACCTGGAGGACAGAGGATGGCAAACCCAACCATAAATGAGAGGTGGGGATTCTGCTACAATTAACCTAGAAGAATGCTTGCTGAGGTGAGCTCAGAAGCCTAAGTCAAGGCCATTAGGGGGATGTGTCAAGGGAGCCTGTAGAAGATCAGATGAAGAAAGTGATCTTTGTTGAAGGAGTCCCAATGATTTTCTTTTAAATTGGGATGTTATTCCAATGAAATCTAGGTGAGATTTCAAACATCTAAATGTCACTTTAAAACAGCCTTTGTTTGATCTATACTCTATTATCCTTATGATTTACAATCTGAATTTTACAATGACAGTTTCTTATATGATCATGCACATTGAAGAACTGATGTTTCTTATTTATCAGACAACCCAGATGTCTCTTATACTTCAAACCCTGTGCTGGACAGTATCAGAGACTAGAACTGATCTTCTCTTCATTTTTTCTAATCAGTTCTACCATTAGGCAGCAGTATTCAGTGTCCTCTTTATTGGTAGGACAAGATTGTATTGACAGGATCAAGCAGGAGATTAGTTCCCTTCCCAGTATACATTCCTCAGAGGAATATTCACCCTCATTAAGATGGAAAACACTTAAAGCTGTAACTCAGAGGCATTGCATTGCCTGCTCAGTTAAAATAAACAAGGAGACAGGCCCTCTAGAATACAGGAATAGCACGGGAAAAGGACTAGAAGGGCACCCTTCAAAATCTTGTCTTAGCCTACACATTGTGATCAATACAAGGAAACTCAGTCACCTTAAGTAAGGGGAGAAAGGAAATACAGACAAAAAAGTAAAATAATGTGCTAAAGATAGATACATGAATTGGGAATCTCTATGTGGTGTAAGAAGATGGAATGGAATAGCTCAGGAATGAATTTAATTCAGTACTCATTCCAAAAACTTGCTATGTAACAAATATTATGTTAAGTTATTAGGGCCCATAGAGGTGAGTAAAATGATTCCTACTGGTAAACCATCATACTCTATGAATAAGTGTTAAAAAACATATCACCATATTGTAAAAATTTAGCAGATTCATAAATGGGAGTCATTTTAATATGTACTTCATTTTAATGCTCTCCAACTTGTGATCAAAGGAATCCAAGGCAGTTATCTGGCATTTTCCTAAGAAATTTCAGAGGAATGTGTGTGCTTTCCATTCACTGTTTTAGTTCATGCAAAGATCAGCTCAGGTTACTGTGATAACTAGAGTTGAATGACAGCTTTCTGTTCATGGACTATAAGCACTTTTGGGCTTAATGAAATTTTCTTCAAATTTAAGTTTTAAAAAATTATCAATTAATGAAGAAACATATATAAATTTTGTTCTTAATTCCCAGGAATGTCCAGTGATAATTGGAGCAGATTGTATTATAACATAACCCCCATCTTTATGTCACTGTTAGTTAGTTTCAAGAGAAGAGCCAAGATCAAGCAGTAGTTATCCTTCAATCCTGGTGAAAGAAAAGAAAGATATGGTCAAATATTTTCTATTTATAGTTAAAATAGCCCACATCACAGAATTTAATATTTTATATTTTCCATGAAGCAATCTGAACTTAATTACTGTTGTTATCTAGACAGATACAATCTTTTTCTTTAATCTTCTCAGAAGACATCCAAATAATTATTATTCTGAAGCAAATTTCAACATTCACATGCATATAAAAGATCTTGTGTTTTACTTTTCTTGTTGGCATGAATGTTTATGTTAACATATATGTTAACATAATATATTAACATTTAGAACTATTAGCTATTGTTCCAAAACAATGCCTTCAGAACTAGTTTATTATTATTATTATTATTATTTTTAAGCTAGGGTCTCACTCTGGCCCAGGCAGACCTGGAATTAACTATGCAGTCTCAGGGTGGCCTCAAACTCACTGCAATCCTCCTACCTCTGCCTCCCAAGTGCTGGGATTAAAGGCATGTGCCACCATGCCAGGTTTTATTTTATTATTATTTTTTTTTTTTATTCAAGGCTGTGTCCAGTAAAATTGTGTTATACATAGGATCTGTAGATAGTCTTGGGTTTTCATATTATTGTCTTCTACTTGTATGAAATGACTTTCATAGTTGTGTAATTATTTGCTATGTTTGAGAACATAAGAAAACTGACCTTAATTAATATTGTATGATTGATTTTCAGCCAAATATTGTGTTACCCTTTTTACTAAAATTTTATTATGTTTCCGAATCTCACACAGTCTGGCATATGCATCTTGGAGAATTTAGTAGAAGATTAATTAATCAAGGCCTTATTAGATTAAGGCCTTATTGGATTCATCTTCCAAATTCTCTAAAGGTTAGGCAGGTAAATTAAATTAAATTGACCATAGTACTACTTTGGTCTCTTTGTATGTGTATATGTATGTGTGTATGCACATGTGTGTAGGAGCACATGTGTGGCTGGCAGCCATTCATATGTGACAGTCTGTATGTTGAGGTCAGAGGTCAGTGTTGGTGTCTTGCACAATCACTTTCCATTTATTCCTTGAGACAAGTCACTCACTAAACCTAGATGAGCTAGCCAATGAGCTCCAGGGATTCCTTGTCTTTGTCAGAGCTGGGATGATAGGGTCATACCACTATTCCAGCATACGAGTGGTAGGGATCCAAACTCAGACCATCTAGTTTATGTGACAATCATTTTACCCACTCAATCATTTGCCCAATCTATGAATAAATTTTTCTACCCATTAATAACTTATATAGCTTGATTTTTTTCCTGATTTTTGTTTGGAAAACATATTTTATAAGATAAAAAATCATAATTGATTTAGTCATTTACTGTAACTGAAAATATTAAATCATAGAAATCAGAAACCCCATGAGACATCATATATAGTTATGTAATTTAGCTTTATTATTATGGCTTAAGTGAATATTCTATTATAGTTTATACTTTATATTTTGTTTAATACTGGCAACAAATTCCTAACAATAAAATTCATTCTGCAATCAATTCAAATTATATAGTGTTGAAAAACAGCAGGAAAAGCACAATAACTTGTTTCTTACTGGACTACCCGTGACTCCTTGCTCTGCTACATGCTTATTTACTTAAATTCTTGTATTTTCTAAACAGTCTAGTGGAGGTAGCAACATATGCCATATAAGCAGAATGAGGAAATATTAGTAAAATGTTTGGCATACCAAAAGAGCTAAGTATCTATTAATTTTGTTGTTCAAATACAAGTAGTATGTTATGACTGCTATCTTTTTCCTATAACATAGGACCTTCCAAACAGAAAGACTGCAAGCTATTCAGCTTGTTTCCATAACACTATTATTTTTTTTTTTTTTTTTTTAATATTTTA
Source organism: Orientallactaga sibirica (assembly GCA_036365145.1). Lineage (NCBI taxonomy): Eukaryota > Metazoa > Chordata > Mammalia > Rodentia > Dipodidae > Orientallactaga > Orientallactaga sibirica. Next base: position 14,128,358 of record JAEOAD010000017.1, read on the forward strand.
TGTGTTTATTTGCAAGGAGAGAGAGAGAGGGAAGCAGAGACCAAGAGAAAATGAGCATGCCAGGACTCTAGACACTGCTAACAAACTCCAGATGCATACACCATTTTGTGCTTCTGGCTTTATTTGGGTGTTGGGAAATTGAACTCAAGTTTTTAGGCATTGTAGGCAAGTGTCTTAACAACCAATTAATCTCTCCAGCCCTATCACATTATTCATTAGATCAAGAGTGACAAGAATGTGTCACATACACTGAACTCTTCATGGAGAAAATAAATGTTTGATTGTTGTTTGAAGTTGATTGTTTTGATTTTTTAATCTTTACAATCATTAAGACATAAATGAAAAATGTTACAACTGTGAGACAATCTAATATGCTTGGTAATAACTTCACACTAGGATGAGAGTAAAATTTATGGCTTTTGTTCCCATAGTTGGACAAAACCTTTATTTCTTTGTTCTAGCTTATATTGTTTTGTTTGTTTGTTTGTTTTGGTTTTCACTGGAGATGCTTCACTGTGTAGTCTACCTGTGTCTCTCAAGTGCTGGGTTTAAAGGTATGCACCTCCACCCCTGGCATTGTGGAGAGTGACAGAGAGCAAGAGGCATATAGAGAGGAAGAGAATGGGCCCCTGAAAACCAACTCCAGAAGCATGTGAAACCTTCTACATCTGGTTTAGGTGGGTCTTGGGTAATCAAACCTGAGTCCTTTGGTTTTGCAAGCAACACCTTAACTGCTAAGCCACCTCTCCAGCCCTACATTTGCTGCTAAAGAAGAAGAACTCAAGGATCATAGGGTTTGATAGGCATGCACAGTGTGGTAGGAAGTAGGTGAATGTCTTGTTCATGCTTATAATTGTGAATGATGTAAGTATTTTGTGAGGTAAGAAAACTAGAAAGAGAAAAAAAAAGTTGAAGAATGGAGAGGTTTAAAGAAGTGAGTTTCCAATAGGAAAAATGTTTGTAGCTTTGTCAACTTACATATGGTCCACCTGACTTGGCAGTAAATATTTTTGGGCAAAAGTAGTATTGGTTCACATGATAAGAAATTTAGACCATTGTCTAATAAATGTTTATGAGTGGTGGGGGAGATAGCTAGAGAGTGGGAGAGGATGCTAGGAGAGGGAGGGGAAGGAAGAGATAGGAAGAAAATGAAAGAATAAATAATTCACGCATTTATCTAAAATATACTTTTTTTAAAATTTTCATAGATTTTACATTATTTAAAATAAAACATAAATCTTTGTAATTATTTTAAGAAAATACTTTGGATATGTGCAAAATTAGTTTAAATGAGATATAAATGTAGAAATTAAACAGTTCTTGTATTCTTCAGCAAGAGTCATGATTAGCACTTAAATCCAGATGGATGGGGGATGAATCATCATAATCCCAAAATAATCCAATCAATATGATAATGAGTTTTACCAAAAATTCCAAACACTCACTTAGATCTTCATAGTTTCAGATATATCGGAAATTCACTTTTATTGTTGTCAGACAAATTTCATCTGTTTCAAAACATGATTTTAAAATATACATCACAATCATATACATTTAAAATCATGTTATCAGTATTACAGATAAAAGTAATTCATTTTCATTCTTGAACATTACATGTAGCTTGGGATAAAAATTAATTATTACCTACCTGTATATAGGTTATAAACTTAGCCTATGTACTTATATATTATTGAATAATATACATTATGATATATAATGTCATCTAATGTGTATTGTTTCTGCACAGATTTTTTAAAGGTTTATGGGTTTTTGCAAATAAATTTATATCAAGAAGCAATCTCAACAATTATTTTATGGACATGAATCTTGTTAATGTCTACTAAATACCCATTTTTAACTAGCAAGAAATTTCAATATTTATTGCTTTTGGTATTTGGAAAATAGAACTATAGAAATAGAACTTTTAACTATGTAGGATATTATGAGTATAAAATCCTATTTTTTTTTTTTTTCTCATGCTTTTTTTTTTGGTCTTACTCCTAAACTTTTATTCTTATATTTTATGTTTCGGAAAATATTATTCATTGGCATTTTGATGTCAGTATTTTGTTACATAATCACCTATTTATTAAAATGAATTCAAAGGGTTTTTTTTTTCAATTTTCTTACAGGTAAAAATGAATATATTTATTAGTTTATAAATCTTTATTTTTAAATCAGAACCTAAAATGGTTTCTAATCCTACTTCTGTAATATACTCATAAGTATTTACGTCAGTTTTACTTGCAAATGTCCTAGCACAACCTTGGGCACATATCAACTTTATTAATTTTGTTATTGGCAGTTATATTAGAAGCACATTTTTCACTCAATGATTGGCATATTATTAACTCAGTCCAATAAAAAACAAATCAGTTGGGCTGGAGAGATGGCTTAGCGGTTAAGGCGCCTGCCTGCTAAGCCTAAGAACCCGGTTCTAATCTCCAGGTTCCACGTTTAGCCAGATGCAAAGTGACGCAAAGGTGCAATGCCGAACTTGACCACAAGGTGGCACATACATCTGGATTTCGTTCACAGAAGCTGAGAGACTGCTGGCGCGCCCATTTCTATCTGTGTCCCTCTCCCTCTCTGTCTGTCTCTCTCTGTGTCTCTCTCCAAAAATAAATAAAATAATAAAAATTTTTAAAAATCAGTTAATATAATTAAAAATAAGTGAAGAATTAGTATATATACAGAAGTGACTCAAGTGTACAATTATCTTCATGTGTGTCTAGATGAGCAATTGACCTCTGTTAGTAAGTAGGATGCTCCTGAGTACTTGAGGGAACGATGGTCACAAGCCTGCATCCTTCACGAATCCACATCAATGTGTGAAAATTTTCAAGGAAATGTTGCAAGTATAACTTCAGTAGAACATTTGCAAATATCTTAGTTTGTTTGATAAATATTTTAAAAATATTTAAAAAGATATCTTATAAACATGATTTCAAAAGATGTGAAAACTTGGCCTACCATTGAAAAGCACTGCTATTACCATGTGTTAACATTTTTTAAAAAAATTTGCAACATTCCACTTCTCAATGCAAAGAGGCAATATGTTCATAGAACTGATCAGAGGCAATAGAAATAAAAGTCAAATAGTTATGCTTCCTAAAATTGTACCTAAGCTGTTTTAAATGGTTCTCTACCAATAATTGAAGAAAATGTTTCTAATATCTTATATGAGGATAGGGATGATAGATGAGATAATAGACATGTAGTATTGTTCCTATTAATCATTTCACTATATAGGTCTGTATGTTTCAAGATGCTAACTTTATACAATAAAAGTCAGGTTTTAAAAATTTTATTTATTTATTTATTTTTGCACAAGGCAATAAGACAGAATTTATTACAGGATTTATTTCATTTAGCAGCCAGATTTGTGTGTTACTTTTCAGTATTCAGAATTCTAGAAAGCAGAATCACTCAATGAAATGTTTAGAGGTGGGTGGCCTTGGAGTGGCGATTCAGTGCCTGTGCTTTCCTCTGAGCAAAGATCCTGTCTTCAGTAACCCCACTTATCTCCCTTAAATAATATTGGACACACATAACAATGTGGGCTCCTTTGAACTATTTCCTGTGTTAATAAGCTTCCTTGACTTATATTTAATACATTTAATTTTATTAATTTAATATATATTTGGTGATATTTACAAATTACAATACAATGTGCAAAGTTCATTAATTATAAGTCTCTTTTTGTTCTGTAAATAAATTTTGTTGAACAAAAAAAAAAAAAAAAGAAAGAAAAGAAAAGAAATACCTTACAGTGTCTTGGGAAGTGCTTGGGACATTTATTTTCAATGCAAATGATATGGTCTCCAGGCATGATGGCACAGGTCTGTGATCCCAGCATTCAGGAGGATTACCTTGAGTTCAAGGCCAGCCTGGGGCTAAAATTTGACTTTCATGTCAGGCTGGGCTACAGTGAAAACCTACCTTGAAAAGAAAGGAAAACTGTGTGACTTCATGGATCTTCCATATCAGTGAAGTTAAGGTAGTGGGCTACCTTTTATCTTAAGGCCAAAGATAGGTCCCAGGGCTGAAGGGAACAGGTAATTTCAAAACCAGTTTCTAAAAGTCTGAGGAAATCTGGTAGACAGCTTTAGGTTCACTGAGATAAACTTCCAAGCCAGACACAGCTATGGAGGAAGGGATATTTATTGAAGCTTACAGATCCAGAGGAAGTTCTATAATGGTAGAAGAAGTTGAGCCCTTCTTAAAGGCCCTGGAAGAGAGACAGAGAAAGAAGCCACAAGCCACAACCCAAAAGGTAAAAGACACAGAGCACACTTCAGGAACTCCAGGTGGGATTGGGCATGTCTTCAGATTGGAATTTCAAACCCAACACCACACCTCAAGATCTGCCCAGTGACACCTCTTCCAGCCAGGCGGCTACAAATCCAAACTAAATACTAGTAAAACACTGAATATGTTGGGTGCCATCTATTCAAACTACCAAATTCTGCTCCTGCCCCCCAATAGATTCAAAACTATCACACACTGTAAATTGTATTCAGTCCAATTTTAAAGGTTTCCACAGTCTTTACCAACTTAAGATAGTTTCAAAGTCCCAGATCTCATCTGAGATTTAAGATCGTCTCTTAGCTGTGAGTCCTGTAAAATCAAACAAGTTAAATACTTTCAACATATAAAGGCAAAGAATGAACATTTTCAACTGGTATAAGGCATAGCAAGGAAAGACTAGAACAATGCAAACTCAACCACCATCAAGCAAATATCAAATTTTGCAGTTCAAATTTAGTAACTGGCAGTCTCCAGATTTTCTAATTCCACCCCTCCAGTTGTGCAGAGTAGCCTGGGAAAATTGCCATCCTTAGCCAACAGCCTCCATGGTAACGTTACCCTTGCACAGACCTGGTATATCCAAAACAGCTTATGGTCTCCATGTAAACCATGGTCCATCTTTTAAAGGCTCTTTTGGCCTATTTATGAGGGTCATCACGCCCTGTCAATATGCCGCATCACAGCAGCAGCTCCTGGAACCCTGTGTATTTTATGACCACTCTACTCATTTTTTATGTTTTTGAAATTAATATCAGGTATGTAGGACAAAGACATATTTCTAATTCAGGGACAAAATAAACCATGACCTTGAAAAGCAGGTTTTTTTTTTTTTTTTTCCCTCCAGTCAATTATTTCCAAAAGAATTTGTATTTTTATCATAGTCTTCTCAGACATCCTCTCCATTGTTTTAATGTAAAGCAGTTGGGCCATCTATCTTAAACTTGTTAATATGTTGACAAAAGCAGTTTTAGTTACCTAAAACCAGTCTGTGTCTGTAATTTTAACTTGTTTGAGGTTTATTTAACTTAAACTCTTAAATCTCTCAGTCCAATATTTTTAATCAAGTACATCATTCCACTACAAATTTAACCTTGATTAAACTTTCCAGGCCTGGGCAAGAGAATGCAGCCAGCCTTTGTGCCAGGAATCCAGTTCCAACAAAGTCCTCTGCAGTTTTTTCTTCTGTGTATAAAGTTCATAAGCCAAGCTTCCAAATACAATTTTTGCTGTACTTAGCATCCTCAAATTTTTATCAAAATAGTCCATAAAACTGAGCTTACCACTCAGGAAGGTGTCTTTAATTGTATGTACCAAGATAATATATAGGTCTGCATGTTTCAATATGCTAACTTTATATAAAAAAAATGTCAGTTTTTAAAAGTTGGAGGAAATATAAAGACCATGAAACATCCTCAATACAATTTTTGTTGATGACAATACAAAAGTTCTTCTACTTAACTATATATATAATATACATATACATATATACTATAAATATACATAAACATTATATTTTATATTATGTGCATATATAAAATATACACATATCTTTTGTACATATGCTGTATATATATGCCTTCAGAATTTTAGAATAAGATTATAAATCCCTTCTAGGACAACCACATCTTATATCTATAACACTGTGTATTCCAAAAACGTGTGACTAAGTACAAAGAGATGGTTTAACGTTATGCTAGATAATTGCATAATTTCACACCAATTAGAAATACAATGTGAGAACCTATTTTTCTTTACGTCATGGTAAGTACTAGTTGAGGACTCTTTTGGGCTGAAGAGATGGCTTAGTGGTTAAATTGCTTGGCTACAAAGCCTAAGAACACAGGTTCGGTTCCCCAGTACCCAAGTAAGCCGATACACAAGGTGGGCAAACATCTGGAATTCCTTTGCAGTGGCTGGAGGCCCTGGCATGCTAATTCTCTCTCTGTGTGTCTCTTCCTCCTTCACTCTCTCTCTGCCCTCTCTCCAATAAATAAATAAATAAATAATAAACAAAACAAATAAAATTGTTTTTAAAATGAGGACACTTTTAGAACAGACTGCCTCTGTGGGCCTTTATCATAGTTGAGTGAAGAATCTGAGGGATAAAATGTTGGCAACTTGTTTGGGTCACAGATGAACTTGGCAGACAGTCTGAGGTTTGAACACAGGTAGTTCTTTTTCATAAATTTTCAACAACAAACAAGTATGTTTGTAAATCTGAAAGTTCTGTGTTGATAGTATGATATTAAATTATTCAATTTAAATTTATTTTCTTTAAGATTCTATATTTGATATTCTTTTAAAACATATAGTACATTTGAATAATTTATTCATCATTTTATAAATAACATAATTATTATTGAAATTTTAAAAATGTAACTTTGGTAATAAAAATAGTATTTTGAACTGAGCATGGTGGCACACAACTTTAATCCCAGCACTCAGGAGGCAGAGGTAGGAGAATCTGGATCGCTGTGAGTTCAAGGACACCCTGAGACTACAAAGTGAAATCCAGGTCAGCCTGGACCAGTGTGAGACCCTACCTCGGAAAACCAAAAAAAAAAAAAAAAAAAGAATTTTTAGTTTAAATGAATTTTGCTAGTTTAAATGCAAATTTCTTAGCAAATAAAAATGCATGTGTGCTTAATAAAGATAAGTGATATTTGCTGATCCCTGGGGACTTATACTACACCATTACATATAAGAAATAAGAAACATTCTTTTTAATTAATTTTTAATTAGTTATTTGCACTTGTTTGTTTGGGAACATTCTCCAGGAATTCTTGTTGGCTGAAAATGAACATAAGACACACTTCTTAATATATATATATTTAAATTAGAGACAGAGAATGAGCACACCAGGGATTCCAATCACTGCAAAGAGACTACAGATATTTGTGCCATCTTGTGCATCTGCTTTATGTAAGATCTGGGAATTAAACCTAGGTCCTTACAATTTGTAGGCAAGTGCCTTAGCCACTGAGCCATCTCTCCAGCCTTTGCACTGCTTTCTGAGTCCAGCTTACATGGGTGGTTTGGGAATTAATCCCAGGCTGGCTGACTTTGTAAGAGTGTGTCTTTAACCACTGAGTCATCTTCTCAATATCCAAGAAGCATTCTTAACTTATGAAAATGAACTATAAAAACGTTGATATACTGCTGGGGATGGTTGCACATCCTTTTAATTTCAGCATTTGGGAGGCAGAGGTATGAGGATCACCATGAGTTTGAGGCTACCCTGAGACTACGTAGTGAATTCCAGGCCTACAAGGGCTGGAGCAAAACCCTACCTAAAAATAAATAAATAAATAAATAAATAAATAAATAAATAAATAAACAAATAAATAAAATAACTTTGATATAGTTTCCACATAAGAAAAACATCATGTAAAAATTTCTTTTCCTTAGCAGATTTGGAACTCATGAGTTGATGTATTTGACAATGTTATGTTTACAAAATAAAAAAAGACCAGAATCTCCCAGCATATGATCTTAAGTCATCCTATTGTACTTTCTTAGATTTCTTGAAAAAATATTTTTTTAATATTTTATTTTTATTTATTTATTAACTTGAGAGAGAGAGATACTGAAATAGGCAGGTAGAGAGAGAGAGAATGGGTGCGCCAGGGCCACCAGCCACTGTAAACAAACTCCAGATGCATGCACCCCCTTATGCATCTGGCTTACGTGGGTCCTGGAGAATCTAGCCTTGAACCGGGATCCTTAGGCTTCACAGGCAAGCGTTTAACCACTGAGCCATCTCTCCAGCCCCTGAAAAAATATTTTTAAATGTTTTTACATGTAAGACTATTTATATTATTAACCAAAAAAAATCATTTCTTAATCGCTATAGAGGAATAAATTATATTATTTGGATAGTTGACAATCTTTGTGAATATAGTTCTTGTAAATTTTAGTGGGTAAGATTGTGCAACTAAGGATCCATATAATTCAGAACACACTACTAATTTGAGATAATCTATACTTTCAAAATATTTGCTGTATATGACTCATCACAACAGTTTAGAACTAAATAAACATATATGGATGTAGACAGAATGAAGAATCACTACTACCAGTATTCCTATCTGAATATCGAAGATATGCTAGCTATTATAATATATTTTACTCAATATTGTAAATTTTTAGTTATGATTTTGATGGCTAGAAATCTCACATATATTGATACTGCTGTATATTATGAATATTACCTTTTTAAATAATGAGAACAGAAAATTGAATTCAAATGTTTCTAGAATGTTTTTGTAACACTTTTCCATTGTACCAACAGTTTTATATCTACTTATTTATAGCATACCACTTTGGAACTTTGCCTCTATTATTATAGTTATGATTGGTAGTATTATAATGCTGTTAATATCAAAGATTCTGAATATTCTGTATTGTTTAGTTTATGTATGCATTTGAAGTATTTTCAAGTTTCTGTCGTGGATAAGACACAGCATATACCTGAACCTTCTAAATCAAAGGGAAATAATTTAATTATGATTTTTATACAATTACTAAAAGAAGCAGCTTCATTAAGATAATAATGAAAGGATTTCTGGGCAAATGATTTTCCCTCATTTTCTCTCCCACATCTATTTATCTGTCTGTTTATGTAATCTATCATCTATGTAGATAGATTGATTAAATGCATATGTGACACATGTGTATATGTATACTTAAATACTAATGCATGTTTAATGTACTAGATTTTCTGTTTTTTTTTTTTTGTTTTGTTTTGTTTTTTTTTAAAGGTAGGGTATCACTGTAGCTCAGGCTGTCCTGGAATTCGCTATATAGTCTCAGGATGGCCTCGAACTCATGGTGATCCTCCTAAGTCAGCCTCCTGAGTGCTGGGATTGAAGGTATGCAACACCATGCCCAGCTAGTGTACTAGATTTATGTTGAATTTATCTACATTATAGAGGAACTATAATTTTAATTCATTTCAAATGTATTTCTCAATGTAACTATAAGATAAAAATTATACATAAATAGTTAAATTTAATATTTAATGTTCATATTAATGTTAAAATTGATACTTGGTTAAATATTTAGACATAAATTTGATGGTATACATTTTATATGTCAGTTAAGGAGAAGAATGAAAATTAGCTGAAACTTCTCAGCCTTGCTCATAGATTTCATGAATGCTTCTTTGGCTGACATTGTTTCAACACAACTTCTTATAATCTGTTATCATAGAAAATGTTATCATAGAAAAATGGGTATGTACTATAAAAGATATATATCTCTGAAAAAAACTAAGTCATTTTGTTTGATTTAAAGTGATGATATTAGACTGAAATGAAAGAAAAGTTTGCCATCTCAACACCTTGACTGATGGAAAAGACCCATGGCAGAGCTAACGAATTGCTTGTGTATTCTGTCTAGGTGTTGAAGGAAAGCTAAGAGAATGACGGCTCTAAACGCGCAGAGGAAGCATGATATGGCGGAGCAGAGCTGGTGCTGAATTGTTCTCTCTGATGGCTCTATGGGAGTGGATAGCCCTGAGTCTTCATTGCTGGGTTTTAGCGGTTGCTGCTGTCTCTGATCAGCATGCCACAAGCCCTTTCGACTGGCTTCTCTCTGACAAGGGACCCTTCCATCGCTCACAAGAATATACAGATTTTGTGGACAGAAGCCGTCAGGGATTTAGCACAAGATACAAGATATACAGGTATGAAGCCAATGGGCAGCAATGTAGATATGTCATTCTCGTGGGTTGTGAGTGACGGCTTCTTCAAGGGAGAGTTTCAGAATGATTGCCACGGTTATGTGCCACAGTGCTATTTTCTTTCTATTTTAAAATATTTCTTGTGGGTGTGATGTCATCTGAGAATACAATAGGTACTCACTTGTATATTTCTTCCAAATTTGAGAATGGTATATTGACTTAATGTTCACTGAGGCTGGATTCATTATAGAACAAAATATTTTTTAAAATGATTGTTCTTGAGTCATTTTTGGTCATATCAGGCTATGTTACTTTTCTCAGCCTAATTGGAAAAAAAAAAAATTCTCTACATCATTGAGGAATTTTTCCAGTTCATTCTATTTTTTTCTAAATTATAACTGGACATTAAAAAGCTGGGGGAAGGCACAATGGAATGAAGAAAAAGTAATATCAGACAAAGATAGCATTCTAGCAAACACCACAGCAAAGGAGGTAGTTAAAATGTATGATTTTTAACTTTTATTATTACTTTATGTTTTAGATCTAAGAGAGTTTTACAAAATAAGTCTTATATTAAAGCAAACAAAAATCTTCCTGCTTCCCCAAAGCCCATTGGACCCATTAAACAGAGGAGCATACAAGTGGCCACCTGAATAAATTAGGCTATATTGATCTGTACCATAAAGAATATTTAATGCAGTTATTTCTGGATTGTTTCTCAGTAGTAAAAGGTTACTGTTCCCGATTACTATGTTAGCATTTATCAAGAAGCAGGGTTTTTTTTTTTTTTTGTGTTTTGAGATTATGCAGATATTGTTATACAAATATTTTATTATATGCAGTACATACAGCAGAGGGCACTGTGTTTTACGTCTGTATGGAGTATGCATCATTATGAGAAATGTCCAATTCCTATCTGGCACTGAGGATCACAGAAGATACTAAGTAAGCTGAAGATATTCTAGTTAGTGTAGTGCTTTGTTCAATTAAGAAACTCAATACAAAGCACTATCATAGCTAAAAATATTCAAGGTCCTTTATTCTAAATTTCTTTTTATGTTTGTTTGTTTTGATTTTTTTCTATGTAGGGTCTCACTCTAGCCCAGGCTGACCTGTAAATCACTATGTCATCTCAAGGTGGCCTTACACTCATGGTGATCCTCCTACCTCTGCCTCCCAAGTGCTGGGATTAAAGGTGTGTGTCACCACGCCCAGCTCTAATTTTCTTAATGGAATAGTTTTGTTTTCCTATCTAAATTCATCAGAAACAGATGTTATATTATGTGTTTGTATGTTTAGGTAGGTTTTCTTCACTAACTCATTGAAGCAACTTGAATTGAAAATTATGTGATTGTCTTATATTTTAATTCTGCATTAGTATTTTTAACAGTCAGATTGACTCCTGTAAGAGCACACTTTCATGATGTGGTGACTCCCTGTCTAGAAGTATGAGATATAGTTGGAGTCCTTATCAAAAGATCTGAGTTGTAGTCATGTGTGCAATTGTGGTGATTTGGTTTATCAGTCATTCAGGTATGAACAGCATACGGCATACAAACCTCCATAGGTTTCTCGAGGTTCTGGGATAAGTAAGAGACATTGTAAATATTGAAAAGTAATAAAAGAAAAAAAACATGCTCTGAAATCCCTTGCCAGGCACATATATGCTGCTTGATCTTTATGGAATTGGTTCTTAAAGAGTTTATTATCTATGTTCTTAATCATTCCTATGTCTTCACCTCCATCGTTTGAACAAACATGTTTGGATATTAAGTGTACTTATGAACAAAGGATTAACACATCCTTTCCTCCTTCTGAAACAGATAATTACTTGTAAAGACTTCTAAACCTTTTTCCCAATGATATCATACATGGTAGTTTATATCAAATTAATAGTACAGCGTATTAGAGCATTGTAAGGTATTGAAAAATAATAATTTAAAAAACAAAACAACAACAACAAAAAAAACATGCTCTGAAATCCCTTGCAAGGCACATACATACTGCTTGATCTTTATGGAATTGGTTCTTAGTGTTCATTATCTTTGTTCTTAATCATTCCTATGTCTTCACCTCCATGGTTTGAACAAACATGTTTGGATATTAAGTGTATTTAGGAACAAAGGATTAATACATCCTTTCCTCCTTCTGAAACAAATAATTACTTGAAAAGGCTTCTAAACCTTTCTCCCAATGATATCATCAATGGTAGTTTCATCTAATTAATAGTGCAGCATGTTCACTGGGAATCTATAGTGTTGATGAGGAAAGGTATTTGACTGGCCCAACTTGCATTTCATAAGTGCTGTCTTTGTTTATGATGGAGTAGATAAAAGAATTACTCAAAGAATTAATGTTATATTCTAGAAGCTAGAGAAACTCAAATCTAGGAAGTTAAATTCCTTTCTGTTTTTTTTTTTTAATTTTCATATTTTATTTACCTTCAAAGAGATATTTTAGAGAAATATTTTTAGTAAAATACAAATATGCAATTAGTAAATATGTAAGAAATAAGTGGAGAATTAATACATTGATATCTTAAGTATTTGATTTTTTATTTGAAAACTTTGCTAATGTGATGAATCAGTTTCTGCTAGGGCTTATTGCTACTGTTATAAATTCCTTTATGTGACATATTATACTGTCACAGCTCCTAAAAGTAATCAGCTCTGAAGTTAAAACATATTAAGCCTTTAAAATAATTAGGTCAAATATTTCAGTTGTCTTTCTTCAGTTCATATCTGTTTCCTGAAACATATTTTCCATTTCACTACACATACAGAACAGCAAGTTCACAATGATTACACATCACTGGTATCAGTTAGGGATAAAATTATGCATTTTCATCTCTTTCAAAAAAGGTACATTTTTGTCAAATGAAAGAGCTTAGATCCACATTTTTTAAATTAATATATGTAAAGTACATTTACATCTCACTGTCAAAGCTGTAAAATGGCATGATGCTGAGTTATTGGTATTTCACTGAACTGGAAGACATAGAATGGATTATTGGCACTTCTATTGTTATTCACATGTTAAAAGAAGAATTAAAAATTGTTTATTTATTTTTCAGGGGAGGAAGGGAGAAACAGAAGGAGGGATGGAGGGAAGAGGGAAGAAGGGAGATTGAGAGAAAGAAAGAAAGATTTGGCACTTAGCATGTCAAGGCTTCTTGCCATTGCAAATGAACTTTAGATGTATGCATAACTTTGTGATCCTGGCTTTACATGGGCACCTGGAAATTGAACCCAGGCCAGTAGGATTTGCAAGCAATTGCCTTTAATCACTGAGCCATCTCCCCAGCAAAAACTGAGTTTTGAATTACTGTTGCCTCTTAGCTATAGATTGATCATACAACTAATGAATGGAGCATTTAAAATTTCACTGGAAATTATGTTAATAAGCTATTCTTAGAGAAATGTTGACAACTGAAGCATAGGGCAGGCATACTCAACTTTCCTTGATAAATAGGAGCCAGTGAGTGTTGTTCCCTTGTAGAAGCTCTGGTAGCAATGAACAAACCAGTATATGCTTGATTTTCTTCAGGTTGTTCAAATACTCATCCTTTCAGTAATTTATGGGAGCTCAGGACAGGGAATCATTTCAATGAAACAAACTTTGCAGTTGTTCTACTACATTTATGGATTCTAATCTCATACCCTGAGTAAGTTTTCTTCACATAAAAGAAATATTTAACATAGTTAAGTCTCCATGTTCATATTCAGTGACACAGAATACAAATATATTCTTTTTTTCCTAAACTTTTTCCATTTTCTTAAGCTTTCTATGCAAATAAATGAAAAGTATATAGCAGATACATATTACTACAATTATTTTGCATTCTCCAGTCAAAGACTCTACCACTAAAGTCTAACCCAACACTATCTTTTTTTCCCATAGGATTTTAAAGAGGGCTCTAAACTTGAGTTAGGATAGAAATCAATGACAATAAATGTTCTGCATTATTGATTGTTGTAGTTATTTTGCTTAAAATGAATTTTAAAACAAACATTAGCTAAACCATTAATGAATATGAACTTGAATTTTTTGTTCCTGAGTTTTAATGCCAATAAAGCAAAACTACTTAGAAGAGAATAGCTTTACATCATTGTCTTGGTTATTTTAAAGTAGATAATTTTTGTTTTGATATGGACTATTTGGAAGGGCTCTATGAAGGCTTTGATTGTTATAAAGCAAAAAAAAAAAATACTTGAAAGGAATCAGATTGCTTAGAAACCTAGAAAATATGCAGACCATATATATATATATATATATATATGGCTCATTCATATGTGGCAGAATTATGCACAAGTAGTTAATTGTGAGAAGGGGTTACTTTGTGGAGAATGATTTCTTAAATATGAATATTCATGGGGTAAAAGCAGAAATATGACACCTTCCTTACACCAAGTTCTTAAATCTAATTTTGTATGAAATTAAAATTTTCAGAGGAAGGCAAAACGATTATCTCAAGAAGAGTAATTATTACAGTGTCTTCCTGATATTGGAAACTTAAGTATTTTGGAATGATATGATTAGGGACTGGAGAGATGGCTTAGTGGTTAGGTGCTTGCCTGTGAAGCCTAAGAACCCTAGTTCAAGGCTTGATTCCCCAGTACCACGTAAGCCAGATGCCCAAGGTGATGCATGCATCTGGAGTTTATTTGCAGTGGCTGGGGACCCTGGTACACCCATTTTTTTCTCTCTCTGTCTCCATCTTTCTGCCTCTTTCTCTGTCTGTTGTTCTCAAAGAAATAAAAATAAAATATATAATTTTTTTTTAAATTGTGATCAATTCAGGTGTGCTGACATTAACATGGAAATACTGACAAACAACATCACAGCTTAATCTCTAAAATAGAAGGGCAAATGAAGACAACACAACTATTCAAGTGGAATTAAATTCCTATTTTAAATAAATATGCCTAAAGATGGTTAGTACCATTTAAAGACAAAAAATGAGTAGGAACCAAGTCAAGATTGTTGTGATTTATAAGGAGGGGGAAACAAGTTGTTTGAAGAAAGAGAATGAGAGAGATTTTCTAAGGCAATGGGGAAGATTATTATGATGCTCTCCCTTGGACTCAGGGAACTTCAATGAAGAGGGGTGGAAAGAATCTAATGAGGGAAGAAGGGAACTGGTGTTACAGGATGCTGTCGTCTGTATAAGACAAGTCTGCTGCACTGAGAAACTCATAGCAGTCTGATCCTGACAATATGTCATTATTGATGACAGAGCTGTGCATGAGGCTTCACACAACCAGAATAAGTAATGAGAATGGATGACTGCTGGAATAGGAAGAGTCATGTCCTTTACTGGTATAGCCACTGGTGGGCTGTCCATTCTCCAGCTACTAGCTTCCTTTTTTGATCACATAAACAACCCTAAATCAACTCTGTGGGTCAAACACACACACAACAACAACAACAACAACAACAACAACAACAACAACACATGAAAGAAGTATGGGGAATCTAATGAAAAGTAAGGTTTTAAGCCAGGCGTGGTGGCGCACCCCTTTAATCCGAGGCAGAGGTAAGATTGCCATGAGCTCGAGGCCACCCTGAGACTACATAGTTAATTCAAGGTCAGACCACAGTGAGACCCTACCTTGATAAACAAAACAAAACAAAGCAAAAGTAAGGTTTTAGTAGAGGGGGGAGGGAGAAGAAGGAAGTTTATTGGGGAAAGGAGGGTCAAAATTGCATGTATAAAACTGTCAAAAATTTTTTAAAAAGTTAATTAAATAAATATTATAAGCTTTTCATCAAAATGCTACTGTTCTCAAGTTAAGTAGGTTAATTCATTTATAATGTCTTCAAATTCTCTATAATTTTTCCACATATACACACATGGTACGTAGACTTTTAAACCTTACTACTCTGAATAGAAATTTTCAGTTTTTTGAGTGTTATATACCCCATTACACTTTTGTACTTAGAGCTTACTTAATACATGACAAAAATTTTATTTTTTACTTGTTCTTTACACAGATGGTTTACTATAACATCCTATTGATTGTACTTTGAATACTCTAAATAAATAAATACTAAAAGGATTTAAAACAAAATAAGAGACAAGTGGTAAAAATAAAAACATATTATATGTATTTGTGGACATAAGTGAGAATTTGTATTCAATGTACATTTTATCACAATTATAATGAAAAGATATAGGGGGCCCAATAAATAAGTTACTCCTTCTTAGGCAGAAACTAGCCCAATATTTGAGAAACACATCCATTGCAATAATTTCTCACACATATAGGTGGGTTTGGCTCAGTAATCAGTCCTTCCTACTAAATTTCTATCTTTGTTTTCAGTTATTAGGAGAAAAAAAATTTTTTTGACTCCAAGTTGTGAAATGATTTTGTGTGTGACAGAATGTACACAAATATTCTTCACTAGAATTGTGCCTAAAGCAAGCATTTATGGATGCCATAAATAATAAAATGTTGAACATAATATTAAAGAATTTATTTAGGATTTTATAGACTTTAAATAAAAACTATGTAGATTCTATCTTTAAAAAATAACTTCTAAGTAGACATCCCAATATAAGCAATTTTAAGTTCCCTACTCATAGGCCTTTTCCATTTCTAGGAACCCCTCTCCTTCCTCCTCTTAGGCAGGAGCTCTATACTCTTTTCTCTTTCTCTTAAGTGTTTTATGGGCTATAATACCTGTAATAGCATCTTCCCAAACATCAAAACAAACAAAATTTTGTACTAAAAATCTTTAGGGAAAGAGAAATGTTAGCTGATAACAACACTGAAAATTAAGGTTTGTTCCCAAGCACAAGACTTCATGGGCAGAAGGTTGATAGCTGTGCCATTCTGCCATCACCAAACATCTTAATACTCATGACAGGCTTAGCTCAACAGTCTGAACAAGGGTAGCATTTGCTTTACATTCAACAGGGAGTTTTGTGTTCCTTACCAGTGAGCTTCAGATAGACAAGTAGAGTGGCTCCTCACTCAAGTGATGTCAGCCTCTCTTTGATGCAGACTCTACTTTGTTGTAAATGTAAACCCCTTTTTTCTTTATGTTTGTTGATGATGTGTCACAAGAATAAAATGATAGAGAGTTGCCCAAGAAATATTCCCCAGGCAATGTTTGTGACATATTTAGCAAAAAAAAAAAAAAAAAAAAAAAAAAAAAAAAAAAAAAAAAAAAAAAACTGTATTATGTGTTTTGATTCTCCTTTCCAATTACTAACCAGGTTCATTCAGGGTTATATAGTTCCTCTTATTTGTTAAATTGGAAAATATGGGAGGAAATATGTAAGTATTAAAATTGATGACAAGGACATTCAAAAGTAACAGAAACAAATGCCGTTAATGAAAATTTGCATGGAACATCTTGTTCTGATTGTCAGTAAGACAAACATCACTTATTTGATATTTCATCCATGCAATGATAATTAAGTCTAAACTACCACACATTAGTGCACCTCCAGCAAACCAAACTGTGAGTGGGAAAAGGGAACCCATTCTCTGTGATTCTCAACAAAATCTAGGTATTGACAATGTCTTTTATTCCACATGTCATAAATAAAATAAAACTCTACTAGCATAGTTTATTTCTAGTGTGAAACAATAATAGCAACATCTTGCTTACATAAGGAAGAAAAGAAAAAATAGTTTTAAATAGTAAAAAAGAAAATATATATATATAGAATGATCTTGAAATCCAGTAGAAAAGTTTATCAGTTTTCATCCTGTATCTATTAATACATATGTGCCTAAATATTAAGCACATGTTCATAAACTTGAAAGACACATGCATGCTTGAAACCTTGAAGATTGTATGGAATTGTAACATCTGTAGAAACAGAAGCAGAGATGATGAAAAGAATAATTTGTAAACACAAAAGAGTTGGCTAATATAGAAAAATAATGCAAATGAAATAAGAAAAGGAATACTAAATTACTGCACTTATAGTTATGGGTGAAATTGTGACTTGTGGAATTGCATGGGGCTGTTAAATACTTACCTTGGATGAAACTATATTTCACATGGTACACACTGATTATTTTAACTCTTGAGTCTATACATAGAGTAAGGGTTAGTTTAAAGGTTGAGGAAAAAAATTATAAAAATAAATATGTGGGGGCTGGAGAAATGATTTAGCACTTAAAGCACTTGCCTGTGAAACCAAAGGACCCAGGTCCAATTCTCCAGTACCCACTTAAGCACAAGGTAGCACATGCTTTTGGAGATTGTTTGCAATGTCTGCAGGTCCTGGCATGCCCATTATCTCCAAGTATCTGCCTCTTCCTCCCTCTCTCTCTCTCTCTGTCTCTTTCTCAAATAATTAAATAAATAAATAAAATTAAAAAAAAAAAAAAAAAAAAAAAAAAACAGGGCTGGAGAGATGGCCTGGCTGTTAAGGTGCCTTCCTGACAAGTCTAAGAAGGCTGGCTCCAATCTCTAGGCCTCACCTATTTAGCTAGACGCAAAGTGACACAAGGGTGCAATGCCACACTTGCCCACAAGGGCGGCATGCTTCTGCAGTTCCTTCACAGCTGCTGAGAGGCCTCTGATGCACCCTTTCTTTCTCTCTCTAACTCTATCTATCTATCTCAAATAAAAAAATAAAAATAAAAAAATATGCATTTATAACATTGAAAGTTAAAAAAATCTAAGTTTATGTTATTGCAAACTTTTAAAGCAACTGCTTATATATAAAAAAGACATTATATGAGCTGGAGAGATAACTTAGTGGTTCAGGTGCTTGCCTGAAAAGCCAAAAGATCCAGGTTTGATTCTCCAGGACCCACATGCACACATGTATGGAGGTTATGGAAGAGGCACAGGTGTCATCCTCAGGTATATGATTAAATTAGTTTTGACAGAGGGCCTCTCATTGATCTGAAGTCCACCAATTTGGGTATCCTGTCTGGTCAATGAGCTCCAGGGGTGCGCTTGCCTCTTCTTCCCCAGGGCTGGGATTACAGGTGCATGCTACCCTTCCTGGCATTTGCATGGGTGCTAGGAGTTAAGTTCAGGTCCTTATGCATATGAGGAAAGCACTTCACCAACTGAGCCCTCCTTAACCTCGGATACTCTTCTTTTTAAATATCCATTGATCACATATATGTTCTGTATACAAAATACCTTGTACTCAATTACAACACAAGAAAAATGTCAACACATTAAATTCAAAATATTCCTACATTTTAGAGTACTCAAAACTCTTACTATACAACCGATAATTATTAGTATACAGAATGTAAATTTAAGAAATTGAACCAGGTGTGATGGCACACATCTTTAATCTCAGTATTTGGGAGGCAGAAGCAGGAGGATTACTGTGAGTTTGAGGCCAATAAAACATTTAATTTCAAAGAACATTCAATATTACATTAAGTAATAATTAGACTGGTTGACATTTGTTTTCCTCTCATATACCTGAATATATTTCACTTAAAAACCCTGATTATTCTTCTTAAACATGAGTGACTTAAAAGCAGGACTTTTCCATCTTTTGGTTGTATTTGTTTTGTTTTGTTTCAGTCTTCTATCCTTCACATTCCCTGAGAAAGCCAGTTGCTTATGCATTCAAAGCATCAGCTTTACATTTGGGTCTGCCTTACCTAACAGCTGAAGCTCATGCCATTGAAATAGCTCCTTTAATTCTATGCAAGGTGGCCTAGTTTTGTCCTTCCTTCTGTTGGCTGACAATAGCTGTGTAAAGTCTAACTTATAACACATTTCTTAGACTGTGGCATTACTGTTTATGAAATTAAAGATTCAGTTGATCTCTCAATATCTTATAAAATATAAAATTCACTCTTCCTAAACCAAAAGTAAATGGAAAGATATCATAACAAACAGACAAGATATGAACAAAAGTCATCTCTGGTTCTTTATGTATGCACTTGACTGTATTTTTTGCAAGTATTTCATGTTGATTCAATAGTAATAGTAATAATAATAATATAACTTATAAATTTCCTGTGTTCATGTATGTTTGTATATAAATTCATTACTTCTCTCCCCCTGATCAGTCCAAGTCTATTCTGTTTCTCAATTCTTATATTTCACACTCAGTAGTCTGATGGAATCTACTTACCTACTTTGTTGAATTACTCTAAATCAGTCCATTAGTTTGTTAGGATTCTTCACAGTGCAGTGGTAAAGAATGTTCTCGATAGTAGTTTTATATTTAAGTAACTAAAATTATTTGAATACCTCTCTTCATCAGTTTTAGTAACATATCTAGCATTGTGTTTCAACCATATAATTGACTTCATATTTTGCTATTTAATCTAGATTCACAATTTGGATATTCATATGAACACAGCTTTTAATATATTCCAGCTATTACTAGATATTTTTAGTGGGAAAATGATAAAATATCAATTGAACAGTTTTGAGTTTTGAGATTATAAATTAATTTCAGAAAAGCCATTTTGTAATGTAAAATATAAATAATGTCACAAATGTATATATATAAGAAAATCTTTTCATTTTATTTTAAAAATATTTTAAAATTTATTTTATTTATATATTTAAGAGAGAGAGAGAGGCAGAGACAGTGAGAGAAATATGCAGGATGAGAAAGAAAGAGAGGGAGAGAGAGAGAGAGAATGGGCACACTAGGGCCTCCAGCCACTGCAAATGAACTCCAGATGCATGTGCCCACTTGTACATCTGGCTTACATGGATCTTGGGGAATTGAACCTGGGTAAACATTAAGCCATCTCTCCAGCCGAGAAAATGCTTTTCAAATAACTACTTGTATTTAAACAATAATTTCTACACTAGTAATATATTCATAATTGCTGTTGTTGAAATGTGGACTGAACAGAACTGATAGGGTGATTACAGAGTAGAAATTTATAATCATAATTTTCACATTAAAAATCCTCTGATTATTTTTTATGTTTCTAGTGGCATCTTACCCTCACTCTTCACAGTCATTATATTTGTGGTCCTCATGCAAGTAAAGTTGCCAAAATGATTATGATGTTCTTGGGCTTAAAAATTGCCATATTGTATATTATTTTTGGGCCTTATTCCACAATACAAAGTTCAAAGCCAACGAATAAAACCTTAAGAAAGAATACTTTAAAAGTATGCCTTGATTTCGTTGTGTTTGTGTTTGTGTTTGTCAGTGTGAGAGTATTTGAATGGATGTTTGAAAAACAACAAAAAAAATATTTTTAAAATTTATTCCTCTGCCAACATAGAGAATGGGTGTGCCAGACACAAGCACTACTTTATGCATCTGGCTTTATGTGAGCACTAGGAATTGAACCCTCAGACTTTGAAAACAAGTGGCTTTAACACCTGAGCCATCTCTCCAGACCTTGAATGGACTTTTTTTTTTTTTTTTTTTTTTTTTTTTTTTTTTTTTTTTTTTTTTTTTTTTTAACAGGTAGGGTCTTGCTCTAACCCAGGATACCTCTGGCTCCCAAGTGCTGGAATTAAAGGCATGTATGTGCCACCATGCCCAGCACAAATGTGTAGCCCAGGCTGGCCTTGAACTCCTGATCCTCATGCCTCTTCCTCTTCTGCAATATCCTACTGGTATGTGCCACCACAACCAGAATAAGTGGACCTTAAAAAGAAAAAGTTAAGCCGGGGCGTGGTGGCGCATGCCTTTAATCCCAGCACTCGGGAGGCAGAGGTAGGAGGATTGCTGAGAGTTCGAGGCCACCCTGAGACTACATAGTTAATTCCAGGTCAGCCTGGACCAGAGTGAGACCCTACCTCGCAAAACCAAAAAAAAAAAAAAAAAAAAAAAAAGAAAAAGTTATTCAGATTATGTTTCTTATTGCAAGTAAGAAAAGATGCTATAATTATATTATTATATTGATTTTACCTTTATGTACAAAAAAATTTAATTGAGTGTCCTTTAATTGATTTGGTTAAATAATCAGCTTATGAATATTAGTTGAGTTTAAGATAGTATTCATTTTATTTTACAAATATGTTTGTATAAGAATATAATAAAAATCTTCAAATTTTGTTTCCAAATTAAAGCTGAAACTTTACACTGAATATTCTTCTGTTATAGAGGGAGCAAGTTTTTTTTTTTTTTTTATCATTTTAAGATTACTTTTCCTATCAATTTTTTGTTGTTGTTGTTGTTGTTGTTGGTTTTTCGAGGTAGGGTCTCACTCTAGCTCAGGCTGACCTGGAATGCACTCTGTAGTCTCAGGGTGGCCTCGAACTCACGGCGATCCTCCTACCTCTGCCTCCCAAGCACTGGGATTAAAGGTGTGCACCACCACGCCCGGCTTTCCTATCAATTTTTAAAATTTCCCATTATTGTTCATAAAATTAAAATTCTATAAATTTCTTTTGGATGTAATAATTATAGAGTAACATTAATATGGCTCAGATAAAATATTTTGTCAGTGATATTGCAATATCTGTTCATAAAACTTTATGGTTAAACTAAAGTAATATAGTAATATGCAGATGTTTAGTGAGTGTGGTAGTTTAAATATATGTCCCCCAATATATTCAGTGTTTTATTAGTTATAGTTTGCATCTGCTATCACCTTGCTAGAAGCAATGTCACTGGGGGTCTTAAGGTGTGGTGATGGTTTGAGATTCCATTGTAAAGATATGCAAAGTGTGCCTAATAGGAGTTCCTGAAGTGTGCTATGGCTGTAGTTTTGCTCTGTGTGCTGTGTGGCTGGGGGCTTCTCTCTCTCTGCTTTGCCCTGTGAGAGCAGGCCGCTTCTCCTGCCATTATGGAACTTCCCCTGGATCTGTAAGCTTCAATAAAAAATATCCCTTCCTCCATAACTGTGCCTGGTCTGGAAGTTCATCTCAGCGAACCTGAAGCTGTCTGCTACAGTGAGAGTTATTATAAAAGTTTTTACAAAGCTGTGCATATATTATTTTACATTTCCCCTTTATTGATTTCCACAAAACATTACAGATCCATGTAATATCAAGCTATTTACTATATGAAGAAATTTGGAAGTATTAATAAACCATTTTATTTTTGTCTAAATGGTAATACCTAATATAGAGACATCATTTTTAAAATATATTTTATTTATTTATTTGAGAGAGGGATAGAAGAGACATGTAGATAGAGAGGGAATGGGCACACAAGACTTCTGGCCACTGGAAATGAATTCTAGATGCATGTGCCACCTTGTGTATCTGGTTTCATGTGGGTACAGGGGAATTGAACCTAGGTCATTAGGCTTTGCAGGTGTCTTTACTACAGAGACATCTCTCCAGTCCCAGAAATTAATATTTTTGTACAAAAGTATCATTAAATGGCATTAAACATTTTCTGCATGTTTGTCACTGGACATGATAAAGAAAGATTCTATAACATCTCAAAGTAGTTTATGTATTTAAACATTTGTTTGTTGTTAGGGCAAGAATTCTGTATACCACCAAGTACTACTGAGTATG
Organism: Orientallactaga sibirica; assembly: GCA_036365145.1. NCBI lineage: Eukaryota > Metazoa > Chordata > Mammalia > Rodentia > Dipodidae > Orientallactaga > Orientallactaga sibirica. Next base: position 14,151,747 of record JAEOAD010000017.1, read on the forward strand.
AATGGTGATATTTAGGGAATCTGAACTCACTGCTTTTAAAAACCTGTTTCTTGGGCTGGAGAGATGGAGGCGCCTGCCTCCTAAGCCTAAGAACCCGGTTCCAATCTCTAGGTACCACGTTTAGCCAGATGCAAAGTGATGCAAGGGCACAATGCCACACGTGCCCACAAGGGTGCGCACACATAGGGATTTTGTTCACAGCAGCTGAGAGACTGCTGGCGCGCCCATTCTCTATCTGTCTCCCTCTCCCTCTTTCTCTGTCTGTCTCTCTCTGTGTCTCTCTCTAAAAATAAAATTAAAAAAAAAAAAAAAACTGTTTCTTTTCCATCCATATGCAAAATTCCTATTTTTTCCTTTTTTTAAAGAATTGAAAGAAGAAAAGACAAAGACCGGGCCAGGGATTTGCTTCTCCTTTTTCAAACAGTGATTTCCCTGTGTGCTCACCTAAATAGATATTAGCATCTCACTAATTAAAGTGCCTCTCCTGTCAGCCTGGAATTAGCAAAGGCTCTGTTGTGCTGTGTCTTTTTATGCTGTCTTATCTTAAAGACACAACCGACTATTATCCCACAACATGAGAAAATTAGATTTAAATAAACACTCAATTAATGTTTATAAAGTTTGCCTCAGTAAAAATCCAGTCTTTCAAAGACTGAGCATTATATGAAAAGTAATTTTTCATAAAACAATGAATTTAGCACTTGTAAACACTTTTCATGTTTAAAATAAAATAGAAAGGTAATAAATTTCTTTACAATAACTTAAATATAAGAGGTCCTTTCTCATAAAATCAGAGTGTACATGATATAAAATTACCTCACAACTCATAAACTCAAAGGAATGGTCTTTGGCTAATGCTAAATCTATCCACAACTTTGTGTCAAGTAATCAGATAGTCATTTGTGAATGTTTCAATCAGCTTTGTACACACATCAATCCAGATGCTCAAGCCATGTGTAAGATAAAAGTATTGTTAAAGACATTTGTTATGAAAAACTCAAAACAATTCAAACAAGCCAAAGAAAAAATAAACAACCCAATAAAACTTAAAATAATAATAATAAAAAAAAAAACTTATCTGTTGATGACGACCCAAAGAACTGCATGTTATTTCTCTAATAGTTTTATTGAGGTAAAACTAAGGTACAGTATTTGCAGAACACAATTTGATCAGATTTCACATAGAAAATTTCTCCATGGACTCCAGAGTTCTCCTGAGTACTTTTGTTAGGTCCGTCTCCCAACATGCTCTTGTCACTCCATCATGTTCTGTGTCTTCACTGATCATCTGTGGATTAGATTCTGTAAGCAATATATACTCCCCTACTTGTTTATCTAGTGTCACTCATGTTTGATATTTAGTCCTGTCTTACATATCAATGGTTTATTCCTGTTAAAATATTTTTATTTAGACTGAGCATGGAGGTGCATGCCTTTAATTCCAGCACTCAGGAGGCAGAGAAGTAGGGATATTGCTGTGAGTTCAAGGTAGCTTGAGACTACAGGTCAGCCTGTGCTAAAGTGATAACTTACCTCAAATAAATAAATAAATAAATAAATAAATAAATAAATAAATAAAATATTTTTAAAATTTATTTCCAGGATAAACAAAGAGTAAGTGCATATGGGTGCACCAGAGCCTTTTGTTGAGGCAAATGAACTCCAGACACATGTACCACTTTGTGCATCTGGATTTACATGAGTGCTGGGGAATCAAAACCAAGCCAGCATTCTTTGAAAGCAAGTGCCTTTAATGGCTGAGTCATATCCTCAGCCCCATATATTTCTGTTTATTATTGAATTGATTTTCTTCTATAAATAATTCACACTTTGCTCATCCACTTACATATGCATGAACATGGGAATGTAGAAACATATCTTTTGAGTATTATTTTTCTCTTTACATGTAGATGTCATTAAAGGAGCCTGGTTTCAACACAATAGGTTTTTATTAAATGTTTTTTTAAATTTTTGAAAAAAAATTACTTATTTTTTGGAGAGAAATAGACAGAGAGAGAGAGAGAATGGGCACACCAGGGTCTCCAGCCACTGCAAAGAAACTCCAGATGTATGCAACACCTTGTACACCTGGCTTCGTGGGGAATCAAATCTAGGCTTACACATGAAAGCACCTGAACTTCTAAGCAATCTTTCTAGTCCTTGATATATATGTGTATTCATGTATGAGAGAGACAGTGGGTATGCCAGGGCCTCAGCCACTGAAAACAAACTCCAGATGCAGTGCCCCCTTGTGCATCTGGGTTACATGGGTACTGGGGAATCAAACCTGGGTCCTTAGGCTTTGCAGTCAAATGCCTTAACCACTAAGCAATCTCTCCAGCCCAAGATAAATATATATGTTTTAATTATTTGAGAGAGAGAGAGAGTGAGAGACAGACAGACAGACAGAGAAACAGAGAGGAAGAGGCAGAGAGAGAATGGGCACAGCAGCCTCTCAGCCACTTTGAATGAATTCCAGACATGTGTGCTCCTTGTGGGCAAGCCCAGCATTGTGCACTAGTGTCAGTTTATGTCTGGCTAAAAGTGGGACCTGGAGATTGATCGGGCATTTTAAGGCTTGGCAGGCAGGTGCCTTAACCACTAAGCCATCTCTCCAGCCCCAAGATAAATATTTTTTAAAGACTTATACTTTTTTTTTTTATTTTTTGGATCAAAAAAATGAGTGAGGAACACATGATAGCTTTTCCTTTGGCATTTTGAAATTTGATGTTCATATCAACTTTATTTTATCTGTTAATTTTTCTTCTATCTCTGACCTCATCAAATGTTTTCAAATCATAGCATAGCTCCACACTTTTTTTTATCATTAACTTACTCAAAATGTACCTGTATGCACATGCACATACATCCACACACATACTCACAAACAGACCTTATTACATAAAATAATAATCAAATGGTATACTTCTTGCCTTCCTGATGGGGAGAAACTTGTTTATTTATAAATTCATGGGTGTTTGTGTTATATAAAATGTAAAATGAAAATTTGAGACAAAACCTAAATCAGGATGTTTAGGTTATATAACAATTATAGTATACGAAATGTTTGCTTTACATACTTATGTTAATGCTCATGTAAGTATTATGGGTACTTATGAGCCATACATTTCTTTCTCTCAAGAATAAAAGAAGATAGAAAGTGGCAAATATTACCTTAATATTTATGTCTGCCCTGCATTACTTCAGTCCCTTTCTTGTCAATTCCAGAACATAAGGAAACAAAGAAAAAATCCAAAAAGTAACAGTATTAAGGATATTGAATAAAAGTAATAAATGCAAATCAGAACAACAACAACAGCAACAACATATTTCCTCAATTCTAACTTTTTGAATGACAAATAAAAGACAACAATGAATTAAAAGAAAATCCACTGGGGTTTTCTAGAATGAGAGATTAAGTGGCCCTGTGAAGGAAAAGAAGGAAACTGCACAGGAGGCTGACCCCAGTGTGCTCTTTGTTCTTGTGATCACTTGGTGGGAACACGCTGTCACTGTTAGCACCTCTGGAAAAGCGAGTTCACTCTTCCTTATCTTACCCTGATGCTCATTGGCAGGGGGGACTATATTCATTCCTGTCTATGTAGGATCTGTTTTGACTTCATGTGGCACTGCTATTCAAAATCACAAAAATGGATAGATTTAGTAAATACCCATGCTTTATAAAATTATTGCTAGATAATCATATCAATGGATTTAATATTAAATGCTTGATACTAAAAAAATATGTATAAAGGCTCCACACTAGATGTCTGATTATACTAATAATGAATTGGATTATTCAAATGTAAATTTCTAGCCAGGCATGGTGGTGCTTGTCTTTAGTCTTAGCACTGCACAGGCTGCATTAGAAGGGTCACCTTGAGTAAGAGGCCAACCTAGGGCTGCAGAGTGAGTTGCAGGTCATCTAGGACTACAATGACACCTTGCCTCCTTAAAATTAACTTTCTGTTCCTTCTAAAAGAAAATTAATTTTAGGCAAAATTTGGTCTTCTTAGATCTCTTACATCCTTTCTACGTACACATATATTCATCCACATACTTTAACATTTTGATCTAAGTTCCACTCATAAAAGCATTTTTAATTTTTTTTTATTATTTTATTTATTTTTGGAGAGAGACACAGAGAGAGACAGACAGAGAAGGAGACAGAGATGGGTGCGCCAGCAGTCTCTCAGCTGCTTTGAACGAAATCTAGATGTGTGTGCCCCCTTGTGGGCAAGTGCGGCATTGCACCCTTGCGTCACTGCATCTGGCTAAACGTGGAACCTGGAGATTGGAACCGGGTTTTTAGGCTTAGCTGGCAGGCGCTTTAACCGCTAAGCCATCTCTCCAGCCCCATAAAAGCATTTTTAACAAGCATTCTATGTCCAACATTGAAAAATACCTTCCTAGTTCCTTCAGTCATCTCATCTCAACCCATAATTAACTGTCTTTCTTATAAGACTCTTAAGAAAAAATGCACCAAATTGATTAATTTTATTACCCGCTGACAAAGAAGTAGTCTGGCTTCAAAAAGTTAACTATTTTACTATTGGAAATTTGTAGAGAAAAAGCCTTCCTTAGTATTTAGGTCAACAAAAATCTCTACCTGACAACCAGACTTGCTTTATAATACCAGTATATACCCCTTCAGATTTTATATAAACCATTGATTTGAGATAGCTCCTATTAATAAACTCCATGAAATATACTTTCTATGAATACAGGCAAAACATGACAACCATTTTGGGGATACTGTTTATTAATACCTCTAACTCATTTGGAAATGCTTTTATTAGTAGTAACTAAGGCAAAGTTTTGTTTCTATCTTGAGGCAGGCTGGCCTAGAACTCAGCCCAGTTGACTCCTCCTTTTAAGTAACAGGACATTACAATATTAAACTACCTGGAAAATTATGAGTCATTACCTCAGAGAGAATTTTACTGATTTTAATAATCTTCTATGTAGGTTGAAGTTAACCTAGAACATAAACTCATTAATTACACTTATGAGATCATGTAATAACATATGGCTTTGTTTACATAAAATTTTAGCTAACCATAGGCTTAGTTAAATATGACTTTTAAACAAAGAAAAGCAAGAAAACTATGAAATAAATAAAATGTCAACAAAAACTTTAGGAGAGACTTGTTGGACTATTTGGAATAATAAAGAAAGCAAAAGGTTTCTATAAACAATGTCTTATTTGTTTAAAACCCAAACAAAAAAGGAAATATCAGGCACAGTTCAAATTAAAATTATGAACTTATTTTTATCAAGCAATTTAAAAGTTACGTGGTTTAAAATGTGGAGTCAGGCTATCTCACTGGAACCTTGAATTGGAGATCCTACTGTCTGAGCTTCCCAAATAGCTAGGATAACAGGCCTAGATCATTTTATTGTTTATCTATTTTTTCCCCTGAAGATCTTTAAAGTACTTTTTAACCAGTTTTAAAGGAGATATTTCAACAGAATGATTTTGATCCATATCTTCAAAGACAAGGACAAGACAAATGAACACAACACCAAACACAACGTGCTGGCAATATCAGCTCTTTTGACACTGTGGTGCCATTGCCAAATGGAAACTGAACCAGAAACAGACCTCTGTTTGAAATCTCTGAATGGAGCCTGAGAGGGTGAAGGGCGGCCCTTCAAGCCCTCATCCAGGGGAATTAATTTTGCTTCCAACTTACCTATTGGACCCAGGAAAGTATGTAAAACTAGAAAACCAGGAAAAAAAAGAAAAAGAAAAAGAAAAGAAGAGTGGAAAAAGCACCGGTGGAGGTTTCTTACCCAATAAAGGAGGGTGCTGGTAGTCCTAAGCAAACGTTCCCATCAATGCCTTGCTGCCAACTCCAAAACCAGGAACATGCAGCCAGATGGAGATCTGTTGCTTGGACCGAGATTTGGAGTCCTTCCCCGGTTCAGTCACCCTACAGTTGGGAAGGGAGGTCTTGAAATGTGGATCCCAGATAAGCCCCCAAGTTGTTATGGGGTCCAGGTCACACAAGTAAGACCATCAACTCACGGAATGTTAGGCAAAGTTTTATTGGATAAAAAAGAAAGGAAAGCCGGGCATGGTGGTGCACACCTTTAATCCCAGCACTCGGGAGGCAGAGGTAGGAGGATTGCCATGAGTTTGAGGCCACCCTGAGACTACATAGCTAATTCCAGGTCAGCCTGGACCAGAGTGAGACCCTACGTTGAAAAACAAAAAAAAAAAAAAAAAGAAAAAAAAGAAAAAGAAAAAGAAAGAAAGGAAAGGAAAGGAAAAGAAGAAAGGCTGGTGCACCAGGTCTGCACCCCAGAGGTTGGGATCTAAGGATGCAACCCTGACCTGTTTGGAGTGTCAGCTTTTATTGGAAATAACCACATGTTTATAGAAGAAAAACAGATGGGAGTTAAACCACAAAGTTACTGTTAAACGGGGGAGGGCGGTATTACAAGAAATCACAAGATATTCATTACATAGATCTCATAGACAGAAATGAGGCAAGAAACAATCTATGCTATGTAATCACAAAGATCTTTGGAAACAAAGAGGTACAGGAAGGTCATGGTACATTGTCCAGAGTGGGTCATCCCATTTCTTAGATAGCATAAAACGCCTCCATTTTGCAATAAGGCCTGTGATAATGATTCCTGGAACTTCTCCTTTATCTTTCAGGAAGATTAACTTTGGGTGGTGCTATGTGTGCCTAAAGACAAGGCTGCACAGGAGGATGTTTAACCAGGCCTATTGTGTCCCTTTACATTCCATTTTCCACATATAAGTCTAAAACTAACAGTTCATATGCTCATCTAATTTTTTAGGTGTTTTTATGACTTTTTCTAAACATCTAATGCTTATGTTTAATTTTATACAGTAAACAAAGAATGATTTTACAATAATGCTTGAAATGGAAAGAGAATATCAATTTGGAGTCAGACATTGTACAGTTTTAATATTAGTCTGAAAACCTGTGAAGTGAAAAACTGTAGCTCTGAAAAAATTACCTATAAATTAATGTGGTCCATCAGTATTTGTTTCCATTTTGTTTCTACAATTATATTTTGAAAATCATAGAGAAATTGTGTTCCAAATTTTACAGAGAAATATTTTTAAATATGGACTCTACCTCAATGTATTTTATAATTTACAAAATAATTAATGGAAAGCTAATGAATGTTGTCAATTTATTTTATATGGTTATATTGAATACTAAAAATCACTGAAGGTCTAAGGGTTTATCTCAGTCATGGAGTGTTCACCTACCATGAACAAGTTCCTGAGTTAGGTTCCAAGCACTATTAAGGATAAATGAAGCAGTAAATAAATCAAGTCTTTAAATATTTTCAAAGTATAAAAGTTACTTAGACATAATAATAAGTTTTTAAACATTGACTCCACCAAAACTGCATCATGCTATCTATTATAATCAGCTTCAGGTTGCTGGGATGAATTTCAAAACCGACACAGTTTATGGGAGGAAGGGTTTTATTTGAAGCTTACAGATCCAGAGGAATTTCCACAATGGTGAAAGAGGCTGTGCCCCTTTCACAGATCCAAGCAGAGAGACATAATCTCACAGCCACCAGGAGGGACCCAGAGAGAACTCTCTTCATTCCTTAGCCTGGAATTCAGATCTGCCCCCAGTGACACTCCTCCCCTTAGCAGGTGTCAGATTGCTAGGGGCAAAAGCTACAAACTAGATTTAAAAAAATAACTGAGTCTATTAGGAGGCATACATTTAAACTACCACATTCTACCCTCTGGCTCCCAATAGACACAGTCCAACCTCAAAGGTCCCAGAGTTTGTTAACTTTAACACTGTTCCAAAATCCCAATTCTTATCTGAGATTCACTACTGTCTCTTAACTGCGAATCTGGTAAAATCAAACAGGTTACATAGTTTCAGCATATAATGGCACAGATGTTTTATTGAAGCTTGTACCTTGGATTTCTAACCACCTGGCTGGAAGATATGTCACTGGTGGCTAATTCTGGGGTCCAGCCTAAATGTATGCAGTGCTTGAGCTCTTCCCTGGGGTCCATACTGTTTGTGGTTAAGATTGTGCTTGCTTTTGGTGTTGCTGGTGGTGGATTTTCTTTCTGTGTTCAGATTTGTGAAAGGTGGTCAGCCATTTTTACCATTATGGAACTTCCCCTGGATTAATAAACTTCAAAACAAATATATCCTATTCTCCCATAAAATGTGTTTTGAAGTACATCCCAGCAACATGAAGCTGACCACAACATCTGTGATAAGGATAAAGCTGATCTTATTCAGGACAGTTCATTACAGCATTAGAGGCTTAATAGTGTTCAGAGAGGAGCAGGCACACAAACATTTATTGAAATATGATAGTTTTATTTAATGTCAATCAAACAATGTGGGAAGTGTGAAGTTTGAATTGATTAATATAAAAGTGCTTATTATAATAATATAGGAATATCGAACAGAACTAAGCAAGAATTCTCAAGCCAGTATTTTAAAGAATATTAACTAGAAACTATTATGTGGCAATATATACTGAAGTCTATATGTGCATTTAGAAGGTTCTAGAACAAAGACTAGTATATGCAAGTTATATTTCTGGATGAGATGTTCCTAGAACAAAATGTAACATGGGGCTGGGGCCTGGAGATGTAGGTTTGTGTTAGAGAGCTTCTTTCACATAAGTGCTTTCAAACCCCAGCACTGAAAAAAAAAAAAAATAGAAAAAGAAAAAAGTAGTATATTTATAAAGAGTGTGTATATATTTATATATAAGCATATATATGATAAATAATAGATAGATAGATAGATAGATAGATAGATAGATATTTGCATATAGATAATTTAAAACCCCATGACTTTGTGGTATGGTTGGAGATGGTAAAAATTCCAGTAGGGCTAAATCAGTTGTCTCAAGCCGGGCGAGGTGGCGCATGCCTTTAATCTGAGCACTCAGGAGGCAGAGGTAGGAGGATCACTCTGAGTTCAAGGCCACCCTGGGACTACATAGTGAATTCCAGGTCAGCCTGGACTAGAGTGAAGCCATACCTGAAAAAAAAAAATAAATAAACAAAATAAAAAATAAATCAGTTGTCTCAGGTCTTGAATCTGTAAGTCACACATTTAAATATTTTCACATATTCATTTGAATAAACTTGCTGAGATCACAGAGTTTAGAAATATAATAATAGGAAAACCATAATAATGTTAAAAGCCATTTATTATTATTATTAATTATTATTATTATTATTATTTTATTATTATTATTTTTCAAGGTAGGGTCACACTCTGGCTCAGGCTGACTTGGAATTCACTATGTAGTGTCAGGGTGGCCTTGAACTCATGGTGAACCGCCTACTGCTGCCTCCCGAGTTCTGGGATTAAAGGTGTGTGCCACCACACCTGGCAAAAGCCATTTTAAACAGTACTGATTATACAGAGGCTTTGAGCTATCTGAGAGGTTACTGGGGTGAAAGTGTGCTCTACAGAAAGGCAGATAGTATGCAGTGTATGTAATGTTCATTGTAATTGTCTGATTATCTGGCAATGTTACTTAAAATTATAGACTTCTGCAGAAAATATGTAGTGTTTTGTTTGTTGTTGTAGTTTCAGGACAGAGTATAAGGTCTTAGTCCTAAGATATGGTCAATGATTCCAGTACGAGCTTGCTGAAATTCTCTAGCAGTCGGCACTGTCTGAGGTCAGACCATCACATCTACTCATTCTCAGCTTGAGTCTGTTGAACAACTCATTCTTCTATTTGCTTAATATGATTTCCAACCAAATATAGTTTTCTACATTTATTTGTTAAATTGTATGGGATGGATTATTCAGATAACTTCACATAGAGGCAGAAAATTTTATTGAGGATCATTTATATTTTATTGTTTGTATGTACATGTAATGTGGAATGTGTTTATGTGTGTGTGAGGGAATGGATGATGGCGGGGGCGGGGGGGATCTTCCCAGTTTATGCGTGTTTATGTGTACCTGTGGTGTGGCAGACACTAGTATGCAGCAGGGTGCTTTTCCTTGCTGTGGCTGGAGTAGAACTTCAAGAGTCCAATTTATCACTCCTCTATACATTCTTTTTTGAGCTAGAGTCTCTTATTGCTTCTGCAGCTTACCAAGTTTTCAAGAGCTCTGGTGATTCTCCAGTCTCTGCTCTGCTATGTGACTGTGGACACAAATGTGCGTGGCCACACCCAGCTCTTTACTTGGGTCCTGGAAGTCAAACTCTAGCAGTCTCTCAGGCATCCTCGGGTTCTCATATTTGCCAAGGAAATTCTTTTACCCTCCAAGCCATCTCTCCAGCCCTTAACATCATTTCTTAATTGATCACTAAAACTAATATCTATCACTGATACTTTTAACATGTTGATAGGAAAATTTGTTTTATTATCAGGAATCATTTCAAGTTTATCCCAATAAGCTATTACTTTTTAATCGAAGGAAGTCTCAGGACTTTGGCATATTAACACAATCACATCAATTTATATCTGGAATTATGTAATTAGGGACTGCTACAGCTAAATTAATCCTTCCCCTCTTTCACCTTTAGCTAAAATCTGACCAAAATGTCAACAAAATGTAGTCATGTTTTCTCTGATTCCATGAAACCTTAATTCCTTTTTGTCTTTATCTCACTAACCAATAAATCCCTAAACTATATGCATGTGTGAAAGTTCATTTAAAACATAGAGTATAATCCTTCCTGCTAAATAAAGAGAAAAGAAGCATATGCCCAAAGTTAATTTAGGGAACTGGGTTGATGGCTCAGCAGTGAAAAGCTCTTTCTTGCAAATCCTCCAAGACCAGGTTCAATTTCTACACCACCCACATAAGGCCAGGCAAAAGGACAAACCTCTGTCATTTATTTGTGGTAGCAAGAGGCCCTGGAACAACCCCAAAATACATTCAAATAAATATTTTTTAATTAATTATATCCTAAAGGAAGAAGCAATACTTATTAGTGGATCAAAGAGAATGTCAATGAAGAGTAATAAACTGGACTGGAGAGATGGCTCAGAGGTTAAGGCTCTTGCCTACAAAGCCTAATGACCTGGGTTTGATTTCTCCAGTACCCATGTACAACCAAATGGATAAAGTGGTGCACTCATCAGGAGTTCCTTTGCAGTGACTAGAGACCCTTATGCACAATACTCTTTTACTCTCTCTGTCACCCTCTCTGTCTGTATCTCTCTGCTTTCAAATAAATAAATACATAAAAAACAATACTAAACTGAATTTACAAATAAATGAAAAATTTGTTCATTTCATGGTGAGAAGGAACATTTCCCTATGTTACCAAATCTATTTGCAATGTTTTTAGTTATATAAAACTTTCAGTCCTTTAAGAGTGTGCCAGTTAGAAATGGCATGTTCTGGGCTGGAGAGATGGCTTAGCAGTTAAGCGCTTGCATTGAAGCCTAAGGACCCTGGTTTGAGGCTCGATTCTCTGGTACCCTCCCTCATAATCCAAATGCACAAGGTGGCACATGCATCTGCAGTTCATTTGCAATGGCTGGAAGCCCTGGTGCACCCATTCTCTCTCTGTCTCTCTCTCTGCCTCTTTCTTTCTCGGTCTATCTAATGCCAATAAAAAAAAAAAAAATAAATGGCATATTCTGGCCTGGGAGGGATGGCTTAGTTGTTAAGACACTTGCTTGTGAAGCCTATGGACCCAACTTTGATTCCCCAGTGCCCACATAAGCCAGATGCACAAAGTGGCACATGCCTCTGGAGTTCATTTGCAGTGGCTGGAGGCCCTGGCACACCCATTCTCTTTGTATATCTGCCTCTTCCTCTCTCTCTTTCACACTCATTCATATATATATGGTATTAAAATGGCATATACAAAAAGCTTATTTTCTATTTTAATAAATTCACTGTTTTTATTGCTTCATAGTTATTAAATATAATATGCATAAGCGTTAATAATTCAACTTAAAATTATATATTATGTTTATGAATTGAATAACACTAAAACCTGAGGTTTTGCAATCATCCCAAGGATGAATAGCTTGAAGATGTGAGTGTTTGGTAAGTTTCAGCTTCTGAGAGCTGAATGCTTGGTGGTGGCAAGGTCATTCTCTTCTGCGTACTCATGGCCAAGGCAGGGACATTCAGAGATGGATTAAACTGGACTTCAGCATAGAAACACTAAAAAAGATTAATAACAGTAGTCTTGTAGAGACAGAAACTTTAATTCAATCCCACCTGCTACAATGGGCAGTTGAATTGCAAGCAAAAGCCGATAATTCTTATTTAAAACTGTCAGGCTTGACAAGCTCAGCTCTACCATGGTAAAAAATCATAGACAGTAAAACAAACATGGAGCCATAGCAGATTTGTGTTTCTGACGGATGGTGGACAAAGTTTCATAATCTAAAGTGTTTTTCACTTTTGTGACATGAAATATGGAATCTGAATAGCATAACTTTTAAGCAGTCTAAAGCTAAGTGAAAAAATCAGTTTGTGACAGTCAGCTGTACATTGTAGTTTTCAGGTTATGTTTTGAAAAAAAAAAAAAAAACATATTCTCTAAATACCAACCTGAAGTTCCTTATTTTCAATTGCAGTGGAATTTCATTACGGTGGTTTGAGATTAAGGAAATGTAACTGCTGCAATTTCTGTTTGAGAGCTATGTTTAGTGGGGTTTCCTGTGAATCAGTTGAATGAGACTGATAAGTTCTGCATCTATTGGATATGGTTCAGAGATGATTGTGTAGATGGGTTTAAGACCTTGTGTTTTGAAGGTGTGATTACTTCTGAGTACATCTCTAACCATGTATGTGTAGCTGTGAGTGGGCTTTGTTACTGTGACTCCTGTTACCTTCCTTATTCTTCCCTTAATATCATTATTTTATTATCTAATTTATACTAAAATGAGTCTATTAAAGATATAAATTTATTAGAAAATTACGTTTTCTTTCCTTATAAGGAGTTACAGCCACATAGCTAGTCAGTTAGATATTATTAAAAAAATAACATAATATTACATATTTAGTTTGAAGTATCAAGAAGAAAAACAAAGAAAGACAGTAATTTAAAGGGAACTGTCATTGTATATAGTTCTTCATTAGGGATAAATTCATTTTCCCTTGCTCTTTTTTTTCATAGCAAATGAAATCCTAATCCTTACAGGTTAAATTGGTTTACATTAATTATTTTTGAAATAAGTAGCCATACTATTTATAAAATTAATTATGCCAAATGTTACTTTATATTTTCATTTGAATATTTGAAGACAATCTATACATATAGTCAAGTGCAATTTAAATCAATCCTTCCACCTATCTATTAGTTCAAACAATAACTCCCCCTACCATCAGAATCATTTTATTTAGGCTAATAGTTCAAGAATTGAAATATATACTATATTTTTAGTCATGGGTCCCAAACTATCAGCTAAGTACTAGAACTAACATATAATATTTTATGTTATTTCCCAAGACCCTCTAGTAATTATCATATTATTCTGTAGTTACCTAAGACATTGTATCACTGAATTATATTTTTGAAGTAAACAAAAAATCCTTAGTAGCTATCATTTCAGTAGGATAAATATATTTGAGTTCTTCAGAGTCCATTAATTTGATTTCTTACTAATTATACAATGTGATTGAACTGTTATATTCTATAGTCTGGCTCCAGCGGTAAGAACCACAGCAATTGAATTTCCTGTTTGATAATGCAAAATGATGTCTTTTGTGAATACTGCAATATTCCACACTAGTAAAATGTGAAATGCCATCACTGGTTTTTGGATCTGATGATCTTTAAATGTCATAAGAATTTGAAATTGTCTCTGAATAAGGGTTAGAAATAAAAAGTTCTGATAATAAACTTCACATTAACAGAAAAATCTATTTTAGTAACAATTTAGCAATTTAATTCTGAGCTGTCCCCTGTGTGTGCATTCTTTACTCAGAAGTGGAACTTGGTATCTTCTCTCTCTTTCTTTTTTAACTGTCTGTTCTAGGAATATTCAACATGGAATAAATCTGAGTTTAATTTTTAAAAATTGCTTGATTTTCCCTAGGTCTTTTCCCTCTTTGTACTTTGTTGGTCAACTGGAAACAATGTCCCAGGTCTGGCAACTAATATTTTCCCCTGTTTCCAGGAGTAATAGTTTGTAGAGCAGTAACTAATACTGCACCGTGTTTCTAGGAGTAAGTAATAGCTTGTGAAATTAGCAAACAATTAGCTTTCGGCCTTGCTTACTTGGCTTATTTATAGCACTGACCTTTCATATCTCTCTGCAATGCCAGGACTTAAAATTCTTAAAAGCAACTCCCTAGAAAATGGGAAAAAAAATTAAAAATATAAATTTTTTCTTAATTAAATTATTTATTCTTTCAGTTGTTTATTTTATTTTACTTTATTTATTTATTAATTTTTGGATTTTTCAAGGTAGGGTTTTGCTCTAGGCCAAACTGACTGGGAATTCACTATGTAGTCTCAGGGTGGCCTGAACTCATGGCTATCCTCCCACATCTGCCTACTCCGTGCTGGGATTAAAGGCGTGTGCCACCAACCTAGGCCTCAGTTGTTTATTTATAGACAGGGTCTTAGTATGTCCTGTATCCTAGTTTTGAACTTGCTATCCTCTTGCCTCACAAGTCATGTAATTAAAAATTTGTGTCACCTTGCCTTGGTTGACTGACTTAAGTTGTTTGAAAATATTTTCTTCCCTTAATTTACCCAACTTTTGATTAAAGACACAGTTGAAGCAAATAGCAATGTTTCTGAATAACCCTGACATTATTCCTTGTGAAATAAAACAAAAGAACAGCTGTTAGTCTTTTACTAGCAGTATTTCTAACCTTAATGATAGGATGCTGGTGACAGATATAAAACATTCTTGTATCTAATGCAATGGGATCTGTTTCAACTGCTCCTTTACAAACATCATTACGGAAGCTGTGAAGATGATTCAAGGGAAAAACCTTTCACCTTTTCAATGTGAGTACCAGAGTTCTATCCTCAGACCCCACGTTAAAAATCTAGAAGCCCTGGTAGGCTTCTGTAATCTCAACACACTGACAGCAGAGACAGGAAAATTTCCTGACAGCTGCTTTTGAGGACAGCAAAGAACAAGAGCAGCAGAGTGAGACTGAGGGAGGCTCTGCCTCAGACAAACAAGAGATTGAGAGAGAGGAAGCTCTGCTTTAGAAAAACAAGAGTGAGGGAAGTTCAAACTTTAAGCAGATGGTAGGGCAATGGATAAACCCAAAAGTTGTCTGTCAACCTCCACGTGAGCACTGTAGCATGTACCAGCCCACAATCACACACCCGTGCACTATACACACACACACACATACGCACATCATTAAGTTTACAAAAAATGCATGACTAACAAATCCTTTAAAACAAGTAATTAAAGTTAATTATAAAAAATATGTTGGTAAATTGTTATGATGAAAACAATAATTGCAAATGATGAATATATTTATTACAAACTCCACCAGTGCCTCTCTCTCTCTCTCTCTCTCTCTCTCTCTCTATATATATATATATATATATATATATATATATATATATATATATAGTATAAAGTAAGCTTCCATCTTATTTTTGAAATTCAATGAAACAAAAGAAAATAAATTTGATATTTTACCAGTTTTGGTCTAATCTACTATCTTTAACACATTGGGTGTCTATTCCTAAGACCCAGAAACTCTTCTTAGTTTTGTGGACAGTCTGGGAGTAACTACAGCACAAGCATATCCTAGATTTGGGTTATGGCCATGTCCCTTCAGTAACTTTTAACTTGAGCAAGTCAAATAAGCTCTAATCATTGTGTCATCATGAGTAAATGAAAATAAACATATCTGCTATATAGTTTTCTTAAGAGGATTCTACTCAATAATGTGAGTCAAATAATGAAACACTTAGTTGAAGATCTGACAGAGACAATAAATTGCTATAATTTGATTTTTTTGTGTGTGCATGTGTGCAGTAGGTATGATGTGGTATATATCTGTGTGTGGTATAAAGGTGTGTTGTATACACATATCTGTGCAAAATACAAAGGAAAACATTGTATGTCTACCTCTATTGATCCGCCACTTGTTTCCCTGAGACAGTCTCTTCTGATTCTAGAGACTGCCATTTTTACCTGTCTTGAGATTTTCTTTGTCTCTGGTCTCCACAGGACTGGGGTTAGAGGCATGTGTGACATGCCCCAGCTACTTACATGGATACTGGCAAATCCATCTCTGAGTTCTCAGAGCCCCATGTTTTTATGGGACGTTTCTTTACTTTTGTTGCAGACAGCTTGAGCTTCACTGAGATGAACTTATAGATCAGTTATGGAGGAAGGGATTTATTGAAGCTTACAGATCAGGGGAAGTTCCATAATGGCAGAAGAAGTTGGCCTGCTTTCACAGGTCCTAGCAGAGAAAGGAAAAAGCTAGAAGCCAAAAGCCACACCTCAGAGCACACATTAAGAGCTCCAGCTAGGCACACTTTGCATGTCTTTACAATGTGTATTAAGCTTCTCTAGAGGAACAGACCTATAGAATGAACTGTAGTAAATGGGAATTTATTGGCTTAGTTTAAGCCAGTCCAACAATAGCAGGTTGCCCGCCTGAGAGTCAAGGAATCCAGTAGCTTCTCAGTCCAGGAGGCCGGATACCTCACTGTTCTCAATCCAGCACTGAAGGCCTGGAGCGTCCTGGAGAGACGACTCCCTGGCACACAGTTCCCACTGGAAAGTAGCAAGCAACAAGCAGCAAACAGCACTGGCAGCCAGGTGGGAGGAGGTGATACTTTCCTTCTCAGAGCTTCTTTACATAATGCCCCCCCCAGGGGGGCTCCCCACTCTGGGGAAAGGACTCACCCTGAGGGAGGCATTCCTCCTTTAGTTAATCCTTCCTGGAAGCAACCTCCAGATACCTACTTATGAGGAATGTCTGTGGATTCCTAAACAGATCAAGTTGACACAAATTTAACCATCACAACTGAGTCATCTCTCCAGCCCTGTATCTGATTAAGGGTAATTTGCCAGTTTAAATGACATTTGGTGCTATTGAACACACTTTCATATTTGAGCTAATTTTTCCCTCTTCAGTTAAAATGTGTTTTCAGAATATCTCACTTTTGTATAACGCTTGGGATCTTGTTCACTTTGATAAGAACCTTCCACATGGTGGCTACACATATAATCCCAGTACTCAGGAGGCTGAGACAGGACCATCATCATGAGTTTGAGGCCAGCTGTGCTACAGAATGAGTTCTAGGACAGCAAAACAAAAAAACACCACCACCCATCAATTTAAAAGGGAGGGGGGGGTGCACAGGTGAGATGGCTTAGCACTTAAGGCACTTGCCTGCAAAGCTAAAGGACCCAGGTTCAACTCCCCAGGATCCAAGAAAGCCAAACGCACAAGGGAGCACATGCATCTGGAGTTCCTTTACACTGGCTGGAGACCCTGGTGCACCATTCTCTTTCTCCCATCTGCCTATTTCTGTCTCTCACTCTCTCTCAAATAAATAAAAATAAAATATTTAAAAAACAAACTTCTAGTGTTCTCCATTACCAAAATATTGTATTGGTACTCTTGTATAAAATAACCAACATTTAAAATCTAAGGAAGTATTGTGCAGAAATGACCATAAAATTTGAAACTGAGAGGCATGAGGTTGAATTATTGTAGTTAAAATATGTATGGATGGAAAAGTTAATCTGTACAGAAATCAGTCCTATGAGGAAGTTAAGATTGACTAAGGTGTATCAAGCATATTATAAAAGTGTTAAAATGCTATTGATAAAATTTATATATAATAGCTGACATCTTGAGCAGGATGATTGTTTGCTCTAGTTATTTGATTCTAGTTTGAAAATATTTCTCTCCCCTACCTGTGTACATGACCTTCGTGTAACTATGTGTCCATGTAGATAGATAGTTGTTCTCGATGCCATGTGTCAGGGATAAAATGAAAAAAAAAAAAAAAAAAAAAAGGATATCTATAAGTAATGGTATCTAGGGGTTGGAGATATGGCTTAGCAGTTAAAGCGTTTGCCTGCAAAGCCATAGGATCCCAGTTCGATTCTGCAGGACCCATGTAAGCTAGATGCCCAGGCGAGGGGGCACATGGATCTGGAGTTCATTTGCAGTGGTTGGAGGCCCATTCTCTCTCTCTCTCTCTCTCTCTCTCTCTCTCTCTCTCCCTCTTTTTTCTCTTTCATATATATATATTTATAAGCCATTCCACCATTTCTTATAGCCTCTATGATTACAGTGATTTATACCTTGAATTTTCCCAGTGACAGCTTGCTGAGTTTCTATTTCTACTCAGATTCAGTGTATTCTTACTCTGGCATGTAAATATTGACCTGTAATGAAAATTAATCATTGTTTGATTTTTCCTACAAAATTTTTAGTCTCACTCACATTAGAAATGAAAGCTGGCTCATTGTTGTTGGGTATTATGTGGTCCTTTTACACAATCAATGATCACTTCCCCTACTGGCAAGCCCTCAGTGATGAGCTCCAGACCTCTCACTTATCTGAAGATTACATAAACATGATACCATGCCAAGGCCTTACCAGGTTCTGCTTCTTCCCAGGTATGCCCTTTATTAATTTTCCTAGGTTTCACTACCTTCTCCTGAGAAGCTTTTACATAACAGCATTTACTAGGATTGGATACAATTTCAAACATCTGAATCACTCTTCCCTGACTCATTTATTTTCTTCAGCAGGTTCTGCCAATGTTCCCCATATAATGCCAGTTCCTCCATTTGATCAAATTCTCCATGAATGCATGCAAGGATTCATGTGTAGATTTCTTGCTATGTATGTAAATTACTTAGTTAACTATGTTCCTCTAATGAATGTTGATGAAATGAATCAATGTAAAGTGGTTAAGTGGTGTCCGATTTAGAGCATGGCTAATTTTTCCTATAGGCCAACATAATTATTTTGGACCTCAACCCAAGAATACAATGAAAAGGGGGGAAAGTAGAAAGAAAAACACTGTAAGGTGCTATTGGGAAATTTCAAGGCATAAGTCATGGTAGGTTTCTCAGTAGGTTTCTGTGTTTTCAAACATAGTCTTGATATGTGACTTTAATGAATGCACACTGAAAACTGATGGAAATGCTATAAGCTGGACTTAACTTTTTTTTTTTTTTAATTTGGAAAATAATAAGTTTCAGATAGAAAAGTGTGAATTTAGGAAGATACAATTTTGTCATAATTTATGGTAAAATAATGATCACGATGGCAAGAATAAATCAGAAATAAGTGAATTTTCAGAGTCAGGACTTACAACTTTTATGTGAGAAATGATATAGTAAAGAACTCAGATGGCTCTTAATATGATGATACTAAGCATCAGGAAGGTACAAAGTATATTTTAACACTCCAAATCACATAGCAAGTAGACTGCAGACACTTGTAATCACATACTGAGATTTGGAACAAAGGTCAAAAGTGAATGGTAATGTTTTCCATATAGAATTATAATGGAAGCCAGGAGATTGGATGGTTTTTTCCAAAGTGTGCCTTAAACACAGCATACAGTAAATCCCTGTAGAATATGTTTTTACTTGCTCAAGGGCTAGACAAAGAGGCTGTGAGTAACTAAAGAAGGCTCTGAAATAAAGAATTTTGACACAAATTTGAAAACATTGTAAGATTTCAAGAGTCTGAAGATCTCCAATGACAAAGGCAACAGTAAATTTGATAGGCATTTTATTTAGCAAAGGGAAAGTGAATGTTTGGGAAATATTCAATGAAAGTAATACAGAGGAAAATTGATTACCTTTGAAAGAGCATGTCTAGATGGATTTTCTGGATGGAGGTATTTTGAATGTCATTTGTGAGAAAATTTGCAATGTAAAAACTAAAAAGAGAAACAGGAGACTTTTTTTTTCCTAATTTTAATGGAGTGAAAAATAAGTTGGCGTATAATAATGGATTAATAAGAAAGAAACATAATTGAAAGACATGCTTGTTCTAAAAGAAAAAAAAAAAGGAATTTCCACCTCTTATGTATTTCAATAGAATTTGAAGAAGAGTTTATATGACTAATGTAAAATATTGCCACAGAGTTAGTGGTTTGAAACTGCACGACCTTGCATCATGCAATTATAAAGGAAAGATATCTGTAATGGTTCGGTAAGGTAAATTTCTTTTTTGAAGCTTTAGAGAGGATGTTTCTCTATCAAATGCCTTTTCAAAAAATAAAACAAAAAGCAAATAGTTGGCAAACTTAACTCATATATAAATATTTGCTTTAACATAGATAACTAATGAAATCTTTCAAAAGGAAATTTGTCCAACATAAAAAAAATACAAATGTGACTTAAGTTCAACATTTTAAGATTTCATTTTTATTTATTTATTTATTAGAGAGAGGGAGAGAGAGAGTGTGAGAATGGGTGCATCAGTGCCTGTAGCCACTGTAAACGAATTCCAGATGCATGCGCCACCATGTGCTTCTGGCTTATTTGGGAACTGGAGAATCGAACCAGTGTCCTTAGGCTTTGCAGGCGTGTGCCTTAATAGCTAAGCCATCTCTCCAGCCCTAAGTTCAGCATTATATAAATATGATAGGGAGTGGCTGTTAAAATGGGTGCCTTAATGTTGATTTTTTTTTTTTTGAGGCAAACCAGAGAGACTTCCTTTAAAAAAATATAGAGAGAGAGAGAGAAAGAGAGAATTGGTACATTAGGGTCTCTAGTCACTTCAATCAAACTCCAGATACATTTACCTGCTTGTGAACATGTGTGACCTTGTATGACTGTGTCACTGTACATCTGGCTTTCGTGGGACATGGAGAATCAATCATGAGTCCTTGGACTTCACAGGCAAGTCCATTAACCACTAAGCCATCTCTCCAGCTCTCAGTGTTTATTTTTTCTGATATTATTTGTTTTTATTGTATGCGTAGTAAGAACTATACATACACATACATACATATGCATATATATATATATATATATATCCATACAAAATGGATTATTTTCAGTATTCTGCTTTTAATTCTACGTGAGCACATATGAACACAGGCATTATTTAAAATAGCCTGATGTTTAATAATAACATTGTTAATACTTGACATTTTTTCCATCTAAAGTCAGGAAGCAAAAGCACACTTTCCATATAGTAGACAACACAATTTTACATTGGCAAACCTTTTAGAAGGATAGCTAATTCTTCACAATTTAACTTATGTATACAATGATTTTCTAAGCTCATCTAACAATTTAAGCTACATATTAGGCAAAATTCTTCAACTTTAAGGGTTTAAAATTTTAAGAGATTTAAAAAAAAAAACATTTTATTTATTTGACAGAGAAAGAGAAAGAAAGAGAATGGGCATGCCAGGGCCTCCAGCCACTGCAAACGAACTCCAGATACATGTGCCCCCTTTTGCATCTAGTTAACGTGGGTCCTGGGGAATCGAACCTGGGTACTTTGGCTTGGCAGGCAAACACCTTAACTGCTAAGCCATCCTTATAGCCCTGGTTTAAAATTTTAGATCCTTAAGTATAGTCTTAAATAATTATTTATTTGCAAGTATGGAGGCACACACACAGAGAAAATGAGAATGGGTGTGCCAAGGCCTCTAGCTGCTGAAAATGAAGACCAGATTCATGCTCTACTTTGGGCATCTGGCTTTACGGGGAATCAAACCTAGGACGTTAGGCTTTTCAAACAAACACCTTAATCAGTGAGCCATATAGCTAGCCCTGGAAGCATAATTAAAAGAAATAAAAAATATTTTAAAAAATATTTATAGATCAAATATAAAGATAAGACAGCTAGTTGGCAGAAAATTCAACATATTTTAGAAAAATCTCATGTTATAGCAAGACTTGGATATTTTATATCTACTATGTCTTAATTTTTACATTAATCCATGAAATAACTATTAATTAGATGTGGATATCAACCTAATTGGCAACAGGGTAATCTTTGCAACGAGCTAAGCCTGAGGACATAGAAGGCTATGCATGTTAGGTGGTGCTTCATAAAGACAAGGAACTCACAGCTTCTCCAAAGATTTCCTGATAAACACAAATAACTCATGATCTGATCTGCTGCAAACTTGTTGTCTTCTCAGACTCCCCATAGCTTTAACTACCTGAAACTGAAGAAAAGCTGAGAGTACACTCAGTTCTGGGAGCATTCCTGACCCTCCTTTAAATCATATTTTGTGTGTTCTGCGTTTTGCATTCTTCCAAGCACTGCTGCGTGGTGCAAACACTTATACACTCTGGAGGAAGATAGAAGGAAACTAAAAGACTTGCTTACAAGACCATCCTCCAAAATTGAGAAGTGTATACATATTGGAAAAGTCACTGTGAAGATTTTTTTTTCTGCTAAAAAGCACAGGGAGGACAGACTTGTGCCATCAAGGTCCTTGAAAGCAGGATGAAGACCTGGCATCTCTCCTTCCATTTTGTGTCTGGTACTTTGGCTAAAAGCACAGAAATACATTTTCCTTTCCTTAAATGCAACATTTTGTTTTGAGGACCTGTGGTTTTCAAGTACACCAAATCTTTGCATAAGAGAACCTCCCCCAAGGTGAGAACAATTATTCGTGAGGGTTAGGTCCCTCCGCATTATCAGATTGGCAGCACCTTATTGGACCAGCTTGGAGGAAGCTGCAACCTTATAGGACAAGAGCTGAGGGAATGGTAGGGATCACCCTTTGATTAGGACCACTTAAATTATGCAAACCAAGATTTGCTTGATTGTCTTGGATCACTTTCATTAATCCTCTTACTAACTTGTTTATAATACCATATTGAATAAATCTCCCCTCTCTAAGTTTTGTCATTACTTTTTTTTTTTTTTTCCTAATTGTAAATTGGAGTAAGGGACTATTTCTATCTCCTTGGGGCTGTAGCTTTATATAACTCCTGTGACAATGTGACACAATTTTCTTGTTAGCTAATAAATTACCTGACAGTTATACTTACTTTTGTCAGTTATCAAAGCTGTGACAAAAACAAAAGAATTCTATTATTCAGAAGAGAATTTGGTATAAATGTTTAAATGATAGAAAGGTCTTCAAACTTATCAAGAAAAATAAAATGTTAACATTTGCTATATTTTCAAGTGTATCCATGCAATTGAGATCACATAGCTTTTTTCAATCATAATTTTACATAAAATACAGAAACAGTTATGTTACTAAGCTTTTTATAGTAATTGTATTTCATAAATAATTCAGTGTAATTAGGTCATGATCTCCATTAGGCTTGAGCAGGTAGGAGGATGAAAACTCTGAAGAATAAGAAACCAGATCACATGTAAGTTATATTAGAAACTTAATGTAGCCATAGCAACACTTCCATTTCTCTTTTGCTCTTAATTTTATGAGGTGGGCTGCAGAGTTAAAAAGATGAGACAAGGAATATTTTATTTATCCCCTTGGAAAGAATCCTGAAAATTACACTCTGTCTTTGGATGGATATTTTCATTATGTAGACCCTGATATACTTCTATACTAAGTGTTACATACCAACTTTTAAAACTTTCAGGTTATGTCGCTACATGGAAGACAGTATTCCTCTTCATTTTCAAGTCCTGTAATGTAGATATCAATCTATAACTTCTGGACTTTCTTAAAATACTTGCCATTTCATATGCCAATGCATTTAACATTTGCTGATTAAAAATAAAATACAGGGTTTTCATTATTTATTGGCTTTTCATGAAAGTCAGATTTATTGGCTTCCTGTTGAAATGAATACTGTTAGAGAGGGAAATTTTATTGCAATGATTTTGTTTGAGCCATTTACCTTTCAGGAAGGCACAAATCAACATTGTTTGGGTCTAATGGTTATTGATTTGGAAATAATTCTGACAAGTACAGTTCTTTAAGGTCACACAAAGGTTTTGCCAATTTAGCTGTTTTACATTACACATTTTCCAAGCCTCTTTTCATAGGATCATTTTTACCATACTTGGTTTCATTTCTGGAACGGGCTTAAATTGAAGCTTTTCTCATAATCGTCACTACTGCCTTGTTAAATAGTAATGCTGACTCCTAGTAGAAAGGACTGTCCTTTGCAAATTAAAAAAAAAAAAATGTGGTCCTTTTGAAAGAAATAATTTGTCATTATCTTAATTCAGGCATTCCTGAGGCTTCCTTAATGACTGAAACACACTGAGCAGTAAAGCTAAAAGTTAAGCCAACTCTACCAGCTAATTATTAAGGGGTGTCCTGCACTTATTTTGGAGACAGTATTTTTCATAAGCTCCATATGCTTTTGTGTGCTTCAAACTATCTCCTCGCTTATCATTGCATCTTGTTTTCATTTTCCTTTCCATTGTGAATGAGTTTCCCTATAGTTCCCTCAATGCTGTCCTCTAGTTATTTGAGTGTCAATTCTACTTGTCGGCTTCAATCTCCTTCTTATTTATTACTACAAGTCTTGTTCCCATGAAGCCTTCCTTCAGCTCATTTGTCTTCCCTTTAATTCAATTGAATTCTTCTCTTGTCTAGTTTTCTCTTCACTGAGCATGCTGCTTTAGAAACATGATGTCATCATAGATAGAACTACAATTTCCTACTGATGTTACACAGGGAAAAATAATTTCTGAAAACAACTTTTAAAAAGTAGTACCTTCAGCACTTAAGAGATTTAGTTTTCTGTAAGCTGAGGTAAATTCAGAGTTCCTCTATAATAGTTTTCACATGCTCTAGCAACTTTAAAATCAAAATGACTCTGTGCTTACAAACAGGTATAATTCTAACTACCCTTTTTGCTTTCCCACCTCTCTCACTGGGGCAGCAGAAGTTAATAGGTTGGGTAGAGCTACTTGCCCATGGTTTCTCTCAGTCATTTCCTGATGATAAGGTGAAGATATGGCAGGGTGCTAAGACAGTCAGAACAAACGGAAGGCCAGGTGTGGCTATAGATGATGATGCATTACTTAGCTTAGAAAGTGAAAAGAAAAGGTTTGGGATGTTTCACCATAAAATATTTATATGGATGTGAGGACATGGAAGTGTTTACTCTGGTATGTACATTGTACAATGTGCACATCTATTAAAACATCACATGATACTCTATAAATATGAACATTTTGTGTGTTTTTCAGGGTACAGTCACTCTAGCCCAGGATGACCTGGAATTCACTATGAAGTCTCAGGGTGGCCTTGAATTCATAGTGATCTTCCTACCTCTGCATAGCAAGTGCTGGGATTAAAGGCATGCACACCAGCACACCCAGCTGAATATGTACATTTTAAATGGCAGTTAAATGAATTTAAATAAAATTCATTTTACAAAAAAAAAAAAAAAAAAAAAAAGATGCATGAATCTCTAAAGCCCATTAGGGATGTTCACCCCCCATTTCCATGGCTGTATTGTCTTTCAGAGGATAAATCTGCTCCTCTTTTCCTGTGTCTCTTTATCTTTGAGTACACATAGAAAGAAGGGAACAGAAACAACTTACAATTATGAGTGACATGAAATCCATATACTTTCATATATCATATGCTTACCTCAGTACTTCAAGTATCCAACACCATATTCTAGAAATTAATGAAGTGATACTACAGTATATTTTGGATAAGTATTAGAAGTGAAGATGGAGACAAATTCTCTTTTTTGGAAATAGGCCAAAGAAATAAAAGTCTTTGGAAAACATTAAAAAGTTGAATTAAGGTATACATACTTAAAAGGCTTTGTATGATACTTCCACCAATTAAAACATGAAATATAATGTACTATTAAAAACCCAAAGTCAATAAAATGATATATTGTGAGCAACACTGATACTGAGTTAACACAAATTTGCTATATGTTATTCCAAATTGGGTTACAGAAATTAAAAAAAAAAAAAAAAACTGTCATAAAATCCCACCAACAGAAACATAATACTATGTTCAAATATCAAGCTATTGTACTAGTAATGTAAACAAAAAGCTTAGGTTTAATAGTAGTGTCATCACTTCCTTTTGAAGTTTAAAATTTGAAAGATAAACTTGTACACAGGAACATAACATGATAGTATTTGGTTCTTTTGTAACCTTTTGCTCTGTGAGATGATCTTGATTTTTTTTTTATATTGGATGTATTACTATAAAGTACAAATCAAATGTAAAATAAAAGATTGCAATATTTTCCTGTTAAATTGTCAAATGCATAAAATTAAAAACATTTGGACTTAGAGTAATTGTTTTGCATTATGCTAAGTAAACAGAATTTGAATGTTCAATGGGCTGCCTGCTGTGTTAGTGTACAGAAATGTCAGTAGATTTTGTGTTTAATTTTGTTTCAGTGGCTATTTATGAAATAAAACATATGGTGTGAAAAAGAAATGTCCTGCTTCCAGAAATGAGGAGGCAAAACACCATGTAAAAAAGCTCAGCCCTGCATTACTAAGTTCAGTGCTCAGACCCTTACCAGGGTAGTAGACATGCTGTAGGTTTCCCATGCATGGATGGACCTTACCTACCCATAAAGCCCAGATCATCTAAAAGAACTTTCTGAATAATGCTGTGTGTGTGTGGTTGGTAAGGGCAAAGGTTAAAAAAAAAAATTCTTTCTTATTCTCAACTGAGACCCCAATAATTGTCTTGACAATCGGGCTAAAACCTTTTTTTTTTTTTTTTTCCTGACTGAATTAAATTTGTAAATGAATATGGGATTTAAAAATGGAAAGGGATTATAAATATGATTAGTAATAATAGCACTTTTGGGCTGGAGAGATGGCTTAACGGTTAAGGTGCCTGCCTGCTAAGCCGAAGAACCTGGTTCCAATCTCCAGGTCCCACGTTTAGCCAGATGCAGTGTTGGAAGGGTGCAATGCCGCACTTGGTCACAAGGGGGAGCATGCATCTGGATTTCATTCACAGCAGAGGAGAGACTGCTGGCACACCCATTCTCTATCTGTCTCCCTCTCCCTCTCTCTCTGTCTGTCTCTCTCTGTGTCTCTCTCCAAAAATAAATAAAATAATAATAATAAAATAATAGCACTTTTTTACTGTGAAAGATACAAGTATTTTTTTTTATTTTTTAAGAAATGATATTTCAATAGAAATCTAAAATATATAAAGGGTATTTTAATTAATAAAAATATTGTAAATATAAAATAAATGCTTAACAGTAAATATTCAATCCTCTTTTTATGTTTTGGATGAAGTTCAAGTCTTTAAATTTACTTATTCCAACCATACTTTTCAAAACCTAAATTTCTTTTCGATATCTGGAATCTGCCTTTGTAATAATCATTATATGCTACTTATGAAGGAGTAAAATTAATGGAAATTATAGAAATATGGCTGATGCTCTGAGGTCAGAATGTTTCTAATTACCTGTTGACCAGAGATCATCTGTAGAAAATTGACAGCATATGTCATCCATGCACAACTCCTCAGGTTGACTGACCTCAGAACAGATGTTATTTTTCATCTAGGTGTAAGTAATTTAATTATTGGAAACATAACTTTCCTATGGCTTTTCTTAGATTCATAGAGAACTAGAACAAAATCATTTTCCCGGTTCTAGATCATTCATTGTATACAAATATGTCAACCATCACTGTGCTGAAAATGACAAATCAGTTAGAGCCTAATAACAAGAATGTACAGTCATCAGTACCACACTGCCCACCCAGTTTTAAATGTTCTATTATTGAACTAATTTAACCCTCGTGCTACAACATGAGCTGCAGGACACTTTTTTTTTTTTTTTTTTTTTTTTTTTGTTTTTCGAGGTAGGGTTTCACTTGGTCCAGGCTGACCTGGAATTAACTATGTAGTCTCAGGGTGGCCTTGAACTCTCAGTGATCCTCCTACCTCTGCCTCCTTAGTGCTGGGATTAAAGGCGTGTGCCACCACGCCCAGTTGGACACTTTTTATTTTTGTCCATGGTTTAGAAGAATGACATATAAATATGAAGTAATTCACAGAGCTGGAATGAACATCCATTTATCTTATGAGATATCAGAGTTACCTTGGGAAACACAGAGAAGAAAGGAGAACTACTTTATTTTATTTATTTATTTATTTTTCTTTATTTACAACTTTACACTTACAGACAACGAACCATGATATTTCCCTCCCCTCATTCCATTCCCCTTCAGAACTCAACGCTCCATCATATCCCCTCCTGCTCTCCATTATTCTCTCTTTTAATTTGATGTCAGCATCTTTTTCTCCTATTATGAGGGTCTTGTGAAGGTATTGCTAGGCACTGCAAGGTCATGGATATTGAAGACAAATTCTGTCTGGACAGTTGCATTGTAAAGCAGTCCTACCCTTCCTTTGGCTCTTAAATTCTTTCTGCCACCTCTTTTACAATGGACTCTGAGCCTTGGAGGATGTGATAGAGATGTTTCAGTACTGGACAGTCCTCCATCCCTTCTTCTCAGCAATATGTTGCCTTTTGGGTCATCACAGTGGTCATCACTATCTGAAAAGAGAAGCTTCTCTAACCAGAAGTGAGAGTAGCATTAATATGTGAATATGAACATTAAGTGTAGTGTTTTCAGGGCAGTTTGGTGGGAAGAATATATACATTTAGCCAGATAAGAGCAGGCTTTATACCCCTAAGGCTCATGACTTCCCCTGCCATAGACTTTTGATTAGTCTTTTCAGTATCAGGCCTGTATTCCTTCCCAGAGTGCGGAGCTTCCATCAATTAGCGAGCAGTTGGTTTCACCAAGAGCAGATATGCTACTATTGCACCTGTTTGGTCATTTGGACTGTCTGGCCAAACTTGACGTGTCCAATGTCCACTGTTTTCACTCCTGATGGTTTCTGTCTCCCATACAGCTACATGCAGTAAAGCTTTTTCCAGCTTTCAGTTGGCTGGTCTAGAGGGAGAAGGTTTTCTGCTCAGCACCAGCTTGATTTCTCAGTGACCTTGCTGCTCAGGCAAGTGAAGTCTTCAGTAATAAGGTCTTACCATCTGTTTCTCAAGGGAAACCAAGGGCCTTGGCAATAGCCTGTAATGTTTTGGAGGCAACAGGGACCTCCCTGGTCAATAACTCCCTGGCAGGTATCCCATCCCTGGCACTGAAAATTTTCAAATAAGTAGGTTTACATAACTCTTATTCAGAATATCTTGAATTTTAATTGACCCTACCCCTGCCCTTCTTTTACACATCATCTTCCCCTGGCCTTGCTTAGGCCTTTCCCCTGCCTGTAATTTGTTCTTCTACTTTCATATATACAATATCATGCCTTTAAGTCCTTCCCTCTCATAACTGCCTTTACACCTTTTTCTAGCTTACTGGCCTTTGCTACCAATTTTTGGTTCCAGGTCACACACAAGTCTATATATTTTTAACTAGGATCCACATATGAGAGAGGACATGTGACATTTGGCTTTCTGAGCCTGGATTACCTCACTTAGTATAATCCTTTCCAGATCCCTCCATTTCCTTGAAAATTTAATAATATTATTTTTCTTTACTATTGAATAGAACTCCATTGTATAATGTTCCCCATCTTTATTATCCATTCATCTGTGGAGGGACATCTACACTGGTTCCACTTCCTAGCTGTTGGGAATACAGCAGCAATAAACATGGTTGTGCAAGTATCTCTAATGTAGTGAGAAGAGTCATTTGGATATATGCTTAGGAGTGCTATAGATGGTTATATGGTAAATCTAATTTTAGATGTCTCAAGAGCCTCCACACTGATTTCCACAATGGTTGGACCAGATTACATTCCTACCAACAGTGTAGAAGGGTTCCTCTTTTTTCACATCTTCACCAACATTTTTTGTCATTTGTTTTCTTGATAGTAGCCATTCTGACATTAGTGAGATGGAATCTCAAAGTAGTTTTAATTTGCATTTCCCTAATGGCTAAGGCCGTAGAACACTTTTTTAGGTGTTTATATGCCATCTGTATTTCTTCTTTTGAGAACTCTCTATTTAGTTCCATAGCCCATTTTTTAACTAGGTTGTTTGATTTCTTATTCTGTTTTTCAAGTTTTTTTTTGTTTTTTTTTTTTAATATTCTGGATATTAATCCTCTGCCAGATGTAGACCTGGCAAAGATTTTCTCCCATTCTGTAGGTTGTCTCTTTGCTCTATTCACAGTGTCTTTTGCTGTACAAAATCTTTGTAATTTCATGAGATCCCAGTGGTTGATTAGTGGTTTTATTTCCTGAGCAATCAGGGTTATATTCAGAAAGTCATTGCCTATGCCTATATGTTGAAGGGTTTCCCCTACCTTTTCCTCTAGCAGTTTCAAAGTTTCAGGTCTGATATTAAGGTCCCTGATCCACTTGGACTTGATTCTTGTACATGGAGAGGAACAAAGATCTATTTTCATCCTTGTACATATAGATATCCAGTTTTCCCAGCACCACTTGTTGAAGAGGCTACCTTTTCTCCAATGAATATTTTTGGCATTTTGGTCAAAATCAGATGGCTGTAGCTGCTTGATTTAATATTTGGGTCTTCTATTCTGTTCCATTGATCTACATGTCTGTCTCTGTGCCAGTACCATGCTGTTTTTGTTATTATGGCTTTGTAATATAGCTTAAAAATAAGGTATGGTGATGCCACTAGCATTATTTTTATTGTTCAATGCTTTTTTGGCTATTCAAGGTTTGTTTTTTTTTTTTTTTTTTTTTTTTTTTTTTTTTTTTTTTTTTTTGTGCTTCCAGATGAATTTTAGGATTGTTTATTCTATTTCTGTTAAGAATGCCATTGGAATTTTAATGGGGATTGCATTAAATATGTAGATTGCCTTTGGTAAGATTGACATTTGCACAATATTGATTCTTTCAATCCAAAAACATGGGATGTCTTTCCATATATATATATTTTTTGTTTCTTTTACAATTTCTTGCTTGAGTGTTTAAAGTTCTCATTATAGGGATCCTTCACTTCCTTGGTTAAGTTTATTCCATGGTAATTTATTTTTTTGAGGCAGTTGTGAATGGGAGAGATTCCCTGATTTCATCCTCTGCATGTTTCTTGTTAGTATATAAAAAAGCTACTGATTTCTGTGTGTTTATTTTGTATCCTGCTACATTGCTAACAGTGTTTATCAGCTCTAACAGTTTGCTGGTAGACTCTTTAGGGTCTTTTATGCATAGAATCATATCATCTACAAATAATGATAATTTGATCTCTCCCCTTCCAATTTGTAACCTTTCATGAGTGTCTCTTGCTTTTTGCTATAGCTAAGACTTCCAGTGCTATATTAAATAAAAGTGGGGACAGTGGACACCCTTATCTTGCTCCTGAATTTAGAAGAAAAGCTTCAAGGTTTCCCCCCTTTATATTATGTTGGCTGTAGGTTTGCCATAATAGCTTTTATTATGCTGAAATATGTTCCTTCTATTCCCAGTATCTGTAATATTTTTACCATGAAGGGATGTTGGATTTCGTCAAGTGCCTTTTCCCATCTATTCAGATGATCATGAGATTTTTGTCCTTCAGACCATTTATATGGTATATTACATTTATGGATTTGCATATGTTGAACCATCCTCCCATCTCTGGGATAAAGCCTACTTGGTCAGGGCAAATAATCTTTCTGATATATTCTTGTATTCTATTTGCCAATATTTTGTTCAGAATTTTTGCATCTACATCCATAAGGGATAGATAGCTTTGCACGATAAAGTAATCCTGTTTGACAGTTGTTGTATTGCAGAACTTGGAATACAACATTCCAAGCCATTATGGCTTTTAAACTTTGTGTTGAGTACTCTGTAGTGATCCTGATGTGCTTGCCTTTGTAGGTCACTTGCTTATTCTCTCTAACTGCTTTTAATATATTTTCTTTGGTTTGTGTGTTTCATAGTTTAATTATAACACAGTGAGTAGAGGTTCTTTCTACGTTTTGTCTATTTGGTGCTTTAAAAGCTTCTTGTATCTGCATTGGTATTTCTTTCCCAATTTGGAGAAATTTTTCTTCTATGATTTTGTTGAAAATGCCTACTAAGCCTCTGGATTGAAATCCTTCTCCTTCTACCATATGCTGAGTTCTTATGTTTGACCTTGTCATAGTGTCCTGAATATCTTCAAATTCCCATTCATACCTTCCTATTAGTTTTTCTTTCTCTTTGTTGGACTGTATTAGGTCTGCTACCTGGTCTAGTTTGATATTCTGTTCTCTCCCTCATTCATTTTACTGGTGAGACTTTCCACAGAGTTTTTTATTTGATGGACTGTGTGCTTCAGAGCCAGGATTTCAGCCTGGTTTTTCTTCAATATTTCTATTTCCTTTCCCATGACCTGTAATGACTTTTTTTTATTTCATTAAGCTTGTTTCCTGTGTTCTCTTTCAGGAGTTTGTTTTCTTTTTTTTAATCCTTTCATTTCTTTGAGTATAGATATAATCATTCTTTTGAAAGCTTTGCCAGGTATTTCATCTAAAACAAGCTCATTGGTGATTATTTCTGATGGATTTATAATTTTTGGAGGGACTGTATTGTCTTGATTCTTTTTGTTTCTTGTATCATAATGTAGCGACTTTTGCATCTTGAATTGATTTGATGCTTGGGTTTTCTACTTATTTGCAGTGTTCTTAGATGTGTCTATAGACCTTTATATTCTTTCAGGATGTGAGTTTAAGGTGCCAAGTGTAGCTCTTGTATGCCAGTCGAACTGCTGAAGTAATCCTAGGTGTTGAGTTTGCTTGCTAAGCAAGTATTCTAGTGGACTGGGTGGAACAATTTACTGGCAAATTCCAATCTTCTACTAAGGAATATACACTTTCAATAAAATCCAGCACAGAGTATACAAATATGGGAATTAAAACAGATAGTCTTATAAAGTCAAAATCCCTATGGGTATGTGATGCTCTACACCTGTAATCCTGTCTGCTAGGAAGTAGAGAATTCTGTTCTTAATTGGTTTCCAGGCCAGCCTGGATCTGGATCAGACCCTGACCCCCAATAATGACAGCAGCAAAAGACAAAGGCCCTATAAATGTGAAAGCATTAAAGGCAGCAATATTGAATCCCCAAATACAGCTTATTTGAAACTGGTAATGCCAACCAAAAATATTTAATCCATAACCTGACATGGAAAGGGAGATTAGCACTTCCATTGCAGGCCTCTGTACCGTCTACAATGCTGAGTGCTCACCTCTATCCCTCCATCTTGTGCTGTGGAGCTGGAACTCTGTTCAGCTGTGCTGGATGCACTGCCATAGGGGGCTGAATGCTGGAGTTTCGGGGTTCTGATGGTTGGGGGATGGGAGAGTTACGGAAGCCTGGAGTTAACCACACAGTCCCCCTGTATCTCTTTCAAATAACTCCTTAGTTGATCTCATTTGTCTTTCCTTTACATTTCTTGACTCTGCAAGGATGGTGATGAGGCTGGAAAATCCCCTTGTTTGGTTTCTGCTGCTGCTGCTCAGCATGCCTGGAGGGTAGTGCAGGACACAAGGATCATGCAGATCGGGGCTGCAGCGGATTGGGGCCACTGCAGATTGGGGCAGCAAGCTCTTCAGTGGGATTCTGGCTGTTTTCCTCCTTTCTGGTGGATCTTGGTCTCTCCTGCTTCTGTGCTGTGTCTACGAAAAACCTATACTCTTGCATTTTTCAGAAGAGTGTATTTTGCTATGGTTTTCTTTAAACCCCTCCCTGGGCGCTGGTTTGGCATGGCTCCTATGTCATCATTCTATGCAGAAGTCCAAAGGGAGAACTATTTTAAGTGGGTGCCAAATGGATAATTCACTGAAGTCTCCTATATATATATATATATTAATGGACAAGGAAAATAAAGGAATATTAGGGACATCCAGGAAATAATGATGACTGGGTAAATGGTGAATTGTGGGGAATGCAAGATTATGAATATTAGATTAAGTATTTCATATCCATGTCCACTTGTGCCTAGTATATTTTCATATAAGGACACTAAGTGAGTGTGGTAAAATTCAATAATTTGTTCAATGACATGCCACTTTAAGTGTAGGAAAAGTTCTCAGGCCACTCTAACTTTTTTTTTTTTTTTTTTTTTCTTCTCATAGGTAGGGTCTCACTCTAGCCCAGGCTGACCTGGAATTCATTATGTCATCTCCAAGTGACCTTGTACTCATGGCCATCCTCTTACCTTTGCCTTCCAAGTACTGGGATTAAAGGTGTGCACCACCACACCCAGCTTTCAGGCCACTCTAACTTTTGGCAAAAGCTAAACAGCCTTAGGTTTTAAGCTATGAGTTAATTATATGACTTGTAATTAATAACTTGCTTTTTTAGATCTTCAGGACTTGGGACCCAAATTTGGTGTTTTTAGTTGGAGTAACAGATTCTATTTCTCATTCCTCTTGAAACTAATTTAATTCTCTATGGTTAAGAGTTAATTTCATTATACATGTGTTTAATTTTGGATTATCCTAGGAATCATTCACATACATGAAATATAATATTTACTCAAATTTTAGAAATAAATTGCAAAAATTAATTTTTTTTAGCATTTCAAAAACCTATTTTCCCCAAACACTGATGGCATTTGTCTGCCAATGGAATTCCACATCTCATTTAAATTAAGAAAGCTATAGAAATCTATTATTTAGCCATATAATTTCAATTATTGGAAAATATGATTTTTTTCTGTAAAACATTTAGCTCTTAACATGTTGCACCAGACCACTATAAAACTTATTAAGCATATATTCATTAGCCTTCTTTAAGATTTTTACAATAAAACTTCACATGAAGAGAAGATGATAAAAAGATAAGCTTGAACATATAAGAAAATTAAATGCTTAAATTTTTCCTTTCACTCATCATGAAAATTGAAAATTGTCAGTACAATTATTGCCATAATATTAAAAACAAGTAGACAAAGCAGGCATATGTTCAATATTACACAAGCTTACCAAATTCATATTCACACAAAAATATGTATTCAAAGTCTCAGGGGTTATTAAATTACATGAGCAAGAATACATGTTCTTATAGCATTTATAGTAAATGCAGTTATAAAAATGATTTCCATAAATAAAATAGTCTGCATGCTCTGTGATTGAAGTGAATGCCCATGTATTTCTGAGGTGATCTACTTTGTAACAGAGAAAAAAAAATATAAAGTTGTCTTTGATTTTTCATATTATTATTGTAACTTGATGGAAATATTCTAAAATGTATTACCTTCTACTCAAAGAACATAGGTGTAAAATCCACTTACATATTAATAATATTTTATGAAAATATATTCATGTTTTATAATATTCATAGACACATTTTCATGATGCTTATAAAATATTCTTGTGCTTTCTCATATCATCAGGCATACTATTCAAGTTCTTATTATATACAGAATCAAATGATTATGTTCCACTTACTTCAATATTACTAATTATTCATTATATTCTAAATAATAAAAATAATTCTATTAATAAATTCTAATATATAATTTTCATTTTGATAATTAGTTAATCATCGAATTATGTTTGTAGATTATCAGCTGATGTTATTTAAGTTTACTGTATGCTAGAAACATTCTCATGCCTGTGTTTACATCACGCTGAGGTTTAAACACTGAAAGATCACAGCATGCCAATGTCTACTAAGCAGGTGGAAACAACATCCAAGAGTAGAACAAATAGTCCCTCATGGAACCAACATCGAACTTCATTTACTCTACAAGTAAAACAATAGATATTAGGAGAGACATTATATAATGATGGTTTATGGAGTTAAAAACAGCAGAAATGATATATAAAGAGTGTATGTATTTATGTGGATGGCAGAATTTGACATTTTAAATGGATTATTCAAAATAAATTACTATTAATATCACTCACATTGAATAATTTTATAATGTATTTATTATTTATTTATTTATTTCAAAGAGAAAGAGAGGGGCTGGAGAGATGGCTTAGTCATTAAGGTGCTTGCCTTTGAAGCCTAAGGACCCAGGTTCTATTGTCCAGGTCCCACATAAACAAGATGCACTTGGTGGCACATGTGTCTGGAGTTCTTTTGCAGAGACTAGAGGCCCTGGTGCATCCATTTTTTTCTCTCTCTCTCTCTCTCTCTTTCTCTTCCTTTCTTTGTCTGTAATAAATAATAATTAAGAAAAAGACAAAGAGAGGAGAGAGAAAGAGAATAGGAACACCAGGGTCTCCAGCTACTGCAAATGAACTCCATATGCATGTGCCATCTTGTGCATCTGGCTTACATGAGTACTGGGGAACTGAACCTGGGTCTTTCAGCTTTGCAAAGAAGCACCTTAACTGCTAAGCCATTTATTTCTCCACTTTTGCATATATTCTTGACAGAAGAATTAGAATGGCCTTCTTGATTGAGTAATGTGACTTTAAATTCACATTTTATTAAACAATACATAAGACATTTAGCTTCAAAAATGTAGCCTTGCCATTAACTTTCTTCGTAATGTGTGCTTTTCTGAGTTAACCATGTTTATTTTACATATTGATTATCTTTTGAGTCCAACCAATTTTGACCTTACAAAACTTTACCTTCATTTTAAAGATACTGCTCACATTTTCACATGACCATAATATAGTTTT
Organism: Orientallactaga sibirica; assembly: GCA_036365145.1. Lineage (NCBI taxonomy): Eukaryota > Metazoa > Chordata > Mammalia > Rodentia > Dipodidae > Orientallactaga > Orientallactaga sibirica. The sequence goes on from JAEOAD010000017.1 coordinate 14,188,172, forward strand.
CTACCTATGATTTATTTCCATGTGAATATTATCAAGAATATTAATGAGCTAGTTAGTTTTATCAATATTTAAAAATAAATCTTAAATGATCTCAGTCCATAGTATAAAAGTCATGCAAACATTATATGGAGTTAGAGCGCAAAGAATCAAGTAATCCTACAGACCATAACAGAAAGATGATAAATGTGAATGTACAGAGGACACAATCAAATTCAGTAATGAACTCTAAGAGAAAATGAGACAGTCAAACCAAGAAATGATAATAGAATCCAATAATGAAATAAAGATGCTGAAGAAAAACACAATAAAATAAAAAAATGAAATAAATCAAGACTCCCATGAAAACCTCTTAACAGAATAAATTATGTGGAAGACAGATAATCAGTGACTTAAGACAAGATAGAAGAAATTGATCATATATCCTGAGGCCAAAATCAATAACCAGTTCAAATAAGTTAAAAAATATGAAAAGAATATGAGAGAAATGTGGGACTCTTTAAAAAGTCCAAAGGTTTGAATCATTAGCATACAAGAAAAGAACGAACTACAGGACAAGGACATAGAAAATATATTCAATAAAACCATGGAAGGAAATATCCTGGATCCTACAAAAAAGAGACCTATCCAGGTACAGGAGGCACACAAAACTCCAAATAAACAGGACCAGGGAAGAAATTTCCCATGACACATTACAGCTAAAAAATACTCATCACAGAACAAAAGAGGGTACTAAAATCAGCAAGGAAGAAATAGTTTGTCACTTCCAAATGAAAGCACATCAGAATAATATTGGGTTTTTCAATGGAAACTCTAAAAGCCACAAGTACTTGGGATGGAGAATTTCAAATTTTGAAAGACCATGGCTTCCAATCCAAACTACTATATCCAACAAAATTATCCCTTATGACAGAAGGTGAAAGAAAACCTTTCCATCATATGATCTAGCTTTATGAATAAAAGAGCACTAAGCCAGCCTTACAGAGATTATGGGATGGAATACGTTGCATGGGAGAAAAAAAATAAACATACTCCAAAGGCTACAGGAGGGCAAAAATAATAAAACTACCACAGCAGTGAAATCAAATGAAGATTAATAAACACAAAGCTCCATAAAGTCTTCAATTTGATAGAGCTTAATTCATGCCTCTGAATTATAACTTTGAATATCAATGCACTCAACTCCCCAGTCAAACAAAATAGGTAAATAGGCTGGATCTGAACACTGGATCCATCCATTTGCTGTCATCAAGAATCCCATCTTGTCATTAAAGATGGAAACCAACCACCTTATGATAAGAGAATATAAGCTGTCATTCTATACAAACAGAAATAGGGAGCAAGTGGATGTGCTTAATATAATATATGAAATAACACACTTCAAAGGAAATTAAAAGAGGGAAAGAAGGTATTTTATCTCCATCTAGTGGACCATTCAACAAAAAAATTATTATAACCATAAGCTCATATGCACCAAGCACAGGTGAAACAAACTCTTTAAAGCAAAATCTACTAGACATTAAGTAAAAAATAAACTCCAAAACATTGATAGTGAGTGACTTTATGATCAATAGACAGATCAAAACAACACATAGATTCATTTTAGTATCATTGTAAATAATAGTTTATCTTCAGTATATCATCAGTCATAGATGAGTGAAGCTATTAGCCCCATAGCCTGATTTGCCTGCAGACCTTTTTACCCTTTGAAATGACTCAAACGGTTGAAAACAATTTGCTCATACAATGTACATTGAAATAATTCATATTGAAATCCATTATTTTGTACAACTAAATACACTAGTCAAATATTTTATAATTTATCTAAAAATGATTCAAATACCCTCCAGAAATTTTGATGGACAGGGCACTCCCTGTGCTCACATTGCAGTTGCAGCTAGATCACAAGATAAGACAGTTGACATGAGAAACAGGGCCACTGGTGAAATTATAGGTAAAAATCAGCTTCATTAGATTACCATAGTATTTTTTTTGACTAGTTAAAGTTCACATTGGGTCACGGGCTTATGCAGTTGTCAGTACAATATTTAGCACATAGGTTCTACTTGTATCCCTCCTTTCTTTCCTACTAAGGGAGGATCATGTGACTATTGCACTTGCTAAGGTTTTAGGCAGAGAAATCACCTTGCTCTCATGAGATTTCACTGAACAAGTTCATTTTGACCTCCTTCTGGTAACTAAAGTAGAAACTATTAGACTATGGGAGGGCTGAAATCCCATGGCAAGCACGGTCATTGCCAACATCCTTGTTCAGAAATTCAGCTATAGGCTCAGTTACATTCGCTTCAATTTTGAATGCAAGAGCTTTCATCACTGGGGGAGCCACAATATGGGGGCATCTTTACTGTTTCAGAATGCTGAAATGGATCAAGGTTCAAACTCATTATTTATACTTTAAAAACAGAAGTTTTCAAAGAGTTAAAACTTTCTTAGAGTTATGTAGAAAATTCATATATTAATAAGGAAAAATACAGTGAAAAATTATGAACATTTTATAAAATGTATTTTTTAAGAGGAAAGAAAATGATGGATTAATTTGCTTAGCCTAGGATTACTAATGGAGTGAATTTAAAATATTATTTTTTGGCCAGCTTCTATGATGAAGGTGTGGAAACCGATGAAACCACCTTGACTTGGTTGTTGGGATGAACAAACTAGACACAGGTTATGGGGAGAAGGGGTTTAGTTCAAGTTTACAGATATAGGGGAAGCTCTATCGGTGGCTGAAGAAGCTGGCTTACTTCCGTACAGCCAAGCAGATGGGAAAACTGTAGCAAGTGCAACAGCAGCATTAGCATACACACACAAAGCAGCAAACACAAACCAGCAGCAATCAGGACCTTCACAGAGCTCAGACAGCTCTGCATACCTTTGGGCTTGGAATCAGATATCCTTGCAAACACACCTGAGGACTGGACTCCAGGATCTGCTCCAGTGACAGCCAGGCAGCTGGAGATCCAGGCTTTAGTAAAACACCTGAGTCTATGGGAGACATAACTTTCAAACTACCACGACTTCATAAGCAAATTCTTTCTTTTTTCCATGCGAACAATCAGTTTTTGCATTCTTTCATGGTGCAACAATTTCTAAGTTTTTGTACGCTTGTCAAATACATCTGTTAAGGGAGTATATTTAGCAATGTTCACTCAACAACTTCTCAGTCAATGTAACATCTGGGGACTATACAGAAGCATGACTGTAGCCAAGTGATGAACAGAAAATGTCTGTTCTATGGAGTAAAGAGTTCTTAGAACAGTCGACTGTGTCCATAGTTGTTTTCAGATACTATTTGTGAAGACTGGCTGCCTGTAAAGCCATCTGTTTGCTTACTGTATCTTATTAAAGATATACAGATGGATTCATAGCATACTTTGTTCCAAATTTTGGTTTTCCTGAAAACATATACTTTGTCTAGAAAAACAAATTCTTTTAAATGGCATTAATATACTGACATGCTAATGCATAAAATTTCCCTATGTAATTAATAATTTTGGATAATATACCAATAGTCTATACTAACATTCTGTGTTTTTGTGACCTTTGCAATTTTACTAGTTTCTTGGATGTCTAAAGTGTGTTTGTGTATTTGCATGCTCAAATTTATGAACATAATGTTTGCATAAACACAACTATTAAAAAAAGGAAATGTACAGAGAAAATAATGAATATTTTGCCATAATATTAAGATGGGATTTTTTTGCACTTATATATTTGCTCTCAGATATTATATATTTGGATATGGCTTTCATTGTGTGGTTCTTCACCTAATATGTACCAATATGAATATAATATTTCAGAACTAAATTTGCTAGGTATATATTATCTTATTTTATGTCAAGTCTATCTTTTATCTGCAAGTTATCTTTCCACAGTTTCAATTGTCTGTGATCAGCAATGGGTGTTACCAGACACAGTAAAGAAACTGCAGTAAGATGTTCTGAGAGGTAGAGAAGAAATTCATATCATTTTAGTTCCAGTACATTGTTATAATAGTCCCATTTTGTAAATATTGTTAATAGATTAACAGTACTAATTTTTATTTTTTCTTGGAGAGGGATGGTGAATTTATAAATTATATGGAACTGATGAATGAATTAAAGTTCATATAAATATAACATTTTTGTACCTAGAAAGCAAGAGTACTAAAGTGAAACACTGAAATTACTGAATTACTTATGAATTTGAACAATTGCTGGTCATAGGATGGCTGACATTTGGGGTGAAATTAAAGAGGTTCAAGATTAAACTTTAATTTTTTTAAATGTCATTCCATCAAAAATTATATAGTTTTACATTCTTTATTCCATGTATGTGTCACTTGTCTATGCATATATATGCATACATATTCATATATACAGTGTTTGTGTGCATGTGGGTGCACATGTTTTTTTACTGGTATTTGTACTTACTATAAGCTAACTGTTGACTCTGAAGTTATACCTCACTCATTCTACTGCTTAATTTAAAAAAAAATATTTTATTATTTATTTATTTATTTGAAAGAGAGAGAGATACAGAAATAAGCAGGTAGAGAGAGAGAGAGAGAATGGGCACCCCAGGGCCTCCAGCCACTGCAAACGAACTTCAGATGCATGTGCCCCCTTGTGCATCTGGTTTATGTGGGTCCTGGAGAATGGAGCATTGAACTGGGGTCCTTGGGCTTTACAGGCAAGCATTTAACCGCTAAGCCATCTCTCCAGCCCCTCCCACCCTTTTTTTGAGAGAGGCACAGAGAGAGAGGGAGAGGAAGACAGAGATAGGCTCCAGCAGTTTCTCAGCTGCTGTGAATGAAATACTGATGCGTTCGCCCCCTTGTGGTCAAGTGTGGCATTGCACCCTTGCATCACTGCATCTGGCTAAACGTGGGACCTGGAGATTGGAACCAGCATTCTTAGGCTTAGGAGACAGGTGTCTTCACCGCTAAGCCATCTCTCCAGCCCTACCTCTTATTTTTTTATTTTATTTTATTTTATTTTATTTTATTTTATTTTATTTTATTTTATTTTTTGTGTGTGTGTAAGTCTTTCACAAAATTTGGACATCACCACTGAGGCTAGAATAAATAGCTAGCAAATTATAGAGTTCTAGCTGTCTCTTCCTCCCCAGTGTTGGGTTGAGTACATGCAAAGCAACACCCAGAATTTCACATGGATACTTGAGGATCTGAGCATGGAAAACACTTCATCCATGGAACCACTAACTCAGCCACTTTTACCTTTCTTGTACTTAAAGGAATGAAGAGAGAATTTTCCCATATTTTAAGTTTAAATAATGAATATTGGTTTTAATATGTGTCATTCCTCTTAGACAAGCTAAATGACCTTCAGCTATGAAACAGGTATGTGTTAGAATGTATGGCCTCATAGACTCACGTATTTTTGATTAAGAATGAGCGTGCAACTTGAGTCTTCAGTGGGTAGAGCCCTGCTGGGGAGGTGTATGTTCCCAGGGGTGCATCTTTCATTAGCCCAAGTGGGTGTTTCAAGAGTAGTTTGAGCTCTGGCTGTTTGTTTTGGTTGATTGCTACAGTTTTCCTGCAATGGATCTATGGAAGTAAGCCAATTTCTTCTGCCATGGATAGTGCTTCCTCTGGATTACTTGACTGAGATAAACCCTTTCTTCCCATAAACTCCTTCTGCTTGGGTGTTGTCCAGCAATGAGAAAATAACTGTGACAAGGTACATGAAAGAAAATATAAGATAATTGTTATTTTTCATGATAAATCTTTAATATTAGGAAACAAATATTTTAGAAATAATGAACTGTATTTTGAAAACAATTCATTTGACTTAATTTTCTATGAAAATGCAAATATCAATGGTACATTTGCAATAAGGGTCCATCATGCATCAGTTTGAGTTAAGGAAGAATATAATGAGTATCTCACAGATACTTGTCTTTCTACTAATGGCTGTGGGTCTGGAGAGGTGGCTTAGCAGTTAAGGCTTGCCTGAGAAGCCTAAGAACCCACGTTTGACTCTCCACATACCATGTAAACCAGATTCACAAGATGACACATACTCAAGGTCAATGGCTCACACATCTAGAGTTCGATTGCAGTGGCTGGAGGCCCTGGTGTGCCAATTCTCTCTCTCTCTCTCTCTCTCTCACACACACACACACACACACACACACACACAACTGATTTCTCTCTTTCATAAAAAAAAGACTAGTATCTAATAACAGTTGTGTTTGGACCCACTGAATAGGGAGGATCTCAACATTACTTGTGTACATGTTCAGTCTCTGCAAACTGACTCTGACAAAGTGTTTGCATACTCTTTAACCAAACTCAGGCTCACTTTTCTGCTATTTTGTTTTCTAGTTTTCCAAACTTCTAAATAAAAATAGAAATATATGTAATTTTAGTTTAATTTATATCTAAAATTCATTTTTTAGATATAAAAAGAATAATTTTTAACATCTTGATAGGTTAGGTTCATTAATATCTCGGTTATTTTCATGAAAATCATAGTTGAACCCTCAAGATTTGTTCATGTTTGTGGCATGTAGGATTTGATGTTTTTTGAAAGGTGTGTGATAGCAAATATGGTATTTTGTAAAGGGGTTAAAAATCCAGGTGTCTTTGTATGGTGAAGACTTAGATCCAGGTCAGAGACCAAGCTCAAAGTGATGGTAGTTTCTTTCTGAGTGATAATAGTGGGATAAAGGATCTTCTTGTGTGAAAGAGGGAAAATCTGTGATATTGATAATTTTAGATATTTTAAGTACAGAAGTGTTAAAGGTCCCTGGAGGTAAAGCACAATAAGTAGTATTGTGTTATGCCATTGTGCTAGAATATTTTAGGAATCTAGGTAGCTAACAGAGGGACCAATTCAAAGGCCACTATTCCAAATCAGCTACACTTATGAATTATTTAAATTGATAAACAAATATGCTTATGATAACTGGATGGATTTATATACATCAGAATCAACTGGCTTCCCAAAATGAAACATTCATTTTTATAAATATAAATAATGATACACTTCTCTAGTACTTCTTTGTTTCTCATTTCATCTTCTTATCATCAAAATTGCTGTTCTATAGTAAAAAAGAATAATATGGTAGAATACTCATATTGAACTAATTATTCCATTTAAAGAAGATTCAAGTTATTATTTTATTCTTTTGTTTTGTGACTTAAATTCATATGGTTTGTTGTTGTTTGTGACAGTTCTTCACTATAATTCAAATGGCCCTACAATGCAATATATAGCTCTGACTGGCATGAACTCAAGACTGTACATCAATATGTGTGTGTTTTACACTAACAATGTACACTATGTGAAAAAGTAAATAATGCATATATAAAATATATATTTAAATTTAATCATGTATGCTCCTTGAAATTATCACCAAGTATCATTTTGTCAGTAGTAAAAATTATTAAATTATACAGACATCATACATATATGTATATGTATATGTTATTGAATAGAGTTGTTGCAGAAAAGTTAATAGGCAATAAACATATTCACTAGTCAACCAGTGAAATGAAGGAGAGTTTTGCAAAGAACCGTAATATCTACCCTGACTAGTACAAATGCACAAAATCTCTATTTTCCTACTTGATTCATATTAACAAAGATTAAAGTTCAGTGGTGAAACTTTTATTATGTAAATATATTTTTATTAAAAATATATGCTATGAGGGGCTGGAGAGATGGCTTAGCAATTAAGGCATTCTCCTGTAAAGGCAAAGGATCCTGATTCGATTCTCCAGGACCTACATAAGACAGATGCACATGCATCTGGAGTTTGTTTGCAGTGCTTGGATGCCCTGGCGTGCCCATTCTCTCTCTCTTTATGCCTCTTTCTCATTCATAAATAAATAAATAAATAAATAAATAAATAAATAAATAAATAAATAAATAAAAAAAATACATAAAATATATTCTATAGTTTTAAATAATCTCTCAATAATATTTTTTTAATATTTTCATTTATAATTCATTTGATATATTCTTGCTATATTTCAGAAATTGTCTTTCTCAACTTGAATTTAGAACATATTACCTAGTTCTGAATAGCAACTGGAAAAGTAGATAGCATCATGAAATGAGTATATCAAATAATCCTTATACCTAATTGCCTAAAAATGGCATCCTGTAGTTTAGATACAGTGATGAATCTAGCAAAGATTCTGACCCCAAATTGCTTTGATATAGAAGACAGCCCTATAGTGGCCAATGCACTCTAAGATGCTGCTTGCTCACAGAACAGGGTAGCAACAGGACTATTGACTAGGTGTGACATAAGACCTGCAAATCTCACAAATCCCTCAGTTTCTTTAATTGAAAATGGTTGAGTATAATAATAATCTTGTTTCTATTACTTTGTATAAATTGGATAATGATTGTAAGCTTTCTTATACCTGATGGTATATAATGCTGTTGCATAAGGAACCATCTCATTAGTATTTGTCTCAGATTTATATGACAGACATAAATATCCAGGCTGCCTTGAATATCTGTGGCTACTGCTGCATTACATGATTTTTTTTTTCTTATGTTAATATAACTAGATTCTATTTCTGGTTTTGAAATTTAATTCAGCAATTGAACACTGTGATATTTCTTGGACACACAAAATACTCAGAGTCACTTAGGTGCTGAATTGATGCTGAGAGTAAATCCAAGTCCTCTCATGATGCTCTTAGGCAAGGGCTGTGTGGTAGTTTGAATATATGTCCCCCAATATATTCAGTGTTTTATTAGTTATAGTTTACATCTGCAATCCCCTTGCTAGAGGCAATGTCACTGGGGGCCAGTCTTAAGGTGTGGTGGGTTTGAGATTCCATTGTAAAGATATGCAAATGTGCCTAGCAGGAGTTCCTGAAGTGTGCTATGTGACTCTTGGCTGTAGTTTTGCTCAGTGTGCTGTATAGCTGGTGGCTTGGTTTTTCTTTCTCTTGCCTGGTCCTGTGAGAGCAGGCCGCTTCTCCTGACATTATGGAACTTCCCCTGGATCTGTAAGCTTCAATAAATAATATCCCTTCCTCCATAACTCTGCCTGGTCTGGAAGTTCATCTCAGCAAACCTGAAGCTGTCTGCTACAGGCTGGAAATGTTAACATCCAATGGGCATTTATTAATTGGTTCACTGATGTAACATTAACACTAGATAGGAAAGGATTTGTGCATATTCAAAGTAGAGATTAGTATTGTATATATTTACAAGCTTTCATGTGATACATATGTGTAAGAAATAGAAATATAAGCCAGAATTCAATGTCATAGATATTTACAGAAGCTTGTAGTGGTTAAGGCAAACCCATCCATTTGGTACTGAACTGATGATTAGTTAATGAGGATTTGATGTTGATGGTATGAATATCAATTTAAAAGGCATTTGTGAGGGACCAAAATTGTACTTAACTTCTGGAAGAGTGTGATTGAGGTAGTGGAACAAAATTCATGAAGTAAACCTAGATTACCTATAGCAAAGGTTTTGTTGAACTTGATCATTAATGCTAAAATATATTTGGATTTCTATTTACACTATGCTAATGTTCTTCTGTTATTTATTCATTTAAAAAGTAACAATTTCTTTGGGTACAAATGTTTCTGAGGTATGGTAGATATTTAGTGAATAAAATTCTTTCTCCAAAAGTGTGAAAATATGAGTTAAGCTCCCCAGAACCCACATAAGAGCCTGACACAGTAGCAGACATTTGTAATCCCAGATGTCCTCTGGTCAGATGTGAGCGTGAGACAAGAGAACTCATATAAGCTCATGGATCTGCCAGCCTGGTGTACACACACAGTCACATAATAAGAATGTTTGCCTCAAACAAGGTAGGCAGTAAGGTCCGACACTTGAAGTTGTTCTCTGACATTCATAGGTGTACTGTGGTATACACCTACTTGCTCTCACAACATGAAAACACACACACACAAACACACACACACACAAAACACATATAAATCAAACACATAGAAAAGATTAAATGTTCCTTATGCTTGCATAATATTTTCTTGTGTTTAGTTTGTTTTTCATAACTTAGAAGAATTGAAGACACTAAACATTACCTGTGAATGAAGTAATATATGACTTGACTTACAAATTAGACTAAAATATCTGTTCTCGTTTTGGCTTGTTTCTCCAGGATATGGCCACATATTTGGAGACTATGTTTTGAATTCTTGCTCTTTTCATTCCTCCTTTAAATAAACATGGGCTGCACAAAGCAGGCTTCCTCACTAGATTGTTTTTTTTATATTATTGTTATTATTATTTATTATTATTAGGTATCTATATAATGTGCATGGAGCCATGAAGGTACCATTGTTAACCTTCTCCCTGTCCTCCCCCTCAAGGATTGTGGGTCTTGCATTGTGGGGATAGCCATCAGTTATGAGGGAGAGACAATGTCTCTGTGCATAATGACCCAACTTATGGCTCTAACAATCTTTCCGCCCCCTCTTGCGCAAATTTCCCTAAGCCATGTTGGGTTCATTTTAGGTCTATTTCAGTGAGGAGGTCATGGGAGTCTCTGTGTCTCTGGATCTCTGGTTTGGCAGGGGTTGAGTGTTCTTTGTGTCTATCTCCTTCACCCCTCTGCTGATACCAGGTTTGCTGAGAAAGCAGTACTCTTGCTCACTTCCCAATTATTCTATGGGTTCAGCTGGTTCCCTGGTGAGGTGCGATGGGCTGATTCTCTCCTCAGGTTCTACATCCATCTGAAAAAGACAAGCAAATTATCCAATGGAGAGTGAGGTCAATGCAAGATACATGGATAACCATTATTGTTTTAGAGTGAATTTAATGGGTGTAGGCCCTCTTGTATCCCACTGTTGGTGGTACCTTGATATTGAAGTTAGTTTTTATTATTATTATTATTACTAGCAACATATTTCGTATGGATACATCATGTGTTGGTACTCTCTTTTCCCTCATCCCTTCCCCCATTCCATTGGTGAGGCTCCTCAGTGGGGTTGCATGTATTCCCCATGGGGTTGTGGATTATGTGTTGTGGGAGAAGTCAGTTATTTTGGTGTGGGGGGGAGGGAATGGGTCTGGGCATATGTCTCAACCTGTGGTTCTTATATTCTTTTATCCCCTCTTTCACAAAATTCCCTTAACAGTGGTGGGTGAGATTTATTTATTTTATTTATTTTATTTTTTTAGAGAGACAGAGAGAGAGGGAGAGGAATACAGATAGAAATGGGCATGCCAGCAGTCTCTCACCTACTCAGAACAAAATCCAGATGCATGTGCACTCTTGTGGTCAAATGCGACATTGTGTTCTTGCATCACTTTGCATCTGGCTAAATGTGGGTCCTGGAGATTAGAACCGCTGGAGATTGGAACCAGCATTCTTAGGCTTAGGAGGCAGGCACCTTAAAACCACTAAGCCATCTCCCCAGCCTGGTGGGTGTGTTTTAAGTCTACTTCAGTGATGAGCTCTGAGGAACCTCTGGATCTCTGCTTTGGTAGATGTTGAGTACCCTCAGGGTCTTTCTCCTTCACCCTGGTGCTGATTATCAGGAACAACATGGAAGCAGCACTCTTGCTCATCTCCCCAGTTCCTAGGGCTGTGGTTTCAGCTGTGGCTTGGCTGAGGTGTGAGGGGTAGTTTATCTCTGTTGGTCTTACTACCTTCTGCAAAAGAACAGATTTTCCAATGGAGAGTGAAGTCAGTATAGTTTAAATGGGATAAGGATATTAATTTAGAATTTGATGTATGTAATCCCTCTTTTAGTCAAAGACTAGTGAGAGCTTTACAGTGGAAAATATAATCCTTTGTCTCCACAGAATTCTGATCTAGTTCCCAGTTCCAGATGTGGTTTCCTTTACACTGAGCAGATCTCAGCCAATTAGAAAGCTATTGATTACTCACTGAGGCTGTGTACCACTATTGCACTGGGTTGTACATCATGTCAGGGGGTTTGCTGCTAGTAGTTTAGACTTCTGCTTGCTCAGACAGTTGTTGGCCACTTTCCCCCAGTAGCTACTGTAGCACTTTCCAGCACTAGGCTAAATGTCTGGGTACTGGCTTTCTTCTAAATTTCAGCCAGGTCTTTCTGTGTCACTAGCAGATTATTGTGCAGAAGATAATGTGTTCAACATAACGTAGAAAAATGGAATTATTTTTGAACCAGGCACTTAAATAGAAAGTAATCTATGTCCACTCAATAGAAGATAATGAAGAAAACCAACAATGTCTGCTCTCAGTTTCACCAGAGCCATCTGGTGACATTGTTGGTGGTCTCAGAGGGATATACCTGGAGACATGTGTCTTAACAAAAAAAATCTTTTCAATGTCAGCATTATTTGTCATTGGGTTGGGAAGACAATGCCAACTATCAACCTATACTCCCTTCTTCCTTGGCCTTAAGGACCTTGTTCTCAACTGAATAAAACATTTTGCTGCTTCCCAGTACATTGAGGTGCCAAGTGACAATAGACAGAGTATTTGGTATGGATCTGAGAAGAAATCTCATTTTTTTTTCTTTCCATTCTCCTAAACCACTCCCCCAGGTGATCCTACGCAGAATGCTATTGTCCATAAAAGGGGAGCTGTAGCATAAAAATGACAGAATAAAAGTCACAACAGAAAAAAAAAATTACATAATGATTCCAGTATAGCAATAACAACCTTCCATCTCTTCTTTCAGAGTAACTTTATTGAATAAAAAATATACATATTTTGTTAAAATTAAAAGAATTTCTGATCACTGATATTAATAGGCAAATATAACAGATAAAGCACAAGGATTCATTTGGTCTCAAAACATTAGTAAGTACATTAAAAAAAAAAAATCTACCCTCATATGTTAGGTTACTAGAATCAATAATCTAGAATGAATAAAACTTCACATTTTTAGTGTACTTGTTTAGACAGAAATGTTTTATAATCTGGGAAATTACACAATTCATTTTTTAAATGAAAATAATATTATTCTTTGCATAAATTACCAGTAATCTTAATGTTTATTTGTGACTTAAGTTTATTTATTTTCAGGTATTTTTCCCAAACACTTTTGTTATGCATTACTTACACATTCACAATCTTAACAATGTAATGTAGAGATTTTTTTCTTTTTAATTAGTGCAGCTGATATATTAGTATCTTGGCACAGCTTTAGTAGCATAAGACTAAATTTGAAAACAATAGAACCTTATTCTCATAAAACTGAATTCTAGAGACCCAATGAGAGTAACACTAGACGGGTATCAGGTTATTTTTCACCTATGCTACTTCAAATGTTTTAGGGGAAATTCCAGTTTGTGCTGGATCCAGCTTCTTGAGGCTATCAGAATTTCTTGACCTCTAGCCACATCACTCCAATCTCAACCTGTTTATTGTCTTCTCTTTTATCTCCTTCCATCTTGTAAAGACACTTTTGACAAAATTCATAGTCCTCTGTCTTAGTTTGTTATAATTACCTCATGTCAAAGTCGTAGTTTTCCTCTAATGAAATTGTAAATCAAAGAAATCTGGGTTTGACTACATTAAAAGGTGTTGCTATAGATGACATCATCATTTCTGGTTAGCTGTGGTATGTCTTGCTTGTGTATTTGTAGTGCTCTATACGTCCAGTCCCTGCGAGAGTTACTCAAGTCACTTCAGTTTTAGTTAATGTAAACAAAATGCACATAGATATAAACTACTTTTTTGTTGTAAAACCCTAGTTATTGATCTGTTTATTTTTTGATCTGTTTTAATCAAAGGATTTGGACATTGAACAGCATTGAACATGACAAAGCATATTGTCCAAAACCCCTCAAATAGGTTACCACTGCTTCTCAACACTGGGGAGGCCAAATGTGTTTTTGGTTATCAGTTTTTATTGACTTTATTAATATGGTAAGATGGGGCCAAATAGTCCCTTTAAAGATTTATATCAGCAAAATACAGTATATTTCTGTCTTTTTTGGTAAATAACCAAGGTGCAATTTATCCATTTGACTATGGATTTATACACTATTCTTGGTCTATATGAAATTTGAGATGTATCAACTGCCTTTGGATTTTATACACCTTCTATTCTCTATCACCTATCACAATCATCTATCTATCTATCTGTATCTATCTATCTAGCTATGTATTTTTTGTGGTTTGTTTGTTTTGTTTTATAAAGTAGGGTCTTACTCTGGCCCAGGCTGACCTCAAATTCACTATGTAGTCTCAGAGTGGCCTTGAACTTGGTGATCCTCCTACCTCTACCTCCTGAGTGCTGGGATTAAAGCCACCATGCCTAAATCCTATTTTCTAATTTTTCTTAAATCTTGTTTTATTTCTGGTACATTCTTTTTATTGTTTTACCACATGATTACAGAACTGTTTCTATGTTTTATATAACAAGCACAATCTGTCAGACATTTAGGTGTCTTGTTGGCAAATGATTTAAAGCAAAAACCTTATGCTATCCCCCATTTCTCAGTATGTTTTTCTTGTTTCATGTCTATTATTTTCCTTTGAATTCTGATGTTTGATAGAAGACAGCAAAGAAACTAACCAATGCCTTTCATGTGCTAACAAACCCCATTCCCTGGCTTGAGTGAACACTTGGAGAGGCAAGCCTGGCATAGACTTGGGCAATTAGTAATCTTAGCTATGTATTAGGGAAGAGAGACTCTGCATCTATTTATCTCTATTACTCATCTGATTTGCTCCATCAGCAACACCTATCCTTTTAAAAATATTTTTAGTTTATTTATGAGAGCAGAGACAGAAAGAGAGAATATGAATTAGCAAGAATCCAGGACCTCCAGACCTCTTGTCATTCCAAAAGGACTCCAGACACATACACGCTTACTGTGGGTCAGCAGGCTTTGCAAGCAAATGAATTTAACCACTGAGGTGAGTGAACTTCTTAGTCCCTAGAAGTTCTATTAAGCACTTAGGATGTAGCAGCCTCCAAGTTTCCTAAGCTAACTTTTCAATATATCTGCTTTCCAAATTCAGAAGTGAGTTTAAGTATGTGGTCTTCTGTTACTTTATTTTTATGTTTGGTTTTCTCCTTGTAAATTTCTA
Source organism: Orientallactaga sibirica (assembly GCA_036365145.1). Taxonomy (NCBI): domain Eukaryota; kingdom Metazoa; phylum Chordata; class Mammalia; order Rodentia; family Dipodidae; genus Orientallactaga; species Orientallactaga sibirica. The sequence goes on from JAEOAD010000017.1 coordinate 14,203,175, forward strand.
TTCTTAAATTATTTTTAAAAAAATATATTTTATTTATTTATTTATTATTTATGAGAGAGAGAGAGAGAGAGAGAGAGAGAGAGAGAGAATGGTCACTCCGGGGTCTCCAACCACTGCAAATGAACTCTAGATGCATGTGCCCCCTTGTGCATCTGCCTTATGTGGTTCCTGGAGAATTGAATGGGGATCATTTGGCTTTTCAGGCAAACACCTTAACCACTAAGCAATCTCCAGCCCCCTACTTCTTAAATTCTTATTGACATTTTTTGGAAAATATCACTGTGGAGAAAGATGTATGTTGTTTGAACAGAGCATAATATCTCAAAGTCTCCATTGTTATTTTTAAAATGTTACCAGTTATTCTTTATTCCTTTCAATTTAGAAAATTGGAATTAATAGACATAAACTTCCCCTGACATATTGCTGAAAATATTGTCCACCAGTTGTACAGTGTGCACATGCAATTAGGAGAAGCACACCTTATACAGTAGCCTTAGTGTTTGCCTTTCTTTTTTCTTGTATTCTCATGTTCTTGTTTTTCTGTCTTACTAAACAAATTGTTCATAATTCTACAGGTGTAGCTGCTTTTTCCTATTATCTTCTAGAATCTTTATGTATATTTTTTCATTTAGGTTTTGAATACATTTGATCTTTTCCCCTGGTGTGAGGTAGTTGTTCAATTTCATGTTTTCCATCTTCATATGTACGTAATTATTCTTAACTTTTAAAAATATTTTTTTTGCTTTATTTATTTATTTCAGAGACAAAGAGAGATAGAGACCGATAAAAGAGATTTTTTTTGTGTGTGTGTGTGTGTGTGTGTGAGAGAGAGAGAGAGAGAGAGAGAATGGGAATTCCAGGGTCCATGTGATAGCTTACACAGACAATGCAAAGCCATTATGGTAAAGGGAAACATCCCTAGAGGGAAATAGTCACTGCAGGGCAAAATCATCCACCATTAAAAACAATTCATCTAATACACATGACAAAAAGACTGATTTTAGAGCTGGGAGTGGAAGATCATTACTTTAATTCTAGCATTCTGGAGGCAGAGGTAGGAGTATCACTGTGAGTTCGTGGCCACCCTGAGACTACATAGTGAATTCTGGTCAGCCTGAACTAGAAGGAAACCCTACCTTGAAAAGCCACCCCCTTAAAAAAAGAAAGAAAGAAAGAAAGAAAGAAAGAAACAAAGAAAGAAAGAAAGAAAGAAAGAGTTTTAGACATAAATTGAAATGTAAAAGTGAGCAAAGACACTTCAGTGACCCAAGTGCATACAAATGTATTTGTTCATCTTACTTAAACTTTCTAATGATTATTGTTTCTGGATCTTGAACTCAGACTTCTAAAATTAAAATTCTAAAATTAAAATGAACCACAAAGTGGGTTCAACTGTATTATATAATATTGTATGTTACCTAATAATAGTATATAACATATGAAGTTATAAATAATATATTATAGAATATATATTACACAACTATATATATTATAGTATATATAGTATATGATTTAGTTCAACTATATTATTTTATATATTAAAAATTGAAATAATAGCAAAGTATGTTTATTGCATATGGTTGCTATTTTAAAATAGTTCATATCCATATGATGGAAATAAAATTATTATATATTTAAATAAGTGTTTATTTACATGCTTGGAAACTATATGACATAGCTATGAGAAAGATAAAAATGTGTCAATGTCTAAAGTAACTGTTAGCTTTGTTGTTTAATTTAGCACTTCCTCTCAATCAAGCTAATACTTCACATCTAATAAAAAGGATATCAGGGATTTTAATGATAACAAATTGTTATTTTATCAACATATTCAAAGAAAAGTTTTTTATATGTGTGAAATAATTTTTATATTGTTATAGCATTTTATACATATATTTTATATAATATATAAATTATATATAAATAAATTATATATATAATGTATAATATATGAATATATATAATTATATGCAATTTTTATATTGTTATGTACAATATTTGCTTTGAATAATAGAAATTTAAATCATTACATATTTTGTAAGAAAGTTAACAATGCTAAACTTTTCCTTTTTCATATAATAAACTTCATTTACAATAAGGTTAAATGTTTTAAATAAATGAATGACAAATAATACATTTTATTTTTCTTTGAAGGTTAAGTTTTTGTCTTGAGAGTTGACACAGGAATAAATGCAACAGTGATTACAAGTGTCAGTTCACTGGAAAGGTCCTGAATGCTGCTGTCATTAATGGTGACACAATGATTCACAGTTCGAAGATGACATTTGGACTTTAGGTGTGGATGTTCATCAGTTATGCATAGTTAAATCAGAAGTATATTATTGAGCAACTGGAAAGATGCCCTCTCTGGGGGCTATGTCCCTCAGAGCAGTCTGCCAGAATTAACACAAGTTATAGTTTCTCTATAACAGTTTGCTTTTTTCTTGCTACAAAGGATAGTATGTACTAATCAGAGAGGTTTGGAAAAGGATCAAGGGCATTATATTAAGCTAAAGTATTTTGAGATCAATTGCAATTTGGCCCCAAACTTGACTGAATAAGAGCATCAATAATGTTCATGGGAAGCCTTTGATTTTTGTGCTATCTCCCTTACTTTTTAGTGATTTAATTAAAGTGAGATGGATATGAAAGGTACATGAATTAATTACTATAAGGTAGTGTTTTGTGATTTTTACTTGAACTTCTGAAAACACCAGTCTGTCAATAGCTTTTGTTTTGGTACAGGTGGCATGTGACACATTTTTCCCCAACACAAATTATACAAAAGTATGTGCATCATTTCTCCTTTTCAAAGAATCTCTGGTTCATGAAAATAAATTGTGTTCTCAGCATACAGAATGCTGTCCTGTTTTAAATTAACTTGATATGTGTCACAGCAGGACAGAATAGAACCCTGTTCATTTAAAACCTGTGTCAAGTTCTTGAAAAATAAGTAATGCAAAAACCAAACTGAAATTCACTCTTTTTAATATCACTTGAATTTGAAATCTGATCTGTCTGGAGACTCACCCAGACAGGTCTGCCTCTTGCTGTGGTATGAAAATAGAGGCTTAGCAAAAATAGTAGTGGAAAGTAATGAGTCAAGCTTACAGAACACAGTTCATAGCATATTCAAGTATAATGATGCAAAAATAATTACTGTGGGGCTGGGGAGATGGCTTGGTGGTTAAGGCACTTGCCTGCAAAGCCAAAGGTCCCAGGTTCAATTTCCCAGAACCCATGTAAGCCAGATGCACAAGGTGGTACATGCATCTGGAGTTTCTTTTGCAGTGGCTAGAGGCCCTGTCATACCCATTCTCTTTCTCTATCTGCTTCTCTTTATCTCAACTAAAAAAAAAAAAAAAAATTACTGTGAATGTTACTTTTAGCTCATTTCTCAGTATGAAATGGTAGACGAACAATCAGTGAGAGGGTCTGGGAGATCATAGAGTGCTTGTCCCTCAAGCATGAGGACCGTGAGTTCTGATCTCCAGAGACCGATCATGGTGTATGCAAGTAAATCCAGAACTAGTGAGCCAGAGAGATTTTTAGAGTTTACTGACCATTTCATTTACCCTAATCTGTGAACTGTTTGCTTAGTAAGAGACCATTTCTAAAAAAAAAAAAATGAAGGGTGTGTTAGTATTAATCAGGGTTCTCTAGAGGAACTGAATGGATAGAATGAATTGTATTAAAAGGGAATTGGATTAGCTTACACAGTCCAGCAATAGCAGGTTGCAGGTCTGAGAGTCAAGGAACCCGGTAGCTGCTCAGTCCATGAGGCTGGAGGCCTCAGCAGTCCCAATCCAGCACTGAAGGCCTGGAGGCTTCCTGGAGAGACGCTGCTTCAGTTCAGTCCAGTCCACCTGGTCTTCAGTCCACACTGGAAAGCAGCAACACCAAGCAGCAAGCACCCAGTGGCAAGCAGCGAGCAGCACCGGCAGCCAGGTGGGAGAGAGAGAGCCTTTCTTCCCAGAGCATCTTTTTATCAACCAGCCCCTCTCCTCCAAGAGGGGCCGCCCACTCTGGGGGAAGGGCTTACCCCTGGGGGAAGGATTCTTCCTTCAGTTAATCCTTCCTAGAGGCAGCCTCAGAGATGCACTTATGAGGAATGTTTGTGGATTCCTAAACAAAACAAGTTGACACAAACTTAACCATCACATAGGGCAACTGAGGGGGACACTTGACGTTGACCTCCAGCCTCCAGACACACAGAGATGCATGCACACCTCCACACACACTGGAGAACATGTCTACACACACCACACACACACATACAAGATGGAATTGAGATATTTTGTGTGTTCAGTGTCCCCAATTCCAATTTTTCACTTCTATTAGTGTGACAAATGATACCACATAGTGATTACACAGTACAAGTTTACAAAACCCAATTGTATCTAATTTGGTTAGTGTGAAAAAATGTATGACTACTGTAACATAATAATTTTGGAGCTAATGAAATATATAAATTTTAAAATGACATAGATAGCCTTAATATCAGAGATCATGCATTTGTTGAATGCTACTAAGCACACTGACAATATAGCCCGAGTGAAATAATGAAAAAGAATATATCAATCTGCCTGACAAATTTTCACACTATTGTGTGAATATATTTGACTTAATTTCATGACTTGTCTGTCCTTCTTATACAGTTAGGACAGTATATAGCCTGATTACAGATGATTGCTAATGAAATTCACAAGTCTAACTCAGAAATCCTCATAGCTTACAGTAAAGGCTAGACACAGTTTGCTTATTTTATAATATTGTGCCGGGTGAGTCTTTTCCTTTAATTTGAAATCATTTCTCCGTGTTGTGCTCACAGATGTGGCATTGCGTTAATGTCTGTGATAAGCCTCAGAGCTCCTTCTCTCTGCTCACAGCATTCTCAGAGCTCAAAACTTCTCATCATTATTCACACTCAAGAATGATGTGACATATCTATGACTATTCTTTGAAAATATTTCTATTACTATCAACTAATAAAATGGCATAATTAATCCTAAGATCCAGGCGCTGTGATTGCAGGGGAAGACTGCACTTGCTGACTACTAAAATAAATGTGAGAACAATAGCTTCCTTTTCCACTTAGTTGTTTATATTTGCTTTTCTCTGTTATGAATATGCTAATTCTTGTGTAGGAATTTTAAAAGCATTTTGGACAATAATTTCATATCAACTCTCTACCTTTTAAATATTTTATTCATTTATTTGTAAGCAGAGATAGAGGGAGATAGATAGATGATAGATGTTGATAGATATAGATAGGTAGATGATAGATGATAGATAGATGATTGATAGATAGATGATAGATAATGAGAATGAGCATACCAGGTCATCCATCCACTGCAAACAAACTCCAGATGCATGTAAGTGTCACTCTGTGCCCCTGGCTCTATGTGGATACTGGGGAATGGACCCCAGATGAAAGGCTTTTCAGGCAAGCACCTTAAACTCCAAGCCATTTCTCCAGCCCAACTGTCCACTTTTGATGTTTAAGTAAAACCTGTTTTGAAAATTGAGGAACATTTTGTAAAACTTTCCTATATGGTAAAATAATTACTGTCTGGAGAGAAAAACAGCAGAAAATCCAGAAAGAAACTTGTCTAAAATAATACAGGATTCCACCATCAAGTGATATGTATTATTAGGAAAGACAATTGTTCCAAGCTTTAACTTGCTCACCCATATTGGGTTAATAATTTATCTTCCATGGCAAACTTGCAGGCTTTGCCAGGACTAAGTGATAGATTGTGTAAAACAGAGCCTTGAACATAGTATGTGCTTTTTAGTGTAAAGCAAAATGATTTTAAATTTTTTTTTTTTTTAATCTGAAGAGACCATGTTTTACATTATTTAACTTTATTTAATTTAATTTATTTATTTATTTAACATTATTTTACATTATTTAACTCGTTGTTACTATGTGTGGTGGTTTGATTCAGGTATTCCCCATAAACTAAGGTGTTCTGATTACTAGGTTCCCAGCTGATGGAGATTAGGCAATTAACGCCTCTGGGAGGCAGTGTATTGTTGGGGGGGACTTAAGGGTATTATAGTATAGCTAGTTTCCCCTTGCCAGTGTTTTGCACACTCTTCTGTTGTGGTTGTCCACCTGATGTTGGCCAGGAAGTGATTTCCACTCTCGCTCATGCCATTGTTTTCCCCTTTCATCATGGAGCTTCCCCTCAAGCCTCTAAGCCAAAATAAACCATTTTTCCCCACAAACTACTCTTGGTCAGGTGATTTCTCCCAGCAATGCGAATCTCGAAACACCACAAAAAAAAAAAAAAAAAAAAAAAAAAAAAAATTAGGATGTGGGTTAGTTTAAGGAAGACAGAACTTTAGGAAATAGAAAACATGCTAAGATTATAAAATAAACACATGAAAGTAACACATAAAAAAAATTAAAACATCTTTAGTAATCACCATTCCTCTCTAAGCAAAAGGAACCAAGATGATTATGTCACACATAAAATCTGTAACTTTTTTAAAATTTGTTTTTTTCTATTTTTTAAATTTATTTTTAATTTATATTATTCTAATTTTACATTCATAATTGTGACTCCATTATCCTCCTCCCTGTCCTCCCTCTTCCAAAGGAAATCTGTAACTTTTTAAAGGGATGGCTACATTTTTTTTAGCAATATTTCCTTTTTCTGTCAATATGAAAATATTCCATAGTTATGAAATATCTTTTTATTGAATTGTTCATCCCTGAGTCAGAGAGTATCTTTGATAGATTAATGTGCCCTCTTTCAGTAAACCATTAAAATATGTCAGATTACTGTACTGCACTATTAACATTTCCTTGGTTATTATTAATTGAAAATTTTCAATAGAATTATTATTTCCAATAATAAGATAAACATGATGTAATTAATTATTTTAAAGAGCATGGAATTAAGGATAAATATTCAGATTTTAAATGCATAATTTGGTTATCTATAAAAAATACACTAATTGTTACTAAATATTAAGGTTTTTGGCAGAAAAAGTGATGAAATAGGTAATCTGATACATTGTAAATTTCAAATAGTGTTCCTACAATTGTGTGAAGAAACCATGTTTTAAAATACATTGTTTTTTGAGCAAAGGATTTCTCGTTACCATAATTTTTTCCTTGGCATAGAATCATTTATAAAATTATTTAAAGGAAAGAAAAGTTGATGCAATCAAAATCAATCTATGTAGTGATGAGAAGAGTTAGAAAAGGTAATACAAATTCATACCAAATATTATATTTGAACTTGAATACTGCTCCAAGCTATGAAAGAATTTAAAATACTTGATACTTAAAAAATTTCCTATGTATTCACTTTATTGTGCTATTTCCTATTCACTCTCTCATCCACAGATACATTGGATCCTCCTTCATGCAATCACTAAATCACTTGTGTACTCAGGTGATATTCAGAGACAGGCTCTGCATGCTCTATTTTGGGCTATGCAGTAAACATGAAATTCAATTGTTTATCTTCTACATTTTTTGATCCAAATGATCAAAAGTTGGCATCTCTTCCCATTGCATAGGTTTTTATCAGGTACTTTGGTTGCACTGCTCTGCACACAGTTTGAAATCAGAAGCAAGACCTGGGGCTATACAGCTGCTTCAGCCTGGCCCAATAATTCAACTGATGCACTCAGAAGACACTAATTGGTTAACTGTTTACAAACTGCATAAATCATTACTATTTAAACCAGATTATCATAATTTAGCATGCCTCAAATTAGATCATAGGCTGTTCATTTCGATTTATTTGTGTTCCTTTTTCCCCAGGCCAATGAAACATTTACTAAGTTTTGAATACTTTTTGTATAATTTGTTAGTTGAGAAGATTAGTTTTCAGCACATTATGAGAAAAGTTTTTGCAATTAAAAAAAAACCTCTTATATTTTAAAATAATTTAATATACACACTTGAATGTATTATGGGAGAAAAGTTCACCTCATTATATTTTAATAGAACATATTTCATTAAATATGTAAAAACTTTTCTTTTCAAATATTTTATATAGTGGTTAAAATTAGAACTGAACTCCATAGTTTCTATTGAGTATAAAGATTAATGTAAATTTTCTAATATGTTCACCATCAGCATATGAACTTAGAATGTTTTCATCTACTATGTGAGTGGACAGAAGATTTTAATGGCAAATTCCCTTCCTCTGAGGCACCTTCTGAGTGATTTCAACACAGCTCCTGAAAGGATTTTTTAAGTAAATTGGATTTCTAAATTGATAGTTTCTATTAAGAATAAAGATGATGTAGCTAATTTTAATTTTTAGTAAGAAGGAGCTATTATAGACCATTAACATCTGAATGCTTCTCTGTCTAAAAGTCTTCAAGCTAACGAAGCTAAGAACGTATTAACCCATACATTTCTATCATTTTGTAAATTTTGTAAATTCCCTATACTTTCACAGATTAAAAATAAAATGACCTATGTAATTACATATATATATATATATATATATATATATATATATATATATATATATAAATGCATTATTTCAATTTACTTAAGTTAAACTGTATTAGAACAGAAAAATAGTTAAATTTTATTGACACACACCTACACACATGACATCAATGACTATTTTGGTATATTTCATATGGATATATTCTCATGATTAAAAGTTCTATTATTAGAGATGATTATGCAAACTTATTTTTCACAAACCTCCAAGTTTAGATTCTGTGACAAACTAAAAATTTAAAGTTAGCTATAGAAAGTTAAATATTGAAATATGCATATTTAAATAATTTTACACTTTGAAAAGTTTGTGTTAAAACAATGAAAATTGAGTTAGTAATGTAAATAATTGATAGGCCAAAATTTATGAGTTTGATTAATTTTAAAATATTTCATTTACCTTGTTCTTAATTAAACAATTATGTGTGTGTGTGTGTGTTTTATTGGTCTTTTTACATTAATTTGACTATATTGAACTGTAATTACCAGAAATCATAATTCAAAGAGGCCCACATCCATAATTCACAAATTGTAATTGTTGATAATACTCTGGAGATCACATTCATCACATTTCCATTCATAGGCCCCAAAACAACTTTCTACTTTAGTGCATGTGGTACCTACTTTATTTTGTTAAACTCACAGCATACCCATTATGAGTTCTGAGTCAAATTAAAGACATACTAAGTAGTTGAAAGGTTATGTTGCTTCATGTGACAATGAAGCATCAGTATTTTTTTCTTCTTACTATTTTGCTCTTTTGTATCACACCTATCATGTTTTGTTTGCCTGCTGGCACTCTTACCTCTGGTCCACAATGTTACAGCAGGCAGGAACAGAAGCACGGAGCTTCAGGACTCACTTTCAGCTTACAACTGAGAACACTCCTGAATAATGAAACACAAGGGCTTGGCTTTGGTTTTCTTTTCTTTTCGTTTTTAATATTTTATTTTTCTAGCAGAGAGAGACAAAGAGAAAGAGAATGAGAGAGAGCAGAGCCAGGGCCTCCAGCTACTGCAAACAAATTCCAGGTGTATGCACCACATTGTGTACCTGGGTTTATGTGGGTACTGGGGAATTGAAATCAGGTCATTAGGCTCTGCAGGCATGTTCTTCAACTGCTGAGCTCTCTCTCCAGCCCACACAAGGGCTTTCTTTTTGCCTGTTTGTACTGATATAGGCCATGTATAAGCATGAACAAACGAGCGTGATCTGCTTTTCTTGAGCTCGTGTTACTGAAACAATGCAGGTCAGGACTGTCTGGATGACCTTACATTAATAACAATGGATTTAGAGAATTATGGAAGGACTGGCCTCAAGAAGGTACACAAGTGAATACGATTTGCATGATCACAGAAAGTCACTGATGGTGCTGGAAAGGCACCAGCAGAAAATAAATACTTGTACTACTTCTCAATATCAACTGATCTTTACAACAGTTTTATGAAATATGCAAGGAAATAGATATAATATTCCATACAACGAGTAATGAAATAGCTATGACTAATTCTGCTATATATTTTATAAACAACAAAGTTTCTTTAATTACATTTATTTGTTAAGTACTTTTTTGAGTAAATTATAGCACTGCATACATTTTTAACCATATTAACTCATCAGTAGAATTGACTTTGCCTAACTCCCAACAATTTAGGAAAGCCTAAAATACTTTGAGGTTGCCATGCGATATCTCAACTTTAAGTGCTATGTCTTATCTGGTTTTATATTTAACATTTTCTGACATTTTTATATTTTATATTACTTTATATTTAATTTGTGTAAATTGTTAATCTGCTTGATCTTCCTCAAGGTTCTTTTTTGATCTCTACTTCTAGGAATCTCCAATATGTGACAGAATTTGAATATTTTATTTTATTTTATTTATTTTATTTATTTATTTACTTTTTTTTTTTTTTTGGAGAGAGACACAGAGAAAGACAGAGAGAAAGGGAGAGGAAGACAGATAGAGATGGGCACTCCAGCAGCTGCTCAGCTGCTGTGAATGAAATACAGATGCTTACAACCCCTTGTGGTCAAGTGCAGCATTGTGCCCTTGCGTCACTGCATCTGGCTAAACTTGGGACCTGGAGATTGGAACCAGCGTTCTTAGGCTTAAGAGGCAGACGCCTTAACCGCTAAGCAATCGCTCCAGCCCAGAATTTGATGTTTTATTAATTCAAGTTAATCAAATAGTTAATTTTATACCAGCAGCCTTTATTTATGTATCATGCCAGATGATTTCCGTCAAAACTTCATATATAATGACACAGAATCTTCTCTCAATTATACTCAACCTTTCATAAAAGGTTTAGAGAAAGTATGGTGTAGTACATAACAAAGAATGAAATGGAAGCAATTAAATTACTGTTATTAGTCTATAAACCCTTAACTATACTTTTAAAGTAATTTGGAGACAGAATATTTACAAATGTTACATATGTTACAAATGAGCTGAATTTATAAACTCAGATAGGCTTAAACTATTGCAAAAGTGAATGACCTGACCTGTGGCATTATTTCTCTTCTCAGATCATCTAGTGGGATGATTGTCATGTGATGTTGATAGATTGGGATGGGAGGCTCCATACAGAAGGTTTTCAAGTACTTGTGCCCAGCCTATGCATGGCTGAAAATCAGTATAGTAGCATCCTGGTCCACATGTGCAGTTTCCTCTTTCACTTCCATGTGAACAGAAGAGTACTGTGCACACACTTAAATGTCCTAGCTAGTAAAAGCCAGCCTGAGGGAAATTCTAAATGAGAGCTACTTACTGTACTTTGTAAAGAAATACTTCAATTTCTGCCGAAGCAGTATTACTTTCATTTTAGCTTGAAGACCTTGTGATTGAATAACAAGACACAAATGACAGCAAATTAACTGCCCTAAGAAAGTTTTCTATATTGAGCTAAGTATTGTAGTTCTTAAAAAAATATAAAACAAAACAGGTATATCATTGTGGAAATATTTTCTATTTATCCTTCAAAGCATAAAACTAGTGGTTTGTGTTCATCCATTTTTTTTTTCTTTTTTTTTAGGGAGAGGGTATAGAGTTTTTAAATTTATTAAGTGAATGTGTTTAAATAAAATTATTATGTGAATCTAAACCCACACAATCTATATTATGAGGATTTCACAATTTACTTTATCTGCTAAAATCCATTTAGTAAGTGTTCAGATGGTAGACTTCTAAGACATCAATAAAATAAATTAAGATCCAATTCTTGTTTAGAAAGAATTCATTATCTTTAGGAAAATAGATGTAAAGGAAGAATCATTTTTATTTGTTTGTATGAAATTTCAGGACTGAGTCTGGCAAACACTCACCACTGAGCAATGCAATCAGTAGTTTTTAAATTTTTTATTTTGGGATAAAACTCTCACTAAGTTGCCTACGCCAGACTTTAAATCATTATGTAGCCTTGATTGGCCTTGAACTGGTAATTCCCTCCCTCAGTCTTCAAAGCATCTGGGATTAGAGGCCTGAATTCCATGTGGGGCTAAAAATAGAAATTAGCAGTACAAGCAGATCAATGACTGATGCATGGTTACTCTTCACATTAAAAGAGAAGATGGATAATCAAAGTGAGGTGCTGGGCAGAGGAGGAACATAATGAATTCTTGGAAAAGTTGAATATTAATGAAGAAAGTTTTCAGCTAAATAAGAAGAATATAGAAATTAGCAGCATACAAGCACAAGGGACAGGAAAAAAAATTCTATTTATGTAACTATCCTACTTTTTATGTTATATAATGTTAATTATATCACTGCATGTACATTATGAAATTTAGATAAAATATAAACATAAAATGAGTTTACTATACAATACGTGCTTAATGATTGACAGTTACTTAAATTTTTATACTTATCATATTTAAGGAGATAATACAAATTAATTTTCTTTTAAGTGAAATGTCTCAAAAATTTCATTCAAGTTTCTCAATAGACTCTATTTAAACATGAAATCACTTTGTTATTCATATATGAACCATCATTGTTGGTTTTAAACTAGCCTCTAAATAAACTCTTCACCATTGAAGGAGATGTTACAGACCTTGTGCTCTTAGGAAACACCAGCTGATGTTGCTGCTACATTATGTAGAACATTAATTGTTGGATAATTTGGCTAACTTCTAATATTGATTAATTTACCACAAAATAATAATCACTTTGAGTGCATTGATGAATATGCTTTTTTTTTTTAAACTGTAGCCTAATAGGAGTATTTCAAAAATCAGAAAATGTTATGTTTATAGCAAAAATGAAAATGTTCCTTTATAATGAATACTATGTAAGTACAAAAATACAAGCTATTCTGTACAGGACATGTGTCTCTTTCACCATTCTAACAACATTTCAGATTCACATAATAATTTCCTTTTCTTGGAAAAATCATATAGGAATTGTCTCCTACATAAGAAATACATTTTAGTGGCTGGAAAGATTGCTTAGTGGTTAAGGTGCTCACCTGCAAATCCTAAGGACCCTAGTTCAAATTCCCAGTACCTGTGTAAACCAGATGCACAAGGTGGCACATGCATCTGTAGTTTGTTTACAGTGTCTGGAGGCCTTGCTGTATCCATTCTCTTCCTCTATCTGCATCTCTCTCTCTCTCTCTCTCTCTCTCAATGAATTAATCCAGAAAGAAATGTCATTTTTAAATGTATTATTATTCAAATATTTAAATATCTCTTGCTCTATCATTTTATGAGATGATTTTATTAGCAAACTTTGGGGAGAATTTTAGTAATTAAGATTATTTCATTAAACTACTCATGTGCATAACCATTTCAGCCACAATTTTACATCTTTATATTGAAACTCTTGAAAGATATTCATTTGTCTTCTGTTGCAGTAAGAATCTCATAGCTGGCAGAAAATCACCTGACCAAGAGCAGTTTGTGGGAAAAAAAAAAAAAAAAAAAAAAAAAAAGGTTTATTTTGGCTTGGCTTATAGACTCTAGGGGAAGCTAGCTCCATAATGGCAGGGAAAACAGTGGCATGAGCAGAGGGTAGATATCACCTCCTGGCCAACATCAAGTAGACAAGAGCAACAGGAGTGTGGGCCAACCACTAGCAAGGAGAAAATGGCCATAATACCCATAAGCCGCCACCCCTCCCACACAATACACTGCCTCCTGGAGAGGCGTTAATTCCCAAATATCCAGCAGCTGGGAACCTAGCATTTAGATTATACGTATATGGCATTCAGATTATAAATTTATCAGGGACACCTTCTTGTCCAGCAACAAGAAGAAAAAAAAAGAGATATCTAAGCTTCACATTCTAAATTTCTAATCTAGAGAATATAAAGTTTGGAATATAGTTATCAGAAAATGGCATTTTTCTTTGTGTGGGTGGTTAATGCACAACATGAAGAAGGGATTAAAGAGTTTCCAGAAGTGGTAGTAAGGGATTAGTAAGGAGGAGTTAGATAAAGTTAGAAAAATGTCTAAGCCTAATGCATATGGGGCATCAGGAGTGAAGGCAAAGAGGTAGTTCTGAAGGATGTGAAGAACAGCTATACCACTGCTCTTCACTGTGTCATTGGGGAGGCCGAAAGCCTGCCAAAGAATACCATTTATGAGCAATTCCAGGTGACTAGAAGTTGGCTTCTGCTCTACCCTCCATCCCACGTGCAGGAAATCATACTACCTTCTTGAGAAAGGAGTCTTAAAGGACATGGATAAACTTGAATATTTTATACATACAGATTCAGAAAATACATCTAAAGGCAAATACTTAAGTCCTGAGAAGAGAACCATCTTTATCTGACTATACATTAATATAATTATTTTTCTTCTCACTGAAAACACTTTTCAACTCATGCCCAGAGGTATTCCCTCCCTCTCAAAATAACTGACTGCTGCTCTCAGAATGCATAAATCACAACCACATAGGGAATATCTGCAACCCTACTGCGGAGGGACCCCAACAGAATAGGGGCAGGGACGAGGGAAAAGAGGCTACCAACACGTGGTGTATCCGTTAAAAAATGTTAATAATAATAATAATAATAATAATAATAATAATAATAATAACAACAGTAAAAGAAAACAACCCTTCTCAACACACTACTTTGAAAAGCCAGATATAGTTATACATATGTACTTGCCATCCCACTTTAAATGTTCTCATGTTATATTTAAATACTCTTGAAAATGTAATGTAATGAGGAAATAACTTATATTTTAATTTATTTTTATTGACAACTTCCATAGTTGTAGACAATAACCCATGGTAATTCCCTCCCTCCCTTTGAAACACCACTCTCCATCATACCCCTTCCCCCTCTCAATCAGTCTCTCTTTTATTTTGATGTCATGATCTTTTCCTGTTATTTTGATGGTCTTGTGTAGGTAGTGTCAGGCACTGCCAGGTCATGGATATCCAGGCCACTCTGTGTCTGGAGAAGCTCGATATAAGGAGTCCTATCCTTCCTTTGGCTCTTACATTCTTTCTGCCACTTCTACAATGGAGCCTGAGCCTTGGAAGATGTGATAGAGATATTTCAGTGATAAACAGTCCTCTGTCACTTCTCTCAGCACCATGCTGTTTTCTGAGTCATCTCAAGGTCACTGGCATCTTAAAAGAGAAGCTTCTCTAATCAATTAACATATGAGTATGAACATTAAGGGAAGTGCTTAGTGGGCAGTTTGGTGAGCATAGTATGTACATTTAGCCAGACACCAGCAGACATTACATCCATAGAGGTTATGAGTTCCCCTATCTTAGGTTTTCAGTATCATGCATATATTCCCTCCCATAGAGCAGGCCTCATGTCCAATTAGAGTGCAGTTGGATTCCCCCATAAAAGAAATTCCACTATTGCACCCATTGGTCCATTTGGACTGGCAGTCCAAATTTAAGGCTTGCAGTGTCCACTGTTGAGTATCTCCACTGTTGATCTCTCCCTCACATTGAGCTGCATGCAGCATAGCTTTTTCCAGCTTTCCGTCAGCTGGTCTACATGGAGAGGTTTTCAGCTCAGCTCCCACAGGATTTCTCAGTGACCTTGCATACCAAGTATGTGGAGTCTTCAACAATAGGGTCTTACCATCTATTCCTGGTGGGAAACAAAGAGCCTCCGCAGTAGCCTGTAAAGTTTTGAGGGCATCAGGGACCTCCCTGGCCAACAACTCACTGGAAGGAAAAAAAATTATTTAGAAGAAAATGTATAGTAGATTTTTCAGTACTTAGTTAGTAAGAAGGAACTATTGGAACCTATACCAGCTGGTCAAAATCCAATGAAGGAATGAAAAACCATGGCTATACCATGGTTTAAGGTGACCATACTTTTTTTTGTTATAGGCACCTTACACATGTATGTAATAATATTACTTTTGTCATTTAAACATTATATACTTGATGAAGCACATTTCTTTCTTTAAGTGTAATGTTCGCTATAGATTTCAATTCTGGTTTTTTTTTTTTTTTTCTTTGATTTAGGATCTCACTCTAGCTCTGGCTGACCTGGCATTCACTATGTAGTCTCAGGGTGGCCTTGAACTCACGGTGACCTTCTTACCTCTGCCACTTGATTGCTGGGATTAAAGGTGTAAGCCACCACACCTGGTTTCTAGCATTTTTAAATTTACTAGCTGGATGAGACCAACCAATTCAATTTAAGTTTATTACCCACTGGTTCTCTCCATCCACAAAGTAGCAATGATACCACCTGCATGTGCTTCATAACTTTTTCAGAAAAAAATGACATAGTGAATATTGACAGCCCTGTTTGTAATACAATATTATACACAATACACAATAAAATATTAGCACTCCAAATTCCTCTTTCTTTTCTTTGTTGCAGCAATTTCTCCTTTAATGAAACAGAATATGTAGGGTTTTATATATGTTATGTAGTTTCCTTAAAACTGCCAGGAAGGAAAATTAATAACATAATTTTCATCATAACCCACAACTTAACAGTAGACTCCTTGGAGTTTTAGAAGGAAATTCCCCACAGTTGAAGGAAGCCTAATCAGGTCTTGAAGAGATCAGACTGTGTCTTTCTTTATAGGCCAAGAGTGAAATAGAATTATGATAGGTTATCTAATCTAATCAATATTTTACAGTGTCTCTACACATGATATTTAAAGTATATATACATATCTATCTATCTTTCTATCTCTATATATTAATTTTTTGTTTTATTCTATTTATATATTTGAGAGAGAGAGGGACATTGAGACAGAGAAGAGAAAGAGAGAGAGAAACTGGGCACATTAGGAGCCCCCAGCCACTACAAACAAACTTTAGATGCATGTGTCACCTTGTGCACCTGGTTTATGTGGGTCCTGAATAATCAAACTTGGTCTTTTGGTTTTGAGGGCAAGTGCCTTATCCCCTAAGCCATCTCTACAGCCCCAAAATATATTTATTAATTTGACTCCACATGGCATGTAAATCATATTATATAAACCTTCATTGAATATTTATTGGTTGTTCTTTTGACATATATTTGTTACATGCAATACTAGCTACAGGGGATGAAAACTATCCTTTGTTCAACAGAAATATAATAGAGAATGTGAAGGTTAGTGTGTTTTGAGCACTTATGATACTAGTATTTGAGAGCTGGTACTGAGACAGAGGTCAACTTATACTATAGCATGAGACCCCCCCCCAACTAAAACACAAATCAAAACAAACAAAAAATAAGCAATTAAACAAAAAGAAATTATGAAAATGAAAGAAATTTTCATTTATATTTTAATATAGAATTGAATTATGTGAAAATCAGTTAAATAAAGGTGCTTTATGTCCTGAGTTAACTTTTTTCTGTTACTGTAATTACTGAAGATTTTATATTTCAATGCATAATGAATGCCACAGAATATTCTCAACATATTTTCACATTAACTGAATGGATATAGAAAGAAACAAAATAACTGAAGTGAAACCTGTGCTTACTCTTATTTTAGTTATTGCTTGGGGAAACAATACCTTCACAGAACAAGTCAAACTACTTTTGATTAAGTTTATTTATGACAACATAAGTAAATAAACATTCTCAGCAAAGTGACAGCAAAAATAACTACAGAGTTGTCAGCCATCAATACAGAAAGAATGCTGTTTCTGATAACATCCAACATGCTTAGGTTTTATGAGTCGTTCCCATTAAATATACCACATAAACAGCTTTCTTAGTGGATTTCCTAAATTTCTACTGGAAAATTAACATTTTAAACACTACCAAGACATCCTTTTGCAGACTGGAGAGATGGTGAAGTAGTTAAGGCATTTGTTTGCAAAGCCTAACGACCTAGGTTCGATTCCTTAGTACCCACAAAAACACAGATGTACAAAGTGGAACATGCATCTGGAGTTCATTTGCAGCAGCTAAAGGCCCTGGTGTGCCCATTCTCTCCTTTTCCCCTGCCTCTCTCTTATATATATCTCTCTCTGCTTGAAAATAAATAAATAAACATATTTAAAATAAAAGGAAATCCCTTTGCATTGCAGATCTGCACACATCTGCAGGGTTCCTTTCCCTTTTCAGAGAGGGGAATGCTCCTCTGTATGCTTGATCCCTATGTATGCTTGAGAAACTTAGTATAATTTCAATGGATGCTCATAAGTATGTTTTGTAAGTACATAAAATCATGTTTAAAAATGTTTAAAGAGCTATTTTTTAAATGAATTTGTAAAAGGTAAAATAAACACAGAATTTGTTGATATTTTTAGAAAATCAATATATAAAGAAAATACAGTGTTATTATATTTCATTAA
Organism: Orientallactaga sibirica; assembly: GCA_036365145.1. NCBI lineage: Eukaryota > Metazoa > Chordata > Mammalia > Rodentia > Dipodidae > Orientallactaga > Orientallactaga sibirica. The sequence continues at coordinate 14,221,390 of JAEOAD010000017.1, forward strand.
TTTATGTTTCCTAACCCTATTTGCAATGTTTTAATTTAATTATCTTTCCCTATAGTTGGAGATATAGAGCAAGTTTGTAACTTTACCATAAAGAAAGGATAAGGCCCCTGAGACAACTGTCTGAAATGTGTTGAAGTAAATATTACTCATTGCAATAATAAAAATTGAGAAGCTTTGCTTTTATTGGCAAATGCACATGCATATTCTTTTTAGAAAAGAGAATTAGCAGTCTCTAAAACAAAGCATAACATGACTATCATAAGAAATCACTGTTATTAGAAATAATGATTTTTTAAATTGTATTTTATTAATTATATTTTTATTAAAATAAGAATTATATTTTATTTGAGGACTCATTCAATACTCCACAGATATAAGATTAAATAATAAGTAAAGACAGAAAAGATTATGACTTAAAGTATTATAAAAAATGTCACAGTAGTAAAGGATTTGACACTTTTAAATTAAGTATAGCTTAATACTTTAATTTGTTACTCTGAATCAAGTTTCAAACTAATTATAATGAGCAATTTATCTGCAATTCTTAAGTAACCTAACTGATAAGATGTTCAAAATGCAGCATAATTGACATTAAATTGATTGCATGGTTTAAAGCTGAGTTAAAAGAATTAAATAATTGCAATCTAAAAATTTCTCAAAAAGCAGTTTATGTAAAAAATAAATTTAAAAATGGCATATCTAATTTCCATTTCCTGTAGTTATTTCTTAATTACTCGTCTTAGCTTTATGGTATATGGAAACATGAAAACCTCTTTTAAACCTGAAATTCTTCAGTGAGTGCACACAACTAGCCATAAATACCCATTTTAACATGATTAAATGCAAATTTTTGCAACCATTTCCATAGTAATACCTCCAGTCTAGGTTTTGCAATATGCTTTTAGGTTTAACGGGGTGAGATGTGAGCTATTATACAGATGAGAAAATTTTGTATACATTCTTTAATTCCTCCTTTAAGCATATTATTTTATTGAGCAATGAAAAGGAATACCAGGATGTGATATTTAGTATCAAATTCTGTAAGTGCATTACATATAAACACATGTATATAACAATTCATAGTATGATTTTAATCACTGAGAGGGATTCAGCTTTTATTTTAAATCAGAGGTTTTGCTTTGCATACTGTGGAAATATTGATATATCAGTGGGGATTATGCTGAAGACTAAAAAATTGAAAGCTGCATCCCAATTAATACATGATGTGTTACTCCCCTTCCTGCAGTAATCTCTTTCTCATCTGACCCAGTACCTTACCACTCCTCTCAGCATTGCCCCAGAAAGAATGTCACTATATGTTAGTAAGAAGTTGTGCTGATCTTAAAAAAAATGTTTTAATCATCCTAGTTCACTTACAAATTCTTTGGCAGACACCATGCCTGTGGATAAAGTGCATGCATCCATATTCATATGAATTTATATCTGACACATTTGATTTATCATATATAATGAATGTGCAATATATATTAATATACAGATAATCTGGGGTAGTTTTCTCTAATAATTAAGTAAATATTGTTATCAGGTAAGATTATGTACCCTATAAATTCTAGTCTTCAAGTTACAGAAACTTTAGAATTGAAAGGTATATTCAGGTCATTAGACAATTGGCATTCCATTGAGTAGCATTTGATTAAAATGTATTCTATTCCATATTTAGTGATTCATGTCAGCCAAAATTACTAAGTATTATATGTTTGATGAACAAAACACATTTAATGTAATTAAATGTTACATAAGCAATTCATTATATTAATAGTTTTTCATGCTATGCAAATAACCAAAGTTATGTTTTGATTAAATAATTTTAAATGACTTTTAAAGGAAACTCAATTGACTTTCTTTTTAACTTTTCTTTTATTTTTAATTTTTAATTTTTATTTATTTATTTGAGAGCAACAGACAGAGAAAGAGGCAGATAGATAGAGAGAGAATGGGCATACCAGGGCCTCCAGCCACTGCAAATGAACCCCAGATGCATGTGCCACCTTGTGCATATGGCCTACGTGGGTCCTGGGGAATCAAGCCTTGGACCAGGGTCCTTAGGCTTCACAAGCAAATGCTTAACCGCTAAGCCATCTCTCCAGTCCTTTTCTTTATCTTTAGTGTGTGTTGTGTGTGTGTTATGCATACACTTCTGTGTGTTCATGTGTGTGAGCAGGTTCACATGTGTATATATGCATGTGAAGCTAGAATAAAGTGATCCTGGGTATCATCTTCAGGTATGCAACTGTAGCAGGTATTGTCTCAATGCTGGGACAAAATACCTGATGAGAAGCAGCTTATGGAAAGACATTCTTTACTGCAGCTTGTAGTCTCAAGGGGAAGTATCATTTTGACAGGGAAAGCATAGCAAAAGCAGGAAGCCTGGGTCTCATCTCCATATCAGCATTAAGGAATTGATCTCAGTACTGGACTTTCAGCTTTGCTATATTGCAACAAAGTACACACCTCGTGACACACCTATGCCAGCAAGGCTTCAGTTCCACAGGTCCAGCAACTTTCTCAAATTGCTACCAGCTGGGGACCAAATACTCCAAACACAGGAGTCTATGGCAGTGATTTTATTCAACACACCACAGCCATTCACTATTTTTGGTCTGGAGTTTGGCAATTATGGCATTTTGGCTGGTCAAGAGTCAACAGAGATTCAGTTGTCCCTGTCTCCCAGTGCTTGATATGCCATACTGCCCATAATTTATATATTAATCATTTACATATACACCATTTATATTTACAACATTTACATACATGCTAGTTATGTATAGACCATTTACATATATACCATTCTAGGATTGTGTGCCACTCTGTCTACCATTTACATATACACTGGGTTTTAAAACTCAGGTCTTCAAGCTTGTGCAGCAAACACTTACTGACTTGAGCTACCTCCAAGCACCCAATTTACTTTGATTTTAATTTGTTCTTCATTTAGAATTTAGACTGACCCTACAATGTACCCAGGGTTTTACAGAATGGCAGTGAAGCCAGGGATGGGCTATTATGAATGGTGATTTTATTTTATTTTATTTTTTTTCATTTTAAGCCTTATTGGAAGAATATATAAAAAGTGGAGTAGAGGACATCTTGCTTTTAGAAAACATATGCACTGAGCAGGATGAACATCAACCCTTCAATCTGCACACCCTGCTCCACACTGTACTGATTCTCCCTGGTTCCAAGAGGCAGACTGGTGGAGAGTTTCATTGCATCATGTTTTAGCTGACTAACTGCAGTCACATCACCTTACTTCGCTTACCCTCATTGTTTTTGATAACAATTGTATCTACCTCACAGAAATGTGATTGTATGAGACCCTCTTTTTATATACAAGCCATGTCTTGGTATTTTAAAATCACAGAACTACTAGTAGTGGTATTTTCCTTTCATGTTTTTGACATGAAATAAAATGTACATACCACGGCATAATGTTAACTTTTTAATGGGATTAATCATCATCAGGTAATATGACATTTTGGAAACTACTTTTCCAGAAGGTTTTAGTTCCACATTTTAGGGTGTTTGGCAAAGTTAATTCATTATTCTGTTTTAACATTAGACAATTTGATGTTGTAACCATGTAAAATAACCAAATAACCAATTAAAATAAAAGCATATTAAAAAGTGGAGTTAAATAGTCACCAATAGTTTCACTGACAAAATATAGAACCAGAATATGGCTTCCACAGACCAATTATTAGGGACTGCCCACCTTTATGAAATGTGAAAGATATGTAAAGTGATAAGTTTATATTTAATGCTGGTGATTATAAAAGAAGCTTGTTTTGGTCTCAATTACTGATGATGGCAATATGGCCAACTTTACTGAGCAGACAATTTAAGTTGCAACTCAGTCATTTACTATCTACAGATCATGCCAGGAAGCCCTAGTTCCTAGTTTGAAAATAAGGATAAAAAGAATGTCTTACTCTAAAACACCTAAACAAGTTCTAAAACCATCACTGTTACTTTTTCAACTATATATAAAGAAGCTAGTTTAACCCAGATAAACTGTTTCACACCCATATCCCAAAGTTTGGGAGATTAAGTGCTACCATTGCCATGAGTTTTATTTCACCCTGAGTTCTACAGGTAAATTGCAAACTACCTTTGGCCACAGGGTTAGACCCTATTTCAAGAAGAGGTGTTTTTTTTTTTTTTTTTGTTTGTTTTGTTTTTGTTTGTTTGTTTTATTCTTTTTAATCTAGCCCAAATAAAGCATAGTAGTTAATATAAGACTAAATCTCCCCAGGAAAAGGCATTCATAGCTCTATGGACATAAATTATCTTTCCAATCTAATGCACTAGTTAATTGTACTTTTGCAAATGGAAATGAGCACATACTTTATCACATAGCGCTGTCACGTGCAATAGTGAGTCATTGTGGAGTCTTAGATGTGCAACTTGGTTTTCTTTCTGTATAACAACAATCCTTTGTCTCTATGCATCCTGGACAGAACAGGGTACATGATGGAGAACCTGAAAATCAACACGGTCACAAGAAGCCCTCAAAGCTAGTGGTACTCAATCTGAAGTTCTTTATCCCACATCCCACAGGCTCATCAGTAGGAATAAAGAAACCTTTGTAGAACCTTCTATTGCAGCTCCATAGCAGACCAAATTTCACACATGGGTTAGAGAAGGCACTCTTGATTCCTTTAAGTCTCATTTTCCCTGCTCAACAAATATTAGTTTATTTAACCCAAACCAAACTCTTTATGCACAACTGGATTATATTGATTTTTGTCAGATCGCATTAACAGACAGATGCCTGGGCCTCTCAGGTCCATTATAGGTCCAACTTCAATTCCTCAGTCTGAACTTAACTTTCAAACTTTCTTACACCTGATATTCTAGGATGCAAGGGCACTTATCAGCATAAATTCTTTGTATTTCCCAGTTTTTCTAAATGTTCTTGTTAACTTTATGCTTGTCCTAATTATACCACCTCTCCTGTGAACTCTAGTCTGGTTGTTTTTCTCAAACTTCAATGTTAAGATTAAAGGCCCCACTCCCTGCCATGCATCACATTCACTCTTTGGGCCTTAGCTATATCTTCACAGTCAGTTTCTATAGCATTTTTTTCTATTATAATTCTTTATATTTGTCTTATTTGTCTAGAAGATTGTTATGGACTCACAACACTTACTTCTTTTAATTCTCTGACAATGGCTTACAGATAAGTGCTTCCCTTCTGCTAACCAGAATTGCTACCATGTTCATTCAGTGGATACTTTTTTTTTTCTTGCCAACATCTAAAATTTTTCATGATTTTAATTTCAAGCACCTCAGTTTAATATGCTGTTTACTTACTCTAATGTCCAGAAATGAATACTTTTTCTTCAAATCTCTAACACTTACAACTAACCCTATGTCTTCACTCTAATGATGACTATAGGATTATTTCACAGAGTAACATGAAGCAGAAAGATTACTGCTAAAGTCCAATGGTATAATTGCCTCCTACTCACCTCAGGGTTGATCGCCAGGGTTTCTCACCTTTTTTTTTTTTTTTTTTTTTTTGTGCCAAGGAGTAACTTTACATCTACCCCTAAAACAGTCGCATCCTCTCCAGAATGTACATACTTGCTCCTCTCAAAAGAATCTTTTGGCCCATTCTTTCCCATTTCTCTGTACTTGTGTACAGTAACACTCAAATAAAGCCATCTTATGCATTTATATTTTAAATTTTTCTTCAATTTATTTTTATTTCCAGTAAATGAAAATCTTGGCTAAACACTCACACAGAGTATTTTTTTAATTACATTTTTATGTTGGTAAAATCAATACATAACTAATTTTTTTTATAAAAATAGTGGGAAAATATATTGATATATTTCTCTACTGAATACTTACTGAATAATTCAAAGGAAAGAAAATTATCACATATACCAAATGATATGATTTAATTAATTTCTAATATTCTCATCTCTCCCAGAACACAGAAAAGTCTCTTCTAGTACATGAAATACTATACGCCACACAATTAAATGAAATTAGTCCCACTATTTTCCCTGGTAAATAGTAATTTTACCATATTGTTGACCAGTTAGACTACTCTTCAGTTTCTAAACAAGATCTTTCAACAGAATATAGCAATGCTATTTTTATGAACACATTTCATTGGAGATAGGAAAAGAACATCTCTTTGTAGTTTTCTTCCTCCCCTCACCCTTCCTTTTGTAACTTTCTTTTGCTCTTATTGGAGAATTATAAACATTAGGATGGGTAGTTGTTGATTTGATCAAAATTAGTTTTTGTTTTTTTTTTTTTTTTAAGAAATATGGAGGATATAGGAAATGGTATGTGCTAGGAAGTGATTACCAGTAGTGTGACATTCATTCTCCCTGTTGAAGTAAGAGTTGAGTTTTATAAAACTTATAAAATTTGGTCACCCACATAAAAATTTATAACAAATATATTATGTAATGCCATACTTACTACTTTCGTTTTTATTACCTGCATTCAAGCTATTCTTCCTTAATTTATATAGAACAGAATTTGGTGTGCTACATAACATTCTTGCTATTTAAAATGTTTTAGCCCTGGGCATCTACCCCACATTTTAAAACATTTAATATTCATTTAAATAATGTATAAGTAAATACTTTGTTACCTAAAAATCTATTCACTTCATTAAATAACATAGCAATCACTTAATGCCTCAGCTGTGGGAATCCTTATATTTAATTGTATATGAAATCAAGTGTCTTATATACCTCCCTGTTATAATTACATGAGGACAATCATTCACATCCTTTATTTTATAGTGGCTGAATTTTTCCATGAGATTATAAATGTAACTACTAAAAATTATTATAAAATAGACAATATAAAACCATATAAATTTAGCATTATAAAATCTGTATGCAGAAGTCTTAAATCAATGTCTCTATAGGTCTATTCTTTGAGTAGAATCAAGGAAAATAATCTTTTAAATATCTTCACAATTTTTGACAGTTGTCAGCACAGTTTGGTATTCCTTGACTGGTGCTTGATTCTAATATCTCCATGTCATCACCAGTTGATATCCCTTATATCTTCACTTTCAAATCTCCGTATTTTATAAGAATGTCAGTCATTGGATTAGGATGTGAAATAATCCAGTATAGGTTCATTTCAAAAGATCCTGCATGGAATAAGATTGCATTAGAGACTTATTTCAACTGAGCATCCTGTAGTATCTGTAGAATAGTGGGTACTACAAAATATTGATATCTCCTACATTGACTGATTATTTTATCCTCATTCATTTGAAGGTAGAGAGTGACTTCCTAAATTACCTGAAATATTTGAGTTCTGGAAGTGGGAGGCAATTTGTTGTTTATTCTTACTGGTAACTCAAAAAGAACTTCCTTATTATTTATGTTGTTTTTTTCAGTCTTTATTTGAACATAAGATAGATATTTACATTTATAATCATTTATGTTTTACTATTTAATCTATTCTCACTGTCATAATTATATGCATAGTTATGTAAATTCATTTAATTCATATACAAACATTGATTAGGAAGTTGACTTTCCTTTTAATCCTACTCTTCCTATAGTGGTGAAAATTGACTAAATTGCGATATAGTTTAAAGCAGGAAATAAAATTTATTGTATCTATCCAAGAGAGATGCAGATGGATGGAGTCCATCCTCTTAGAGAACATGGGGACAACAGCTCCTATACACAGCTCATGGTGGATGGGAGGAAATGGGCAGGAAAAGAGAGGTGTCAAGAACGATGGTACACTACTTATTTGCATGACCATGAAGATCTATTTGTCATTTATTTAGAGTATGAATAATTTTTCCAAATTATGCTTAAGAGAACATGAAAGAATAATTTTGGATTTATTGAGTTTAAAATTCATTATATTTCCAAGTAAAAATATCCAGAAATTGGTAAGGTATTATAGCATAACCCTCATCAAAGAAATCCAGACCAGACATTCACATTTGTGAGATATTGTCATAAAGATGGATTTTTAAGCCATGAAGCTGGATGAATTCATCAAAGAATTTAGTATCAATGGAAAAAGAAGAGGTCAGGATAAAGTCTGTAAAATATGGGATCCATTCATGATAAATGTGCCACTCAACTAAATGTTGAAGGAATGTTACCTCAGTATAATAAAGAGATTTTTTTGAGAATCCTATTGTTATCATTTTATTCAATGATGAAAAAAAGTTTACTTTTTTCCCAGAGATAAGAAAAATGTCAAGAATTCCTAATCCAACCACTTCTTTTCATCATAGAATGAGAGGTTCTTGTCAGAACAATTAGGCAAGTGAAAATGTACAAACTGCTATAAATTCTATTTGAAATCTGTTAGCTCTACTAAACACATATAACTAAGTTGCAGGATACATCAATAGCAGCAACGAACCAGCAGTGATTAGAAATGTAAACAATGTTAACCAAGAATAAATCAGAACAACTCTGGGTGCAATACCCCTCATACACAAAGCAACTATAAGGCATGGCAGTAAATTTAACCAAAGGAGGGAAAGGTCTAAAAATCATGAAGAATTAAATATAAAAATCAAATCATATAACACATAGAAAGATATATCCATGCTTGTGAGCTGAAAGGCTTAATAATATAAAAAGAATCCATAGCATTGAGAGTGATTTGTAAATTCATTTAGTATTAATCTGACATGTCTCCTAATAACACAAATGATGGCTGGGGGAAATTTCTAGTGGATGATTTAGCAGGAGTACCCTGAAAAAGGATTGTAGAATAGTTTTCCCTCTTCTCTCTCTCTCTCTCTCTCTCTCTCTCTCTCTCTCTCTCTTTCTCTCCCTGGATCAGAGGTTATCAGTTCTCATCAGCCATATGTTCTTATCATAATATTCAGCTTGCTGATTGTCTCAGGTAATTAATATAGTGAAAGGATATATGTGTAGGACAAAGATTCATAATGCCCATAAACATATCAATGACTTTTTCATATGAGCATTAAAATTACTAAAATTAAGAAGCACAAAAGACCTTGAGTTGACAAATTAATATCAAAAAGAAGAAATCAGAAGGCACCATAATACTTTATTTCAAACAACACTATAAAACTAAGGCATGATGTTAATGATACAGGTACACAATAAACAGACACAAAACAGAGCTCAGAATATACACATGCAACGTTGTTGACAAAGTCCCAAGAATAAGCAAGGGGAATTTTTAATTTTCAAACAATAGTATGGTGATATCTGGACAGCCCTTACAGCAGAATAAAATTTGGGTTTTATAAAAACAGGTTGTGAAAATTAAAACTACTAGAAGAAAATATGAATGAAAAAACATAGCTTGAATTTAATCTCCACTGCATATTGTCATAATTACATTTCATGTCACCTTGACAAAAATATCTGACACAAGCAATATAAGGAGGGAAGATTCATTTTAGTTCACCCTTTAGGTTTCAGTCCACCATGACAGGGAGTCATGTCAGCAGGAACATGAAGCATTATATCCATAGTCAGGAAGCAGAGTGCTGGAGCCCAGCTTGTTTTCTCCTTTTTTGAACAAAACAATTTTTAAAAGACTTTTAAATTTATTTATATGAGAGAGTGACAGAGAGAAAGAGGCAGATAGAGAGAAGGAGAATGGGCATGCCAGAGCCTCCAGCAGCTGCAAATGAACTCCCAAAATATGAACCACCTGTGCATCTGGTTTATGTGGGTCTTGGGGAATTGAACCTGGGTCCTTTGGCTTTGCAGGCAAGTATCTTAACCATTAAGTCAGATCTCCAGCCAGTTTTCTCCATTTTAATCAGTCCAAGACCACTGCCTATCGGAAGGGCCTATCTAATATATAGAGAGAGAAATAAATTCTCTGGTTTGTGATTAAATGAAAATTATTGGGGAACATTTTGTGGAAATAAAATTCAGAAAGAAGAAAAAGTAGTCAATGGCTCCACATATGTGGAAGGTAAGACAGGACAAACAAAGGAGCTGTGAGAGGAGTGGTGGTTACAAGGGGGATGTGGGGAGATGGGGGGATGATAGACAGGAAGAATATGTTTATTTTATCAGTATTTTATACAACATTGTGAATATAACTATTATAATGTTAGACATTTTAAAATTTATAGTAAATAGCAAGAATTTGAAGCCAGGAATATGATTATTTTGTTGATTGAATTGTTTCTCATTGGTATCATAAACCATAATATCACTTTCTGCACAATAAATTCATGTCATTATAAATTTTTCATTTTAATAAATGGTTGAATCTTATCACCCTTTAATGTTTAAGTGAACAAACCCATGTTTTTGTTGTGTTTTTAAATCAATCCATATAGCAGAATAACCTGGATAATATTTTGTTCTGAAAGCCAAGCTAACCATAAACAGTAAATATAAATTGTCCTTTCAAGAAATCCTACACAACTTTAGGAAATCCTACACAGCTCCAACTGCACACTAGTGTCCATCTTCCATCTACTTAGAGTTTTCATTATTTTTCCTGAATAGTGGTATCCACAATTAAACAATGCTTCAAATACATTTCAACGGTACAGAGTACATTGGGTTTATCAATTCCTATGATAAGTAAACTCTACCTCCATTAAGATTGCCTGGGATTAAATTAGCTTCTACTGGTTTGTCATATTATTTTCTTTGATTAACTGAAAATCCACAGATCTTTGATTCATGAACCAGTATCATGCTAACCTTGCTCCATCCTCTCAATTTCTATTATTGATTTCTAGAAATTATATCCAGGAATTTACATTTATTCTTATTAAACGTTACTCTATAGCTTTATTTGATTATAGATTTCAAATTTATGAGGGTTTTTCATCCACCGTCAGGTAAAATAGCCTCCGTCTTAACTAGATGTCAAAGGAAACATGAGAAGCGTACACTAATTGTCTTTTGTGTTTCATCAATAAAAGTGATCCCAAGGGTTGAGGTCTGCAAAGACCTAATAGAAACTTCTTTTCAGGCAACACTGATTCATGTGAGAAATGACTCATAGGAATTAACATTAGTACAGATGATGTTTTCTGTTAAAAGTGTTGGCAATGGGCTGGAGAGATAGCTTAGCAGTTAAGGCGCCTGCCTGCTAAGCTGAAGAACCCGGTTCCAATCTCCAGGTCCCATGTTTAGCCAGATGTAAAGTGACACAAGGGCACAATGCTGCATTTGCCCACAAGGGGGCACACACATCTGGATTTCTTTCACATCAGCTGAGAGACTTCTGGCACTCCCATCTCTATCTCTCTCCTCTCCCTCTCTGTCTGTCTCTCTCTGTGTCTCTCTCTAAAAAAAAATAAAAAAAAAATAAAATAAAATAAAAGTATTGGCAAATCCTGTTGGAAGTTAAAGCAATAAGTCTTAATATTATTCTAGCCTTAAAAGAATATGGATCTTTAGTAAATCAGAGAACAAAGAAATTATAAAAGCATTTTACACAACCGTATAATTAAAAACTAGCTAGCATTGGCTGAGGAAATGGCTCTGTGTTTAAAGGCTCTTGCTTGCAAAGCCTGAAGGCTGGGGTTTGATTCCCCAGTACCAACATAAAGCCAAATGCACATAGGGCAGAAGCATTTGGGGTGTGTTTGAAATGGAAGGATACCTGATGTGTCTATTTTCTCTATCTTTCTCAATCTATTTTATATATAGTAACTAAAGTAAATATTATTATCAATATCACTGGGGGAAAAAAAAGTACACATAGTCTTAAGAATGAGTAAAAGAGCTCTGTCTTTACCTGCCTAAATGCACAAACATATTTATTGACATGTGATCTTAGGCATCAGCCCTCAGAGGTAATGATTTACCTTACTAAGTATGAGTCCCTCCTTACAAAACAAGTTTCTGTGAAAAATTCACTAAGTTAATCTATCAATCATCTCTTCAGTGTTCTTGTAGATTACTATTCTATAAATATAAATCAATTTCTATAAATACTATTTATAAAGTTGAATTTCTATTAATGGTATAGTTCACACTTAGTATACTTCATTGCTTAGATGCCTTTAAAAATCTTAACAATATGAATTTTTTTTACCAAATAACTTTTATTCGCTTTACTTCAAAAGGCCACAAACACATAGGCACATCCAAAATCAACATTATGAACATTAATTGTGATGCCATAAAACTGCTTCATAATGGATGAGGCCTTATTTTATCAATATTTTATCTCCTAAGTGTGTCTTTTTAAATTTTTTTATTAGTTAAGTATATAATGTGCATAGAGCCATGATGGTATCATCGTTAGCCTTCTCCCTGCCCTGCCCCCTTGGTTATTGTGGGTCTTGCATTGTGGGGATAACCATAAGTTATGGGGCTGAGGCAATGTCTCTGTGCATAATGACCCAACTTATAGCTCTAAACATCTTTCCACCCCCTCTTCTACAAATTTCCTTAAGCCATGTTGGGTTCATTTTAGGTCTATTTCAGTGACTAGGTCATAGGAGTCTCTGTGTCTCTGGATCTCTGTTTGGTAGGAGTTGAGAGTGTTCTCTGTGTCTATCTCCTTCACCCCTGTGCTGATACCAGGTTCACTGAGAAAGCAGCACTGTTGCTCATTTCTCCAATTATTCTATGGATTCAGCTGGTGCCCTGGTGAGGTGTGATGGGCTGATTCTTTCCTCAGGTTCTACATCCATCTAAAAAAGAGAAGAAAATTCTCCAGCAGATAACCATTATTGTTTTAAAGTGAATTTAATGGATGTAGGCCCTCTTGTATCCCACTATTAGTGGGACCTTGATATTGGAGGGTGAACTCATTTTTGGATATGGTTCTGACTTGTTTTCCACTTCCAAGTATTGTTCCATTCCACTGAGTGGATCTTTTAGCCAAATCAAGAGCAGTTGGTAACCCACCATGGCTGTGCACCACTATTGCATTTGTGTAAGCATCCTGTCAGGATGATTTCTGCTGGAAGTTTACATCATGAGTTGCTTCGACAGATATTGGTCATTTCCCCCCAGTTGCTCATGTAGCACCTTCTGGCACTAGACAAGCTAACTGCGTAGGGACTGTCTCTTCCAGATTCCAGTCAGGTCGCTCCGTGTTTCATCCCATTAGCATATGGTGTCTTTGGCAATAGGGTCTTACCATTAACCTTTGGTGGTTCTTCAAGTACTCTGACAAAAATCTGTCTTCTTTTGGGAAATCTTGTAGTTCTCACTGATCAACAACTCATTGTGGATGTTGACCGCATGCTGGTACTAGGAGTTGCAGGTCAGTGCCATGGGAAAAGAAGGAAGAAAAATAATATAGGTAGTATGAAAGAGAAGGAGGGAAGAGAGAGAGAGAGAGAGAGAGAGAGAGAGAGAAAGAGAGAGAGAGGAGAGTAAAAAGAGGTCGTGAGAAAGAGGAACAGGAAAAGGCTGAGGTTAGTCTTCATCCAACCCCTCCAGGTCCCTGTGATTCAGGTGTTCTCTCTAAGCACCTGATGAAGGGTTAGTGTGTCTTACAGATCATAGGATTTTTTGGTACAATATCCAGTTGGGTCCAGTTTTTTGTCCTGTCTCCTTTACCCTCCCTTCCCTCCCCACCATCCCTCTTGTCCAGTCCTAAAAATTTTTCTTAGGTATGTCAGCAACTTGGGCAAATTCATGTTAGGAGCCACAGATGAGTGAGACCATATGATGCTTATATTTCTATGATTGTGTGAGTTCACTGAGAATGATTTGTTCCAAGTTTGACAATTTTTATTCAAATTGTGTTGTGTCATTTTTTCTTACTGCTATGGAGAATTCCATTGTGTAAATATACCACATGTTAGTTATCTATTCATCTAATGATGGACATCTGGGTTGATTCCAGCTCTTAGCTATTATGAACTGAGCAGCAATAAATGTGGTTGAGCAAAAATCTCCTAACTGAGGCTTGGCACTCTTAGGGTAAATGCCTAGAAAGGGATTAACTGGGTCTGTTGATATCTCTATAGTCATCCTTCTTAGGAGTCTCCATATTGCTTTCCATAGTGGTACCAGCTTACATTCCCACCAACAGTGAATGAGGGTTCCTATTTCTCCACAACCTTGCCAGCATTTGTCGTCTTTAGATTTTTTTAATGTTTTCTATCCTTACTAGGTATGGTAGTTTGAATATATGGCCCCCAATATATTCAATGTTTTATTACTTTATAGTTTGCATCTACAATCACCTTCCTAGAGGCAATGTCACTGGGGGCTGGTCTTAAGGTGTTAATGGTGAGTTTGAGATTCCATTGTAAAGATATGCAAAGTGTGCCTAGCAGGATTTCCTGTAAGTGTGCTGTGTGACTTTTTGGCTGTAGTTTTTGCTCTGTGTGCTGTGTGGCTGGGGGCTTTTGCTCTCTCTTGCCTGGTCTTGTGAGAGCAGGCTGCTTCTCCTGCCATTATGGAACTTCCCCTGGATCTGTAAGCTTCAATAAATAATATCCCTTCCTCCATAACTGTGCCTGGTCTGGAAGTTCATCTCAGCGAACCTGAAGCTGTCTGCTACAGTAAAGTGGTACCGAGGAGTGTGGGGTGAGATGAACCTGACCATGTGGATATTCATCTTTTGGAACTTTTGTTTTGGAGGAATGGGCATGGACTTGGTGCATGCAACTGAAGATGCCTTCTGGAGTGGTAAGCCAAGTTTTATGGACTATTCTGATGAGAGTTTGAGAATGCTAAGTGCAGACAGTATTGAACTTCGAAGCTTGGCTTAGGAGCTTTCTAAGGGGAAGGAAAGATGGCAGAGGACTTTGTTGAAACTGGGCTACTGGCATAAGGGATGGCTATGTTCTGCTATCCAGGCCCAGAGTGTTTGATCAAATTTAAATTTGTAATGGACTGAAGTGTTTGGCTAAAGATATTGGACTTTGATTTTAAGATTTTAAGTTGGAAAACCTGAAGCAAGTTAAAAGTAGAGGCATTGAGACTGGTTTAGCTGCTATTGTCAACACATTAGCAATCTTAAGGAAGGTGGAAGGAAGGTGGCCTGATGACTACTTTACATTAAAACAATGGAGAGAATGCCTGAGGAAAGACTGTTAAAAATGCAAATTCTTGGAAAGAGCTGACTGGAGAAGGAACCTGCTTTTCAAGGCTATGATTTATTTTGTCCCTGGATTAAGAATATGGCTGTGTCCTGCACACCTGGTATTAATTTTGGAAGCATGGAAAATGCATGGAGTGGTCATGAATTCCACATGGTTCCAGGAGCCACTGCTGAGATGCGGCATGAGGCAGGGCATGGAGACCCTCAGGAACAGATTGAAAGAGCCTTTGGAAGATGGACTGTGGTTTGCATGGAGACCTGAAGATGTTTTGGATATACCAGGACTATGCAAGGACTCCCATGTAGTGCAGTGTTGGCCTGGGATCAAAGTTTTCCCTGGCAACTCTGCCCACCTGGAGGGGCAGAATTGGAAAACCTGGAGACTGTCAGTCTATGGTAATATTGAACTTGAACTGCAGAAGTTTGATGATTACTGATGATGGCTGAGTTTGTATTGTTCTAGTCTCTCCTTGCTATTCCTTATCCAATTAAAAATGTTTACTCTGTGCCTTCACATGTTGAAAGTATTTAACTTGTTTGATTTTACAGTTCTCACTCTTAAGTTGGTCAAGACTGTGAGAACTTTTGAAATTGGACTGAATACAATTTACAATGTGTGATAATTACAGATCTATTGGGGGCCAGGGGTGGAATATGGTAGTTTGAATATATGGCCCCCAATATATTCAATGTTTTATTACTTTATAGTTTGCATCTACAATCACCTTCCTAGAGGCAATGTCACTGGGGGCTGGTCTTAAGGTGTTAATGGTGAGTTTGAGATTCCATTGTAAAGATATGCAAAGTGTGCCTAGCAGGATTTCCTGTAAGTGTGCTGTGTGACTTTTTGGCTGTAGTTTTTGCTCTGTGTGCTGTGTGGCTGGGGGCTTTTGCTCTTTCTTGCCTGGTCTTGTGAGAGCAGGCTGCTTCTCCTGCCATTATGGAACTTCCCCTGGATCTGTAAGCTTCAATAAATAATATCCCTTCCTCCATAACTGTGCCTGGTCTGGAAGTTCATCTCAGCGAACCTGAGGCTGTCTGCTACACTGGGGTAAGGTGGAATCTCATAGTTGTTTTACTTTGCATTTCCCTGACTATTAGGGATGCTGAAATTTTTTTTCTCAAGTATGTGTTTGCCATTTGTATTTCTTCCTCTGAGAACTCCCTGTGCAGTTCTCTGTCCCATTTTGTGAGTGGGTTGTTTGAGTTTTTATTGTTTAGGTTTTTGTGTTCTTTGTAGATTCTAGAAATTAGGCTCTGTCTGATGTATGTCCAGCAAAAATTTTCTCCCATTCTGTGGGTAATCTATTGGCTCTGCTTATTGTATGTTTGTCTGTGAAAAAAGTTTTTCAGCTTCATGAGTTCCCAATGGTTGAATGATTATTTAATCTCCTGATTTACTGGCATTTTGTTCAGAAATCTTTTTCCACTCCTATATCATGAAAAGTTCCTCCTATTTTTCTTCCAGTAGTAGCAGAATATCTGGTTTTATATTGAGGTTTTTGATCTATTTGGACTTAATTTTTGTGCATGGTGAGATGTGTAGATCAAGTTTCATTTTTCTGCATATGGTTTTCCAGTTTGTCCAGCACCATTTGTTGAAGATACTGTCTTTGTTCCAGTCTACATTATTTGGACCTTTGTCAACTATCAAGTAACTGTAGTTACTTGATCCAAAGCCTGGGTTCTTGATTCTGTTCCATTAGTCTATAATCTTTTTTTTTTTTTTTTTTTTTTTTTTTTTTTTTTTTTTTTTAATGCCAGTACCATGTTGTTTTTATTACAATGGCTTTGTAGTATAGCTTTAGATCAGGTATGGTGATGTCTCCAGAGGTGTTTCTTTTGATGAGGATATGCTCTTTTATCTGAGGCCTTCTGTCATTCCATATGAATTTTGAGGTCATTTTTTCTATCTCTATGAAGAAAGACATTGGAATTTTTATTGGTATTGCATTAAATCTATATATTCCTTTGGTAAGATTGCCATTTTTCACAATTTTAATTCTGCCTCTCCAGGAGCATGGGAGGTCTTTCCATTTTCTCAAGTCCTACTCAATTTCTTTCTTGAGCATTTTTTTTTTTTTAATGTTTTCAATGTAAAGGTATTTCACCTCCTTGGTTAATGTTATTCCAAGGTATTAAAAAGGAGACAATGCCATTTATCTCTTTCTCTGTATCTTTTGCATATAGAAGGGCTACTGATTTTTTTGTACATAATAAAGGCTATATATAAAGAGCTTAAAGCACAAATAATACTTAATGGGGAGAGCTTGAAGGAATTCTCATTGAAATCAGGAACAAGACAGGGGTGTCCACTCTCACCTCTGCTTTTCAACATAGTACTGGAAGTACTAGCTCAAGCAATAAGAGAGGAGAAAGAAATAAAAGGGATACAAATTGGAAAGGAATAAGTTAAGTTAGCCTTATTTGCAGATGATATGATTCTATACATAAGTGACCCAAGATCCTCCATCCCAAAACTCTTAAAATTGATTAACTCCTTCAGTAAAGTAGCAGGATACAAAATCAATGTACAAAAATCAGTAGCCTTTCTAAGTGTGTTTCTATGTATTTTGTTTGATTTTGAAGAAGTGGAGACAACAGTTTAATTGTGATATTATAGTCATTATGATATAATATTTTTGTTATGAGAGAGAGAAAGGAGGTTAGAGAGAGAATGAGAGAGAAAGAGAAAGAGAATTAGAATGTTTGGGCCTCCAGCCAAGTGTAATGGCACTCCAGTCATGTGTGCTATTGTGCACATGAGAGACTTTGCATGCTTGCATCACATTGTGCTTATGTGGGACCTGGAGAGACACAAAAATGAGTCCTTAGGCTTTACAGGCAAGCACTTTGACCACTAAGCATTATCTCCTGCCCATGATATAATTATTAGATTCCTAACAATGACATATGGATTAAATAGGGAAGTTGTAGAATGATCTTAGAATAGGTGTAGTTAAGGAATAAGAACTATCCTTTTTATACTTTGCTATACAACTTTTCTCATAAAAACATGCTCCTAAGGGCTGGAGAGATGGCTTGGTGGTTAAGGTGCCTGCCTGCCAAGCCTATGAACACTGTTTGATCTCCAGGTCCCACGATTAGCCAGACTCAAGTGATGAAAGCACACAATGCCACGCTTGCCCACAAGGGGGTGGATATGTCTGGAGTTTGTTCACAGTGGCAGAGAGGCCCTGGCACACCCATTCTCTCTCTCTCTCTCTCTCTCTCTCTGTCTCTCTCAAAAAAAAAAATGTTCCTGAAAGTAACATTCTTAAAACTTACAATATTTATAGTTTTCAAAATTTTGATAAATATGGCAAAATTGTCTTCAGGAAAATTTTACTAGGTTGCATTAAAACTCTTCAGGAGTAAAATATATTTAACTGCCTTGGTATAAATCATACTTTTGGACTTTTCATTACTTAAAGTATGAATTGTATTTAAAGATTGATTTTCCTAGAAGACATATATAACTTATTCATGCGTTAGCTTTTCTCCTTGAAAAATGAATTTTTCTTTGTTATATATCATATAAAATCTAAAAGAGTATATTTATCAAGTTGATGGTTGTATTTGCATACATGTACAAATAATTCTCCAAAATGAAAATTAAAGAAAATAGTAATTATCAAGTCATTATAAAAGAAATTTACCTCAGATTTTTAAAAATCAAAATAATGTGGAATATTATTATATTTTGATTTTTCACATATAATGAAATGAGCAGTTTTGTGCTGGAGAAATCATGATTAAGCATAACCATGTACACGTTAAAGATACAAAAATTCCCAGACATTGCCAGAAAGAAAGTTCTGTTGTTGATTACTTAAGACAGAAATTTTCTTTTATTTTTTCAAAAGATTTATTTTTATTTATTTATTAGAGACAGGAAGAGAAGGAAAGAGAAACACAGAGATAAAGTGAGAATGGGCACACCAGGGCGACCAGCCACTGCAAACAAACTCCAGATGCATGCGCCACCATGTGCATTTGGCTTACGTGGGACCTGGGGAATCAAAATGGGTACTTAGTCTTAGCAGGCATGTGCCTTAACTGCTATGCCATCTCTCCAGCCAAGACATAGAAAACTTCTTTACCCAAAAGTTAGAAGGCAACTAACCAACACTGATAGACAGCATTCTTATCATTAGAATAAAAATAATAAAACTTGGAAGGGAAGTATTAAGAGACTCCACCAGGTCAAATATATTGTCAACTATCAGTGGAATTCATTCCCAATGCTCTGTCTTCACTCTGTAGGTTTAATATTATTTACTAACAAAATGATTTACTCTATAAATTCCATGTTAAAAGTGATAACTGAAGCTGAGTGTGGTGGTGCACACCTTTAATCCCAGCACTCGGGAGGCAGAGGTAGGCGTATTACCATGAGTGCAAGGCCACCCTGAGACTAGAGTGAATTCCAGGTCAGCCTGGACTAGTGTGAGACTCTATCTTGAAAAAGTTGTAAATGATATGAATCTCACATTACTCATACTTACTTCTTTATTCTGGGGAAAATTTAGGAGACTGAGAAAATTATTTGGGAGTTATGCTGTAGTTTTGATAGGTGGGTGATGGTTACCCTGGTTGCATGCTTTTAAAGGAAAATGGATTGTTGGAACATAATTAAGATGGTCTCTTGCTTCTCAACATGATCATGATTATGATGTAACAAAACATTACCATCTAAAGGTGGCAAATTATGTCTCCTGTATCATGTCATGTTTGTTATTGCTAATATACCATAAAAACAAATGTAGGTTATGTGTCTGATGCAACACCTTTTTTTTTTTTTAATTAAAACAAGGGGCATTACTTTGTTAATGCCCCCCAAAAAGCATCCAGTTAGGTATTTTCCTGTTCAAAATTTGATGAATAGAGGGAAAACATACACCAGATATGGCTGAGCGCCAGTTTCCTAATTGCAAGGGTCTCTTTTCATGGCCCAGTTCCACCTGCACCAGGGAGAAGACACAATCAATACAGTATCTATTCTGGGTTGTCAATTTGCCAAACCCAAGTGGGGAAAGCACTTGAGGAAATGGAGAATGAGGTAGGGCTGGAGTGAGTGCAGAGAATTGCAATGACATTGGCATTTGCTTGTCCCAGATTGAGTGGCAACCCTCAGTTAAGTAGCCTGCACCTAAACCTTTATAGCAAAATACCTTTATTTTTATGTCATCCACAGGTCAGCCTGGGGTCAAGATGGGCAATGGCTTCAGACAATTGGTGGCTACTGGTTTTGTGACAGAAAATATGTAATGATAGTACATGCTTAATACTTGACACAGCCTAAATTCATTGCAACAGCCTTGCATTTGGAAGATAAAAATGGCTTTTAATGGGATGCTTTTAAAGGACAAAAAGTGTAATAAGTATGTACTTTCCTGTGACATTTGTCAAAGGTAGGCTGTACATTTCTCAGGAAGATTAGACAATGCAGTGAGAGAGAAATTCCCTATTTTCAATAAATTAAACCTTGGTCTGGGTGATCTTTACAAAAGTTTATACTTTGATATTTTCTTAACTTTTTCCTCTACCAGATGGAAGCAGGAGTTTGTTCAGACTCATTAAATGAGGCCACATTTCTAATTTTCTCAGCTATTGAATATGCAGTTGGAACCCGAAACAATGTTTTCACTTGTAATGGTGTTTTAGGAGAGAGAATGTAAATCCCAGTTGTGTGACAAGGACAGATGTGACAGGATTTCTAAGTAAAATTTGTGAGCATGGAAAGAGAAGAACAAAATAAAAAGTAAGACTCTTTAGAACAATCTACATGATTTTTTTCTTCCATGATCTTTAAATTTCATGTCACAGAAAAGAGAAACATCAAAGGGAAGGTGTATTTGTTGAGCTGAGCAATTTTAGGCTTCCAGAAGTTATATTATATTTGAAAAAAAGTATTGAGAAGAAAATATATTATCATACATATTCTATATAAAGAATAAATAAATGGTGGTATATGATATACACATTTATTTCATAGTAAACATATAAATTCCTATAATTACTGATTATTTTTAATTTCAAAATAAAATGTGCATGTCTAAAACATTATCTGGATAATTTTTCATATAACATGTGAAAAGCTTAATTCCCACAACCTATAAATATGAAAAAAAGAAAATATATTAAAAAGAACCTTAGAAATGATTACTATTCCGTTTGACTTGGACCTCTAAAATATTAATGTGTATTGAATGAAATTGAGCTGATAGATTTAATGAAAATGTTCTATTCACTGCCAATCACTTATATTATTTCATTATTTTTATTTTATATATGAGAACCATTAAGAGAACTTCATTAATATACTTTGTTAAATTATTTTATTTAGTTATTTGAGAGAGAGAGGGAGAGACAGAGAGAGGAACAGGCAGATAAACAGAGAATGGACACACCAAGGCATTTAGCCCCTGCAACTGAACTCCAGACACATAAGCCACCTTGTGCATCTGGCTTACATGGGTACTGAGGAATTGAACCTGGGTCCTTAGGCTTCTCAGACAGGTGCCTTAACCTATAAGCCATCTCTCCAGCCTCCATTAATATACTCTTGATTTATGTTAAAAAGAAAGTTGGTGGGGGCTGGAGAGATGGCTTAGTGGTTAAGGCATTTGCCTGCAAAGCCAAAGGATCCTGGTTCAATTCTCCATGACTCACGTAAGCCCGATGCACGAGGGGGGTGCATGCATCCAGAGTTCGTTTGCAGTGGATGGAATCCCTGGTGTGCCCATTCCCTCTTTCTCTCTCTCTGTCTCTGTCTCTCTCTGCCTCTATCTCTGTAATAAATAAATAAATAAATAATAACTAAATAGTTGGAGAAAAAAATCATTGTCATATATTTATGTGACTAATTAAATATTAAAATTGTAATAGAATTAAACATGAAAATTTCTAAAACTACAAAAATACAAATACACACTTAATTGCATTCACTTTATTTTCTTTCAAACTGTGACTGAAATTCATACTCCATAATATGGATACTACTCAGGCTGGGTAGATGGCTTAGCAGTTCAAGACACTTGCTTACCAAGCCAGACATCCTTAGTTTGATTTCCCATTGCACATGTAAACCAAGATATGTGTAAAACAGTGGTAAAGGGTCATGCCATGTCCGTACTCTCCCTCTCAATAAATAAAAATAATTTTAAAATATGGGCCTACTGAAAGTTGACGTCAATTTCAGTTGAGAATGTCATATCGTCCAATATTACCTTTCATTGGTGCAGGAAAAGGCCACAGGTGCAAAAAATGTTTAATTTGTTATTCTTGGAAAATAATAAATGTAATTCAGAGGCATAATTATGAAGGCAACCACATTCCTTGGGCTACAATGGGACATGGAGCCCTACACTTCAGAGTAGAGCTTAATCCCTCACTCTACTCTTTATCAGTTTGAACTTGACAAGCTGGATGCTGGGCAATCAAACCCTTGCCATTGGCTTTGCATGCAAGCATGCTTAACCACTGAGACATCTCATTTCTAAAATGCTTTCTAACGCTCTGCTATGTCATAAAATTCTTTGGACTTAATAAAGAAGCTCACTTTTCTCATTCATAGAAAACATGTGGGTAGTCTTATCCTTCTAACCACATAAATTTACAAGTAGAGTGAAAATGTATTGTTTGATAAAAGGGCACTAATATAGAAATGAGCATAGTTTTTAATACCTATATATTCTATTTACTAATTTGTAAAAATGAGCAAGTTTCATTATCTGTAATCATAAAAATTCTGTTAGATATAAAGTGGATAGGTCAGATATAGAATGGCTTAATCACAAGTGTTAATTTATCTAATAAATTTTGTTCACTTCTGGGTTAGAATTTGTTCACCAGAATAAGAGTTCCTTCATAAAGCAAGTCACCCCAATTGATCTATCTCTTCTTCTATTTCTCCTTCCCTCCCTTTGTTTCTCTCTCTCTCTCTCTCTCTCTCTCTGTGACACACACACACACACACACACACAACATCAAAATAGAAGTGGGATTAGCTGGGAGGAGGAAAAGAAAGTGACAATGGTTATGATTATCATCATGAGAAGTGGAGGAAGTTGTAATGATAGATTATTTACATACATAAAAATGTCAATTAATATAATTAAATTAAAACATGAAATAAATATCTAGGGGTACATACATTTCAGTAGAGTAGCTTGGGAGAATGTTATGCATCTTGATTTATTATTTTTTCATAAAGTTTAGATTTACACTTAAACTTACCTTTTTTTTTTTTTTTTTTTTCCAAAAGCTAAAAGGTCTTGGATTATTCCTTTCTTACAAAGTAAATAATGTGTCACAGCTTCATAGAAATCATGGAGACCTTGGGTGAGGCACAAAGGACTTTATTAACAACAGCATGGCAGGCAGCATGAGCTTCATGTCCAAATTGGTTCTCCTTGACCTAGAGTCCCACAGAGCTTTGTGTCACAGCCCAGAAATCTTAAACTAGGAATTTCAATCTTACAAATGGAATGCCTACAAATCTTCCCAACTTTTTACTGGAGGGAGGCAAACAAAATCTCTATTATCCTAGACAGGAAACAAATCACCCTTCTTTCCCTAAGGGCAACATTATTTCTAGATGTCAAGACTGTTAGTCAAACATCTCTCAGCAGATCTTCTGAAGGAAGGTATTTCACAATAGGGATGTGAAACTAGAGAATTGCCTCTCCATGGTCTGGTCTTATAAAAGGGAAACTGTAGCTCAACATTTGTGTCTTCATATTTCTCTTCCTACAGAAAGCAATGCAAAAGATCCATTATGTCAGTGAATATTTTTTTGTTTTCCATTAATGTTGAAAATCTTACTGGAGATCTGCTAACACACTTTCAATGAAGGCTGTTTGGCCTCAACTGAATTGTGTACATGTCTAAAAATTCAGGGATGAGGAATTCTCATGTCTATTTTAGCTTCAGATTAGATTTTGAAATCAGAAGTGTGAGACTATTTTTTTTTTCAATCTTTTGTTTTGTTGACAAGTTCTACACTTAAAGACAATAAACCATATTCCCCTCCCCTACACCATTCCCCTTCACAACTCCACTCTCCATTATATCCCTCCCTCTCTCCATTAGTATCTTTTTAAATTTGATGTCATCATCTTTTTCTCCTATTATGAGGGTCTTGTGATGGTATTGCTAGACACTGCGAGGCCATAGATATCAAGGCAAATTTCTGTCTGGATAGTTGCATTGTAAGGAGTCGTACCCTTCCTTTGGCTCTTACATTCTTTCCGCTACATCTTCTGCAATGGACCCTGAGACTTGCAGGGAGTGATAGAAATGTTTCATTGCTGGACACTCCTCCATCCTTTCTTTTCAGCACTGTGTTACCTTTTGGGTCATCCCAGTGGTCATCACCATCTGAAAAGAGAAGCTTCTCTAGCCAGAAGTGAGAGTAGCATTAATATGTGAATATGAACATTAAGTGTAGTGTTTTCAGGGCAGTTTGGTATGAATAATATATTCCTTTAGCCAGACAAGAACAGGCTTTAAACTATGGCTCATGACCTCCCCTGCCATGGATTTTTTATTAGGTTTTCAGTACCAGGCATGTATTCCCTCCCATAGAGCAGACCTTCAGTCCAATTAGAGAGCAGTTGGTTTCCCTCAGAGCAGACATGCCACTATTGCATCCATTGGGTCATCTTGCCCAACTTGAGGTTTCCAGTGTCCACTGTTTACATCACTGATGACTTCTGTCTCCCATACAGCTGCATGCAGTGCAGCTTTTTCCAGCTTTCAGTTGGCTGGTCTACAGGGAGAAGGTTTTCTGCTCAGCACCAGCTTGATTTCTCAGTGACCTTGCCACTCAAGCAAGTGAAGTCTTCAGCAATAGGGATTTACCATCTGTTTCTTAGGGAAACCAAGGGCCTTGGCAATATCCTGTAATGTTTTGGAGGTAACAGGGACCTCCCTGGCCAACAATTCACTGGAAGATATCCCATTCCTGATACTGACAATGGTAGCACAAGCCTTTAATCCCAGCACTTGGGAGGCAGAGGTAGGAGGATTGCCATAAATTCAAGTCCACCCTGACACTACATAGTGAATTCCAGGTCAGCTTGAGCTAAAGTTCTAAATCATTTAAGGTTGTATTGGCATTTTATAAAGAGTCACAGTTTCAGTCAATGAGCATGAAGTGTATATCCACTTACTTAGGTCTACCTTAATTTTTAATTTTATTTTTTATTTTATTATTTTATTATTTTTTTGGAGAGAGACACAGAGAAAGACATAGAGAGAGAGAGAGGGAGAGAGGGAGAGGGTGAGGAAGACAGAGATGGGCATGTCAGCAGTGTCTCAGCTGCTGTGAACTAAATCCAGATGTGTGCGCCCTCTTGTGGTCACATGTGGCATTGCGCCCTTGCGTCACTGCATCTGGCTAAACGTGGGACCTGGAGATTGGAACCGCTGGGGATTGGAACCAGCTTATTTAGGCTTAGGAGGCAGGCACCTTCACCCATAAGCCATCTCTCCAGCCCTGTCTTAATTTTTTTTAAGAATATTCTCTACTTGATATATATTTATAGATACTGTTTCTTGTTTTTTTGGTGCTGTTGTAAATAGAACTGTTTTTGCAATTTTACTCTTGGATTCTTTAGTACTTTATAGAACACAGTTAAAATTTTCTTTATGGATTTCAGCTCCTGGATTTTGTTGAATTTATTAATGCTAATGGGTTTTTGTGTGTATGTGTGTGTATTTGTGTGCACCTGTATATGTGTATGTCTGTGTATGGGCAGGTGCATGTCTATATGGATATATGTGTGTGCAGAGGCCAGAAGACAACCTTGGGTTTCATTCCTCAGGTGCTGTCCCACTTTTGAGACAGGAATTCTCACAGGCCTGAAACTCACCAAGTAGGACAGATTGGCTCACCAATGAACCCCAGGAATCCACTTCTCTCTGCTTCCTCGGCACTTGAATTACAGGTGCATGCCACCATGACAACTTTATCCACATTCCTTTATATGGTATCCATATAATATGATTTAGTCTATAGAGTTGTATTTGCTATATTATAATTTGTATTTTACTTAGTTCTCCTCTAAAATCTAAATTCTCTACCTAGAGTTTAAAATACTATGTTGAATGAAGTGAAGCAAAAAAGCATTCTTCTTTTATTGCTATTTATAGGGAGAAAACTTTCAATCTTGCACAAGTATTATATTGTCACAATTTGTTTTTAATGGCATATTGCTATTTGTAAAATGGTATGAAGGGTGCCAAAGCAGGTGTTTAAATTTAGAAAGAATCGTCAATATTTGTTATGATGATGTATTTCAGATAGAAAGTAAATCAGATAAATTTGCATATCTGATGAGAGGACTTCCACCATGAACAGTCTTGGTTGGTAGGTTGCAATGGATTAGAAAGGATCAAAACCCAATACAGCAGCTAGTAGCCACATGTTTTATGAAAATTAAATTAATATAATTTAAAATTAATGATTCAGTTTTTTAATCATACTAACCACTTCTACATGCAGTGGCTACATGTGGCCAGTAGTAAAGAGAAGTATGAAGAAATATGATAAATCTGCTGACAGCAAAATGCTCTAAGCCTGCCTATGAATTTAACCCTGCTGTTCTCTTCTCAGGACCTAGCAGGAGCAAGAGTTTTAAAACAAAATAAAATAGAAGTTGAAAAATTGACTAAATTGTTAAATTTTGCATATGAGACAATATCAACACAAGGAAAATTTTCTATTTCATCTTTATTATCAACTTGACTGAGTTTATGATCACCTTGGCGTATGTTTAAGCACACTTCTAAGTATGTCTATGAGTGTGTTTTCAGAGAGGATAAATTGAGGAGAAAAATCTATATCTTATGCAGAGACACAATCCCATTAGGTCCAGGCAGAAGGAAAAGATTAAAAGAAGGATATAAACCATTGAGTGATACCCTTTACTCTGCATCCTGGCCTGAAATCCTGTGAACAGAGATTCCCTGCCATGAGATCCTAGCCTTTGTAAGCACGAGTTAAAATACATCAGTCCTGGAAACCTTTTCCCCTGCAGAGACAAGAACACTTGTCTTCTCCCAGACAGGAACCAGAAGATAGACAAAAGGACAATTACACCAACCAGTTTTGGTGAATCAGTGAGTTCATTGGTGTTACTTACAGAGCAGTGTGAGGGTTTGACTCACAGGAGCAATATATGACTAAAGCCAGCTGCATCACCAGAAAGTCCACCCCAGCACAGGGGACAATTTATAGAAGCTGCATCTTTGGAGCACACTACACAACCTGCAGACAGCTAATCTTCCAA
This sequence comes from Orientallactaga sibirica, assembly GCA_036365145.1. NCBI lineage: Eukaryota > Metazoa > Chordata > Mammalia > Rodentia > Dipodidae > Orientallactaga > Orientallactaga sibirica. The sequence continues at coordinate 14,248,701 of JAEOAD010000017.1, forward strand.
GCTGTTTTTTTTTTATTTTTATTTTTTATTTTTTATTTATTTTATTTTTTTATTTTACACTAAATATAGCCATAGGATGGGGTCTTGCAACCTTTTCCCAGACTTCTTGACTTCCTGAGTTTCTAGATCTTCCTTTCTGCCATTCTGGAAAGGAATGTTTCAGTTTCTAATTAACATAACCTTGGGAGTGGTAGAGTGACCTTTAAGTTTCAGGTCTTCCAGACTTGACTTTCTGAAGCAGAGCCTCTTTCCTCTCTAATTCCAAGGAATCTGCTAAACAAAAACATCCACCCCCCTCACTTTCTAGGCATTCAGTCACTGTGGCAAAATAAAAAACAACACAGGTACATTACTTTAGTTTTAATTGTTAGCTATGTAATTATTTGTTTTGCATTTCTGGGCATGAACTTCAGGGTTTTTAACATGGATGGTCAATGCTGGTTGTGTATATTCAGATTTAAAAAAATGAATTGTTTACAAATGAATATTCATGACAATATATTTGAGAGATTAATATTCAGTGTTTAAGAAATTTTGCTAAGAAGTATGGATTTTGTACATTTTTTTGTTTAAAATAAGTTACCTTGTAATCCTCTAGCAATGGGAAGATGACAATTTTAACTACTTTACAAATAAAGCTTATAGCACAATGTCTAACAGATTTTAAATTCCTACAGCCACAAGGAGACATCTATAAAAACAAGTTATAAATAGGAAGATAGATGATAACATAATTTCATTTCTCAACTTGTATTGACATCTGTTTTAAATTCTGAGAAAATTTCACAGAGTTAATATAGAAGTTATTAAAGTTCATTTTTTTGAGCATATCATTCTACATAGGGTGATATTTCTAGAAATCACCTAACAAAACAGAGGTTGAAGGAAAAAGCCTCTGAGTACCCAAAAGTAAGTGTGTGCTTAGGCTGTTTAGAACTGATTTCCCAGCCAGCTGCTACAGTATCACAAGAGGCAACATTCAGATATTAGTATGCATATGGAACACTGCTGGGACATGATTAGTTCTGTAGTTACACTTTGTGGTTTTGGCGATTTAAAGATGCCCACTGTCATCTGAAGACTTTTCTTTTGTTAATTTTCAAATATAGTTTTATGGCCAGGAAAATCTATGGAAGAAATTATGCCCGATAGATTCTCATTTTCATCTGATGCAGATTTATTTTTATTTAAACTAAGAGTGTCATCAGGGATAATTGATTCCCCATGAAAACTGGAAAAACACAATCACTATCCAGTTTACTTTTATCTCCGGAGGTGTTAACAAACTCAAGGTGCCTAGTATTTAAATTAGGACACCTTTAGGAATTTGAGACCTTATCCATCATGTAATTCAATACTTTTATTCTACTTTTGTAATCAATAAAATCAGTTTTAAATTTTCTTTGAAAAGCCACTTTGACATTTTTAATTCTATGCTTCTTTCATTGATATTGTAAATAAAGTCTTATCTGATATCTTCAAATGCTTATTGTGTGTAGACATGGACCCCAGGAGGCAGCCCCCCTAGGTAGTATTCTATAAGCAGGCAGCCAGGGGCACTGTAGCCCAGGCGTAGATGAGTCTTGATCAGACAAAAGTTCCATTCCTGCCATAGAGAATTGGCATGTGCATCAAAATTTCAACAGTAACAGCACTAAAAGCAAAATTAAATTAAAATTAAAAAAATAAAATAAAAACAGAAGAAGAGCAGGCAGAGTTCGGCTCAAGCTCACAGGTGCTGCTGCAGAGATCCTCAGTGCAGCAGTTCCCAGTGACACTATAGGAGTAAGCGCCAGTCTGGGCTCGGCACTACAAAGCTGGAAATCTGAATTCCAGCTGGAAATCTGAATTCCAGCGGGAAGAGGAGCATCAGGAGTGAATGCTCTCTGTAGCAGACAGCTTCAGGTTCATTGAGATGAACTTCCACATCATGCAAAATTATGGAGGAAGATATATTTATTGAAGCTTACAGATCCAGGGGAAGTTCCATAATGACAGAAGAAACTGGCCTGCTTTCACAGGACCAAACACAGAGAGAAAAGCACAAGCCAAAAACCATATAGCACAGCACACCTCAGAAACTAGTAGGCACACATTGCACGTCTTTAGATTGAAATCTCAACCCCACCACCACACCTTAAGATCCACCCAGGGACACTGCCTCCAGCCAGGTGGCTACAGATGCAGAATACAAACTAATAAAACCTGAATATATTGGGGGCCATCTATTCAAACTCCCACACTCACCAAATCCACAGACCTGAGTCTGCTTGACCTTTAGATCCCAGCTTCCATTCCAGTGTGTGTAGAATCCTGGGCTTGGAGTTGTAAGATGCAATATTGCATACCTGTTCCATCTTGTATAATGGGAATGCATAAATTTATAATGGGAATTCATACTTGTTCCATCTTTGCATTTTTGAAGTAGGGAATTTGTTCTGATTTTACAGGATTACGACTGTAGAGAGTTTGTCATTAACTTTAAATAAGACTTTGACCTTTTTGTTCAAAAATATTTTATTTTTATTTATTTATTTGAGAGAGAGGGAGAAAGAGAGAAGCAGAGGTAGAAAGAGAGAAAGAGAGAAAATAGGCAAACCAGCACCTGCAGCCACTGAAAACGAACTCCAGACACATGTGCCACATTCTGCAGCTAGCTTATGTGGGTCTTGAAAATCACACCTGGATCTTTTGGCTTTGCTTGCACGTGCATTAACAACTAAGCCATCTCTCTAGCTCAACTATGACCTTTTAAATCAACAATGACACAAGTTAAAGTTTCATTTATTCTTGATGGAAGACTTTATGTTATGTAAGTGAAGATGTGATTTGCAAAGCGAAAGGAACACTATTGTTTGAAGTTGATTTGTCTCCTCTAAAACTCATTTGGGAGATTAATACCCATTGAAAGGTACTAGGAAGATAGAAACAAAATGCCACTTCACTATGTAGATGTGGGGCTTTGGCAAGGTCCCCATGATTGAAAGCTGATGAGTTCAAGAAAAGAGGGAGACCAACTAGAATATAAGTTAATACTCCTTGCCTTGCTATATGATCTCTCTTTCCTTTCCCACATTCTGACTTAATATGCTAAGAGCTGACAGAGGCAGGGATGCCCTTGGGAGAACCAATGTCATGCATCGTGATCTTTATGACTTCAAACATATGAACATAATAAAGTTTCTTTTAAAATTACCTGGCTTTGGACATTTCATAATAGTAAGAAGGAGCAAATGGAGATATTGGTAGCTACAAAGCTTATTGTGCTAACCTAAATCACATATATGAGGATTATTCTGAGGTCTGTCAGAAAAGATCAGTAAACAAACCACATACGTAGTCATCTATTATATAATAATGTTTCATTTATGATTTTCTGACATATTTATAGGAATTCTTTTACAACACAAACATATGATGCTTCTGAACCCATTATGAAATCAATACAAACTTCTTTCAACCTCACTCTATTAAACCCTTAATACATTTTATATTTTTCTACCGGTATTGCTAGTATCTCTATAAGTGAGCATGTTGACTAAAGTACCCATACTAACAAATAATCAAATTCAATTGTTTGATTTTATGTCTTCTGGATTAGCTTTTGTCACAAACTATTTGTGTGTCCTGGGATGCTGAGTTGTGACACTCGGTATGGTTATTCATGCCTCCCTCTATATGTCATCTTCTTTAAGTGGGATGTCAGTCAGTGTCTTTTCTAATTACCTCCCTCTATTCTTTACAGTGTCACCAAAATGTCCTCAAAGCTGGTTGACTTCATAACACAAAGTTCAGAGGACACTCTAGATCAATAGAAAGAAAGAAAGAAAGAAAGAAAGAAAGAAAGAAAGAAAGAAAAGAAAAAAAAAGAAAAGAAGGAAAGAAAGTAAGACGAATAGTGATTTATTCATTATATGCACAGTCATACATAACAACATTCTGAGAAATGTATCATTAAATGGTTTCATCATTGGTGATTATCACAGTTTACATACAAAAGTTAAGATTGCTAGAATACCACTAAACTGTATAATCTTGTGATCTATGCAATTATTCTTTGATTGAAGTATTGCTATACTATAATACCTGCATATTCCCTGTCTTTCGTCTTGTTCCTGTGTCCTCCTCCTATTTTTCTTCTTATTTTCTCTTCTAGTAAAATCATATTCTTTTTTGTTAGTTTTTGCTATCTCTCTTTCTCTTTTCTAGGCTTTGTTTTCTTCATAATATTAGCTAGCATTTGCATGATATAGAGACTAAAACAACTATGTGCAAATCAGGAACATTTGTTTGCATTGTCTAACATAAATGTTTCCTATCAGGGCTGGAGAGATGGCTTAGTGGTTAAGGCGCCTGCCTCCTAAGCCTAAGAATGCTGGTTGCAATCTCTAGGTTTCACATTTAGCCAGATGCAAAGTGATGCAAGGGCACAATGCTGCACTTGACCACAAGAGTGCGCACACATCTGGATTTCATTCACAGCAGCTGAGAGGCTGCTGGATCTCCCATCTCTATCTGTGTTTCTCTCCCTCTTTCTTTGTCTCTCTCTGTGTCTCTCTCTCTCTCTCTCAAAAAAGTTTCCAATCAATGAAATAGACCCACATATTCAAGTGCTACTTCAGATGCAAGGGTAAATTCCTGCAATAGACTAATTGAAATAGTTATATCTACTATAAAAGAGTCATAAAATACCCAAAAACCCTTAATCATTAGACTATTGATTGACAGTGGAGTGTGAGGAGGTTTAGGTCCTCAGAAACATCATGAATACCATTAAAAGTTTACCTACCTTGAGGAGCTGGAGAGAAGGCTTAGTGGTTAAGGTGATTACCTGCTAAGCCTAAGAATGCCCATTGGATCTCCAGGTCCCACCTTTAACCAGATGTAAAAAGTGATGCAAGCGTGCAATGCCATGATTGCTGACCATGGGGCTCACACATATGAAATTCGTTTTCAGCCTTTGAAAGGCCACTGGCATGTCCATTCTCTTCTTCTGACTCTTCCTCTCTGTCTCTGTATCTCTCTCTGTCTCTCATAATAATAATAATAATAATTATAATAATTATAATAATTCTGATAAAATGCTCAAGCATTTTATGAAATCAATAATAATAATTATAATAATAATTATAATAATTATAATAATTATAATAATAATAATTATTATTATTATTTACCTTGAAATTGCTTGAGCATTTTATCAGAAATGGATATTTCTTCCAAGAAGGGGGTTGTGAATTACATTTTACATAAAAATGTGCATTCTGGGACACTGCTTTTTTTCTTCAGATTTTGTTTTAAACACTATATGTCCAAAATAATATTTATTGTATGTTTTCCATAAATTAAAGATTATACCTTCTGTATTCCCATTGATGGTTACCAAACACCGTACACCTAGACATTATAGGCTCTCATAAAGAAATCATCCTATATCAATTCCTTCACAAGTCCCACACATCCCCATAATCTACATGACTGACATTTGATCTTCCAGTTTAGTTTCATACCTTCATTCCCATGAATAGGTTCTAGTGTCTCAAGGGTTTTATCCAGTCATGGTTGCATAGCGTTCTTTATGAAATACAGCATCTTTTGCCAATACACTAATCTGTAGCAGGATTCTCTTTTAGTAATGAACTCCTCTCTAATATCCCTCTTCCAATCACTTAAAGCATTGTCATCACAAGGAAGTGCACACTTATTAAAGGATATTAGAAAATTCATGAGCATCTTAACTACCTGGACTTACAATAGCCGATTCTATGATCTCGAATAATGCATTTCATTTCTTTTTCTGCCTAATAAATTGTCAGCAAGTTACTAGGTCATGACAACTAAAACGTACAACTCTGAGGCTCAGGAGTCTGTGTTTGGGGGAAGTGAACCTTCAGAGAGGCTTTCACCTACTTCTACCACTCTGCCTTCCAGAGGGACCTGGTCTTTGCCAAAGACTTCACTGGTTAAGGGAGGTGAATCCAGATGACCTCATGTTTGATTATTAATGATAACTAACTGCTAACTTAGTCTTAGAAATGATTTCCCATCGTGTTGGTAATTCTTTCTGGAACTGAATCAAAAATGTAAAGTGTATCAACGACAATACCAAAACAATTAAGTTTATCACCAGGAAATTCTTCTATTCATAAAATAAAATTTATGATGGTCTGAGTAGAAAAAATTGTAACCATGGATAGAGAAGAGCTGAAGACAGAAACAAAGAATGAGGGCAGATTAAGAGTCCAGAGCTACTTTCATTTTTTTATGGACATAGGGAGACAGAAGGAATGACAGCTGCTTGTTTAACTTCAGTTTGCTTTAATGACCTTTCTGTAAAAGGATTAAAACTGAGGATACACATTATTAAGCTAACTAAAAGGAACTTTTTTTGGGAAATTTAACTTGTTATCTAAATTTCCTGAGCTTTGTCAAGACCAGATAAATAGCTTAGTTTAAGGCTGATTATGTGGAACTGTGGTGTGGGGGCATGGTTGCCATATTTGGAAGTGTATCTGCTGAGACCCAGTTTAGGAGGCCAGTGGATCAAAGGTCTCCTGAAATCATCATGTAAAAGATGACATCATAAAAATAGCAATAGCCTGTTCAAAATGACTATGAAAAGCCATATATCTTTCCAAGTAATGTAATACTTTTTTCTTTGATCTTGTTTGCCACTTTCTAATATGAAACTAAAGTTTACATTCATTACCTTGATGTGGTTTCCATAAAAAGATTTCATTAAAAAAAATCAGAATAATGATATAGATAGATTTTCTTTTCTTTTTCTTTTTTTAATATTTTTTTAAATATTTTATTATTTATTTATTTATTTGAGAGAGACAGATACAGAAATAGGCAGGTAGAGAGAGAGAGAATGGGTGCGCCAGGGCCTCCAGCCACTGCAAACGAACTCCAGATGCATGCACCCCCTTGTGCATCTGGCTTACGTGGGTCCTGGAGGAGCGAGCCTCGATCCGGGGTCCTTAGGCTTCATAGGCAAGCGTTTAACAGCTAAGCCATCTCTCCAGCCCCAGATTTTCTTTTCTTTTTAAATATTTTATTTATTTGAGAGGGGCTGAAAGAGAGAGAGAGAGAGAGAGAGAGAGAGAGAGAGGCAGACAGAGACAGAATGGGCATGCCAAGGCTTCTAGACACTTCAAACAAACTCCAGATGCATGTACCAATTTGTGCATCTGGCTTATGTGGTTACTGGGAAATTATACCTGGGTCTTTCACAGGCAAGTGCCTTAACCACTAAGGAATATCTCCAGCCCTTTTGTCTACTTTTAAAATATTTATTTATTTGACACTGAGAGAGAAAGAATGAGAAGATAGTGAGGGAGAGAGAAAAAGACAAACAAAAGGAAATAGTGAAAGACTGGGTGTGGAAGGGCATCCTCAGCTGTGAATAAACCACAGACTCAGGTGCCACTTTGTATGTCTGGCTTTACATGCATACTGGAGAATCAAACCAAAGCCAACAAATTTTGTAATCATTGAGCCATGTATCCAGCCCCTATTTTTAACATTACAGAACAAGTATTCAAAACAGAAAGATATAAATTGTAATATTATAGTTGATAAGTCATGACAATCTTATGCTTAAATGAAAATCACCATATCCATTAGATATTACATTTTAGAGTAAAAGCGCTAACATTAATAAGTATGCAGACGTATTAAATACAGATTCTGATCTGAATTAATAATACATTTTTATATTGTTTGTTTTCTACCTAACTTGCACACCTACCACATAGACTATCAACTTGTGACACAATGGTGTGTGCTTTATTCATGTTCATATCCTCATATCCCTGGAAGGTAAGAATGTTGACACATAGTAAGGTTTGAAAAATGTTTATTGTTTTCACTGAGTGGGTTAAAACAAAATGGAAGAGAAATGTGAAAATGACTGTTAGGAACACTAAAATCAAAACTTGTATTGATGTATCGGTGTGTGTGTGTGTGTGTGTGTGTGTGTGTTTAAGCAAAGCAAGACTTTATTCAGAAAAAGAAGAGGTAGAGAAACAGACTGTTCATGAGAGAAGCAGATATGGAACTAGAAGGTCTATTTCTACATATTATACCAAATGTGTCAGACCATGTCAAACATGTTATACATAGGTATTTCAGGGCAAGTAACACCATAAAGGTAAATGTAAAAGAAATTCACTTTGGATGTAGGACAACATCAGTCTTGTTCCCAGGCTCTTTATAATATACAGGGACTTTTCTTATTTGAAAATATTATCAGTTTGACTAGTATAGTTTCAGTAATATCATACTTTTTGTGGTTCAAATTTCTTTCGGTTCTTAATTATTTGATGATGCACAGACTTGTGAGAAACTAAATATACTTTTGTTGAGAAGCTAAATATATTCACATAGGCTTGATGTACTTGTGAACTGAGCCTTCCGTTCTCATTCAGAAGTGGCTGAGGAACAGTTCAGTTACTAAGAATGAATGGCTGAAATACTGAGAGGATATTTTTGGTGTTTTCTCTATTTTTCCAACCAAAGAAGATTCTGAATTTTTTGAGGTATTTCCCATAAATTTATTGTGTCACAATTTTTTTTTGAGAGGAAAAATAATTCATTAGAAATAATTAATGACTTTATTTGAATTATTTATTTTCCATATAGTTTAATATTCATGTATGTGCAATTATATATGTGGTATATGTGTGTTTGCATCTACTAGACAGTAATAATTTACAAACAACCATGACTCTTGTAGTACTTCTATTAAAAAAAAAAAAAAAAAACTTTTATTTATTTATTTTTATTTGAGAGAAAGAGGCAGAAAGATAGAGAGAGAGAAAGAAAGAGAGAGAGAGAGAGAAGAAAGAGAGAGAGAGAGAGAGAGGGTATTCTAGGGCCTCCATCCACTACAAACGAACTCCAGATGTGTGTGCCCCCTTGTGCATCTGGCTTACGTGCGTCTGGGAGAATTGAACCAGTGTCCTTTGGTTTTGCAGGCAAAGGCCTTAACCGCTAAGCCATCTCTCCTGCACAATACTTATATTTTTTAATCTTACAATTGATAATTCATTTTAGTGATTTTCAGATTTGTTGTTGATGTTGCTTGTTTGTTTTGAGACCATTTATTAAGAAAAACAAAAAGACTCCTGATGATTTTGGTAGGCTAACGAGATGGAAAAAGGCCTCCATTTAAAAGTGTTACTCAGGGCTGCAGAGATGGCTTAGTGGTTAAGGCGCCTGCCTCCTAAGCCTAAGAATGCTGGTTCCAATCTCCAGGTCCTACGTTTAGCCAGATGCAGTGACGCAAGGGCGCAATGCTGCACTTGCCCACAAGGGGGCACACACATCTAGAGTTCGTTCACAGCATCTGAGAGACTGCTGGCGTGCCAATTCTCTGTCTCCCTCTCCCTCTCTCTCTGTCTGTCTCTCTCTCTGTCTGTCTCTCTCTCTGTCTGTCTCCAAAAATAAATAAATAAAAGTGTTACTCAATTTATCTATTGTTTAAACATTTTATTGACAATTTTTTACATGTATATAATGTATTTTGATCACAATCTTTTCTCATTACCTTCCTTTGTCCCCTTCCATCATTAATCCCCTTCTAATGAATACATTAATCTTTCTAGTTATTCCTTATCTATTTTGATAGTTGTTTGTTTCTTTTCCTACCTCTATCATCCATGACAACATTTTTATGGGCCTAATATTGTACAGGTCTTGTACAAGTAATGGCACAGCCTTTCAATAACTCCTCCTTATCCTTTGGCTCTTTTATTCTTTCTGCATCCTCGTCCACTATGTTCCCTGAGCTTTGTAAGATATGACAGAAATATCTCCTTTTTACTGTACACTCAATTCACCTATTCTCAGCATGGTGATATGTTTTGAGTCTCCTAATAGTCTCTATCATCCATAAATATGAACATTTAGAGGGTAACTTGATAATCATAATATATCCATACAATCAAGCAACAATGAGACTTTTCCAGCCATAGACTTTTGATTAGGTTTTCAGTGTTGGACATGAATCCCCTGCCCTGGAATGCAAATCCAATCAGAGAGTAATTGGTGACCCCACCTCCCAATAATGACCATGCCATTATTACAGGAGTGGACACATTTTGACTTGCTAGTCAGTTGTTTCAGCACCTTATTTTATTAAAATATATTACTTGGACTATCACTTACACTTCTTTGTTATTTTTATTTTGGAATGTTTATCTTAATTTCCTTTGACTTTGGCACATGTAGATTGTATCCTTGGGTTCTTCCATCTTTGCACCTATCCAGCCTCATAAGCAAGAAATCAGAATTCAAAAATAAGCTATTGTTCCAACTTAAAAGAAAGCATCAGTAATAATATATTTGTAAGGAAAGAGAGAGAGAAAGACAGAGGGAAAGAGAGAGAAACATGCTAGGGCCTCGTACAAGATGCATGTGCCATTTTCTGCAGCTAGCTTTACATAAGTTCTGGGGGAGGAAGCCAGGTCATTAGGCTTTGCAAGCAAATGCCTTTAACTGCTAAGTCTTCTCTCTTGCCCTGTTATGAGTTTTATTATCTATTTAGACCCAAGGGACAACTATGTGAGAAACAGAAAGTAATTTTTTTTAATGCTCAAAATATTTTATTGTACCATTTGTAAAATATCACAAATGTGGGCTAGAGAGATGGCTTAGCAGTTAAGGCATTTGCCTTCAAAGCCAAAGGACCTTGGTTTGAATCCCCAGGATATGAGTAAGCCAGATGTACAAGGTGGTGCATGTATCTGGAGTTCATTTGCAGTGGCTGGAGGCCATGGCATGCCCATTCTCTCTCTCTCTCTCTCTCTCTCACCCTCTTTGTTTCTCATTCAAATAAATAAATTAGTTAAATATAAGTAAAATATCACAAATGCATTAATATTTTCACAAAATAAAAGTTTTAATGAAATATTCTCTAAGAGATGTAAAATTTCTACACTATGTACTTTGTAGCTGGAAGTATATATATGATTTGCATAGTATGTGCTCATTCACAGTGAGATCATGGAGAGTCAACCATCTTCTGAGCATTTTTAAAATGTAAGTTACATTTTCTAAATCCTTATTCTCTTTTCCTCATATGATGTGAGCTGGTAGCAAAATAGTCTCTAGTGTCTCATTTGTATTGCTAAATTTATTTCATTAATGTAATTCTTTTTTTTTTTTTTTTTGGTTTTTCAAGGTAGGGTCTTACCCTGGCCCAGGCTGACCTGGAATTAACTATGTAGTCTCAGGGTGGCCTCGAACTCACAGCAATCCTCCTACCTCTGCCTCCCAAGTACTGGGATTAAAGGCGTGTGTCATGATGCCTGGTACCATTAATGTAATTCTTAATGAAGTTCTTCTTATTTTAATCTTTTATGTCTAAATTATACTTCAATCCCAGAAAATAACTGACGCCATTCATTTTTTCCTTACCCATCATTCCATATATATATATATGTATATATATATGGCTTCTAGTTATTCTTTTAAAAAATTTCTCCCCATACTCTTAAAGTATTTCATATATATATTTATTAATTAAAGTATTTTTTCATGTCTTCCGACTTCCTGAAAACTCATATACAAAACTACATTGAACTTTGATTTGATTTGTTCACATCCGTTTTGTTCTCTACATTGGGAATTCTCTTGAAACATCTGAGACAAGCTAAGAATCATTTCTTTTCATATGTAATGTCAATTATACTATTTGATTGTGTTTGAAAACAATAAAGAAACCTACTGGGATTGATTCAAATCCTTGAAAACTAAGTCACATACTTCTATTCAAGTCAGTAATGAACTGTGGTAAAGACAAAATTAATCTATCATTGTCTTTGACTTTCTTCATATTTATGATTGTCATATCATCACACATTTGTGTTACACATGCAAAATAAGACCCCTTAAGAAATTCATAGTTTTAAAAAGGCATTTTGTACGTCTCAGAAAAAATACATGTTAATAAATCCTTCTGAAACTCATTTAAAAAATTAAATGTGAATGTTAGATATTTTACAGACCTTCCTTATAATCACTCTTACTCATGTTTTCATTTGGTCTACAATATTTTCTCCATAAAATCTGTTTGCACAGCGGGATGAAAGTATGTGGTCCATATGCCTCCATTTGATGGGATTGTCTAGTATTATGCATGTTTACTAATATAATTATAACAGTGTCCATTTTCAATATCAAAAGTCTCCTGGCTTCAACCATAATTATGCAGTTACTGTAATTACACAGAACATTATTAGTTTAATTACAGTGTTGAAAATACATTTTGTGGACAACACATTAGAAATTTTGGATGAATATTGTTCATTGTTTAAATGTATTAGATATATAAGCTGCCTCTGAAAAGATCATGAGTAGTAAGGGAGGGAGGAAAGGGAAAGACTTAAGTGTATGGTAATGCACATATGTAAGTAGAAGAACTGATTACAGGGAGGGGAATGGCCTAAGCGAGGCCATGGGAAGAGAATGCATACAAGAAGGGCAGAGGGAGGGTCAATCTAAACTCAAGATATTATGAATAAGACATGTAAAATTACTTTTTTGAATAAAGGCACCTCTAGAAGCTGTAGACTATTACTAGAAAATTTTCAGTACCTGGGATGGGATACCTTCCAGTGAGTTGTTGGCCAAGGAGGTCCCGGTAGCCTCCAAAATATTAAAGGCTCTTGCCAAAGCCCTTGGTTTCCCTAGAGAAACAGATAGTAAGACCCTATTGCTGAAGACATCTCATGCCTGAGAAGCAAGGTCACTGAGAAAGCAAGCTGGTGTGGAGCAGAAAACCTCTCTGTAGACCAGCCAACTGAAAGCTGGAAAGAGCTGCATTGCATGCAGCGTATGGGAGACAGAAGCCATCAACAGTGAAAACAGTGGACGCTGAATATTCAAGCTTAGCCAGACAGGCCCAATGACTGAATGGGTGCAATAGTGGCATGTCTACTCTTGGGGTAACCAACTGCTTCTTAATTGGACTGAAGGCCCTCTCTACGGGAGGGAATACATACCAGGTACTGAAAAACCTAAGTAAAAGTCTATGGTAGGTAAGGTCATGAGCCTTAGGGGTATAAGCCTGCTCTTGTCTGACTAAATGTATATATTATTCCCGCCAAGCTGCCCTGAAAACACTATACTTAATGTTCATATTCACATATTAATGCTACTCTCACTTCTGGTTAGAGAAGCTTCTCTTTTCAGATGGTGATGACCACTGGGATCACCCAAAAGGCAACATAGTGCTGAGAAGAAGGGATGGAGGAGTGCCCAGCACTGAACCACCTCTGTCACACCCTCCAAGGCTCAGGGACCATTGCGGAAGAGGGGGCGGATAGAATGGAAGAGCCAAAGGAAGGGTATGACCTCTTACAATGCAACTGCCCAGACAGAAATTGGCCTCGATATCCATGACCTTGCAGTGCCTAGCAATACCTTCGCAAGACCCTCAAAATAGAAGAAAAAGATGATGTCATCAAATTAAAAGAAAGACTAATGGAGAGAGGGAGGGGATATGATGGAGACTGGAGTTCTAAAGTGGAATGGGGGAAGGGGAGGGAAATATCAGGTGTTTTTTTTTTTGTATGTAAGTATAAAAGTCAATAAAAACAATAATTTAAAAATAAAAAAAAGATCATGAGTAGTAAGAAAAACAAATGTACTATTTTGACTTTACTTACATAGAAGAAAGATAAATGATTTGACAATTTTGTAACCACTTTTTAAAATAATGTAATTCCTCATAGCCTGAAGTCTTTTCTCTGAAATAAAAGATTAATTAAGGTTCTAATCCAAATAGATTTGCATATTTTCCACATAAAAATACCATGTGGTGGGAGGAGTTTATCCAGGTATGTAGTTAAGTAAGAACACAGTTTTCTACAAGATTACCTTTTAGTTAACACTCTCAGTTTCATTGTTCATAAGATATTCCACTCAAATAACTCATTTCACTCAGATAACGCACAGGCATTCTTAAATTCATCTTCATGCTTAACTAAAGGAAAAGGGGTACAAATAAAAACCATTCAAGGAAAGAATTGCATAGGTTAGGGTGGGAAAATGCTAACTGAGAAGCTTCCATTGCTCATTCTTTATGGAGACATGATGTGTCATTTCCCTACCTCAGAAAACCATTAAGGGCATAGGAGTTCAGCAATCTTATTATTTTCTTAGGATCCTGCATAGACTTATACTTGGTTAATTGCCCGTGTGGTTTCATTCATTTTCATTGAACATGAGTACCCCATATGCCAAAACCCACTTTCAATTATAGCATTTTTTCTTCCTGGTGTGGCTTACTTTGCCCTCATATTTGGTCATCCTACTCTAAATAATATTATTCATATTAAGCTCTGCTGGACCTCAGGAAAGCAAACCATGCCACTCATGCGTCAAAATCAAGGGCTGATACTCTTCTTGGGCAAGTTTAAATTCTCTATTACACACAATGATAATGCATTGTGATCTCCCTTAAAGGTACTATACTAAGTGCAGTTATAAAGTTTCAGATTGTTACCAATGCAGAATCATGATTGTGGGAATTTTAAGCTACAATAACTGAGATTATTTCAGGCTTAAAAAGTGGAATGTAGGCTTCCAAGATGTCTTAGTGGATAAAGTGCTTGTGTGCCAGAGTGAATAGTTATTTGGATTGCCAGTACTCATGTGAAACCAGATGTGGAAGTGCTGACATCTATAACCTTGGCCCACATAGAGGGAGAAGGGAAACAGAGGCAGAAAACTAATGCTTATTAAACTCATGGGCAAGCTGGTGCAGTGAATGCAGTGGGAACAGCCTGAAGCAAGGAGGAAGGTGAGGACCAACACCTGAAGTCACCCTCTGTCCTCCAAATTTGCATGCTTTTACCTCTTTTTTTCTCTCCCCTTCTCCTTCTCTTCCTCTCTATCCCTCTAACTCACACCACACACACACACACACACACACACAAGCACACGCACACGCACACACACACACACACACACACACACACACACACACTGGAAATATTTGTGAAACAGTGCTATAATAAAGTGTCCTCTAGAAAATATTTTTTAAAAATCATTTATTTTGAATTAACACTTTGTAGCCATAGGTAACACTTTAATGAATACCCAGATTAATAAATTGACCAAAAAAGGTCAGTTTCAAAATGTTACCAAAAAAAAATGATAAAACATTTATTTAGCACTTTGTTGATCTGAAAAGAAAACATAAATACCTTAATTATCAACATTAATCTGAATAATCCAGAATTGAATTTTGATCATTGAAGTAAAATCTATTTTTAAGGACTGAAACAACAAGAGAAAAAGAGAGGAAAAAAGAGAGGAAAAGGGAGGAAGGGATAAAGAGAAGGAGAGAGAGAGAGGGAGAGAAGAAATTAAATAATAAGCTATCAATGGTAGGAAAAGCATCATGACCCTTCCCAAAGATGTCCCCAGGACCTCATGAAAATGAGTGACATTGTGATTCTATGAAGTAACAACTTTTTGACATCATTCACCCTCCACCTTCTTGAAGTAACCTGTTTCATGCAGTTTTTGGAATGAATCACAAATTTATTAAATGCATTTAAGAATTTACTAATCACTGAGGAATTAATTACATTCAGATAGGAGAATTTGATCATTCGGTGTGGGAACAGTATAATGGCTTCCCCAGAGTAACCACTTCTTTTTAAATTTTTTTATTGACAACTTCCATTATTGTAGACAATAACCCATGGTAATTCCCTCCTTCCCCCAACTTTCCCCTTTGAAACTCCACTCTCCATCATATCACTTGCACCTATCAATCAGTCTCTTCATTTTGATGTCATAATCTTTTTCTCCTATTAGGATGGTCTTGTGTAGGTAGTGTCAGGCACCACAAGGACATGGACATCCAGGCCATTTTGTGTCTGGAGGAGCACGTTTTAAGGCGTCCTAGCTTTCCTTTGGCTCTTACATTCTTTCTGACACCTCTCCTGCAATGGACCCTAAGCCTTGTAAGATGTGATAGAGATATTTCAGTGCTGAGCACTCCTCTGTCACTTCTCAGCACCATGGTGCCTTCTGAGTCATCACCATCTGAAAAAGAGAAGCTTCTCTAACCATAAGTGAGAGTAGCATTAAGATATGGGGTATGAACATTAAGAGATGTGCTTACCAGGCAGTTTGGTGAGCATAGTATATTCATTTAGCCAGACACCAGCAGATATTATACCTGTAGGGCTCATGGCTACCCCTGTTGTAGGTTTTCAGTATCAGGGATGTATTCTATCCCATGGAGCAGGACTCCAGTCCAATTACAGTGCAGTAGGTTTCCCCCATAACAGACATGCCACTATTACACCCATTGGCTCATTTGGCCTGGCTGGCCAAATGTAAGGCTTTTAGGGTTCACTGTTGAGTATCTCGACTGGTGTTTTATCTCTCCCATTGCACTGCAAGCAGCATAGCTTTTTCCAGCTTTCTGTCAGCTGGTCCACATGGAGGAGGTTTTCAGCTCAGCTCCTGCAGGATTTTTTAGTGAACTTGCATCCCAAATATGTGGAGTTTTCAGCAGTAGGGTCTTACCATATATTCCTGGTAGGAAACCAAGAGCTTTAAAAATGGCCTGTAATGTTTTGGGGATATCGGTGACCTTCCTAGCCAATAACTCACTGGGAGGTATCCCATCCCTGGTGTTGAAAATTTTCTAGTAATAATCGATGGCTTCTGAGTGTTCCATTGTCCAAAACAAGCAGGTTTCCATATGTCTTATTTATATTCTCTTAGACTTTGATTAGCCCTCCCTCCACCTTTTGTTTACTCAATCTCTTTTCCTGACCTCACTTAGTAATTTTCACCTCCTTTAATCTGTTCTTATACTTACATATATACAATACCATACTATTAAGTTCCCTCCTCCCTTTCTATTTCTTTTATATCCCCTTTCTAGCTTACTGGCCTCTGCTACTGAGTTTTATTCCTACTCACAAAGAAGTCAAATCATTTGTAGCTAGTAATGACTTCTTAATCTCCTAAATTTGGACAAATGTGAATTTACATGCTAAAGGAACTTTGAAGATGTAAATTAATAACAGAGATGGGGAGATTTTCTTCAATTATCTTGAAGGACTCATTGTAATCAGACCAACCTGTATAAAACTAAGGTAGAGATAGGGACAGAGAACATGTGTGACCATAGAAGCAGAGGCTAAAGGGAGACAAAATACTAATAAATAGCCTGTAGGCCAGTATTTGGGCCCATGAGCCAAGGAACACAGTCAACCTTTAGAAGATAAAAAAGACCATGAGTTTAAAACATTCACAACTATGAACCTCTATAGGAAACACTTGTCTTGCTAAACTATTTTATGTTTTGACCAACAGAACTGTAAGACAGTGTGTTTGCTTTTGTAAGCCACTGAGTGTGTGATAACTTTTCAAAGAAACCATGGTAAACTCCTACATTCAGATCTGTGGCTACTCATCCAACTTTAAGTTTATTTATTTATTTATTTATTTAAACATTTGAAAATATTTTTTAGTTTATTAATTAAGTTGAGAGAGAAAGATGGAGAGAGAGAGAGAGACAGAGAGAGGCAGAGAGAGAGAGAGAGAATGGGTACATACCAGGGCTTTCTGCCACTGCAAATGAACTCCAAATGCATGTACCCCCTTGTGCATATGGCTTATGTGGGTCCCAGAGAGTCAAACCAGGATTCTTTGGCATTGCAGGCAAAATGTCTTAATCACTAACACATCTCTACAGCCCCAACTTTAAGTATTTTTCATAGACACTGAAGGATGGGACTACTGTTTAAAATCACTTCTGATCAACTTTGGCTTTTTTACGAAATCATATGCCTTTAATTTGTTGTAACTAGACTGAAAAATAAAATAAATAAGTATTCCTCATTCACTCCTCATAAATGCTTACACACACACACACACACACACACACACACCTCAAATTCCAATAGCTAAGTTCAAATCTAAAGAGAGTTCTAAATAATCATGGTTATTTTTATCATGTAGAAAATATCATTGCAGTTAAAATTTCAGATGATTATGAATATCATTAGGATACGTTTTTCTTTATAGAAATCAATGTTGAAATGCTTTGCATGCAGCCAAAATGTTGGTTGTATGTCACGTACAGAACTGATGGTGAATAAGTAAACATGCAGGTATATTATGTTTGAATATTTTCAGAAGCAATGTGCATATAGATGACTGACAGGCTGGCAGAGTGGATTCATTCTGACTTGTGACTAGGTTTGGGAGGACAAGCTTGATTGCCCTCTTTGGCAAAAGGACATTTCACTTGAGACCTAAAGAACAAATTCACTGAACCCTTTGAGTACTGAGGCTGCTAATTTCAGGCAGAGAGAGCAGAGGATAGATCTAACTGTGGAAATAAGCTGGTATCCTTGCAATGCTAATGTATACTACATAACCATGTGGCTTAGTATTGTCCTACAGAAATCATTTTGTAGAATCCTTTAGCAACCATTTTTTTTTTTTTTTTAATCTTAGCTCTGAGAACAATCAGTTGGGAAATCAGGAAAATACTAATAGAGACAAACAGACAAGGTTAATATAGAATGGGAGATTAGGGATCATGTGTTTGGGGATCAGGCATTTACAGGTAGAAAGAAATCCCACAGCTTTATGTTATCATTGGATTTGAAACTCACCAAACGCTAACAACTATTTATGGCTCCATCTTTTTCAAAAGGTGAAATTTTCTTGCAATCAAGATACTTATAACAAATATCTATACATACCGCATTCAATACATATACATATTTTAGAGTAAAAAAACCTACATTTGGCAAATATTTTAGTGGTGCTCTCACTGTTGTTGATTTTACTGGGAGATATGTACATTTTGTTATTAAAATGTTAACCAACAGTGTTCCCTGGCACTTTCCTCTATTTTAATATTTACTATAATCCATAGTTCTTTGTAAAGACAATAATACTCTATATTAGTAGTTGAGTAAGAAATATTATTATCATAATAAAAACTTCAGAGAACAAAGAAGACTAGATATTATTTATGAGTTCTACCACTCCTAGGTAATCCCCAGAGTTTGGGATTATTGCACACTGAAAAGTTAGGAAAGACTGGCATGAGTGTGGCTTATTAAGATAGAAACAAGCAGGAAGAATATGTGGAGGCTTGGAGATTCAGCTACTGGTTTTAGAATATTATTTTTGAAGTTTTGAAATTCTATTTACTCTGAAATCTTGACAAGTAAATTACTCAGAGTTATGGGATACTATGTAAGGATTTGATTCTTGTATATGTTCTTCATTGCTCACATAGAGTAAGAAGGGCTATAGCAATTTTTTTTTTTGGTTATTACTTGTAATGACAATAATCAAGATAATCACTCTGTTAATATTTTTTGGTGTGTGCCGTGTGGGTGAAGAGTAGATATTGTGTGACTGTCTCTGGCCCTCATGTTTGAGTGACAAGCTCTCTTGTCAGTTTAGGCATCTCCACAGCCTCTGTAGTTTAGTTTGTTTGTTTATTTATTTATTTATTTATTTATTTATTTATTTATTTATTTATGAGAGATAAGAGAGACAGAGAGAGAGAATGAATTAGCATGCCAGCGTCTCCAGCCACTGCAATCAAATTTCAGGCGTTTGTGCTTGTGAAATTTGCAGCATTGCTCACATTTCTTACTGTGCATTTGGCTTATGTGGGATCTGGAGTAGAATGTGAGGTCTTAGGCTTCTCAGGCAAGCATCTTAACGACTAAGCCATCTCTCTAGCACTCTAGTTTAGTTTACACTCTAGCTTAGTTTTTATATACAGCAGGTGGGCATTAGCTGTTGTGATTATACTCTGTAAAAGAATACAAGAATGTTTTTTTTTTTTTTTTTTTTTTTTTTGCAAAGTAGGGTCTCACTCTGGTCCAGGCTGACCTGGAATTAACTACGTAGTCTCAGGGTGGCCTCGAACTCTTGGCAATCCTCCTACCTCTGCCTCCCAAGTGCTGGGATTAAAGGCATGCGCCACCACGCCCGGCTCAGAATGTGTTTTTATCTTATCTAGCTCTACCTTATGATTTGTTATCAACCTTCCACAGTCTTCCTTTCCCTACTCTCCTGTCTCTGGTAACCACTACACTCTCCTTTGTGAGATCTGCTTCTTGGATTACACCTCTGAGTGACATCCTTCAGTACTTGTTTCTGTTCCTGGTTTATTTCACCTAAGCTTCTTCTATTTTCATACACAATGTTGGAAATGACAGAGACCCACATTTTCAGTAGATCAATAATATTCTACTATAAATGCATACTACAAGTACTTTGTTCATTCATCTGTTGTTTTCACTTTTACATATTGTGAATATTGACCTGGGAAGGCAGAGTGTTCTTTTACATACTAAGTTCATTTTATTTGGATATATACTCATGAACTGAATTGCTGAATGATATAGTAATTAATTTTTATGGACTTCTGGCAGTGTCAGTCCTAATTTACATTTCTCTACACAGCGGGTAGTTACACTTTTTCCATATTTTAAAATGAAATGGGAAAAATGCCAAAATTTAAGCACAGGAGGAACATCATCAAGATTGTTATCTTAGTTTGATGACCACTGACTTCTGAGTAAAAATGTATGGAAAGTGTTCATGAGTTTACATTAGACAACACCACCTGGAGAGTTTAAAATAAGACTTTTTTTTTTTTTTTTTTTTTTTTTTTTTTTTTTTTTTTTTTATGTGTGTGTATAAAGAGAAAGAACAGATGGATTTGTGATATATTATAGAAGTAGAAGGAACATATTTGGTGTCTTAACGGTGCACTTATTAATGTGCAAAAAGTGGAAAGACACTTCAACAAAGGGAATATTGTTTGCTTATTAAAAGGAAAAAAGGATGATTCTAGAAAATTAGATTGTCATATCTTAATCAATTTGCCATTTTTATTGAATATCTGAGTTATAAAGATAATATCCTTGTACATAGATATATTTATATATCTTTATGCACTTATCCTTCTTTTCTGTGTCCCTTGCTAAGACTTAGGCTCTAGGCTAAGTATTAATTATTCTGTCACAGAAAATCCAATTCTAAACTTAAAACATTGAAAGATGACAATCTTACCCCACCTCAACCTCAGCACTTTGATTTTTCTGGTTGTATAATTCCCTGTTTTAGAATTACTAGTGCATACTGAAATATTTAGCAGTATCTCTGGACTGGACCTATCAGATGTCATCAACATGACCTTCCCTGGATTAAATAACCAAATATTTCAAACTAGCATGTTTCCTGAAACCAAAACCCTAAGAAAAAACAATGAGAAAAAACACATAATGGACATCTATACTGTAGTAATAATAAGTTTAAAAATCCTGCTATGAGAGGATCAGAGTATAAGGAGGCATAGAGTGCCCAGACACCTGGTTTGAGAAGAGAGGATGGAATGAGAGAGAGAGAGAAACAGGAATTACCAGGAATGAATAACTCGTATGTGATGAATTTCATTTTTTCTTGAAGATTGTGAAGGGTTTCAAGAAAGATAGACTTGTGCTTTGTAAAACAGAACTAAAACACACACACACACACACACACACACTCACACACACACACACACACGCACACACACACACACACAGTAAAATAAATCTTATTTTAAACTCTCCAGGTTACAATGAAGGTTCTCTCCCATTATGTTGACACGTTGTCCATGGCTATTGAGAAATAGGAACAAAGACATATCAAATGTAATATTTAATGATTTAATGATGAGTCAGGGGCAACCATAGAAGGATACAAAGCTAAAATGTCTTCTCTAGATAAATGAATGGTTGATTATGTGTTATTCGCTTTACTTCTTAAAAGAGAAAAAATACATGACATACATATAAATATAGACAGTTGTAACAACATGAGCATGAAAGTGTCTAAGCATCAGACAAATGGAATAATATTATGAAGTCTGTTTTTCATTCTTTATTCATGTTTCAGCTCTGGCTTCTTAAAATGAAAGGAGTTGATTTTGAATAAGTCACCATAATCACTATAGCAGCAATAGTCATATTTTAATCAAATCAAACTCTCTATTAATGTGAAGGGATGCTACTGAAAGATTTCCAGTATTATCTCACTTTCAAATTCCTTAGTGCTACTTAGTCACTAATCAGGGTAGAATGTGTGATGGATTGCTGGCTTATGATATTGTTATGACTATGATTTAAATCATGTTGAAGAATACTAAACATAGTAACCTTTTGGCTTTTCATTTTATGAATTTTGTATTAGTAATTTTAAGCAATCTTATTTTTACATCACTTGACTTTTTTTCTAGCCTCATAAAACATGCACCTCATTATGAAAATTGCAGTAATATGTAAAATGTGGAATAAATTTAACACAAAACATGCTCTCTGTTTCTGGCCTGCATATATCATTTTAGTTAAAACATTTAATAAATGAAGACGTTTTTCCACCCATGGAGTTCGAAGATATCAAAGATATTTTGTCCTTTTTATGTAACAATCATGCCTGCTAGAAGGGCTTAGTGTCACTTACTTTGTTTAGTTCATGGAGTTCTAACTTAGTTATCTTCCTTCTTTGTGTATTCACAAAGATAGATGAGAATATCTATTTCAGTGTAATTATTCTCAAGAAATGTTCTTGATGATATTTTATGCAATGAATATTATAGAATTTGTTTCACTGTATGGTGATTTGTTATAACAATAAGATTTCTGAATAAGGAAGGTAAACACTAGTGTATTAAGTGGAATATTAACATAAATTAGGTTAGGAAGTTTTATACAATACATAAAATCAAGTCTTCTTGTTTAAAATAAGCCTTCTGTATCATACTTTTTTTTACTCTAAGAGAGAAACTAAAGTGGTTATTTGAATTAAATTTTCAATGTGAAGTTGTTAATGTTTTTACTCATTTATTTATTTGCAGAGAGAGAGAAACACACAGACACACACACACACACACACACACACAGAGAGAGAGAGAGAGAGAGAGAGAGAGAGGGATGGGGGGGAGAGATTGAGAGAGAGAGAGAAAGAACATATCAGGGCCTCTTACCACTGCAAATGAACTCCAGATGCATGTGCATCTAGTGTTACATGGGTAGTAGGGAATCAAATCCATGCCATCAGGGTTTGCAAGCAAGCTCCTTTAAGTGATGAGACATCACTCCAGACCGTTCAATGTGAATTTTAATCATTGAACACAACCTTTTTCTTATTTGTTTGTTTGTTTGCTATTTTGAGACCGGGTCTCACTCAGTAGCTCACAATGGTTTTCACCTCTGCATGTGCCCTTCATAGTCACCAACTTGTGGTAATATTTCTGCCTGTCTCCTATGAACTTAACCTAGATCAGATTTTCCAGGAAAAGTAACATTTTATGGGAAAACATTTCTGTCCTTGTATTTCAGACATCTCAGCATCTATAGACCAAACATTAATGCTTCTAGTATATTTCCTTAACCCCCTGAAACACAGGCCTTCAAGCATCATATACAACTCAAAAGAATGATATTGTCCAAATAGATGCTAAGGTTTGCTGCTTCCTGAGTATGGTGCTTATCCTTGTTTTTGAAAGGATAAATGAAGGTTTCTTTAGCCAAAATGTAAAATGTAACATATTAAGTGCTCCATCCAGCTTTACTGTATGAGTTTCTGTGGAAGATAAATCATCCTCAATTTTATTTTTCCTTTTACTTAATATCTTTAGAGTAAGATGTAATTATTTTTAACTTTGGCCATCTTCTGTTTGTTGGTTATAGAAAGGTAAATATTTATATTCACATATAAAGAGAAAATAATTTTACTATATAAAACCTAAAATTTGTAGAAATCTTTACCTCAATCTTATTCACAGCAGAATCAATTCTTTTTATGGATCCTTTTAACACATCAAATATTAAGTTATTTTATCTCATTCAACTAATCAGTGTGAATATCTGTTACCCAATGTGCAGTTAGAACTAAGACGCTATTTCTACTTTTTTTTTTTAAACAGATGAAAAACAGGTTGAAAAGCCTAGAATGCAAGTATTGTTTCCAACATAGCAAAAAGTACATTTTTCTTCTAAATTAGCATTATTTCCTGCTAACTAATGGGATGTTTTCAGCAGTGTTCAATATATGGAAATGTTGCAAATACCAGCTTAATCAGGCTGCCACTTTGATGCATTTTTGAACAGAAAGTATTGATAATACCCATTTGTAAAATAAATCAGCATGGAGGTTATAGGGAGTTTTATATTGTAAACAAATTGAATGTCTAAATCAGCTTTGTTTAGTTTGAAATTTTCTTTTTTAGGATTAAAAGCTCAATTTACTATGTCCCTTTATTGGGGATGGAAATTTTTAATTTGAGGTGCAATGGAAATTTAAAACTAATCTACGACCTTTATGCATGTAAAATACATTATACTTAAGGGGAAAAATGATGTCTTACATTAGATTCTATATTTGTCTGCTTTTAAGTTGTAGGGGGAACT
This sequence comes from Orientallactaga sibirica, assembly GCA_036365145.1. Taxonomy (NCBI): domain Eukaryota; kingdom Metazoa; phylum Chordata; class Mammalia; order Rodentia; family Dipodidae; genus Orientallactaga; species Orientallactaga sibirica. Next base: position 14,273,177 of record JAEOAD010000017.1, read on the forward strand.
GAAATAGTGAGAGACAGGCCTTTAGTTAATGGCCTACAATGTCTCTTTAAACCATGGTGTGGGTGAAAATAACTCTAGCAGAGGGGGCTCAGGTTTCTGCCCGTTCTTTCATTTTGGAACTGAGCCCAAATGCCAACACAAAAACTAAACTGGCAAGAGAAAATACTAAATCATTGAAATCAGATATAACTGTGTTTAAAGATAGTGAACTTCATGGGGGCTTGAAAAAATAGAAATTTATTTTCTCTCTGATAGTAAAGCAGATAACCTAATTATATGTATGGTCATTAGATACTTGGTTCTTTTTGTCTTTTGATTCTATCCTGCTAGTACCTGGTTTCCATCTTTCAGTTATCATACCACTGGTGTTCTCAAACTTTCCTGATTATGACATCCCAGGAATCAGGAAGAAGGGCTTAAAGATGGAAAGGTAGATGATGTGTCGATTTCTACTCTGCAAGAACTTTCCTGAAAGTCCAACTATGAATTTTTCTGTTCATGGTTACCTATAGCCTAATAATGTACTTTTTTACTAAACATTTTAAAATCAGGATAAAGTGGTAGCTCAGTGTCTGAAGATGATTCTAGAGTATTGGGTAAAGCTAAGCATGCAATCTACCCTCTGTTGGCTCCAGCCTCAAGATTCAATTGACCATGCACTATCTATTGTGTGAAGGACACATGCTTCCAATTATGGTAGGGCTTCTCTCCTCCCTCTTTCCTATTTCATTTGTAAATCTCCTAGTCAAACAATAATGTAAATACTACCCTCCATCTCTTTCTCCTACTTGATGCTCTTTCCTGTTAAAGTTTATGACTGCACTTTACTTTGCCTTATATCATGACTGAACAATACTTTTCTGTAGAGTAAGATTTCCTGTTACCCATGTTGAGATAAAATCAATTTTCACATAGAAAATCATAATGCTTTTGTCATGAATTTAAAAAAAGGCTTCATAAATTTAAGATTATATATTCTAATGGTAATCAATCTAATAAGAAATAAGCATTAGTTCTCATGGGCCAAGACTGCTTAAAGAATAACAAGGGGAGAGGGGAATTTATGAAGCTCCTTGATAAGTCTATGACAGATAGGATATTTATACTCAACCAGGCAAGAAACAGATTTTGCTCTTCCTTTCTCTGGAACAATATTAAATGAGGCTAATTCTTCCTCTCAAGACATAAGAAACAATTAATATGTTCAGTGAGAGTTTTGGTTTCTTATTCCTTTTATTTCTGATGTTCTTCATCTTTCTGTTACTGCTGTTGAATCTCTGCAAACTATTCTAAAAGCAATAAATCTAAAAAAGTATAAAATAGACAACAAAATAAAACTATTAAATATTATCCAGTGTACTTTTAAAAAATCACAAAATTTTAACCATCTCTTAGCTAAATCAGAATGGAAATTATGGCCTGGGGTCAGTTATCTACACATCAACCATATCTCTTTAGTAGCTCTTTGATCTACTTCAAGCATTACCTTTATGGTGATCATTGATTTTATGATTTAGCATGCTCTATTATCAAAAGTTGATAATGGACGAATTCTTGAGTGTATAGTAGTATGAAATATTAATAGAAAAATGATGTTACAGGTAGTTGTTAAATATTGTTATTCTGAATAGGAAGTAAATAAATGCTAAGCATGGATGGTAGCTAACCATGGATAACATGGATTCCAAAGGGGAATGCCAGGTATTTCTGGGTTAAAAACTGAGACAAGGTATCTGATGAAAATCATTTTGATGGAGAAAGGATTTTCATTTTAACATTCCAGGTTTCAGTCCATCATGGTGTGTAGGAAGAACTGTGTCATGAATTTAAGGAAGCTGGTCACAAGACACAGTGATGAAGCAGAGACTGATGGAATGTCTGTGTTCATCTAATCTTTTCCTGTCTATACAGTCCAGAATCCCCAGCAATGAAATGAGGCTCCCCACAATTAATTGAACTAAGATAATCACTTCCAGGCACATCAAGAGGCTAACTGAATATAAATATCTCCCCTTACAGATCATTCTAGGTTCTGTCAACTTTACAATCAGTTTCAACCATCACAAACACAACTAGCCTAAATGAGAGATGTGAAGATATGAGTTATTTCTTACTAACGTTGTTACGGTATACCTTGCGGTGAATGTCAATATACAAAAACATTTAGTAAGCTGCAGAGATGGCTTAGCGGTTAAGGCATTTACCAGCAAAGCTTAGGACCCAGGTTTGTTTTCCCAGTACACACTTAAGCCAGATGCACAAGGAGAACACATGTCTGGAGTTTTTATGTAATTTCTGGATGCCCTGTTTGTCCTTCCTCAATCTCTCTATTCGCCTCTTTCTCTCTTTCTCTTTCAAATAAATGAATACAATATTTAAAAATATTTATCATTAATTAGCCACGGTCATTTACACAAGACACACAGCATTTTGATGCAGCAGTAAGGCGTGTAGCTATTAGGAAATCAGCTCCCAGAATGATATATACAGCTGTACAATATATGAAAATGTTTGGTTGATTTTGGACACCGTAGCAACAGGCACATGCTGGTCTTGAGAACATTTGAGTTTTTATCAGTTTCATATACAATCTTCTGAGCACAGAGCTGAATTATGTGGAGAAGGGTTTCTCCTCAATCTTCTTATTGTCTATCAAAATGCTTTGAGTCTGGCCAAATAGAATTTATGGGGTGAATGCAAGCTAGAGAATAGTCCAGTCAATTTATAAAGTTTAAAAATATGATCCAAACAGTTTTAAGGTATTAAGACCAAAATGACCTAAGGCAATAATGTCCAAATTCAAGGTAAAAACCCTGAATTTTCCTCCTTTTTCCTGTTAAGTCATTGAGAGGTTATTTTTCTCCTTACTAAGGGAAGACTTTCTGAATTGCTATGTGAATTTTATTTATCTGTTGTATACAAACTTGTATTTTCAATTAAGTTTTTAAAGGCTTTAAAGAAATTGGAATGACAAACGTAGTATATTGCATGTGCTTTCTAGGTTTAATGCTCCAATATAGTCCGTTTTCTTACTAAAATGTTAGAGTCACAAGGTATCTCCCTGTCCATGATTGCCTTCCTCTGTCCTTTATAAATTGCTCCTAGCATAAGTACATTGTTTTTATTTTTTTGTGCATAAAAGGAACATATCCTAAATAATATGGGAACTATTTTCTATGTTTATGTTAGTTTTTACATTAGTACTTAAAAAACACTACAAAACAGAACTTTAGTTTACTTCAGACATGGACATGATAAAAGCTTCAACTAAATTTACTGGCCAAGAAAGGTAAGAGAGCAAACTTCAAGGTGATTTACAATGTGAAATTCAATATAATTTACTAATTTCAGTGAAATATAATTTTAGGACATTTTAAAGCAAGTATTTATTACATGGTTTTGTAAGCTAAGTAGTTGTAAATATCAAGGAATGATTAGAAACATATAGATTCTTCTTTCCAGAAGTTCATAGTATAGTCAAAACTTAGACATTAATCTTTTGTTCTTTCATAAAAAGTTAACTTGTCTTAAGATATCTCCACTTATTTATTTATGAACACCAGAAAGGGACAGATAGAGTGAGAGAATGTATGTGCCAGGGCCTCTAGGCACTGCAAACGAACTCCAGACACATGTACCATCATATACATCTGGCTTACATAGGTTCTGGGGAATCAAGCCTGAGTCGTTTGGCTTTGCAGGTAAGTGCCTTAACTGCTAATCCATCTATCTAACCCAGATATCTCTACATCTTAACTGAACTGCCTTATTGATTTCAGCCAGTTTTCTGGGTGGTTCAGTCAGAAAATGAAGGGTTAAAATTTGAAATGAAAGAGAGATGATAAATAAAGATAAATAGATATAACTAAAGATACACATATACCACTGTGACAATACTGACTTGCAATGTCTGCTTTCTAGAAAATGGAAGAAGTTAATGAATTTCTGGGCTGGAAGGGTGGCTTACCAGTTAAGGCATTTGCCTGCAAAGCCAAAGAACCCAGGTTTGATTCCCCACGACCCACATTAGCCAGATGCATAAAGGGGCGTATGCATCTGGAGTTCATTTGCAGTGGCCAGGAGGCCCTGGCACGTCCATTCTCCCCAATGTCTCTCTCTTCCTCTCTCCCTCTTTCTCTCTGTCAAATAAATAAATATAAAATGAATTTCTAATCTAAATATTATGGAGAATATACTCAAATATTACTGATGATTCAGAAGTGTACTGAATAAAATAATACTGCTTAGAAGATAGTAACTGGCAATGGAATGTTACACACTGAAAAGTTTTGAGCTGGCTCTTATAACAGTTAACTGAGTGAGAATAGTTGGAAGGGAGAACACTGCAATGTCAAACTCCTGTATAATAATCAATATCAGCATTTCACCTTCTAACTGTGAGACAGACCATTCTATCATCCCTGTCTCAGTTTATCCTACTCTAAGTAGGGAGTAGTAAAGTAACAAACTCCTTGGGAATTAAATTAATACACAGAAAACAATGGACATAGTAACTAGAACAAAGCAAAATATTTTCTACTTAATGACATTTCGCACAAATCACCTTTGTTTTATGTAATAAATGTAGGTTCATTTAAAGTAAGATTAAAAGTACCATGTCTAATTGTGGTGAACATAGTTTTTCATAGCTAGTAGCTATTTGCTATTAGTCTGTAACTAAATTTATTTGTTCATGAACATTTGTGTATACTGCCACAATATAGCTTATCTGTTGAAATGAAAAGCTTAAGAAGACATGCACTTAAGATAATAAGTATTTAGAGAAAACCCATGGTAAGAAGATTGTCCCAATATTATTCATAGAGATAAATATGTTCTATACTAGATATCTACATATTGTTACTACTATTTTTACCAAGATATTAAAATTTTAGTTCTTGTATTTTGGCTACAAGTGATTAAATAGAGGACATATACAGACAGCTTATTGGTTGGTGGTAATGTTAACTCTTGGTAATTTTCCCTTTCTTAAATTTCTAATATCCAAGTATTGGATATAATGATTACAATGACAACAAATAAAGTGAAAATTCTTTCAAGAATTGTGAACAGATATTCAAATGATTACTTTATCTGCATCATAAGACATACTATTTTAGAGCACACAAGCAGAGCACCATTTTCCCCATTTTATAGTTGAGTATGCTGAGGATTGGAGAAATGAGCAGACTTTCCCAGGTGATTTATGATGAATAGTAAGTATCAGAATTGAGATGCAAAGTCAGATTAATCATGATATGCTTTCATTTTAATATTTACATGCTCTGTTTTTATTATCTATTAGAGTCTCAATTTGGTAAATAAAATTTGATCATTAAAAAGCAAAGTTTTTTTTTTTTTCTAAATGTATCTGTGACAGTTACCTAGATATTTTAGAAATTAAAATCTTCTTGCTTTCAGCCCTGCTTTTTTCCATATTCATTTTTTGCTCCTGAAATATTGCCCTGGTGTCTCTTCTTTAGCTTGCTGGCTTAAGCTACCCTTCCTAATGCAGTCAAACAAAGATTATAGACTCCTGTTTGCCTTAACTTTGAGGTAACCTAATTCAAAATCCTTCCTTCCATGAGATCAACTTATAAAATTTGATACATATTTATTCAAAAAGCTCTCATAATCCTCTAATTCCTACTGAATAAAGTTTACAACTCTTTTATTTTTTTGTATTTTTTGTTTTCATTAATTTATTTGAGAGACAAATGGTGGGAGGATAAAGAAAGAGAATGGGCACGCCAAGGCTTCAAGCCACTGCAAACGAATTCCAGATGCATGTGCCACATTGTGCATCTGTCTTATGTGGGTCCTGGGAAATCAAACCTGGACCCTTTGGCTTTGCAAGCATGCACCTTAACTGCTAAGCCATCTCTCTAGCCCAAGTTTTAAATTCTTAAGCTAGTATCCAAAACTTTTATAATTTGATTATAACATAAAATATTTTTGTATTTCTTCCAAGTTGAAGTCAAATACAATTTTATCATGTGTCACATGCCTTATGAATTTGTATATATATATATATATATATATATATATATATATACTTTTATTCTGAAATTATTAAATACATGATTTATTGATCAGAGCTCAAAACCATTTTATTTCTTACTTCAATAATCTGATTGATTCTCCTTATGTCTACCGAGTATGTTGACATAAGAGAAGTTAAATTTATATGAACTTATATGTATTGCTGAAGAATTCCAAAATCATTCAGCTTGAAGTTTATATAAATAAGCCTACATGAAGTTCTGTTGTCACATATTCCTTCCTGAGAGAGTAAGGATGATTTACTTTTTTTTTTTATATATAAAAATGCTTTTTAATATAAAATATACAATGTGTTCAACAAGATAAAAGGGAAACTATTAACTTGTAATTGCAACAATTACCTGCAGTTTCTCCCTTCAAATGGTAATTTATATCTCCAGATTAAACACTCATTTAATCTGAAGGCTGCAGGGATTAAGGGAAATTGTATTTTGGATGTTATACCATGTCAACACTTGTAGCAAGGAAAGATGTAGCTATGAATAAGTTGGTAAAATCTTTGCCTGTAAATGGACCATGTGGACCATGAATATGTTAGGTTTCCTGATAAAGAAGTGTTACATGGGTATTTGGAATGAACTTAGATTTATAGTTAGACAGTCTCATGAATGAAGGCATTCAGTGACTTCAATGAAATTACCTGGGTTCTTCAAAGTAGAAGAGGGAGGCAGAGGACTTAGATCTAGATAGATGACTGGAAATGCACATGTATTGATTTTGCTGGTGGTAGAGGGCTGACAGGAGTTGTGAGCCATGGTAGGCAGGTTTTTAGAGACAGCCAAAGAGCACTTTTATACTAAAATGAATCCTTTACTATGGCTTATAGATAGAATGTTGCCAGCTAACCATCTTGACCTAAGACCCATTTAAAATTATGCCATGCAAAATGTTATGATAATAAATGTTTAATGTTTTAAGACACTACATTTGTGATAATTTCTCACATAAGAATCATGAACCTAATACAAAGCAGAAGATGAAATGGTTACTATGATTTCCTAGTACAGCACATAGATCTCCGTGTGTTTGTTCTGTATATTTTGTTTATAACCATGTATTTATGTTTGTCTGTATAAAGTTGGTTTTCTTTCAACATAGTACCTTTTCTAAATTTTACTTTTATCCATATTCTATACTCTCAAATGTGACCTTGAAATCATGTCAAAATTTAACAGTTTGAAATCTAGAGTGGCAATTCCTGTCTATGAATACATACATGGTATTTATTCATGAATTATTTTTTGTATCAGCTATTAGAGGTATTATGCTACATGTGCTTATTTACTGGGTGACATTAATTATACATTAAATAAAATATTATATTTAGGAGTTATGTTTTTATCAAGGAATGCGCTACAAAGAAAGATGCATTTGAAGTATTTGTGAAAATGAGGCATAATGTGTATGTGAAAAATATTTCATATATTATTGCAATAAAGGTGATTAACAGTCATGTGCTAACCAGAGATAGACCATAGTCACTGAGGTGTCTTGACTCTATGGAGTGGTTTTAGTTTGAGTCCTGTCTGCATAAGTACATGTAAATATTCCCTATGGGTTCATGTACAGATGAAGGATGCTTGTTTCAAGAAGCAATGAGAACATAAATAACTCACCAGCAGCTGATTATTTTCTTTCCAAGTGTGATGGCCATCAGTCTTCTGGGTTCCTGATGCCTGGGGCATAGTTTTAAGTACCTGGCACTGAGAAAAGAATCTGACATTGCATTACACTTTTTCCTTTGCAGAGTGCACATAGACTGTGTCATTCTATTCACAAGAATGAGTCTATTTGAAATACATTTCTGCATGAAGGGATGGGAGTTGACATGAAGTTTCTCATTATAACTTCTGAAACTTGAATACATACACTGTTTGTGAAACCACTGTGCTGAATAGTAGGTCTTGATTGGCCAATCTGATAGGTGAGAAGGGTTAGTTTAAGTTGTTCATACTTATGCAAGCATTTTGTCTTTGTCATAATGATCTCTAGGGGTCTATAACAAATCCTTTGATATATTTTTTTTAACCCAGTCAGTAGGAAGGACAAATCTATGTTTAACTAGAATCACAACAATAATAATAATAAAAAAAAAAATCCAAAGAACACAAGGCAAAAAACAATGCTTCCCAAATCTTTCAAGCAAAGGAGAGTCCTCAAAGAATTCATTTCAGATGAGGAAAGTGAGCCCTTGAAAGGACAATGATGAGGCAGGTAACCCAGCTCAGTTGCCTCCTGGATTCCTTCACAATGTCTGGCATCTAGCCCAAAGGGAAATGCTCAGCATATCTTTGAAGTAAGCAGTGTCCTCTGAATTAGGAGAAAGGGGCTCTTGGTAAATGAGAAAAGGAACATGTAACACTGATTTAACTGCCCAGGGATGCAAAATTCCTTTCCCTAAGTATTTTCCCAAGAGAAGCCATGACCCAAAAATTCAATGTATCAGATTCCTTACAAAAATAGCTCTGGGCCTCCTATCCCTTGCTATACTCCCTAAGCTTTCCTGCTTTCCTAGCATTCATTGATCACCAAGTGTCTGTAAAATATATGTCTTTCTATAGAAGAATAATGGAATGTTTTTGGTATATGAAATTAGAATTCACAAATAAAATCAGGACAATGTCTTCAAATATTGCTGCATAGTGTCCCATATCAGTTTGAGAATGAGCTTTGTGATATATGAAATGATGAACTGATGAACACAAAGTTTGTCTATGTGTTAATGTAAAACAAATGCCTATCTGGTTCTGGTGCTATTTACAAAGAAAAGGTTGGAGGTTTTTTTTTTTTTTTTTTTTTTTTTTTTGCCAGCCGTGGCATGGCCGCTAAGATTAGGTCATGGGAGTGAACCATTCTGAATTAAATACTTGCAGAAAGGGTTTCTGTCATTATTGCTTGCAAGTAGGGGAGGAACAAGGGCACACATTTTCATTTACTCTTTAACATTTCTGTTTTCTTGCCTGACTTCTTTTCCATTTAAGAGTATATTTCCAAGTGACCTTTTTATTTTCTCATAGATCATTAGCACAATGAATATAGACACACATTCTAGGGTAACTGAAGTACATTTGAGAATACTCATTATTACCAAGAATGCTACCAGACTTTGGAACAGATTCAACTTTTTTTTAAGGATTTTTCTAGAATTGCAATCTATTTCCAAAGATGTTCTCACTTTCAATGAAGCATTAGAGCTTTCTGAACTGCAGTAATTACTTCACAATGCGTCCTGTGAAGCCTGAAGAACACGGACAAAGCCGACCTCGTTCGGAGCAGCTTCTGAAAGGCCTCTGTCCTAAACAGGGAAGGCGAAATTGCTTGCTGCTCAGCATTCTTTCAAGATCATAGGCATGCTGCACCTTCTGCACAGAGGCCTAAAGAAAAATCTCCATTATTTTTCCGTTGACTACCAGCTATGCTCTGCCACATAAAACAAAAATATATGCGAAAACACAAGCCTCTTAATGTATACTTGCTTAGACAATCACATCTCGTAAACAGACATAAGAACTGTTCCCTTTTATGGGCAAGAATATACCACTAACTGCGTTCTACACTTTGGGTAACAAGATACCATGTGACACAATTCTTCTTAGTTACAGCTCCCTGCTCACCATTTGTAAACCTAAAATTGCATTACCTCACTTCAGAAATTGATGAACTGTCATTATTTCTACAGAGTTCCTGGATAATGTCAATAAGACAATATAGGTAAGCAAAAAATCACCTCACCAGAAATAAATAATACTATGGCAAATGTACCATAACTTGATAGATAAAACCAAGAAAGTGTCAAAATTGTGTCTAGTGTATGCCAATTAAATTTCACCTATGCTCTGGTGCATCCTTTTTCTTGTCTTCACATATTTGACCTGCAAACATATCTATTTTAAATTTATGAATTTCCCATTGCAAGCAGGAGATGCATTGAAATGTAATTTCTTCCTAAATATTGGAATTGAGAAGATACATGATTTTTAGCTTCCCATACACATGGTCAGTATACAATATTAAAAATAACATAAAAGGAAATTTTTTTTCAATTTCCAAGAAACGAAGTCCTTTCATTTCTTTAGCAATCCTTTACTCCTTTGAAAATCAAACCTAGCAGATGCTGCCTCTCAAGCTAGCTGCTGACATCCTGCTGTATCTGGTTTCCTCCTAGCTTTAAACATTGCAGACAAGGTACAATTTGTACTACTTTATTTTGAAGTTTTAATTCACTCCCAGAGTGATCTCTGACTATGTATATCAGTAAGGTATCTGATTTAGACTCATGTTATGGTTGACCTACTTTGACTGTACATATTAATGTTAAGCACTGTGATATGGCCACACATGCTTGTTTGTCAACTTACTGAGCATTCACTTTCTCCTACCCTAAGCCTTCATTCTGGTACTTTGCACAAGACTCATTCTCTAGGAATCACTCTTCTACTCAACTTCCGTTCTCTTTCCACATATAAGAGAAAATATGTTATAATTGACTTTTTGTGTATGAATATGAAAACAATATTATTCAGTTCAATTTATTTGCGAGCAAATAATATTTAACTTTTTTATTAATAAATTATATATATATATATATTATGTATGGAGAGAGATCAAGAGAGAGAGAGAGAGAGAGAGAGAGCTGGGCTGATAGGTTCCCAATAAACATGAATCTATTTTTCTCTTGTATCCTGTACTTTTCCTATATATAAATACCCAAGATCAAGATGAAGATACTGGGTCATACATATATTTTACTTTATTTAAGAACTTCTCTTATGTTTTCTGTAATATCTGTACTGTTACTCCCAACAGTGTAAGGGGGTTATTTTCTGCATAATCTCTTATATACTTATTCTTGTTATTACAGTGCCAATCTATCTGCAGTAATTATGATTTTTATTTCTCTAATAATGAGTGATTTTTGAACCCCACCCCTTTTATTTTTTTCCCAAGGTAGGGTCTCACTGTAGCCCAGGCTAACCTGGAATTCACTATGAAGACTCAGGGTGGCATCAAACTCATGGCAATTGTCCTACCTCTGCCTCCCAAGTTCTGTGTGCCAGCATGCCTGGCTGAACCCTTTATTTAGTATAGTTATAAACTCTTTGTATTTTTAGTTTTATATACGTGGTCCATTTTATTTCATTTACAGATTTTGAAAAGATATGATGAAGAGGTGGTAAATATTTTTTTCTATTCTATGTTGTGTGTTCTTCTAGCTGATTGTTTGTTTTGTTGGACAATAGCATTTGTTTGATATCCCATCTGTCAAGTTTTTCTTTTTAAAAAGTTTATTTATTTATTTATTTATTTATTTACTTATTTATTTGAGAGAGAGAGAGAGAGAAAGGCAGATAGACCATCAGGGATTCTAGCCACTGTAAATGAACTCCAGATGCTTGCATCGCCTTGTGCATCTGGCTTACATGGAAACTGAGGAATCAAAACTTTTTTTTTTTTGGCTTCACAGACAAGCACCTTAACTGCTAAACCATTTCTCCACCCAAATTTTCTGTTACATGTGTTCTTGAAGTACTAACAAAACAAAAATGATGCTTATAACAATGATCGGTAAATAATTTAAGGCTTTGCTAAAATGTTTTCAGAGGTGCAGCCTCTGAATTGAATTTTGTGCAAACCTAGAGGTCAAATTGCAATCTGCTGCATGTGGATATCCAATTTTCCTCCTTTTCCTAATTAATTCTATATATTCTCCATACTTTATTGAGAATCAATTAGCTATTAATGTGTTGATTTCTGGAGTTCTTACTTCCATTCATGCACTCTGCCTTTATATGAATACCTCACCATCTTTGTTACTATAGCATTATAGTACATTATAAAGTAAAATCTTGATATGTATGCTGTTTTACTCCTTTTATGCAAGATTACTCTGTCTATAATGAGCTATTTATGTTCCCACAAGAACCATAGGATTATTAAATCTAGTTTGCTGAAGAGTGTCATTGGTAGTTTGAATGAGAATGTGTTAGCTGTGTAGATCACTTTGGGCAGTTTTAACACCATAAGACAAATTTGAGCTATATAAGTACTTCCAGTGAGAATTGGAGCTTTTTTAATTTTAAAATCTTCTGCATTTTTTTAAATCAAGGTTTTATAACTTAACTTTTAACATATGAGACATTCATTCATTCACTTACTTAGTTAAATTTATACCTGGGTATTTTGTCTTGTTTTATTTTATTTATTGCTTGATGTGAATTAGATTAATTCCATGATTTTCTAGAAAAGCTATTGATTTTTATTTGTGGATCTTGAATAATATATTTGTGAATATGTTTGTCATTTCTAATATTCTTTTTGTGGTATGTTATATTTTTTGTGTGATTTCATTTTATTGGCAACAGAGATGCTTTGACAGCCTTTCTTATTTTTTTTCTTTTTTATGTTTTTCTCTTCTTTAGTTACTCTTGCAAAATTATCGACTATAATTAAAAAATAATAATAAGTAGTAGACACATATAACTTGTTCCCAATAGTCAAGGACATGATTTCAGTATTTTGATAACTGATTACTGTACTGACTGTGGATTTACCTTCTATAGTCTTTATTATGTAGAGCTACCATCCTTTTATATCTTGTTTATTCAAGACTTACTTTGAAGTTATGTTGACTTACATCTAATGACTTTTCTGGTTCTATTGTAGAGATCATGTGATTTTTTTCCTACTGAATCTGTGTGATCATGCATTACATTTATTGATTTTTATTTGTTCACCTAAATTTGCAAGTCTGAAATGAAACCTATTTTATTGTGCCTTGGGAACCTTTTGTCATGCAGCTGATATTGCTTTTTTAGTATTCTGCTGAGGGTGTTTATATCATAGTCACCAGAGTGTTACTCTAGATTATTATATTTTGCTGTGTTGTTGTCAGGCTTTGGTTACAGGCTAATACTGACCTCATAAAATGAGTTTGGGGCTGGGGTGATACCTCTATCAGCAAAGTGCTTGCCTTGCAAATATGAAGACTTGAATATGATCCCAGAAAACACACACACACACACACACACACACACACATCAGGCATGGTGACATACACTGGGGAAAGGAGACTAATGGACTAATTGATCCCTGGGCTAGACAGTCTAACATACTTGGGGAGCCCAAGGCCAAACAGAAACCCTGCCTCAGAAAAGGTAGTAGGTGACTGAGGGAGGAAAACCAAGAATTGTCCTCTGCTATCACATGTATACACACAAGTGTGCACCTACAAACTTATGAACATGCACATACACACAACATAAGTCTGTAACAGTTTCTCCATTTTAGTTTTCTGGAAAAGTTTTATATATACGTTGGTTTCAAAGTTTCTTAGAATTCATTATTGAAATCATCCATTACTTGGCTTTCCCTTCTTGGAAGAATTTATTCACTGTTTAAAAGTTATTATCTGGGCATGTTGGTGAACACCTTTAATCCCAGCACACAGGAGGCAGAAGTCAGCTGATAATCACATATTCAAGGCCAGTTCAATGCCACAGAGCGAGTTCCAGGTCATCCTTGGCCAGAATGAGACCCTGCATCATATATGGAGCTATTGACTTTACTATTGTATACCTCCTTTGAGGTGGAGAAGCTGACAGCCCAAGATTTGCCAAGTTGGAGTAGCTGGAGCCAGGTAAAATTTCCCTCAGCTAAAATCCCGACAGGAGTAGGGAAAAAATAGAATGTGTTTATGCAGAGTCAAAGAGTTCCTACGAACTTCTTTGGATGTAAGTCTGGGGGTTCAACACAAGCAGTTATGAGAGGCAAAAGCCACATTCAAGGTCGTTCTAGCAGGCCTCGTGGTCTAATATGGGTGGACACCTTAATTTTCTTGTTCATGGACACGAGCCTTTGGTCAGTGCTGTACAGAGTGGTAGCATTCACATGTTTGACAGCCTCAGCCCTGGCACAAATATACCTTTATACCTGAATAGCTATTTCCTACCATAAAGGAAAGGTCCCTACAATACTCTCCATGTTGCACCACTGTGTCCTCAGATACATTACAACCAGTGAATTTGAGTCACAAGAATTGTTTTCCCAAGTTTAGGTCCCAAAGCAGCTGAAAGTACCATGGAGTGTTTGTGATGTCCCAGAAATGAGAATGGGCAAGGATTCAGATCATATAGAGTAGCCTAATTTTTTTTTTTTTATCAATATATATTTTTTATTTATATTATTTGATTTTACATTCATAGTATTGGTTCATTGTTCTCATCAATGGGGAATGTTTATCATGCATTGTGAGTTTGCTCAAGAGTTCTGGTAGGCATAATGCCCCAACTTGTGACTCTAACTAGCCCCCTCTTCCATGAGTTGCCCTGAGCCACATTGGGGTCATTTTAGTTCTGCTTCCTTGATGAGGTTTTTGGGAGCCTCTGTGTCTCTGGATATCTGGCTAATGACTGGAGTTGGATTGATCGCCTTGAGCGCTGTATATGCGTTGTTCTATGGTTTGTTAGCTGATCCTCCCTTCAGGTTCATTGTCCACCTGAAAAGAGATAAGCAAATTCTCCAAAGGAGAGAGAAGTTAGTAGTAATGGTTCAGAGGGTCCAAATTGGGACCCAAAAGGAAAAAAAATAATACAAAACCCTTTACTCTGAACAGCTAAAACAGTGATCAGCAGGATTATGATGCCAACTTTAATTTTTCTCTATCTTTTCTTTACATTTATATCTCACTTTCCTAGGTGCAGACTTATTTGAGGGGTTAACTTCCACAATGAGCTGTTGATCTGAAACAACAAGGTTTTCAAAAAGACAGTAGCCAGTGATTGCCAGTTAATGGTAAGCCACTATTTTCAGAGAGACCTGGCCAGAATCTAAGGGATCAGACAGTTGATATTCTGAGCAATTATTTATATTTCCAAACAACTTGCAAAGAAAGGAAACCATCTACGTAATGCTTCTATGGTTGTACAGCCATGGGGGTAACCAACTGTTCTTGATTTACTAATAGATCCATTTTGTTTATTTGAATGGGAAATAAGTCAAAGCCATATCCAAAATAATCTGTTAATCTTACTGTTTCCAAAACATATATGGTTATTTTTCTAGCCTAAATTTTTGATTTTCAAGATAGCTTCTAGCTGTAGAACCCTGCTGATTTATTGGAATATCTTGTGAATTCGTTTTCCAAAGCATGATTATAATGAATTTTTCTGTCTTCTTTACTTAGTCTACAAGCCTTTGAGGTTGGGGGAAACTTTCCAGTAGCCAGAATGGCCAGTAATTGCCACTATTTTCATAGATAAGGGATCCCTGATATTCTATTATTTATATTTACCACCAAAGAAAGGATATATGCTATGGTTGTCCATTTTGTTTATTTGATATTTTCTTTAATCTTACTGGTATTTTTTTCAGATTTTAATGTTTCATCACAGCTTCTCACCTTGCATTCTCTTTAGGGTCTTTGTGTCCTTGCTGTGATATTTGCATGATCAGAATGTTTCATCAAACAAAGTGAGTCACTTCAAATAATTAATGATTTTAAAAAAATGAAGGCCAAACTAGGTAATTCCTTTCTAATTTGAAAGAATCTGTGGCATGTGGAAATATAACTTTTGGAAAAAAAAATTGTAATAATAAAAATATACAAAATAAAAAAGAAATGCTGACCATAGCTTTGGATAGATCCCAAATATATGTCTAAATCCAAAGTCAAAAGAAGGCAGCAAAAGCTTTGAGGATGATAAGCTTTAAGAAAGTGAGATAAGTTTGGAGAGATGACTTAGCAGTTAAGGCACTTACTTATGAAACCTAAGGACCCAAGTTCAATTCCCGGTATCCACATAAGCCAGATGCAGAAAGTGACACATTTGTTTGTAGTTTGTTTGCATTAACTGGAGGCCCTGGAGTGCACATTCTCTCTCTGTGTCTCTCTCATGCTGTCTCAAATAAATAAATATATAAACAAATATTACTTGAAAAATTAAAACAGAAACTAGGATATCTTTCTTATTCAGATCAATTCCTCTATCCTTGGTAAGAGTGAGCACAGGGAGGAATGTTGCTTCCCTTTGATTATCTACAAATCAACTCTCTAAGTATAATATCTTAGAACTTTCTTTCCTTTTTTGACACTGAATTCTACTACTATTATTATTATCACTATTTTTATGTTGTACATACAGTTATTACTTGTTTGTTGCTTACATGCATGGAATCAAATATTAATAGATCCCTTCATTAGTATATTTTAGTTAAAGCTGTTTAGAAAACTGAAAGGCAACAAAAAAAGAAGAAAGGGAAGAGACTAAGAGAGAAGAGAGAAAGAGTTTTTATTGTGCATTATATTCTCCTCTATAGAATATTATTTTCTATTTACTATATAGCATTCAATTGAAGAATCATGCTCTAAATGGTGGAAAAAACACATATTATATAGTCCTTTTAAATTGTATTCACCAACATTAATTGTAAGTTATATTTCTAGGAATCTCCCCTGCAAACAAAATTCCCTGAATATGTGATATTTTTCCAATTTCTCAATTCCATTAATTATGGTCCTGGGTCCTGGTGAGATTCACATTTTCATACGTGGAACATTTATTTCCATGCCATTGCAGTAGCTGGATCTTCTGACATTTGCTCATCATATTTTAATTCCTCTAAAGTTATTGCACGGCAGTGTGGGTTCATTCAGGTATCTAGTCACTATTTAATAAATGACACAATTATTAAATGACAAAAAATTTAATTCACCTTTATTTGTCAAGGAAGTTAAAGGTATAAAACTTGTTTGGAGCCCCTCTACAGCATTAAAATGAACTCAGTAAAACATACGTGGGACTTCCAAATAACCTGTGCCTAAAACTGCTATGCTGTTGAAAACAGCTCTGTTGCATTTGTCTGCTGCTGTTGAGGCACTTTCGTATAACAGAATGAGGTAAAGTAATTATGGAACTAGGAGCTACTCTAGCTGAAGGAATTGCAATGATTCCTTATTCTAACCATTTCATTTAGATGATGTAAGAAAAGTAAACACTCATACTAACATCACAGAGTTGTATTCTATTAGAATAAAATGTCACATTTCTCACTGTCAGGCATTCATTGATAGATCTAATGCAGAAGTACAGATAATTAATAGATACAAAGATGTAGATATATAGTTAAGGCTATATATGTAATTTTATACATATATGTATACATACATATGTGTAGTTTATTTAAAATTTAAATACATATATATGTATATACATGCATATATATATGTATGTATGTATGTATGTGTAATATATATTCAAGCATGCACATATAAGTAAAAAAGCTTAACATTTAACTTTTTGGATCTGCTCTGTTTTGTTTAACATGACTTCCAGTTTCAACTTTTTCTCTGGAAATGTGAAAATTTCATTTTTCTTTAGGATTGCTTACAAGTTCATTGCATCCATGCACCACATTTCCTTAATGCATCCATCTGTTGATGGCTATGTATGCTGGTTCAATTTCTGGCTTTTTGAATAGTATAGCAGCATAAAGGCATGTTCAAGTGTTTATATGAAATGTTAACTTAAAGATATATACATGTGTGTGTGTGGTGGCGCACGCATTTTCTCCTTTAATCCCAGCACTAAATTAGGAGAATAGGGAGGCAGAGGTAGCGGAAGGAGGATCCTTTGACTACTAATTTAGAGTTCGATGGCTAGAACCCTGAGACTAGTCATTATAGCTAATTCCAGGTCAGCCTGGACCATAAGTGAGACCCTACAAGACAGAACTAAATCAATGAAAAAAAAAAAAAAAAAAGTTGATATATACTGTTATAAGTGTGTGTGTGTGTGTGTGTGACATTTATGTTTTTTCTCCAAGTTGTAAAAAATACCTACCTTGGAAAACAATTTGAAAAAGCAAATTTAACCTTACTTTATTTTTCAGCCACAAAATAAATTAGTATAGGTGATTATGAGTCATGATCTCAACATTTTATCTTACAAACTAAATTAGGAGAATAGGCTGAAAGTTGTTTTTTAATTGCCCATTTATAATGGGACCCTAAATTTATACAGTTTACTTGGGCTCTCACAGTGTAGTAATAAGCGGAAGGGATGGGTATTTAGTTTGAAACTACTAATTTAGATACTTTGGTTTTTGCGAGGTAGGGTCTCACTTGGTCCAGGCTGATATGGAATTATTCTAGAACAGAGAAAAGTTACTGGAGTCATTATAGAGCCATATAAATATTTGATGACATGTCAATTGGAATTAGTACATGAATAAATTGTGTGTTTCTCACAAGACAGAACTAGAATCAATGAGTTGAAGGTCGAAGCAGAATATATTTCAGAAAGATGACACAGTTGAGCTGAGTACTGTTATAAGGAATTTTTTCTCTTTTTCATTTTTTCCCACAAAATGGTCAATCATTAAGACATTTATGTTTTATTGCTTAAACAGAAGTTATTTGTTTATAAAAAAAAATTTGCCTGCAAAGCCAAAAATCCTGGTGAGATACCTACCTTGGAAAACAATTTGAAAAAGCAAATTTAACTCATTACACAACTTTATTTTTCATTGTTGGAGATCACACATACACAGGACTTTGTGTATTATAGGTGATTATGAGTCATGATCTCAACATTTTATCTTATTTTTGACACAAATAGAATTTTATAAAGGGAATGCTTGAAAAAGTTGAAAGTTGTTTTTTAATTTCTCATTTATAATGGGACACTATAATTTTATCATTTATACAGTTTACTTGATTTAATTTTATCTGTCACAGTGTATAGTAATAAGTATAGTAATAAGGATTTAATAATGAAAATGGACCACATTTTATAAAAAATCAAAAAGCTTGAATTTTGAAGTTTGAAACAACTAAAAAATAAAAATATAGAATGATGATAGTAAAATTTTTTTTTTAATTTTTTTTTTATCAGAAAATAATTTTATTCCTTTATCACAAAATTTTTAATATTTGCTTTGTGTTCTCTTCAAAAATTTTTATCAGATTCATTCTGATATATATATATATATATATATATATATATATATATATATATATATATATTTTTTTTTTTTTGGAGAGACACAAAGAGAGACAGAGAGCGAGGAAGAGGGAGACAGACAGAGATGGGCACACCAGCAGCCTCTCAGCTGCTGTGAATGAAATCCAGATGCATGCCCCCCCTTGTCGTCAAGTGCGGCATTGCGCCCTTGTGTCACTTTGCATCTGGCTAAACGTTGGACATGGAGATTGGAACCAGTGTTCTTAGACTTAGGAGGCAGGTGCCTTAAACCGCTAAGGCATCTCTCCAGCCCTGGGTATTCATTTTTTAAACCTCCCTGATGAAATACTTGAAACACTCTTGTAATTATTATTTAAAACTCCCTTTCCAGCCGGGTGTGGTGGCACACGCCTTTAATCACAGCACTCAGGAGGCAGAGGTAGGAGGAAGATCGCCATGAGTTCAAGGCCACCCTGAGACTACGAGACTACATAGTGAATTCCAGGTCAGCCTGAGCTAGAGTGAAAGCCTACCTTGAAAAAAAAAAAAAAAAAAAAAAAAAAAAACTTTCTTTTTTATTATTTTTGTTTCAAACTCCAAGTATTTTTAATACCTTTTTTCATTATTAAATCCTTATTACTATAATGTTTTGTTTGTTAATTACATGTGCTTAAACCTTATTCTTTCTCAGAAACCTAATGTTTCTATTTTATTGTCACTTTGAAAAGTCATCAATAGTCCTAACTACTTACTTATATCTTTTCTTGCTTTAATTTTTGGAGGTAATTTGCATTTCATTAATCTCATGAGAGCATATTATCGCTATAATTTCCTGTGTTAGTAATGTATTTCTACACAAGTTATTTTCTAACCTAGGTAATTATTATTTAAAAAATATATATATAAATGACATTTTAGAATGATTTGACAATTACTTGCAGTAAACATTATTATCAGTTTGTTTTTTTTGTTCTTGGTGCATGTGAAGCAAGTGAAGTAAACATTACTGATAAAACTGCCTAAAAAATTCCTCACCAAATAAATGAAGAGGACCATAATACAAACTGATAATAATGTTTACTGCAAGTAATTGTCAAATCATTTATTATTATTCAGTGGAAAAAGGATGACATTATAATTCTCAGTGATTCATCATGGCTTATTTCTTATCTCGTTCAAAGTGTGAGAAAAATAGTGCATATTCAGGGACATGTGGGCAGTAATTTTATCTGAAGCTTAGCTGCCTTATGTCTTAAGAACAGGCCTGTGTGATCTCAGCTTACAAGACTTTGACATGGGGAAATTTTAGAAACCATCATATTAATTTTCACCCTGTTTACTTTTCTCCCCTTAGTGGGAGTTCTTTCTTTTGTTTTGCTTTTCAGTTTTTTATTTTATTTTATTTTTATAATTTATTTTTATAATTTATTTTTTATTTATTTATTTATTTATTTATTTATTTATTTTATTCTAATTTTACATTCATAATAGTGACTCCATTATCCTCCCCCCATCCTCCCTCTTCCAAAGGAACCCTCATCAATGGGGAATGTGGGTCATGCAATATGGGGGTAGTCAAGAGTTATGGGGATAGGCCAAGTCTCTGTGCATAATACCACAACTTCTGGCTCTAACATTCTTTTCGCCCCCTCTTCCGCAAATTTTCCTGAGCCACATTGGGGTCATTATAGCTCTACTTCAGTGATGAGGTTTTGGGAGACTCTGTGTCTCTGGATATCTGGCTTAGAAGGAGTTGGATGTTCTCTGTGTTATCTCCTTCAGACTTTTTCGGGTGTGGTGATCATCAAGTATGCTGTACTCTTGCCCTTCCCCCCACATTACTCTATGGTTTCAGCTGGCGCCCTGGTGAGGTGTGATTTGTTGGTCCTCCCTTCAGGTTCATTGTCCATCTGAAAAAGATAAACACATTCTCCAATGGAGAGAAAAGTTAGTACTAGATAGATGAGGATGGCAACAGATATTTTTGAGGGCATTTTATATGCATAGCCTCTCTTCTAGCCCACATTTGGTGGTGTCTTGATCTTGGAGACTGAGCTCATTTTTGTACGTGGTTTTGACTTATTTCCCAGTTCCAGCAAGGAGTTTCATTCCACTGAGTGGATCCATTAGCCAAATCAAGAGCAGTTGGTTACCCACCATGGCTGTATGCCACTACTGCACTTGTTTGAGCATTACGTCAGGTGTTTCCTGTTAGGTAGCTTAGACTGCGAGTTCTTTGGACAGATGTTGGCCATTTTCTCCCAGTTGCTCATGTAGCACCCTCTGGCATTACACTAGCTAACTGTTTGGGTACTGACATTCTTCCAGATTCTGGCCAGGTCTCTCCATGTTTTGTCTCACATGTGTGTGCTGTCTTCGACAGTAGGGTCTTATCTTTTCAGTTTTTTAAAATATTTTTATTAGTTATGTATACAGTATATATGCAGCCATGATGGTACCATCATTAGCCTTCTCCCTGTCCTCCCCCATGGGTAATGTGGGTCTTGTCTTATGGGGGTAGCCATCAGTTATGCAGAAGAAGCAATGACTCTGTGTATAATGACCCAACTCATGGCTCTAACACTCTTTCTGCCTTCTCTTCCTGAATATCCCTGAGCCATGTTGGGTTCATTTTAGGTTTATTACAGTGACAAGGTTTTGTGAGTCTCTGTGTCTCTGGATATCTGATTTGGTAGGGTTGAGAGTTCTTTGTGTCTCTCTCCTTTGCCCTTGTGCTGATACCAGGTTCACCAATGAAGCAGCACTCTTGGTCATTTTCCCTATAACTCAATGGCTTCATCTGGTGCCATGTTGAGGTGTGATGGGCTGATTCTCTCCACAGGGTATGCGTCTATCTGAAAGAGAGAAGCCGATTCTCCAACAGAGAGTGGTGAGGTCAGTGCTAGATACATGGATAACCATTATTATTTTAGAGAGAATTTAATAGGTGTAGGCCCTGTTGTATCCCACTATTGCTGGGAGCTTGATATTAGAGAGTGGGCTCGTTTTTGGATATGGTTCCGACTTGTTTCCTGTTTCCAGGTATGGGTTCCATTCAACTGAGTGAATCCTGTAGCCAAATCTAGAGCATTTAGTAACCCACCATGGCTGTGTGCCACTACTGCACTTGTATGAGCATCACGACAGGTTGTTTGCTGCTGAGTAGCTTAGACCACGAGTTGTTTAGACAGATGTTTGTCATTTTCCCCAAGTCACTTATTTAATGCCTTCTGGCACTAGACAAGCTAACTGTCTGGGGACTGACTCTCTTCCAGATTCCAGCCAGGTCTCTCTGTGTTCCTTCCAAACAGCATATGGTGTCTTCAGCAGTAGGGTCTTACAATAACCTTTGATGAGTCATCAAGTACTCTGACAGAAATCTGTCTTTTTTGGGGAAACCTTGTAGTTCTCACTGATCAACAGCTCATTTGTGGATGTCAACCACATGCTGGTATTGGGAGTTACAGGTCAGTGCCAAGGGAAGAGATGCTTTTCAGTTTGAGAATAGGAATCATATAAATTTTATAACAATAGATCTGAGAGAAGGGGACTCTTTCTTTACTGTCTACTAAAGCAAGTTACTATTGGATGTTAAAGAGCAAGATTTGACAAGACTTGTCAACTTATTTTGACAATCTAATATTCTTTTCCCTATTTGTACTGTGAAGTTAGTGGAAAACAGTTTTTTTTTTTTTTTAATTAATTAATTTATTTATTTATTTTATTTTTGAGATAGGATCTCACTCTAGTCCAGGCTTACATGGAATTCACTATGTAGTCTCAGTGTGGCCTTGAACTCACAGTGAGCCTCCCACCCATTTGCTTCCTCAGGGCTGTGATCAAGGGCATGTGCTACCATGCCTGGCTACTGTATGTATGAGGGAGAGAGAGAGAGAGCACATCATGGCCTCTAGCCACTGCAAACGAACTCCAGATGCATTTGCTACCTTGTACAATCTGGGTTCTTAGGCTTCACAATCAAATGCCTTATCTGCTAAGCCATTCCTCCAGCCCCCAGTTCGTTTGTGTTTAACCAAACAATAGTCATAAACTGTCCTTTGTATTCATTCATTGTTCATTTTGGAGTTCCTATCTTTAAAGACTAAAGAATGCCCCTGTAGTTGTATATACTATTTCCTTCTTAGATTATTTATTTACTGTGAAAAGGATTCAAATTATATAACTATGTACATTTGTTCTTAAGAAGTTAAGAATTCATCAGTCATTACTTATGCATTCACGCTGTGAGCTTTGAAAGGATTTTCTTTATACTATCTTACATGCCACTAAAGGCTTTTTATGTGCAGTAATTATGCAGCTGTCTCAAGATTCTGTCAGGCCTGTCATGTTGGTGTGGCTTCTTTGTGTAATCTCAGTGACATGAGTTATAATATTCAACCACCCAGAACTGTTCAATAACCAGTCTTACTATAGGTGAGGAAAAATTTTCTCATGGAATCCTACCATATCCACATACTTTTGATATACATACATTTCAAACTACTAAGTATTAAATCAGTTGTTATCTTATTTATTCAGTGAGGCAAATAAATGTTATATGAAAAACTAAATTGAAGCTGGGCATGATGGAACACACCTTTAATCTCAGCACTCAGGAAGCAAAGGTAGGAGGATCACCCAGTGTTCAAGGCCACTCTGAGACTGCAAAGTGAATTCCAGAACAGCCTGAGTGAGAGTGAAGCACTAACTCAATAAATAAATAAATAAATAAATAAATAAATAAATAAATAAATAAATAAATAAATAAAATAAACAAACAAGAAAGGGGCAGGAGAGGTGGCTTAGTGGTTAAGGTCTTGCCTGTGGAGCCTAAGGACCCCAGTTCAAGGCTTGATTCCCCAGGACACACATAAGCCAGATGCACAAGGTGGTGCTTGCATCTGGAGTTCATTTTCAGTGGATGGAGGCCCTGGCATGCCCATTCTCTCTCTCTCTCTCTCTCTCTCTCTCTCTCTCTCTCTCTCTGCCTCTTTCTCTCTATGTCTGTCTGTCACTGTCAAATAAATAAACAAAAATAAAATTAAAGAAAAAAAAAAAAAAAACTAAATAAAACCCTAAATTGTTACCATACCCTCCTGTCCTCAAAATAATTTTCATTGGTTAGTGATTGGACTGTTTTTTTTTTTTTCTTATCTTATAAATTTTATGGTTCCTAAATGACATTGCAATGTCTTTTACCTGAGCTGTAATTATATCAAGTATTATGGAAAATAAAGCTATCATGTTGGCATTCCACAATTTGAAACCATTAAAAAAATCTTTTGTATTGTATATCCAGTTATGGTTGCCTGAAACATGGAAATATTTGAAAATTTTAACAACTTAAGAAATAAGTTGTTTGTTGTAGAAATTAGAAAACATCATTTACCCTTAGTTTCTCAGTATTGAATTTTCCTTGTGTAAGCCAGACATATGAAAGAGCTACACTGTCTTATGACAACTCAGCAACAAACACAAGTATGACAGCCCATACACTATCCAGATACTGATACTGAATTTATATTTAAAATAATTAATATTAAAATAAAATATTTAAAAATATTTAAAGTTTGTCATCCTGGGTTGGATCCCCCAGTACCCATGTAAAACCAGACTCACAAAGTTGCACCAGCATCTGGAGTCTATTTGCAGTGGCAAAAGGTCTATGTTCACTCTTTCTCACTTTCTCTGTCTCCCTCTAGCTCTCTTAAATGAATGACTGAATAAAGAAATAAGTAAATAAATAATTAAATAAATAATATTTAACATATATGTGTGAAATTTATCACATTTTGATTTTTATTGGCATATGTAATTTATGTAATATGTTTCACTATGGCATTTTCATTCATGTCTACAATATACTTTTATATATTTTCCCTGTTATCCTCTTGTTTTCATATCCTACTCCCACTGTTCCTTTTCTTCTTCAAACCTATCTCGCTTCTACACTTTTGCCTTAAAAACAAACAAAAAAAAAATTGGTCCAACATGGATGTGCATACCTTAAATCCCCACATTCAGGTGGCTGTGTTAGGAAGATGGTCATGAGTATGAGGCTAGCATGAGGCTACAGTGTGAGTTCCAGGATAGCTTGTTCTAGAGGGAGAGTCTACCTCAAGAAGAAAAGCTAACAACTAACTAACTAACTAACTAACTAACTAACTAAATAAATAAATAAAATTGGATGATCCCAGTGACTTTTCATTATACATCTTTACAGAGTCCCAGGTGAAGCATTGTTTACAGGAACATGACTTACATGAGTTTCCATTTGATGGACAGCAAAAATTTAAGCTCCCTCTAATCTAGATTCATCTTTCCCTTCTTTGAACTGCATTGAAAAGACTTACATGTTGCTTTGTGCATGACAGCAGGATAAGCCATTACTTATCCTCAAGGTCACAGCTATTTAAGATGGTGTCTGTTGAGGTCTTCACCATAGCTCTGTCTCAGGTGATAAGACCATTCTCATGTTCTCAGTCATACTTCTTCAGGCTTTGTCTGCTCAGTAAGTCCTCTTGTACATGATTGATAAACCTTGTATATCTCCATGGAGTGCACTAGGGCTTATCAGCCTTCACATAGTCAAGGAGAGGAGGAAAGAGATTCACACTGCTGACATTTGCTTTGGGACCACAGTTAGACAGATTCTTAGTTTTCTGCTCAGATACCCTAGATTATCAGCCACTTTTTCTCCTACTTTCTTCTGGCTGACATTACCTTATAAACAGAAAGAGTAGGACATACTTCAGAAAGAACTTCCTCATTCACATGAAATGGGACATTCCTCAGCATCTTCAACCTTTATATGAAACACTTTTTATTTGAAGAGGGTTTGGCAGTGTCTGCTTATAACCCTAGTACTCTGTAGGGTGAGATAGGAGGAAAGATATTTTTGTTTACACTTTAAACAAAACCGTATTCCATTTAGACTAAAGGTACTAACTAGAATTGTAATACTTCTTTTTGTGATGTTTATTACTGGGCTTTGGGTTTATTTTAGAGAATTGCTTTGATTTATTCTTCCCCATCTGTTGGCCAACTCTATTCTTCAACATTTTGACCACTAGATGGTAGAGTTGTGTTACCTAAATAAATAGTATGGTCCCCTGACAATGAAGCATGAAAGTACACTAGTATTCATATTTGTTCTTTTGTAAATAGGTTTCTTATTTTTAACTTATTTCCTGATAGCATAAACTCCCTTTACATATAAATAGAAATATTGCAGAGACCATGACTTAAACAATGGTTGGGGAAATTAGATTTTTTTTAACTTACTATTTTCTTAATTTCCATACTTGAAAAATTATTGACTTATTTACATGGCATCTCCTAAGTGGATGCCCAGTAGTAGGTGTCCGGTAGACAAATACATCACAAAAATTGCATAAACTTATTCTCTTGTAGGTAAAAAAATATGAAATTGCTAAAATTATATTGGTATCAGAACATGATCTAAGGATAAAAAGAAACATTGAAAGAAGTCAGGGCAGTCAGAGAAAGAAGAGATTCTGGGAACTAAAGTCATAAGCCATGAACAGAGAAGAAAGGAGGACATAGAGAGTGTGTGTTGCTCCAAGATTCAAGGAACAAGCTATAAAATGAATGACTAGTGAAAGACATATATATATATATATATATATATATATATATATATATATATATATATATGCCTCACACTTAGGAAGACTCTTCAAAAATTTTGATAGTGACTAGCCAGCCTGAAAGACTGAGATGAGCGAGTGGAAGGAAGGCTATTTTCAATGAAATAAACACCATTATAATCGCCAACATTACATGCTAATTACAACCTGTGTCATTTTGTCTTCTTCTAAGCTTTAACTCACTCCATAGAACAAAGTAATTGAGCTTCTCATATAACCAGGTGAGTGAAACTAAGATGAAATATGTGGCTCTGTGTTGGATATAACCATTTTAGGAAAAGGGGACTTGTCCAGACCTTGACCTGCTTCAGAATTCAAGGACCAGCTGTAAACCTCTCCACAAAAGTGCTAATGCACACCTGCTCTTTGTAATTAGCAAAAGAAAAATATGAGTTTCCATTATAATTATTGAAACTTTTATTTCCTCTCACATTCATCACACTGCTTTAGCTCACTGGGACATTATCCTAAAAGGCAGGTTGGGAATTAGGTTTCTTAGGTAGTTGCTAATAGCTATACAACTGCTTTTAAAGAACTTGATAAAATAAACATGTGAGATAAATTATTTTCTCCAGACAAATTCATATAAACAATGAAGAGAAAATCAGAGCAAGCAAAATACTGAGACTAAGTCATTATGATTCTTCTTAGAAATGAGATAATCAAACCATAAATATTAGCATTCTCATAATGTTTACAACACTGAAAATATCACATAAAGTTAAATAAAATAGCTATGGCAATAGGATTTGAGTAGAAAATGAAGAAAGGAGATTGTTAGGACGTGATACAAAACCAAATTTTACTTCACTGATTGGAAACTTGAGTTGCAGGCTAGTTTCATCTAGCTTCAATGTTATACTTAAAGAATTCAATATGAGAATACCTTAACATTTTTAATTTGTAACCAGGATAAAAAAAGACAAATGAGGGCTGGAGAGATGGCTTACTGGTAAAGGTAAAACCTAATGGCCCAAGTTTGATTCCCAAGTTACTGACATAAAGCCAAATGTACAACGTTATACATATATCTGGGTTTGTTTTCAGTGGCAAGAGGCCCCTGGCATGCCCATTTCCTCTCTCTTATCATTCTCTTTAATTCCCAGTCTCTCTCTCTCTGCTTGAAAATAAAAAGAAAAAAGAAAAGAGAAGAAAAGAAAAAAGAAGGAAAACTGAAGATTGCCACCTTTGCTTCCTTTCTATGAATAGGATTTTCATTCATTCAGTAAAATCTGTATTGAGCATCGGTACATGAAGCTTTGTCTTCAGCAGTGATTATACTCAAATATGAACCCTGTCTTGGATTGGGGAGATAAACCATTTCTTAATAAAAGTGGCACAAATAGAAGATACCCATCTATTGCAGCAAAAATACACTACAATAAATAAGTCTGCCTATGAAAAAAAAAACAGTAAAAAATGTATAAAAGAATTAAAAGGTAAATTTTTGCAGTATAAATGTGAGTTAAACAAGCACAAGTAAGAAGCCGGGGTTTCCTCAAAGTGAAATAACACTGATTAAAGGATGCTTATATAAGAATGTGTTATTTTGGAAAATATTTCACTAAGCTTTCCTTAAAAACTAGGTATGGCTAATGAATAAGAGAAGGCACGATCAAAAATTCACAGAAAAAGGTAATCATAAAAATGGTACAGGGACTTGCATTTCCAGTTACAAAACAGAAAAACGTCATCATTTTCCCTGTGGCAGGAGAGAAGAGACACATGGATACTATTGCAGACAACTTGAGAAATAGTGATAAGTAACTTCAAGGACTTTCCTCCAAATGGCCTAGATTTCTTCCATGAAAGAAGAATCAGGGCCATTCATGGACAGGTGTAAGAGCTCTGGGGAGGTGTCAGATGATTGATAAAAACTTGGACAAGCTTCCCCAGGCAATGTTTGTATCTGGGGCAATAATAGGTAAGTCCACCTTCACACATTTTTAGTTTCAGATCAGGCTATGTTTATATATTCTGTTTTCTATAAAAAAGATCCTTAGATCAGCTGCTGCTGCAAAAAATTTCTATTCTGGTGGCAAAGTATTTTTTGCATATTTTAGTACCACGTCAATCTAATTAGACTTTAAAAATTAGCAGATTTTCTATTCATCCTTTTTTGGTTGTTTTAAAATATTTAAGAATGCTTATATTGGTGAATTCAAAGTTTATTTGATGTGAGCTCCAAACATTCTTTCATAACCTATAAAGAGAGAATATTATCATTGATGGGTTTTGCCATGAAATGCAATAGATTTGGGACCTTACCAGTTCCATCTGTCAAAATTTAAGAAAATTGCCACGTGGTGGCGCACGCCTGTAATCCAGCACTTGGGAGCTATCGAGGCCACCCTGAGATCTGTCCAAAATTTAAGAAAAACAAAAAAAACAAAAAAAAATTAAATCAATCAATCATATGTGGGCATCTCAGTGATGCAGCTTATATTCACTGTCTTTATATCATCTGCACACAACCACACTTTATTCTCACTTTTGCTTTGACATACATATTTCCATGGTCAGCAATGACTTATTTTTATTCAGTGGCTTTATATCAGAATAATTAAGAGAAAAGCATGTGTAGACAAACTGCCTAGATTTAAGATGCACTAATGTAATCTTGGGCAACACCCAACTTTTAGCATCTGGTGGCTCACTTCTAAGGTGAAATGAATCAAGCCTACCCCATTGGATCACAAGAATGACTATGATAATGTTACATTAGCTACTGTAACAAAATGTTGCAAGTTTAGTAAGAAAGTCATTTCATTGCATTCATTATGATCCCATATTCATCTGGCCTGCAGAGGTGTAAGTGATAGGACAAACCTCTCAGCCATTCATGGATCCAAAGTGCAGATAGCTTTGCCATCTTACATTATGTCAAAGTCTGGTTGTTCTCAGGGGTTATTCATTGAAGACTATTCCTACGAAGCTTTCAAACACATGGTTAGAAATGGATCTAATAATTTCTATGAATCACTTTTGACAAAATGAGAAGTTTGAATATGGGGTTTTACTTTCTGTCCATGGAATACAGGAAACAAAATTGTTGATTGCCTACCAATTTCTGTAAATTGCTACCATTCCTGACATCAATGTCAATTTTCATTTAAAATATAGCATGTATTTATCAAATATTTGGGAGTCAATGCTGTCTATTAACCCAGCATTTCTGTATCTAGAAGGATTCTTTCTATTACTTCTGGGTTAGTTTCTGACAGCCTGGAAACCAATGGAAAAATGATTTCCAACCTGGAAATACAATAAAGATTGTAATATATCTCATGTGTAAGAGAGAAGGTTTAAAAGAATTATTTTTAATTTATTATTTATTTTATTAGTTATGTTCATAAAGTGAATACATCCATGTTGGTGCCTTTGATAGCCTCCTCCCTGTCCTCCCCCTTCCGAAGGGAACCTCCTCATTGTGGAATGTGGGTCATCCATTATGGGGATAGCCAACAGTTACGGGGAAGAGGCAATGTCTCTGTGCATAATGGCCCAACTCATGGCTCTAAATCTCTTTCCGCCCCATCTTCCGTGAATTTCCCTGAGCCATTTTGGGTTCATTTTAGTTCTACTTCAGTGATGAGGTCTTGTTTTTTGAATGTTAGCTATCCTTACTGGGGTAAGGTGGAATCTCATAGTTGTTTTAATTTGCATTTCCCCAATGATTAGGGATGCTGAACATTTTCTTAAGTGTGTGTTTGTCATGTATTTCTTCCTCTGAGAATTCCCTGTACAGTTCTCTGCCCCATTTTGTGATTGGTTTGTTTGACTTTTTATTGTTTAGGTTTTTGAGTTCTTTGTAGATTCTAGAGATTAGGCCTCTGTCAGTTGTATAGCTGGCAACATTTTTCTCTCATTCTGTGGGTAATCTGTTGGCTCTGGTTATTGTATGTTTGTCTGTGAAAAAAACTTTTCAGCTTCATGTGGTCCCAATGGTTGTGTGATTGCTTAATTTCCTGAGCTACTGGAGTTTTGTTCAGGAAGTCTTTTCCTATTCCTATATCATGGAAAGTTCCTCCTATTTTTTTCTTCCAGTAGTAGCAGTGTTTCTTGTCTTATATTGAAGTCTTTGATCCATTTGGCTTGATTTTTGTGCATGGTAATATGTATGGATTGAGTTTCATTTTCCTACATATAGTTGTCCAGTTTGCTCAGCACTAGTCTACATTGTTAGGGCCTTTGTCAAATATAAAGTAGCTGTAGTTATTTGACCCAAAGTCTGGGTCCTCGATTCTGTTCATTTGTCTATATTCCTGTTTTTATGCCAGTACTAAGTTGTTTTTATTTCAGTGGCTTTGTAGTACAGCTTTAGGTCAGGTATGGTGATGCCTCCAGAGTTGTTTCTTTTCCTGAGGATATGCTTGGCTATCTGATATTCCATATGAATTTTGAGATCATTTTTTCTATTTCTGTAAAGAAAGAAGTTGGGATTTTTATTGGTATTGCATTAAATCTGTATAATACTTTTGGTAAGGTTGCCATTTTCACTATGTTAATTCTGCCTATCCAGGAGCATGGGGCGTCTCATCCATTTTGTCGTCCTCCTCAATTTCTTTCTTGTGTGTTTTTATGTTTTCATTGTATAAGTATTTCACTTCTTTGGTTAATGTTGTTCCAAGGTATTTAATTAATTAATTTATTTTTGTTGCTATTGAAAATAGGACAATGTCAGTAATATTTTTTTCCATATCTTTGTTTTTTGCATAAAGAAAGGCTACTGAAGGCTGGAGAGATGGCCTAGTGGTTAAGGAGCCTGCCTCCTAAGCCTAAGAATGCCGGTTCCAATCTCCAGGTCCCACATTTAGCCAGATGCAAAGTGACACAAGGGTGCAATGCCAAACTTGACCACAAGGGGGCACACATATCTAGATTTCGTTCTCAGCAGCTGAGAGGCTGCTGGCGCACCCATTCTCTGTCTTCCTCTCCCTCTCTCTCTGTCTCTCTCAAATAAATAAATAAATAAATAAATAAATAAATAAAAAGGCTACTGATTTTTGTGCATTAATCTTGTATCCCGCTATTTTGCTGAAGGAGTTAAACCTTAGTGAGTTTTGAGATGGAGGTTCTCCAGTCACTTATGTATAGAATCATGTCATCTGCAAATAGGGCTAATTTAACTTTTTCCTTTCCAATTTGTATGTCTTTTACTTCTTTCTCCTGTCTTATTACTTGAGCTAGGACTTCCAGTATTATGTTGAAAAGCAGAGGAGAGAGTGGACATCCCTGTTTTGTTCCTGATCTCAATGGAAATTTCTTCAGTTTCTCCCCATTAAGAATTACTTGAGCTTTAGGAGCTTTATATATAGACTTTATTATGTTGAGATATGGGCTGTTCATGTCTATTCTCTCCAAAGTTTTGATCATGAAATGATGTTGTATTTTGTCAAAGGCCTTTTCTGCATCTATCAAAATGATCATGTGTTTTTTGTGTTTAAGCTTATTTATGTGGTGTATTACATCAACAGAATTCCATATGTTGAACCATCCCTGTGCTCCTGGGATGAAGCCTACTTGATCAAGGTGGATAATGCTTTTTTTTTTTTTTTAAACAACTATTTTTTTAAAGGCAATTAAAAAGCTAAAAGTCATGTCATCTGAGAGTATGAGATACTATGTGACTAGACTTTTGCTCTCCTCTCTGCAGATAAGAAATTGGTATTCCCCATGGTCCTTGGCTTATCCCTAGTGACAATGTGTTGCTTATACTCCACTCTTCGTGACCACATCCATAGGGAATATTAAATAATTTTCATACAGGAACACCTTAGTTTCTGCTCTCATTTGTGCTTTCTTCTACTTTGGACTCCTAACAGTTTTCATACTCCAAAAGCTAAAGAGTTTTAAATTTCAAATAGTTATAAGTTTAACTGTTTTTTTGTTGTTTGTTTTCATGGACCTAATTTGTTGTTTTCTTTGTTCATTAAGCTCTATTGTGCTTTGAATCTATTTCCTTCCATGCAAGTAACTCCATATCATATTTTCTGGAGATGCAGTTCTCAATACCTGCTCTATATTCTTCCTTCCAGGAAGATATTATACATTTATTTAACAGGGATTAGATATAGAAAACTCTGTTTTCACATCCACCTCAAAGGACACAATGGAAATGACAGACTGAGGGCAACAACAGATTTATTTTTTTTCCCTCCATTATACTGGGGAACAAATGCATGGCCTTGTGCATGTTAGCCAAGGACTTCTATTGGCTATATTCAAAACCCAAAAAAGGGAGATAGTGCTGACAATCAACTAATAATCCCACAAAGGCTTTGTGAGTTAAAACATCCTATTTAGAAGGATATGTGACACCCAGAAATTAGTTAATATTGCACATTATTATTTTACTATTTTCTTGTCTATTACCACTTAATATTTATATCCCAAAGTCCAGGTCATTTCCAGTTCTCTTCTTAAATCATGAATATACTCTATCTTCCTTGTTTATCTTTTTATCCTGTCCACACTCCAAGCAAACAAGGCTCTTTATATTTCTTCACTGTGATTCTTCTCTTCTTATCTCTACTTGTAGGTAGTCATTATGTGTTTCACATGGCTTCCACTACAATTCTAGAAGGATGATTCATAAAAATATAGAATAGTCCCTGACATCATTCTGAACTCCAGAAACAATTCCAGATTATCTGGTAGATATTTTATTTGGAATGTTGTTGGCCATTCAAGCTAAGTATATAAAAAAGTATATACATTTTATTTAAAATATAATGTTTATCTTATCTGTCCCTCCTTTACAATCATTGTCTTTATAAAATTTTACAACATTCTCTGATATATGATTTTCAGACACCCAGATAAGAGTTGGTAAAATGAGTAGATTTAAGTACTTATTTTATTTCCTGTTTTGTTCATGAATATGTGCTGTTTATCTTTTATCTGGCTTTTGATGTGCTCATAATTGGCTATCTTTGTCCTTAATCCATCATAGTACCAAAACATAATTCTGTCAGTTAATGAACTTAATATACATTTTATCCATTTTTAATAAATATATTTTATATATTTATTTTTTGAGAAAGAGAAAGGGGGGGGTGAATTGGTATGCCAGGACATCCAGCCACTGCAAATGAATTCCAGATGCATGCACCCCCTTGTGCATCTGGCTTATGTGGGTCCTGGGGAATCGAACCAGGGTCCTTTGGCTTTGCTGGCAAATGCCTTAACCACTAAGCCATGTCTCCAGCCCTGTATCCATTCTTTTTTAATGCTAGTAAACTCCTTTTGTATGCCTATAGCTACTGCTATTTTATCTCTCAATATATGACACTCACCCATGCCTCCAGCATCTCACTTTCATAGGAAGCTTCCCACAATCAGAACTACCACTCTAATGATCTATGCATACTTGCATTGCGATTAACATTCAGCATCACACAGGAGCTTTTGTCTGCAGTCAAGAGGGAATAGTATATCATACACAGCCTTAATAAATTCACTTCCCTGTATCACTACTATATTATCATGTCTCAGTGTGAAAACTTTTTCCATTCAGTATCAAATGTTCTTTTAAGCTACCATCATTCCTACATTGTGGCCTTTACCTTCTCATCACTATAACCCATAGCCCTTCAAATTACTTTCTGAGGCTTGTTGAAGCTGCATTAGGTTTCTTGATTCTATATATTTTATTTTATCCAAGTCTTTCTTGTGTCCCAAAATCTTTAGGTTTAGTGATGTATAATCTTGATTTTACATCAACAACCATTTTGAGGTTATATTTTTAACTTTGTCATGTCTTCAGTTGCTTTATATTGAAATAGTAAATTTTGGACATTTGTTTATAACATCATCAACAATGTTTGAATCTAAAGTAAGCTATTTTTTTTCTCACATGTTGCTTGAAAAAAATCTTAAATCTTTTTATGTGATTTTTACATTACCTTTTCACCTCTGCTTAAATTCATTCCTTACTCTTTTTGATCTGTGGTTGTGTGTCCTTTCTTTAAATATTTATTTATTAATGTATTTATTTGCAAGCAGAGAGAAAACCATAGTAATAAAAACAACATGGTACTGGGATAAAAACAGGATTATAGACCAATGAAACAGAGTCTAAGACCCAGACTTTGAGTCAAGTAACTACAGCTACTTGATATTTGACAAAGACCCTAATAGTGTAGACTGGAATAAAGACAGCATCTTCAACAAATGGTGCTGGACAAACTGGACAACCATATGCAGGAAAATGAAACTCGATCCACACGTCTTGTCATGCAAAAAATCAAGTCCAAATGGATCAAAGATCTCAATATAAGACCATGGATCAAAGACCTCAATATAAGACCAAAAACACTGCTACTATTGGAAGAAAAAAAAATGGAGGAACTTTCTATGATATAGGAGTGGGAAAAGACTTTCCTGAACAAAAAGTACTCAGGAAATGAAACAATCACTCAACCATAGGGATCTCATGAAGCCAAAAAGTTTTTTCACAGAAAAACATACAATAAGCAGAGCCAATAGATGTCCTTTTGAAACTATTTTAAATTTTATTATGTCTTATGTGACCTTGTTTTTATTTCATCAAAATCTTTGTCTCCTGCTGGGCATGGTGGCACACACCTTTAATCCTAGCACTTGGTAGGCAGAGGTAGGAGTATCACCATGAGTTCCAGGCTACCGTGAGACTACAGAGTGAATTCCAGGTCAGCCAGGGCCAGACTGAGACCCTACCTCAAAAAACTAAAAACAAAAACAAAAACAAAAACAAAAAAACAAAACAAACTGTGTCTCCTGATTGAAGATAGTCCCTTTCATCCTGTTTACTTTCACCATGGCCTCTGAACCTTCAACTTGCTGCTTGTGTGGCCTTTCTTTTTTTATATTTTATACTTATTTATTTCAGAGAGAGAGAGAGAGGCAGTTAGTGAGAGAGATGGAGAGAGAAGAGAGGAAGAGAGAATGGGCAGGCCAGGACCTCTAGCCACTATAAATGCATGCTAGATGCATGTGCCACTGTGTGAATCTGACTTATGTGGGTCCTGGGGAATCAAACCTGGATCCTTTGGCATTGCAGGATAGTGCCCTAACCACTAAGCAATCTCTCTAGCCTTGTGTTCCCTTTCTTAAAAATAATCCAGGGCTATAGAGATGGTTTAGTGTTAAGGCCTTTGCCTACAAAGCTAAAGGATCCAGGTTCAATTCCCAGCATCCATGTAAGCCAGAGGTACAAGGTGGTACATGCATCGGAGTTCCTTTGCAGCTACTGAAGACCCTAGTGGTTCCATTCTCTCCCTCTCTCTCTCTCTTTTTCTCTCTTTCAAATAAATTTAAAAACATTAAAAAGAAACCTAATGGCACTTCCAGATTATAAGTTCAAAACTTTTGCATTTTGATTGGAATGGACCTAACTGCCCTTAAAAAGACCTAAGAAACTTCCCCTGGACTTTCTCAACTCTTGCTGGTTGACATCGTGTCACTGTATTGTCAATTGCATGTTTCTTATCTCTTGCTGGTTGACATCGTGTCACTGTATTGTCAATTGCATGTTTCTTGTAATAACAGTCACAAGTTTAACAATAATGGACTGTCAGTGATGGTCCTTGATCATGTGGGGTATTCACTTTATTGCTAACATCTTTCTTTACATATTCCACAATACCTTCAAATACATTGAGGGAGCCAGGTGTGGTGGTGAATGCTTTAATACTCCTGGGAGGCTGAGGTAGAAGGATCACTGTGAGGTTGAGATCAGCTCCAAGACTACATAGTGAATTGCAGGTCAGTCCAGGCTACAGTGAGACACTACCTCAAAAAAAAAAAAAAAAAAAAAAAAAAAAAAAAAAAAAAAAAAAAAAAAAAAAAAAAAACTATGTACATCAAATACATTGAGGGCCCTAATTTAGAGATTTGTATTAGATTTTCATTGTTACTCTAATAATTGGATTTCTTAAAAAATGAATGGTTTAGCATAATAAAAATATTATTGTCTTGTAGTTTTGGAAGCCAGAAAGCTAACTTGGGTCTCTAAATAAATAACAAAATCAAAATGTCATTAACGTTACATTACTTTGGAGGCTATAGTAGAAAACTAGAACTATTGTATTGTTGATCTTTGAGAGGTTACACAACTCATAATGTGGACCTGTGTGCTGACCTTCAAGCTATCACCTACTCAGTATTGGCTTTCCCAGGAAACTTCCCTTATCTTCCTAATCTAGATTATTATTTATGGCTATGTTTCAAAAAATCTCTACTTTAAAAATATTTGGATTCTTATTACATTACTGGCCAAAGCCTAGAAAGTTACCTCTGTCTACTGCTACGTGTTTGTTGATGGCAAAGTTCCTCCACATTGAAAGGTGTAAACTACTATTGCCAGCTTTATCAAAAGCAGCTGAATCAACTCATAAGAAAAAGCTTGGGGAGAGTCATCAGACCCCTCTTAATAATACATTTGTATGCTTAAATGTAACCTACCTTTAAAAATTTTATTGCCTTGGTCACCATTAACTGTATGGTTCTAAGTATGGATTGTGTGTTGTATTTTCCAAATATTTTATTCTCCACTTTAAATCATTATTATGCCAGACACTATCAAAAATATTTTATTATATGCTACTTCATTTTCAGAATATGTGTGTGTGTGTGAGAGAGAGATTGAATATGTGTGTATGTGTGTGTGTGTGTGTGAGAGAGAGAGAGAGAGAGAAGGGGAGAGAGAGGGAGAAGGAGAGAGAGAAAGGCACCACACTCTTAACTATCTCCTGTTATCTGATATCACGACTAATTTAAGGTTTATTTCAGAGTGCTCATTGCAAGATTTTTTGTCTTGTTATTTTTTCTCAAAACCCTTGTATTTCTTGGCTATTTGAAAGATCTCAGTAACACTGGGTAGAATCTGTTCAGGAAAAAAAAATGTCTGAGAACTTTGAAGGAGGACAAGAAAGAAGTTCAATAGGGACAACTGAAGGCCCATTTCACTTCCTA
Source organism: Orientallactaga sibirica (assembly GCA_036365145.1). Taxonomy (NCBI): domain Eukaryota; kingdom Metazoa; phylum Chordata; class Mammalia; order Rodentia; family Dipodidae; genus Orientallactaga; species Orientallactaga sibirica. Next base: position 14,310,825 of record JAEOAD010000017.1, read on the forward strand.
TTTCAAGAAATAAGGACAATCTGTGATATATGTCTTTAACCGAGGCTCCAACTACTGAGACAGGCCACTTTTTTTTTTCCTTTTTACAATCCCTGGTTGAGTGGATATATTTAGGAGAGCACTGTGAAGCATAAAATATCTTTTCTCCCCAAATATCTCTGGGGATCATATAACTGTATTGTTAGAAATGCTATATTTTGACTTTTCTTCAATCGGATGCCATTCCAAGCTTTATTTTAGCTCTTTGAGTTGCATTTCATTTTACAATATCTCTAAATTATAGCTAATTTTACTCTTCATAGGAATTCTTAGGACCATTATTATAGTCAAATTTGCAAAACCAAAAGATCATCATTTTCTATTAAAGTTTGGCACCACTTCAAATGTATTTAGTTACTTGAACTAAAAATACTTTCATTATTTCATATTCTCATATAAAAGTTGACTTTAGGGCTGGAGGGATGGCTTAGTAGTTAAGGTGTTTGCTTGCAAAGCCAAAGGACCCAGGTTTGATTACCCAGGACCCACATTAGCCAGATGCACAATCGCGCACACACATCTGGAGTTTGTTTGAAGTGGCTGGAGGCCCTGACATGCCCATTATCTCTCTCTTCCTCTTTCTCTGTCAAGCAAATATTTTACTTTTTGTTTTTGTTTTTGTTTTATGAGGTAGGGTCTCTCTCTAGCCCAGGCTGATCTGAAATTCACTATGTAGTCTCAGGGTGACCTTGAAATTGCAGCAACCCTCCTACCTCTGCCTCTTGAATGCTGAGCTTAAGGCATGTGCCACTACACCCAGCTAAATAAATAAATAAATAAATAAATAAATAAATAAATAAATAAAATGTTTTTTAAAGTTGCTTTATAAACAATTATATTATAGATTTTCCTAAATAATCCTTATTATTTTATCCACTTAAGGGACCATATATATTTGAAATTATACACCACAAATTTCAAGACCATGCCTCTAAGTATGTGGTTCTTAACTAAAATGACCTTGTCCATATAGTTGAGTGTTTTATTTTATGTTCATATGTTCTTTTTGTTTTAGCCTTTGGGAATAGAATTCACCTTTGTTTTACCTCTCTACATTCACCTTTGTTCTTTCTCCCTCCCTCTTTCTCTTCTCTTTCTTTTTCTCTCTTTGTCTCTTTTTCTTTCTCCCTTTCCCATTCCTTGCTCTCACTCTTACTTATTATCTGTCTTCAGTGTTTTTACATTTTTTGCTATTATATAATTCTAGGGAAGAGATTGATATTTTTATATTGAGAATATTTGTTTTATAAAACTGTAACAATATAAACTTCCCAAATTAATAAGAAGCACATGTTTATTACATAACTATCAAGGCAAAGTAGTATAAGTTGATAGTATTTGGTTAATGCCACTTTCCAGATTCTATGATGAACCTTTAATGATATTCATTGAATCTTTCAAAAAAGTATTTTTCTATTCATTTTGGTTGTAAGCCTCTGCCTCTCAATCATTTTGTTCCGCTGCTCAGAACTTTTTTTTTTTTTTAATGTTGTTTCCATGCTTAAACCCTTAATTTTCAGTCTCCTTGAATTTGCCTTCACTCCATGAGCAAGATATGTGTATTCATTTATCCCTGTCTGTGCAGAGTCACTCTCTCAGCCTTGAGTGCTTTTCTCACAGTTCTCACGATTGGGAATCCTTGTCACATTTCAAGGCAAAGTTTAAAAACTGTAATCCATGAAGCTTTTCCTGATCATTGAGATTAAAATAAATGGTGTGTGTTTTAAAATTAGAGGAATTTTTGACTCAACCTGGTGGAACTTTGAACATGCCATTTTAATTTATTAGCACTCTTCCTTGGGTTTTAACTCCAGCCAAAAATCATTGCAAAATAAAAAAAAAAAAAAAAAAAGTGAGGATTTTGAGGTAACAGTTATCAAGGATAAAAATCAACCTCCAGTATTAAAATGAAGTTACAAAGAGAACATTCAGCTTCAGATTTTTTCATCATAAATAAGGAATTTTGTTGTGATTTTAACTTGAGTTATATTGTGCTGAAAATTCATCTGCTGCTTCATCATTATCATTCATTCATTCATTATTATTATTATTATTATATTATATTATTATTATTATTATTATTCATTATTATTACATAGTCTCATTCTGAATATTGTGTATGACATGCAAAGGGAAGATGCAGAGGAAAGAACATATTGATTTAGGAAAAATGTGCACAATGAGAATTTTAAGGAGATGGTGGAACCTGTAGGAAAATTCAGAGGGCTGTTCTCTAACAGTCCATTGCTGAGCTACAGAGGCTTAGGAAAAGGACACAGTTCTATAAGTAGGACTGACAAGTTCATAATATTGTATCGTTGACATAACTGGTGATCTGCGCTCTTTGGCAGAGCTCATATTGTAAATAGTAGATGACGTGCACTGTGGAAGACATTTTAATATATGTCCATATATTATTCCAAAAAGGAACTTTAATCAATTCAAAATGTTATTGCAGTCACTTTTAAGCGTGCATAAATATATATTAACATGGAAACTACCAGAATAATCTGTATTTTAATTTGGTTGTGACAGAGTATCCAATGAATTATAGGGGTTTTAAAATTTTTATTTTATACATATGTTATAACAGTTATACTCTTTTATCCCATCGCTTCCACTCCTGTTACCTCAGGCCCTCCTCAGTGAGGGTATGGTATGTAATCACTGTGGGGTCATGAAGGTCTCAGTCAGTCCCTGTGGAGTAGTGGGGCACTGTGATTCAGAGTATTCCTACCCACTCTGTGGCTCTTAGTCTTTTCACCCCATCTTTTTCAATGTTCCCTGTGCCATGGCAGGCCTGTTGGCAGTCTGATTTAGTATTGAGTTCTTAGTATCCTCTAGATTTCTGCTTTGATAGGCTTTGATTGATCACCATGTCTTTCACCATCACCCTGGAGCTGGGTGTCAGGCTAGCAATAAGACAGTATTCATGTTACCACTTCCTTTACAAGATCCCCTGGGCCTTGTCAGATGTGGAAGGGATGGCATATCTGGTGGTGGGCAGTTGGCTATCTTCTTGTCTTATCAAAGAATCTTCACTCTCCTCCATTTTCTCTGCCATTTTCCCCACCTTGCCTGCTGTCCTGGAATTTGATTCCACTTTTGACCACAAATTAAAGTTCTCTCATAAAGTCTTTCTGCTTTATGGCATGGCAGTTTGTATAAACATGAAAATTAACTTCTTTTCCTTAGTAAATGAAATGTCATTGCAAAATTAAATGTTCCATGAAATATATTGCAAATATTTTATTCCTACTCACCCTCTTCCTTCTTGATTTTTCCATGGTGGGTTTTTCTTTTCCTTTTTTTTTAATATTTATTTTTATTTATTTATTTATTTGAGAGAGAGAGATACAGAAATAGGCAGGGGGAGAGAGAGAGAGAGAGAAAGAGAGAGAGAGAAAGAGAGAAGAGAATGGGCGCGCCAGGGCTTCCAGCCACTGCAAACAAACTCCAGATGCATGTGCCCCCTTGTGCATCTGGCTTATGTGGTTTGTGGAGAATAGAGCCTTGAACCGGGGTCCTTAGGCTTCAGAGGCAAGTGTTTAATCGCTAAGCCATCTCTCCAGCCCTCCATGGTGGGTTTTTATCTTAGTTTCTTTTTTTTTTTTCATAACAAGAATCTTGTCCATAGTTAGAACAGGATTTTCATTTAAAAGGCTGCCCAGAAAAGATAAACCTCATTTTATTCAAACATAACAAAGGTGAAGGATACAGACATTGGAGGTTAGTCCCCTTCATTTCTTCCAGTTGCAGTTACTAAAATAACTTGTGTAAAACTCCATAAGAAAAAGAAATGTCAAAACTGCCCTGTTAGAACAATTTGCAATTAACCTTACTGATATATTTCATTTTCATTCTGAAGATATATTTACTTCTTATAAGTAAGATTATGTAATATTTTCAGTTAGCACAATATGGTTAAATGGAAACTTATTTCTATGGGAACAACAATTATATTCTATGTGAAGTGGTGTAATTTTTCTTTATATCAATAACTTAGAACAATGAAAATAATTAATGCTTCAAATAATAGTTTGACTATATAAAATTATCATATGCAATATAAATATATGTTCATGTATGTAGTGATATAAATATATTCACATATCCTCTTTTAAAAGTAAATATTTTCCAATGTATACTATTTTAAATATTTTGTTTTTATTTATTTATTTATTTGACAGAGAAAGTGGGAGAGAGAATGGTTTTGCCAGGGCCTATAGCCACTGCAAATAAACTCCAAGAAGTCATTCTTCCAGCCCAATGTATACTATTTTATTGGGCAATGCACAGAAAACTTGGAATGAGATTTACAAAAGTCTAGACAATGAGATTAATACCAAGTATTTGAAGCTTTCTTCCACAATTAATTTTTTTATAACATTAGGAAACATTTATTATACTTGCCATAAAAATGTGTGTTAGACCTTTCAAAATTAATAAAAATAACATATGAAAAATGCAAGTATTATCTTACCATCTTGAACATTTTCAGTACATACTTTAATGACATTAAAGATTTCTCCATTGTGTACCCATAAACATCAACTATATCTAAAAGTCTTTTCATCTTGTAATGCTAAAATTCAGTGCTTATTAAATGATAAGTCCCCATTTAGCCCCGGAAAGTCCTTGATTATCACCATTCTACTATCAATTTCTATGATTGTGACTATGCCAAATAAATAAATAGATGGAATCATAACCTGTTTGTCTTTGGAACGGTCATATTTCACTATATCAGTCTACCTCATGTAGTCAAAATCCTTTTTTTTTTTTTTTTTTTTTTTTTAATTTTTTGGTGGAACTTGAGCAAGAATCCTTCCTTTTATTACCTGACTTATCTTTCACTGTGTGTGGGTGTATATGTTTTGTTTTTGCATTAATGGATGGAATTTTAAGTTGCTTTCACCATTTGGGTTTTGTGAAAAATCTTGTTTTTTTATTTTTAATAATTTATTATTGTGTTTATGTTATTCTAAATTTACATTCATATTGGTGACTCCGTTATGCTCCTCCCTGTCTTCCTCCCTTCAAGGGGACCCTCATCAATGGGTAATGTGGATCTTGCACTGTGGGGGGTAGTCAAAAATTATGGGGGATAGGCCAAGTCTCTGTGCATAATAACCCAACTTGTGGCTCTAACACTCTTTCTGCCCCCTCTTCCTTGAATTTCCCTGAGCCATGTTGGGATCATTTTAGTTCTACTTCAATGGTGAAGTTTTGGGAGCCTCTGTGTCTCTGGATATCTGGCTTAGTAGGAGATGGATGTTCTCCATGTTAATGCAGAGATGCAGATATTTCAAATATTGAATCCTTGGTTTCAATTCTTCTACTTATTTACCTGGGAGAATTACTAGATCAGATAATTCTCTGTGATATGTTATTTGAATTTAGGATACAACTGTACTAGTGTTGTTCACATTGGCTGTGCCTTTGAGCTTTCCAATCAGTGCCAAAAATAATTTCTTTATTTATATTTAATTAATTTTTATTTATGTCAGTAAGTACAGGGTGTCATCATGGCATCTTCATAAATATACGCCATTACACTTTGTCTCATTCATTCCACTTCTACTCATGAGTCCCTCTGCTCTCTTGATTCTGACTGGTTCTCTTCCTTGCAGTAGTTAGTCCAGTCCATTTGTAACCCTCTTCTTCTTCCTTCCATCTTCTTACTCTTTTCAGTTTCTTTCTTTTTCTTTCTTTCTTTCTTCCTTCCTTCCTTCCTTCCTTCCTTCCTTCCTTCCTTCCTTCCTTCCTTCCTTCCTTCCTTCCTTCCTTCCTTCCTTCCTTCCTCCCTCCCTCTTTCTTCCTTCCTTCCTTCCCTCCCTCTTTCTTCCTTCCTTCTTTCCTCTTTTTGTATTATTTTATTTTTTAATTTTCTGAGAAAGGCTTCCATATAGCCCACGTTGACTTTAAAATTACTGTGCAGCCAAGAAGGCTGGCCTTGTGCTCCTGAAACTTGTGTCTCCACTTCCCCAGGACTGGCCTTATTGCCACATTTGTTTCATGCTCACCTCTCTTCCTCTTTCTTTCCACATTTATTCCAATACCCTATTAACCACTTCCCTCATGTTCTCTACCACATCTTTCATGTTTCTCTTTCTAGTTTTCTAACCTACTCTCTCACACAGACATACATATATACATGTAATTTTGAATACAGGTTTTGCATATAAGAGAAAGGATGTTGTATTTCTCAGACTGGCTTTTTTGGTTACTATAATGAGTTCAGGTTACATTCATTTCTCTGCCAATATCATGATATCATTTATATTGTAACAAAATTTGGAACATCAAATTTTGTTAATGGGCATTTAGGCTGGTCCTATACCTTGACTATCATGAACAGAGCAACAATGATCACAGAGGAACAAGAATCCCTGTTCTATGGTGACTTAGAGTTCTTTGGGGGTAAACCCAACAGTGGTAAATCTGGGTCATATGATAGTTCTACTTTTATTTTGTTGAGAAATTGTCACACTGACTTCCACAGTGGCTTTACCAGTTTACATTTCACCATCAGTAAATAAAGGTTCTCTTCACCTCACATCTTCAGTAGCATTTATTTTCATTTGTTTTCTTGATGACAACCATCATTAGGTGAAAGAGAATCCCTAAACATTTGAGTTTCTTCTTTTTAGAAGAATTCCACTCAGTCACCCTTTGTTGATTAGAAGTTTTGTGGGTTGTTTTGTTTGTTACCTTCTTTGTTGTTGATGATTATTTTTTTTTGATATCACATTTTCTATGTATTAATTTATTTTTAATTCTGTACTTTGCAAATATTTTCCCATTCTGTAAGCTTACTTTTTTTTTTTTTTTTTTTTTTTTTTCCCGTATGGAAACCTTTTAATTTCATGTAAACCAATTTTTTAGGTTTGGGAAATTATTCCCAGTGATGTTGGACACCTTTGCAGAAAATCTTCATCTGTGCCTATATTTTTCCTATATTTTCTTTTAGTAAATTAAGCATTTCAGGTTTTGCATTAAGGTTTTTGATTAATTTTTAGTTGATTTTGTGCAAGGTGTAAATAATAAATTTATTTCATTCTTATATATGTATAAATCCAGTTTTCCTAATAACACTTGCTAAAGAGGCTGTATTATCTAAAACATATTTTAACAACTTTTCCAAAAATTAGGTTGGAAAATTCATGTTTAATTCTAGTCCCTTTCTTCTATTATACTGACTTATTTGTAGTCCATCTCTTCTATTCTATTAGCCTGCCAGTCTCTATTCTTGCCATTTATTTCATATTGTAAAAGTACTTTGCAAAAGTTTTACTCCTTTATTAAGTTTATTCATAGTTATTTTATTGTATTTTATTTTTAAAAATTTTTTGTAAGTAAGATTTCCCCCTGTTGTCTTTTGGAAAGCTCATTATTGCTATATAAAATCATATACTGTGGTAGTTTGAATATATGTCCCCCAATATATTCAGTGTTTTATTAGTTTATAGTTTGATCTACAACCACCTTACTGGAGGCAATGTCACTGGGGGCTGGTCTTAAGGTGTGGTGATGGTTTGAGATTCCATTGTAAAGATAAGCAAAAGTGTGCATAGCTGGAGTTCCTGAAGTGTGCTGTGGCTTTTGGCTGTAGTTTTTGCTCTGTGTGCTGTGTGTGGCTGGGGGCTTTGCTCTCTTGCCTGGTCCTGTGAAGGCCAGCTTCTTCTGCCATTATGGGACTTCCCCTGGATCTGTAAGCTTCAATAAATAATGTCCCTTCCTCCCTAACTGTGTCTGGTCTGGAAGTTCATCTCAGCGCACCTGAAGCTGTCTGCTATATATACTCATCCTGCTATTTAGCTAACAGGGCTTATTAGGTCTAAGAGTTTTCTGGTGATGTCCAGGATTTCATTTTATATTAATAATATCTTATAGAAATAGTGATTTTTTTTTCCTTGTCTTAATACATTAGCTACAACTTGAGCCATATGTTGAATAAGAGTGGGGAGAGTGGACACCCTTGTTTCTTTCCAGATTTTAAAGGAAATTCTCATTTGTTTTCCCATTTAGTGTTATGACAGGTGAGGTTTTTTTGCCTATGTGTACTTTCTTATGTTGAGACACCTTCCTTCTGTTGTTACTTTATTCAGGGTTCTTATCATAATGGTTTATCAAATTTTGTTGAAGACTTGTTCTGCATCTGATCATGTGATTTCTGTCCTTGAGTCTATTTATATGCTGGATTACAGTCATTTACTTGTGTGTGTTGAACCAGCTTGAATCCCAAAAATGAAACTCAGTTGGTCATGGTCAACAATTTTAATTGGTTTTCCAATTTGATTTGCAAGATTTTTTTTTTTTTTTTTTTGAAAATTGTTGCATCTCTGTTCATTAGGGATATGGGACTACAGTTTTTGTTTTTCTGTATCCTTCTGCAGTTAGCTGGTTTTATAGAATGAGCTTGACCATGTTCCTCCCCTTTGTATTATGGAGCAGTCTAAGGAGCACTGATGACAGCTCTTCTTTCCAAGTTGTGTAGAAGTCAGCATAAATGCTTGGGTCAATTCCCATTCTTGTAGGCAGTAGTGTATTCAATTGTAAATATTTAAGGACATAACTCTCACACTTTTATATTGCTGTCTAGCTTTGAATATTTTTAAATTATATTTTAATCCATTCTTTAGATTCATTAATTTCAGAACAATACATTTAACCACTTATCATTAAAAAGAAGTTTCAATATATATATTAAATATGGATAATTGTCTTAATATGAATGGCATTTTGGACTTATGTCAACTGTCCTATTTTTTTGTGTTTGAATTTTGTTTTTTTCTTTATATCTTGTTTGAATTTTTCTATTTTATCCTTTTTTACTGTAAAAATTATACTTTACTATAATATATTTAGTTGTACTTTTAACATTGTAGCACATTAACTTGGATGCATTTTAATATATGTAATGATATATCCAATTCTGTTTTCAATATTCTTCCTGAAAATACAAGGGCAAAACAATTCTAAGTTACTTTTACTACTTGTGTAAATTATGAGTACACTGTCATACTTTTTAATGATACAGTTTTACAACCATTAATTTTGAAATAGACTTCATTGGTTTGTCCTAAAGCACAGGGACTGGGAACTGATTATACACCTCTAGGTTAAGATGAATGTATGCCTGGACACAATGGTCACTTTGGCCCTTTCTCATTTCCAATTGTCACACACACTATCTTCTTTCTCCATAAAGCTCTAGGCTAAGTCACAAAAACAGGTATCCAATTTCATTTGAATTCAGCAAATCAGCATACATTTCTATGCTTTTGCTCAATCAAACATGTATTTTTTTCTGAAGAATCCTAACTTCTTATCTGTTCAAAATGTCATTAAATGTTTTAGTCAATTTTAGTAAAATACATAATTTTTTATTATTTTTTATTTATTTTTGGAGAGACAGAGAGAAATAGACAGAGAGGGAGAGGGAGACAGAAATGGGCGCACGAGCAGTCTCTCAGCTGCTGTGAACAAAATCCAGATGTGTCCGCCCCCTTGTGGGCAAGTGAGGCATTGTGCCCTTGCCTCACTGCATCTGGCTAAACGTGGGACCTGGAGATTGGAACCTCTGGACATTGGAACCAGCATTCTTAGGCTTAGCAGGCAGGTGCCTTAGCTGCTAAGCCATCTCTCCAACCCAATTTTTTTAATGGACAATATAACTCACTATCCTAACTTAGGTGGAGGCATCTCTCATTATCTTTATATATTTGTTTCTATTTCAAAGAACACATCTAAGAAAAATAAATCAATATCTAAACCATTTTTATTTGTTTGAAAGATATGAGTGGTAAACCACATTAATGGGTAAAGTCTACATGTAAATACTCAAAAACAGAAAAAAAAATGACTTTGAATTCTCAGATAAATTCTAACACATTATGTTATAACTTAGTAAAAAATTTATTAATATATTTATATATTAGGATATTTGTCTATACAGAGGGAGATTAAAGCATAAAAAAACACCTTAGATTGCTCTACTATTTGACTTAAAATATGTCTTATTTCTAGTGACTAACAGTTTAATAGTAAAACTTGTTTTCAGTTCATCAATTACTATGAATCACAAGAAATTATATAAGAGTGTGGATGACAGAAGTAGATATCACACATATTTTTCAACCTCCCCCAACTTTGTGTTTATAAACAGGTTTTCTCAGTGAACCTGGAGCTCACCTATAAAGCTGTACTAGCTGGTCAGCTCAAGGCCCACATAGCTTCTTGTCTCTGCTTTTCTAACACTGGGTTTAGAACACAGGCCAGTGTGCTTGGCTTTTTATGTTGGGCCATAGGATTCTAAACTCTGCAGTTCTTGATGCTTGCATGGCAAGCACTCTTCTGGATAAGTTATTTATCTCCTAACCTTATTTTGTGTGACTATTATATAACTTGATTGGAAAATTTAATATATGAACATACTGTAAGTTGGTCCTTTCCCTTTCAGGTCATCATCTTTTCCCCTCTCTCCCCACCCCACTCATTTGAAAACCATCCTCATTGGGGATATTGGTAATCACTGTGGAGTCATGATTGCAACAGTCAATTCATTAGTGGGGGACCGTGCCTCACAATGTGTATTTCCAACCTGTGACTCATATTATTTCCTTCCTCTCTTCCACAATGTTTTCTGAACCTTGGAAGCTTTGTTAGAAGTCTATTTTTGTATTAAGCTCTAAACAGCCACCTATTTTCTGGTTTGATGAGTTTTTCATCTCTCCAGCGCCTACCTCCAGCTTCATAGAAAATGTTCTCAGTAAGCAGTGAGAATAGCACTCGTATTTAATTTGCTACTTCCTCTGCAATGTTTTGTGGGCCCTAGTGAATGTGCTAGAGATGGCTCTTCCAGTGCTCACCACTTCATTTTCTGTTTGTGTCATTATGATACATCTTGAGTCTTCAGGCTATTTGCCACCACCTGTAAAGAACAACATTGATCAGAGTTAATATAAAATATATTTAGAAGGCTTTTAGTGGCTATAACCTCACCATTTAGTCAAAGAACAGTGGAAATTTCTGTAATGGGGTGTTAGTTGTTCAGAAAAGTCCTTGAATCCCAGTCAGGAATTGAATAAAATAAGATTGAAAAAGATAATTATTATATTTATGTAGGGAACTACAAAATCAGAAAAAAAGAAAATAAATACACCCACAGACCTTAAGAGCCCACGTTGTGGGCCTGGAAAAACCATTGAGAGGAACAACAAAAAGTACAAAGAACTCTTGCCTGGGCCAAGCTGAGGAAAAAATCACCAGCAGCTGGAGGTTCAGGAGAGCTTAGGAAGCACAGAGAACTTGTTCTCCCCTTGCAGATATATGTACAACTTTAGGTGGTGGGCCTATCTTCTAGCTCAAGTAAACCAGAGTGAGTAGTGATTGGTCTGGGCTAGGGACTATCTCAGAAAGAGGCTAGCCATAATAACAGTTTCTGGGGCTGAACTTGACAAATCACAAAGTCAAAATTAAAAGAGGAGATCTCCCTCCCAGGAGGAGTCCAGGTTACTTTGGAAAATCAAATCTAGGTAAAAGATAAATATCAGATCACCCTTTGATGTCTAACAAGTACAAACTACAAGGATAGGCCCAAAGACATTCCTGTTTCTTACTTTCAGGGGCCCAGTTACCCTAATTGCCTAAAAGAGCTCCCTGACCATCCGTCCTTCATTTCCATGTAGGGTGTATATGATCTTTCCAGCTACAGGCTTCTTACTTGACCTTAGTACCATTCATAAATTCCCTTCCACTGAATGGGCCTTGTATACAATCAGAGAATAGATGATTATTCCTATAACTTATGTGTCACTATTTCACCAGTGGCTACATGTTGCCTGGCTTGTTGAGTTTATAGGAAATTTGAATGTTCCAGTTTGCTGACACTGTCGATGACTTTTATCCTCAAGCAGGTCACATAGTAGGTCCCAGTACTATGACAGCTAACCATCAGGGAACTGGCTTCCATCTCATTTCCAGCTTGATTTCTAAATGTCCCATGATTGGAGCCAGTATTGTCTTTACCAACAGAGTTTTACTATGTTGTTTTGGTTGGTCAAAAATGCTTTCACAATTGCCTGCATTGTTTTGGGGATTAATGAGCTTCTCTAAGCAACATCTTACTGGAGGGGGGGGGGGGGCAGCGGCAGGTAACACCATTCTGGAAGTGAAATTTAGCAGCAGCAACCTAAAATTTCAGAATAAATCCTTCTCCACCCCAGCAGGTAACTTCCACTCTCTATGTCTGTGTTTCTTTCTCTATTTCTCTTTGTAAATGATTTTTATTTTTTTATATAAATTATTTTAACATATCATGAAAACACAGTTTATACTTATTAACATACTATGTGATTTTTCAGACTATGTATACATTGTACAATATACAAATCAGAATAAATATGTATATTTCTCATTTTGTTATCATTTGATACATGTTAGCTATAATTATTTGACTTTAGCGACATTATCTAGCAAACACACAGCTTGAGTTTCACAATGTAAACAGATGTAAAGTGACAAAAAATACTGTACTCAACATTTATTTTCAGTCAGCAAAATGTAAGGATTCTATGCTCCACATGACCATAGAGTTATCATGGAAATAAATTCATGTTTGAAAACCTAGAACTTTCCATTTAAGTGTTGCTGTGTGTAAGGTTATGCTATTGAGGAAACATATTACATTGTACTAGTATCATTTAGCTAAATACCTTAGATTTAAATAAATACAACTGTTTTAATTCCCTGCATATGAATCACTGTCTAGTTTGTGATGTAACATGTATGTGAACATTTGTTGTGACCTAGATGTTAAACTCATTCTGTTTCTGACAGTACATATAACTGCTCAACAATAAATCTTGATTATCTTGTGACAAATACAGAAATTACTTTTTTTCAGAATTGAAGTATACTGATAGACTGTAAATATATTTATTATAGCAGAAATCTGATTGTTTTATATCAAGTTGATTTTTCCCCTAAAATTATTCCTTGTTCCTGTCCATTTTTAATTACTATAGAAACCATTTTTTTTTTTTTTAAAACCTGGAATAGGCAATATGTGTCTGTCACTAGGTAATACTGAAAATAAGTGTTACCTTAGAGTTTTCTTTACTCTGAAACCTTCTTTATTGCTGTTTTTGATTCTTGGAATTCCTCCTCATAACTGAAAGGTCTCAATACGGCTGAGTCAGCTTATTTAAATTCAGATCTTCCTTTCCACTAGAGGTGCCACCTCACACTCCTAATCTTCCCTTGGGAGATGTCATCCCCCACACCACCTCACACTCCTGCTAATCTTCCTCTGGGGTATATCAACCCCCAGCCCACATCACATTCCTCCCAATCTTCCCTTGGGGATGTCACTCCACCCCACCTTACACTCCTGCCAATCACCCCTTGGGGTTTTTACCCCCCATCCCCCCTCACACTCTTCTCAATCTTCCTTTCGGATGTCATCCCCCACTCTAACTTATACTCTTCCCAATCTTCTCTTGGGGGATATCAATCAACACCCTTTAACTCCACCTTACTTTTCCCCTAATCTTCTGTTGGTGCATATCACATCCTCCAAGCCCTAGATCATATGTAGAAACTTTTGTTAGGGTGGGATTAAATTTATATTATATATATATATATATATATATATATATATATATATATATATTTATCTGATTATGATAGAAGTATGTGCACATGCTTCATAGGTCATTTTGAGTCATCAACAAGTAAAACAACAAGTAAACATAAAGTTATTGGTGATTGCAGTTGGCACATATTGTATTTTGGAGAAAAAAATCCTAAAATTTAAAACATTTTACTAACCCTAAAGTAAGTGTGCACAGTATGACATTTTGGAAGATTATTGACTCAATATGTTACACTTTGAGTAACAAAAGAGCCACACTTCAGTGATCCCATGTTACATGTGTCCAGTACAAGTTACATGTGTCACATTTGGATTTTGAGTATAACTTTATGTAACACAGTGTCATAAAATAAACACAAGACAGACATATGAATATGGAATCCTTTTTCCTCTGATAATTCTAATTTTAAAACTTAAAAAAATTAGTATGTAGTGTTTCTTCTTCAGGAGTTGACTACTAGTTAATGTTAAATGAATTGCTCATAAAATTAGTAGCTCATGAAAAATTAAATTATCTATGGCTTCTGTTAATAGCTCAATTTATTATTACAAAGCAGGTTACTTTAAAATTTTCTAGTGAGAAAAGGAAGATACTTATTTTAGCTGAGTCTGTAATTAGAACTGAGTCATCTTCCATTGACGGGGCAAATTACCAGCAATTTTCCAATTTTCCAGATTTTCACATATATCACATGAATAATTGAATAATGAGAATGAGCCAAATCTAGGGTAGTTAATTTTAGTTGGGTGAATTTAGCGCCATCTGGACTTCTGGCTTACTAACTTTTAATTGACCCAGTTCTTTCAGAACAGTCCTAATACACAATTTATAAAATAGCCACTCCAGCTCCAATCACAATGAGTAAAGCTACTTGTTAGAAAGCTTAATTGCCATTTATTAAAAATTAAATAAATGAAATAAATAACTGATGTTTGGTGTTAAGAGCTCATTTTCTTCCATTTAATAATCATATTAAATTGTAATTTTATTTCTTTTACTCTTTTAAGATATATTTTTATTTATTTATGAGAGAGAGAGAGAGAGAGAGAGAGAGAGAGAATGGGTGTGCCACAGCCGCTAGCCACTGCAAACTAATTCCAGATGCACGTGCCACCATGTGTATATGGCTTATTATGTAGGACTTAGAGAATCCAATAGGGGTCCTTAGGCTTCACTGGCATGTGCCTTAACCACTAAGCTATCTCTCCGGCCAATAATTTTATTTTTAATATTACCTTTTTACTCCTAATATTTCAGACTTTATTGATTATTACTTCTCTCTTACCTGTTTGTACCCTTCTGATTATTTGTTTGCAAAACAAGTGATTACTTTCAATTTCAGACTCCCTTCCCTCCCGTTTGAATGTTTTCTTTTCTGTGAAACAAAATTAACATTAAGAGCCATACCATTTAACTTATGTTTATATGGGCCTTAATATATTAATGTTTCTAAAAGCTTAATTTGAACTACTCTTTGGAGAACCTCTTGGCATGATCTTCCTATTAACTACAATAAAAGTTAATTTCCATCTGCTGCTATATGTTGAAACTTGGCAAATTGAAATATATTGTCTAATTATAAGAGTTACTGTTATGTACAAGTATGAAATAACACCTTGGGATTCCACTTCCCATTTTGATGGTGGGATGACAGTTTATTTTTTATGATAAATTTAAATTATTGTTTCTCTCTGGTTGCTACATTAAAAAAAAAAAAAAAAATTGATAGGACTGAAGAGATAACTTAGCAGTTAAGACATATGCCTACAAAGCCAGGACCCCTGTTTGATTCTCCAGGTCCCACATAAGCCAGATGCACAAGGCGGTGCATGCATCTGGAGTTCGTTTGCCTAGGCTAGAAGCCCTGGCATGCCCACTCTTACTCTCCCTCTCTCTCTTTGCCTCTCTCTGTCTCTAATAAATAAAATAAATAAATAAATAAAGATAACATCTTTTAAAAACATTAATAAAAGTATAAATATTTAAATTATTTTATGAGAGTGATTAGTAATTTTCCAATAACTACAGAACATGTAATAAATATGAGCTGCAAAAGTTTTTTTATACCCTCTAAATTTACTTAATATGTACCCATAGATAATCTGCTTACAAAAGCATTCTGTCTAGTACTTCTGCAATGCTATCAATTCTTGCCTTGTTTTTATGTTCATGCCCTGAGCAACTACCAATATAGTCTAATGAGTGATATGTATTGTGCCCTTAAAATGAATCCACATTTGATGATCAAAGAGTATAATTAGTCCTTTTCATAATTAAAAAAAAAAAAAAAAAAAAAAAAAGTAGTGTTACACATAACATAATACAGAGGTGGAATTCCCACCTTTGAGCGGCTCCTTCCACTATTGACTGCGGTAACTGAGTAAGGAACTACCTTAGATGCAGAGTTCCTTCTGTTAAATGGGGTAAGGGAAGACAGCTGAAAGACATAATTTAAGTGAGGAAGAGCAGCTTATACCATACTTTGCAAAATTCCCATGTTTCTGTTAAAAATAAATCATCCTGGGTGCTCAGAAAATAGCTCAGAAGGTAATGCATTTGCTGTGCAATCATGATACTTGTGTTTGGATGCTCAGCACCCAAATAAGATACCAGCATGGCAACATATGCCTCTACCCCAGGCTGGGGAGTTGGAGACAGGAGGATACTTTAGGTGCTGGCTAGCTTGTCTATCCCAATCTTTGAACATTGGGTTCAGTGAAAGAGAAGTTGTCTCCAGAATAGTAAGGTCAAGAGTTTTTAAGTATGCCACCTAAGGTTAACCTTTGGCCTTCACATGTAGATGCACATGCACCAATGCACCCCACACAAATATTCATATGCATCAAAATAAATTTAATGGGGCAATTAATTAATTAAACTTCCTAAAATGCATCAGAAAAGTTTAAATAGGGATTAGCAACAAATAATGAAAATACTAAATGTCAGAGTTTTTAGAATTATATGACAAAATTTTACAATAAGATTCATAAAAAATCTCATTGTGGGGCTGGAGAGATGGCTTAGCAGTTAAGGCACCCACCTGCTAAGGCTAAGAACGCTGGTTCCAATCTCCAGGTCCCACATTTAGCCAGATGCAGTGATGCAAGGGCGCAATGCTGCACTTACCCACAAGAGGGCGCACACATCTGGATTTCGCTCACAGCAGCTGAGAGACTGCTGGTGCGCCCATCTCTGTCTTCCTCTCCCTCTGTTTCTCTCTGTGTCTCCAAAAATAAATGAAAAAAAAATTAAAAAACTTAAAAAAAAGTCATTGTGCAATGATTACCACTCTTAAATAAATGGAAAGGTAGAATTTCAGAAGGACTGTAAAAGTGCCAGCAAAAACAGTTCTACAACATGGAAATTATAGTAGGAAAAACACAAACTGATATAATCTTTAATAGATATGGTGTACAAGAAATGATGGAGAACAAAATCAAACACCATGGATTGTAGAGAGAATTATTCAATCCTTACTTCCAAAACCAAACAAAATTTAGCACCAAAAAGTAATGAACACAAACTGGGAATCTGAGATGTTAGAAAAAGTAGAATATTTATGCCATTGGAATCCTAAAAAGAATGATGAAGGCGAGTCTAAAAATTATTCTCAAAAATAATTGGTTTTGTGATCTTAAACAAATACCAAATAAAATGAATTTAAGAAAGCCACAACAAGCTACTTGTGGTAGTTTGAATATATGGCTCCCAATATAGTCAGTGTTTTATTAGTTTATAGTTTGCATCTGCAGCCACCTTGTTGGAGGCAAAGTCATTGGGCAGATCTTAAGTTGTGATGATAGGTTTGAGATTCCACTGTAAAGATATGCAAAGTGTGCCTAGTAGGAGTTCCTGAAGTGTACTGTGCAGAATGCTGCTTTTGTGGCTTGTGATTGGTTAACAGCTAGTAAGAAGGTACATGTAATGCTCATTGGTTATTTGGTCCTGTGAAGACAGGCCAGCTTCTTCTGCCATTATGGAACTTCCCCTGGATCTGATTGGCTCATTTCAATTAAATAAGTTTATCCCTTCCTCCATAACTCATGCCTGGTCTGGAAGTTCATCTTTAGTTCTTGCTTTTCTTGAACCTGAAGCTGTCTGCTTTTATATTACAACTACAAGCAGTTCCTACAGAAAATTTCTGAAGATAAGATAAAATAAGTCAACAATACATAATTAAATAGAACAGTAATTAGAGCAGGCTGAATTTACCCTTATAGAAACCAGAGGCTAGTTAAAAGTGGCACAATAATATGAAGATAAGATAAAATAAGTCAACAATACATAATTAAATAGAACAGTAATTAGAGCAGGCTGAATTTACCCTTATAGAAACTCTAGTTAAAAGTGGCACAATAATATGTAAAGTCTCAGAGAAGGGAATACTTAACAATATAAAAATAAATATACAGAAATTTCTTCCATTAAGAGTGAAAGGAGCATCAAGCTATCCTTTCTTTTTTCTTCCATTCATTTAATTATTTACTTTAAGAAAGATGTAGAGTAAAAGAAGGCACACAGATAGATAGAAAAAAAAACAGAGAGAGAGAATATGCACACCAAGGCTTCCAGCCACTGGTAACACACTCCAGATGCATGAGCTTACATTGAATCTGGCTTACATTAGTCCTCGGGAATTGAACCTGCGTCCTTTGATTTTGCAGGCAAGTGCCTTAACAGCTAAGCCATTTGTCCAGTGCAAGACATTCCCTTTTTTTATTGACAACTTCTATACTTACAGACAATAAAACATGATAATTCTGTTCCCTCCCCCACTTTCCCCTTCACAACTTCACTATCTATCATATCCCCTCCCTCTATCCATTAGTTTCTCTTTTATTTTGTTGTCATCATCTTTTTCTCCTATTATGAGGGTCTTGTGAAGATATTGCTAGGCACTGCGACCTCATGGACAACAAGGCCAATTTCTGTCTGGACAGTTGCTTTGTAAGGACTTGTACCCTTCTTTTGGCTCTTACATGCTTTCTGCCATCTCTTCTCCAATAGACCCTGAGCCTTAGAGGGTATAATAGCGATGTTTCAGTGCTGGACACTCCTCTGTCACTTCTTCTTAGCACCATGTTGCTCTTTGGGTCATCCCAGTGGTCACCACCATCTGAAAAGAGAAGTTTCTCTACCCAAAAGTGAGAGTAACATTAATATATGAATATGAAAATTAAGTATAGTGCTTCCTGGGCAGTTTGGCGAACATAATATACACATTTAGCCAGACAAGATCAGGCTTTATACCCCTAAGGCTCATGACCTACCCTGCCATACGCTTTTGATTGGGTTTTCAGTATTAATTATGTATTCCCTCCAAAGAGTGGGCCTCCAGTCCAATTAGAGAGCAGTTAGTTTCTCCCAGGGCAGACATGCCACTATTGTACTCATTCAGTGATTTGGCCTGTCTGGCCAAACTTGAGGCTTCCAGTGTCCACTGTTTACACCACCAATGACCTCTGTCCCCCATAGGGCTGCATGCAGTGCAGCTTTTTCCAGCTTTCAGTTGGCTGGTCTACAGGGAGAAGGTTTGCAGCTCAGCACCAGCTTGATTTCTCAGTGACCTTGCTGCCTAGGCATGCGAAGTCTTCAGCAATAGGGTCTTACCATCTGTTACTTGTGGGAAATCAAGGACATTGGCAATAGTCTGTAATGCTTTGGCGGCAACAGGGACCTCCCTGGCCAACAACTCACTCTATGGCTTCTGGATGTGTCATTATCCAAAAAAAAAAAAAAAAAATGTTGCCTTTCATATGTCTTATTCATAATATCTTGAATTTTGATTGACCCTCCTCTTCTCTTACTCAATATCTTCCCTGGGCTCACCTAGGCCATTCCACTCCCCGTAATCTGAATGTATATATATGAGATACTATACTATCCCCTAAAGTCCTTCCCTTGCCTCCCTCCCTTATAGCCTTTTTCTAGCTTATTGGCCTCTGCTACCAATTTTTGGATCCAGCTCACACACAAGTCTAAACATTTGTAGCTAGGATCCATGTATGAGAGAAAACATGCAACATTTGGCTTTCTGGGCCTGGGTTACCTCACTTAGTATAATTCTTTCCAAATCCATCTTATATTCTGATATTAAGGAAAACTCAGAGATGTCTTCATGTGATTGAGGCTCATAGAAGAGATATAAAGAGTTCTCTAACTAAAAAGAAAGTAAGAGAATTTTGAAATATCAGGAAGGAACAAAATAATGAAGAAACAATAATGAAATATGAACTATTTCCTCCTTCTAGAGAATATTTAAAATGATGCTTGGCAGGTAAAGTAATATTGTAATATTGCTTTTAGGATTCAAATAATTCAGAGAAAATGTTGAAAATAATTATAATGAAGAAAATAGAGAAGTAAAGGAAAGTGAGGCTTCTGCTGGAAATGACAAAACTCTGACCCTAGAAGATATCAATGCTTTTGTTCTATTATCAAATTATATATTCATAAATGAATATTACTGTAATATGAAACTAAAATAGAAAAAATCAAACATAAGATACAAAAATAGAAATATAATCTGTATATAAACATGTCATATAAATTACTGCATTAAATACCAATGTATAATTACCATAAGAGATCAGACATTAGCAGAATGGATGATTTGAGCTGTGAAAAAAAATCACATTTCAAATATAAAGGTATAATAGAAGGACATAATTTCAGTATGTTTCCTTTTGTCAGTGCTAAAGCAGGAAAACCATCTGTTGTCAAGAATAAAGACTTCAACCCAAACCAACCAATGTGACCTAACATATTTATTCAACAGCCCAAACAATGCCAGTCAAGTGCACATATCTTTCTGTCCATTGGTCAGAGATAAAACGGAACATATCCTGAATCATAAGAAAAATCTCCATATGCTTTAGAGAATTCTGATTTCACTAAACATATTCTCATACAAAAGAGGTGCTTTAAGAATGTATTCTCAGATCTCTTGAATGTACTTTGTTGTAAATATAAAAAGAAGCATGGCTGAGTATTGTGTGCTAAAACTTATAAAATACTGATAAATATTTGAATAATTCCTTTATTTATTACATTATAAAGATGTCAATATTTACCTAAAATGACATACATGTTTTCAAAATTTTAACTTAAACATTAATACAAATGATTTCCAAATTCAAATAATACTGTATTTAAATGAAAGCAAAAGTTATGAAATCATAACATATGAATAATTTTGAAAAAATGAAGAACT
Organism: Orientallactaga sibirica; assembly: GCA_036365145.1. Lineage (NCBI taxonomy): Eukaryota > Metazoa > Chordata > Mammalia > Rodentia > Dipodidae > Orientallactaga > Orientallactaga sibirica. The sequence goes on from JAEOAD010000017.1 coordinate 14,331,738, forward strand.
AAATAGCAGTGATGGATCTACTCTACTTTGAAAGACCTTCTTAATGACATGAAACTCCAGTTATAAATTAGGGAACATATTGAGAACTACAGATTCATAAAGATAAAAATCTAGAATGTGTCTGTGTGTGAGATTATGTATGAACATTACTAATTTAAAATATTTCACAAAAAGAAATGGCAACAAAAATACATACTAGGTATGGGTAAATTAAAATACATCACATTAAGGTACCACTATGGGGACTGGGAAGATTGTGCAGGAGTGAACGGCACTTATAAGGCCTTCCATACCCCAGTATGATATTCAAAATGCTAAAGTAAGCAAGATGCAAAAAAGTTACAAGAGACTGGTGTTCATTTATACAGGCAAGAGGTCTGGGCACACCAGTACACACACCAGTATACACACACACACACACACACACACATACAAATAAATATGTATTTTTTAAATGATACAACGAAAAATGTATCAGAATACCTAAAAAAGTCAAAACTAGTCATATCACAGAAGACCAAAGACAAATTAGTGTTACAGTAATATTGAAGGGCACTACTTAGCAATAAAAATGAGCAAAAATATTTAATACTAGCAATAAGATGATAGATATCTCAGGAAATAACCCAAATTGTAAACAAGTGAATACTAGTATATATATATTGTGTGCAATTTCATTTGAAATGATTTTAACAAGAAAAAAAAAGCACATGTAAAAATGGCAAATTATTGATTACTAGCAGTTAAGACAGGGCACAAGGGAAGCATACTTACTTATAAAAACTATCAGAAAGCTCTTTGCTGTGGCACAGACTTTCTGCATTTTCATGGCCAATGCCAATATTCTGGGATATGATTAGGTATTCCCCATTTTTAAGATGCTGTGATAGGTTAAAACTTCCAAAATGGAGTGTAAATTATCTCACTATTATATTTTATTTACATTATAAATACAAAATTACCTCAAACCAAAATATTTAATAAAATCATGCACCGACTTAAATGTAATTCATTTATAGATTTCACTGAAATAATGATGAATTAATTAATTCAGGGTCTGTTTTATTTTATGACTGATGCTTGTAACTACTGAATAATGTAAAGGCATTTTCCTCTCAACAGAAGCTTTCTCCAGGACAGCTTTGGCAATGTGAAGATAAAGTCCCCACATCTGTGTACTAACACTACTGTAGGTATTGAAGGCATCCTCAAGTTATAATAATGTTCTCATTAAGCATTTTCAATAACTTTACTAATTTCAATAATTTTTAAAAGCCCCATTGCCAGATATCAACTTTTCCAGAGAACTATTGATCTATATAAGAGAAGAAGTCTTCAAAGAAAGGCAAGAAAGACTTGTAGACTTAGAGGAGGAAGAAATAAGCAACATTGTCCCATTTTCAAGAGCAACAAAGAAAATAAAATACCTTGGAATAATATTAACCAAGGAGGTGAAAGACCTATACAATGAAAATATAAAAATACTCAAGCCGGGCATGGTGGCACACGCCTTTAATCCCAGCACTTGGGAGGCAGAGGTAGGAGGATCACCGAGAGTTTGAGGCCACCCTGAGAATACATAGTTAATTCCAGGTCAGCCTGGAATTACCAGAGTAAGACCCTACCTTGCAAAAAAAAAAAAAAACAAAAAAAAAAAAAATCAAGAAAGAAATTGATGAAGACCTACAAAAATGGAAAGACTTCCCATGCTCCTGGCTAGGCAGAATTAACATTGTGAAAATGGCAATCTTCCCAAAAGTATTATACAGATGTAATGCAATACCAATAAAAATCCCAACTTCTTTCTTCACTGAGATAGAAAAAGTGATCTCAAAATTCATACAGAAAGGCAGAAGGTCTCGGATATCCAAGCATATCCTGAGCTAAAGAAACACATCTGGAGGCATCACCATACCTGATCTAAAGCTATACTACAAAGCCATTGTAATAAAAACAACATGGTACTGGCATAAAAACAGGATTATAGACCAAAGGAACAGAATAGAAGACCCAGACTTTGGGTCAAGTAACAACAGCTACTTGATATTTGACCAAGGCCCTACCAACGCAGAATGGAAAAAAGACAGCATCTTCAACAAATAGTGCTGGACAAACTGGACAACTATATGTAGAAAAATGAAACTCGATCCACACATCTCTCCATGCACAAAAATCAAGTCCAAATGTTTCAAAAACCTCGATATAAAACAGGAAACTCTGCTACTACTGGATGAAAAAATAGCAGGAACTTTCCATGACACAGGAATGTGAAAAGACTTCCTGAACAAAACCCCAGCAGCTCAGGAAATTAAACAATCACTCAACCATTGGGATCATGAAGCTGAAAAGCTTTTTCACTGACAAATATACTATAACCAAAGCCAGCAGATTACCCACAGAATGGGAGAAAATGTTCGCCAGCTATACAACTGACAGAGGCCTAATTTCTAGAATTTACAAAGAACTCCAAAGCTTAAACAATAAATCATAAAACAACCCACTCACAAAATGGGGCAGAGAACTCCACAGGTAGTTCTCAGAGGAAGAAGTACAAATGGTAAACACACACTTAAGAAAATGTTCAACATTCCTAGTCATCAGGGAAATGCAAATTAAAACAACTATGAGATTCTCCTTACCCCAGTAAGGATGGCTAACATAAATAAAAATAAATAAAAAAAAAAATGTTGGTGAGGCTGTGGAGAAATAGGAACACTCTTGCACTGTTGGTGTGAATGTAAAATGGTACAATCATTATGGAAAGCTATATGGAGAATCCTGAAAAGGATGACTATAGACCTATCAACAGATCCAGTGATTCCCTTACTGGGCATTTACCCTAAAAGCTCCAAGCCTCAGATCAGGGTGATTGGCTCAACCATGTTTATAGCTGCTCAATTCATAATACCTAAGAGCTGGAATCAACCCAGATGTCCATCATTAGATGAATGGATAACAAAGATGTGGTATATCTACACGATGTAATTCTACACAGCAGTAAGAAAAAATGAAACAATGAAAAGAAATGGTTGAACATGGAACAGATCATTCTCAGTGAGCTCACCCAGTCACAAAAAGATAATCGTCACATGGTCTCATTAAACTGTGGCTCTTAACCTGAATCCGCCTGAGATGCTGTCATACCTGATAAGTACCCTGAGGACCAGGCAGTAGGGAGGGTGGGATGGGGGCAGGGTAAGGGTGGGAGGGAGCAAAAGAGTGGGAGGGAGGGTAAGGGTGGGGGAATACAAATAGGGACCCAAATGGAAAAAGAAGAAAACTTTGAGAACAGGATTGGCTCAGGAGTTGAAGCCACTGCCTGATCAAAGCCATCAAACTCTGTAGTTAGATTTAATTACTGAATTTCCTCTACAATAAGAACCAAGGTAACTAGGAATTTCTTAGTTTAAATATTAGTTTGAAGTATGCAGAACCATGTGCTTTGTCCTAAATGGATCTACCTCAAAATTTGCTTTGGTGCATACAATTGTCTTTCTAGTCAATTATGCAATATGACACCTATTTCCTAAAACTCTGTGCATATACAGTAAAAGTTAAGGTAATACTAATGCCAGTTATATTATTCTTGGTGTTTTATTCCATCATGGGTATGAAGCAATGCAGGGGCCCGTGGATATAATATTTAATATAATATAATATAAATAATAAAATAATATAATATAATAAAATATATTTAATATAATATTAATATAATATTTAATTTAATATGATATTAACTACATACTGACATATTATTAAGTATTATTAAGTACAATTTAGTTATTTAGTTACATCACTTATTGATTATATGAAAAGAATGATTTTAGACCTTCATATAATGGGATCATGAAACCTCTCTTGAGGTTTTCATTTTGCCAGTTAAGGTATCACATAATTTCAGGTTATGAAGAATTTAAAGTGCATTTATATTTATATTTTTACATGATCTATATTTTAAACAAAACTCTGATTGTTGATGATGATTGGGCAAACCAGTGGGGATTGAAACCCAGTAATTTTTCTATTTTTAATTACTTGCTTTTCAATATCCTAATTTTGTGGTAAAATATTTAAAATTAAATTGAAATTATTTTTCATCTTTCAAAATGATAAAACATTTTATTTTTTCTGTTCCTATATATTATCCTTACAATCTTCACTTATCTTTATGTGCTCATCTGCACTCTGTTGATGAAAATTTCCTTAAGGTAATTCTCTGCTTGTTTTACTTTCTTTTTGCTCTGTCACATTATATTTATACCCATGAGAAGGTGAGAGACAGAAATATTAGATGATCTATAGATAGATGCAAGATAGATAGATGATAGATCAATATGTTAGATTAGATAGCTTGATATAGGAGAGAATATATTTGTCATAGGCATGCCTTCAGTGAACAGCTTCTACCAGTTAGGCTTGCCTCCTTAAAGTCTCCATCCTTTCCCAACAGCTAATTCACCTATAGATAGAATTTATTCCAGGGATAAATTGGGAGCCTTTATGATACAATCATCTCCTGAAAGCTCTGCCTTTGAACACTGCTGCTTTACCTGGTACAAGCCTTTGATATATACTACATGAATTGACAATACAATTATCTGAGGTTTAAGTGATTGTTAGATTTGTCAACATCAAAACTCTATCATGACTCAGACATTTGTTGTTATGCCCTGAATTCTGTTTTAAACCAGTATTATATGTGTTCCATTTTAATGCTTTGTAGTCAAAGTCAAATTAGCCAATTTTTTCTTCTTTGTCTTTGCATTTTACAACCTTGTCCCCTGAATACTGTAAGCTTGCTTTCCCTCTAATTGTGTTAATATTTTAAATTGCTATCATTTAGGTAGATCAGTTATGTTTGCTGTATTAAGCTTTTTTTTTCTTTCTAAATATCTCTATTATGTGGTTGGATGTTCGCACCTATGAATCTTCTAAATCTTCTCGCCAACTTTCAAAGGAAGCTATCTCATACTTATTAAAGACTTAGTAGATACTGGATCAAGGTATTTTTTTTTTTGTTTGTTTGTTTGTTTGTTTTGTTTTTTGAGGTAGGGTTTCACTCTGGTCCAGGCTGACCTGGAATTAACTATGTAGTCTCAGGGTGGCCTCGAACTCACGGTGATCCTCCTACCTCTGCCTTCCAAGTGCTGGGATTAAAGGCATGCACCACCACGCCCAGCTCTGGATCAAGGTATTTTTATAGGTATGTGTCTGATTTGTTGAAAACTGTTTCATTACAAAGCTCACATAATATTTTCTTTCAAAAATCATGGTTTTTGAGTTATGGTCAAAAATCTTTCTGTTCCATGACAATATTTATTATGAGATGTGGGCATCTCTGTGAATTTATATGTCAGTCTCTGTTCTTCACTGGAATCTTCCTCATGCATTAGAATCATTGGCTGCCTTCTGTGTAAGTGGTTGGTTGATGCAACCCCTCAGCTTCACAACTGTGGTTCTTGAGCTCCCTCAACACTGTTAGATGCTCCATACTAAGATTCTGTTTCCTTTCTCACCATCTGTGTTTATCCCTCTCTGGAGCTTCTATTCTCTGAATCCCAAGCCTGATGTTTGAAATGTGCTACATCACCTCTAAATGTAATTGAAAATAAGCCTGTTTATCCATTCAGTTCATATAATTGCTATTCCAAAAATGTAAATTAGTCTCAAAGGTCCTTTAACTTCTTCTACCAGGTAGAAATGTTCATTTCTGTAGGACTATTTAGAGAGAAAAATAAAAAGAGAAATCAACAGCAAATGTTTTTCTTCTGATTGGTGCATATTAACATTTAAGTTTTATATCTTCCCCTCTATCTCTCTATCTCTGCCTATCTCTGATTTTCTTTTTCTCTTTCTATCTCCTCAAAATTCCATTATGCAGGCTGGAGAGATGGCTTAGCAGTTCAGACACTTGCCTGCAAAGACTAAGGACTTAGGTCTGATTCCCCAGGAACTACATAAGCCAGATGCACAAGGTGGCATGTGCGTCTGGAGTTTGTTTGCAGTGGCTATAGGCCCTGGCACACCCATTCTCTCCCCACTCTCTCTCTGATAAATAAAGTGTACCTTTAAAAAAAAATCCCATTATTATGCTCCACACCCATATACTCACACTAATAGATATCATGCTCTTTCATTAAAGTCCAGACTTCAAAGTTTATATATATATATGGTCCTTGAGTGATTATATTGTTTATATAAATAAATTATGACAGCACATTCTCCATTATGGAGCAGTTTAAACCTCATGTCTTCATGACTTGTTATACAAATCAAACTATAACTTAAGATTCCATAAGAGTATAATATTATTTGTCATGTTTTCATAAGCAATTATATAAATTCTACTTCTTGCCTAATTAATGTTAAAGTTATTGAGAGCTACTTGAGAGAATATTTATTTTAAAAATTTTAGAAGAAAGCCCAACAAATATATTTATTTTTCTTTACCAATATGGGAATAGTATTTGTGTAACTTTTCCCATGTAATGTGACAGGAAAGACCTGAAACAGCAAAATTATTCTTGATAAAGCACATTCACTGACAGAGGCTTCCACTGTGCATGCAATTGCCATACCAGACATAGGTAATTTTTTCCAGAATTCATCTAATTTATCACTAACTCACACATTTATTTATCTAGCTATCTAAGCCACATTCATGACTTATCATACCATAATGCAATGTTTGTTGTAGAGAACAGACCATCATGAAAAATTTCAGTGAAAATGTTTTAAAGGCGTTAAGAAAAGACAAAAAATTACAAAAACATTAATTTTCCATTATAATTATTTACTCTTAGGGGCATTTCCCTTTTCTCATTAACATCATATTAATTGTTTGTGTTGTGATCATATGGTGGTTTTAATTAGGTGTTCTATAGAAACTGATATACAGGGAATGCTTTGATCCCAGCTGATGGTAATTTGGGAAGTGAAGCCTTGTTGGAAGTGGTGTGTGGCTATGGGTGGACCTTTAGGGTTTATTAGACCCTAGCTTACTAGTATTAATTGGCTCATTCTCCTGCTACTGTTTACCACATGTTTTAGCAAAAGGTGATATGTACTCTCTGCTAATGTCTCCCTGTCTTCCTGCCAACATGAAGTTTCCCCTTGAGACTGTAAGCCAAAATAAACTATGCTCCCATAAGTCACTGCTTGTCCAATGTTTGTCCCAGCAACAAAAAGTTAACTACAACAGACCACAGAACAGTATTTGATGATCCTTATTGTGGTTTTATTTATATTTAGAAGATATTTTATTGTTAATTTATTCATCATCAATATTTGTACATGCCCCCCAAATTAGTGATTTGATAAAAATTGGTGGCTTAATAAGCATACAGGCACCAACAATTTCCTAGAGTTCAAAAAAGATTTCTTTGGTTAATTTAGCTGTTTTAAAGATTATTCCTTACCCTTCCACAAAGCAATTATCATTAAACCTCTCCTTCACTGGTCATGGGTGGTTACATAATCAAGAATAAGAACATACCAAATTTCACACTTTTCATGTTCTTGGGCTGGATTTTTAAGGATGAGATACCAAACTTCACATTTCTGACTCACTGATTCTTTTCTTTTCTTTTCTTTTCTTTTCTTTTCTTTTCTTTTCTTTTCTTTTCTTTTCTTTTCTTTTCTTTTCTTTTCCTTTCGTTTTGTTTCGTTTCTTTTCTTTTCTTTTCGTTTCTTTTCTTTTCTTTTCTCTTCTCTTCGCTTCTCTTTTCTTTTCCTTCTCTTCTTTTCTTTTCTTTTCTTTTCTTTTCTTTTTTGTTTGTTTTTAGGTAGGGTCTTACTCTAACCCAGACTGACCTAGAATTTACTATGTAGTCTCTGGGTGGCCTTGAACTCATACAATCTTCCTACCTCTTCTTCCCAAGTCCTGGGATTGAAAGTGTGCACCACGACACCTAACTTATTTTCCTAGCTTAAACCACTATTGTCTTCATAACTTATTTCACTTAGTAAGATAATGAGAATTTTTACCTTTTAGGAACTCAAATATTTACTTCTATAATTTTAAATGTAAAAGCAAATATGTTATTCATTTAATGCTTTTTTTAGAAAGAATTATATATTTCATTTTTGTCAGTTCTATTTATGCTAATTGGATTAACTATTCTGATCAATTATTACCAAATCTATATAATTATGAACCTTACCAAAGCATTCTTATGATAAATTGATGTAATCCTTATAACAGATGTTAAAGTATATTTTTATGAAATTAAAAAAAACCCTGAAGCTATTAGGTATTTTCCTATTTTTTTCAATATAAAACATTATTAATTGACAGTAGATATGCATATTTGACATAAAACTTTTGCTTATGCCTGTTTAAAAGGGAAAAAGGCATGCCTATGTCATTTTGATGTATAGAACAGATAGATGTGTAGTACTATTATACAAATAAATTATTAGCTACTACAATGTCAGTATTAAATTAATTATATTTCAGATATCATTGGTTGTGATTATTGAATTCTGTAATGTTTCTTTTAAAATTTGAATCACATCTTATCTACTAAACCAAAAAAATGGTTAAAATTAATATAAAATAAGATTTTTGTACACATTTCTTGGCCCTAAATGTTTAACAGATCATTAAAACCAGAAATATACATAATTATCCCCTAACCACAGTATATTTTCAAATTTTCTCACTATCAGCACTCTGGCATTGACTCAATGATTTAATTGTTGGTTCTAGGTCTAATCAGTTCACATTGTTCTATCTGGATAGGGAAGTGTTTGTTGCACTCTTGCCAAATGCCTTAACTAGTCACCCAGAGTTCATCAGCTTATACAAAACACATGAATTGCTTGTTGATGCTCCCAAGACATGGTCATGTAAACATTTTATATGTCATACTAGTGATTTTCCTTTTTCTTTTAAACAAGTTGTAACTGTGAAAAGATTCATCCTATAAAATTTCTACCCTCTTCTTAAAGTTACTTCCAAGATTTAGTAGTGATGATGATAAAACCCTCTCCACTGTTTAAAATGAATAACAGAAGAGATGTCCTTGCATCAGGAAAGTGATGAGAGTATATTTTTTCCTCTGCTAAATGCTCAGTACTGAGATGCATTAAACTTGACTTCATTGTGCTGGTCATCCCGGCCATTAGGGACATTTCACTTATACCAATCATATGAAAAATAATGTCATTTATGAAATGTGGAAAGTATACAGCAAGAGTGTTAAAGAAGCCATATATTTAAACAATCGCATATAATAACATACAATTATTGATTGCAGCAAACATTTAAAATCTGTATGTTTTTCCAGAAGTAATTAGATTGTAATTGCTACTAAAGACAAATCACTTTGTGATACCAGTGTTGAATTTATTTGCAGATTACTAGTTGAGTAATATATTTTGTTTTAATATTTTGTGTGTTTGAAATATTTAATGAAGATTGACAGAGTTAAAATTATAAACTAGCAAGTACCATGATGTGAGAATCTCTCCAGTATTAGCCTTTAGGACTTTAAAATAACAATATTATTAAATTTTACGTTAGCTATTAAAGATAAATCTTTCCATGAACTGTTTTAAATATTGTCAATATTTTAGGTTGCTTTGTCTCTGATACTGAATTAAGTTGTGAATATTATCAGTGGCCAATACTTTTAATTTTAGGAACTGAATATGCAAATATATGCATTTTAAGGAAACACAGTAGCTAATATATTTTAAATATAATAAGAATATTTATTGATTTAGAATTTAGATACTGTTATAAATGTCATTGGAAATTATGTTTGGCATTTAAGTGAAATTTAATGATTCCATCCATGTTTTCCAAACTTTTTTGTGCTATTAATAGAAATAAAGTCATAATTGGAAAAGTAAATGTTATATGGATGCATCTAATGATAGATGCCTCTGAGTCAGAAATTTTAGCAGACAGCAAACTACCTCAGTAAGCTAATAGAAGCTTCTTGGAGCCAAGAAATGCCTTTTCACAGTCATTTTCTCTCAAAACTATTTATAGCCCACTTGTGTATTCTAGAAAATTATGGTGGTCTAAAGGGGCTAAGTAGCATAATACTCTAATGATTGTCACTATATTTAGTTTAAAGACTTACAAAAGTTATAATAAGATATTTATGTTCTGTGTTGGATCCAAATGGCATGTAGAAATTCACTACAACAAAGTTCTTATTTAAGGAAAGAAAGCTGAATGTGGATGGATCCTGATATGAGATATGTTTAGGTAGAATGTTCTCTTGGTGATAATCATAACCCACCACATGATTTTTTATGAGGTTTAAAGAATGGAAGGACTGTTTGAAACTGATGTGAATATTTTCTTTAGGAGCAGAAATATACCTTCACCATTACAGCTTCAATTTATATGCAAGGATAATCTCTTTATTATTTCTCTGAGCTGCTGCAAGGCAAAAATGTATCCGTCATGAAATTCTACATTATATTTTGAGAAAAAAAAAAAAAAAAAAAAACAGTAAACTCATCATCTTAGTGGCAGTTCATCCCAAATAACTAAAAATATGTATTTGGGGTAAGGATGATGCTGATCATTGTTTCTGAAATTATGAGGACAATGGGCCAGATTGATATTAAGTGTTCATAAACCTTGGGTCAAAGTCTATTCTACATCCACATGATTTTATAGCACACCAGTAAATGCCATGTTGTCTTCTTCTCTGGAAAAGAGACAGTGGGTCTTGCTTTTATTGCTGAACATAACTATTCACAGGGTGGAACTTAAATCTCCAGAGATAATTTCTTTTACACCAAGTGTTTTGAATGCTGAGTTTCAAGAATATTTTAATACTTCCTTTCTGAAAGTATCATCCACATTCTAAGAAATAATTATTGGGGGCTGACGAGATGGCTCAGTGGAGAAAGCACTTGTCACTTAAGCCTGAGGTCCCAAACTGGGTCATCAGAACCAACATAATTCCAGTAGCCCAAGCTGAGCATCTGTAAACCCATTGGGCTGGTGGCTAATGGGAGACAGACTCAGGTGTAATTCTGGGATCCTCTGCAAATGCAAGAAAAAATTAATCAAAGATTCAGTAAAATCCTAGTGCAAATATGGTTGAAACACCAAGACAGACTCAAAAATATCATCTAACCTTCACATATGTGCTGTGGCATGCACATGACTGAACTCACACACACAGAGAACCACATAAATAATTAAATCACAATAAAGTATGTGAAAAGTAGACCATGCTTTACTGTCAGTGGATCTTCCATGAACATGTAAGCAGTTCTCCCAGGTTGAGGCTCATCTTCAGCACTCTGGGTTTGCCACATGCAGGAAGCTCAATAGCAGTATTTGTGGTAACAGGATTTCAATCAGGTGTTACCCTGTAAAAAATGTATCACATATCAAACAGTGCAAATAAAATATTCAAATATCAGGTAGATTTCTGTCCTAATTCAACCATTATGAATTTAAGGTAGTAATCTCCTTATGTAATTTATAATACTGTTTATTTATTTGCATAATTAATTATTCAATTACTTTCTGTTTGGTAGGATCTAGTTCTTTGCTTATAGTCATATGTGATGGCAATGTGTTTTGTTCCAATGTGATTGTTCCAATGAAACAACAAAAGAATTAATTCTATAAGCTTTTGACTTGGACCTACATAAATAATCCAAACCAATGAATGCTGAGGGATCCTCTGTGCAAGGTTTCCACAGTCATAGACTGTTCATGTTTGTATGAGGTTTATGCATCTGGCTGAGTAGAACACATAACAAAGTGAGCTAAGCTAATCATTCCCATTCATATCAAAGAATAACCTGTGGATTGGTTAAAGGTGTTAAAATACAAAACCATACTCTTTTGGCTTTTCTCAGAAAGGAATATTTTAAGTCTTTCAATTTCAGCTTACTGATTCACATTTTCATCTGTGTTAACACTGAGCATTAGAGGCCGGAATTTTGTCATTCTTAATCTAAGTATGTTATTTTACCTGGCCAATAGACATGTAGAACCTTTACACATGCAGGGGGACCTATATGATGTTTTGATGCATTTGAAAAGGGCAGATGTAGGAATCACCCCAAATATTTAAAAATTACTTTATAGAGAACACTCCTAATGTTTTACATTATGAAACATGCTATACATTATCGGTATGTAGACACCCTACAGCTCAACAGCATATATTTGTATTCATTAATTGATACTTATGCAACCATCTTTCTGGATACCTTCCCTTCTATGTATGTCTCTAGTAGCAAGCATGCTAGTCTTGAATTCTATGATACAAGCTTTTGAGAATCTACATATGAAAATAATCATGTGATGCTTGTTTCTCTGTGGCTTGAGTATTTTCTTAATTCTAGTGTCACACATACAAGGTTTTATATTTATTCTTGAACATAATCTTGTAAGCTGATGAATTATTGTGCAACCATTACTTAAATATCTGATTTAATTATCATCTATCTCATAATATTAACATTTAATAAATGACTTTTCTGAAGTGTTAGCATGTGCTGTGACATACTTGCAATGACAAGACATATATTCTGTTTCAAATAATCTTCTTTTCAATATTGAAGATATATATATATATATATATATATATATATATATGAATATATATGTGTGTGTGTGTGTGTGTGTGTGTGTGTGTGTGTATGTATATATATATATATATATATATATATATATATATATATATATACACTATGCAAACTTTCAGGTAATTTTTATAAGAAAATATGACATAATATAAGCTAATAGAATAAATAAAAAATTAAAAAGGTAACAAAATATCTTTCTTTCTGAAAAATCATTATAATAAATATAATTTCTAAAGCCCATGTTTAACGAAAAGACAGAACATTGAATAGATTTTAAAGATAACATACCAAAGTACGACAACAGTAATTTTCTTCACAGTATGACTTCTGGAAGAGCAGAACTGAAATTTCTGTTTATTACTCAGACATAAAGAAGAGGGCCATCCTATTTTCAGGATCATGAGTCATGTTAAAGGAAATAAGCCAGTCCCAGAAACATAAATGCTACAGGGTATTTTTGGTATGTCTACATTTAAAATAATAAAGAAAATATGAAAAAAAGAAAGTGAACTATTTGAGAATTGTGACTAGGTCATAGGGGAAGCATAAAGGAACAAGGATGAATATATTAGAGCATATTATATACATGTTAGAAAATACCACCATGAAATCCCCTTAATTAATATACATTAAAATCATTCACTATGCATGTGATCATTCCTACTCAAAACTTGATGGCTTAGAAACTATAGGGAAGAGTATGTAAGTGATCTTATTAGATGTTAGTCTTTCAGGAAACTTGGTGAAACAAGGGTGTTTAAACTTATTTAGATGATCTCAGTGATAGAAGCAACAGCAAGAGTTTTTCAAGAAGGGAAACAGTAAGTAAAATTTTGTTTACGTCAACATCTTCCTTCCTATATTCCTCTGGGGAATTTTACTTTACAATTAGTTTCCAAAAGATTTTAAAAAAAATCTCCCAAATGTGTGAGCATTTGTAAAATATTTATAGTTAGAGATAGCAAAGGCCATAACTCTTGGTCCTAGAAGAATTTCAACCATTCCTCATTAATCTGTGTAAATCTTTGCCTTAATTCTCTTCTTCTAGCAATACTTTTTCCTACAAGTATTGCTTGTGCATTGCTTTGTCAGAGTTGACCTCACTGGCAATCTAACAGAAAATAAGTCCACTTCCACTACAATACTATTTCTGTCACCATAGGTGGGCTGTGTCATTTTCAAAACATATCACAATCTGAATTTTTAAATTTATTTTATTCCTTATTTGTTTTACATATTTTGAATATTTTCTAGAGAATATACTTTATTTGGTGATGTACAGAGTGTTTTTAATTTGTTTAGTTGATTTTTACCTGACACTTCTTATGCATTTCACAAACAAATATGTCTATATACACATAAGACATACAATGGTGTGCATGGATACATACAAATACACACATAAAAATATTTAATCAATATTTAATCTGAAGTCTTGTGAAGTGATCCAGTTTAACTTGATGGTTTCCTGTTTTCTTTTCTTTTTTTTTTTTTTTTTTTTTTTGGAGAGAGAGGGAGAGGAAGACAGATAGAGATGGACGCACCAGCTGCCTCTCAGCTGCTGTGAATGAAATCCAGATGTGCGTGCTATGTTGTGGTCAAGTGTGGCATTGCGCCCTTGCGTCCTTGCATCACCGCATCTGGCTAAATGTGGGACCTGGAGATTGGAACCACTGGAGATTGAAACCACTGGAGATTGGAACCAGCAATTTTAGGCTTAGGAGGCAGGCGCCTTAACCACTAAGCCACCTCTCCAGTCCCAGCATGATGGTTTTCTAATGACTGTGTTTGACTGACCTCTATGTGAATATATACATTTGTCCTTATGTATACATTTTTGTTTCCTTCCCTACTTTTCAGTTTTGCAATTTGCCAAATCTATCATTACACTCATTTTGAATCTTTAAAAATTGCTATCCAGGCTGAATTTGGTTTTCAGAATATGCTATAAACAATGATTGCTATAAAAATGAAACTAAAATGAGCAAAATTACATTTCCTCTTTTGAAGATTTTTAAAAGATTTTTTTCCTGAAATTCTTTTATATCCTTTTGGTTTTATGTTACCATTCTACAGTTAATAGAAAAAGTACTTGGAAGTGATAAAAATAAGGTTATTCTATATTTCATTCCATCTCCTATACAAATATTAGGATTTATTTTTCCCATTTTAATTTTTAGTAACTATGCATATTTCATTCACAAGAAAAATATCACAGCAACAGCTATTCATTCTTAGTAGCTGTATTTCCTTTCTGTAAGTTAAATCCCAGTATTCATTCGAGTGATGTGATCTATGAGTATTCTACCTTCTCCCCATAGTTCATGACATGTTCTTATAAGCTATTCACTGTAAGGGGTGACCCCAGTGAAACAACAAAGTGATGTTTTCAGATGAAAACATTCAAATGAATTGTGTACTTACCAATAAAAATACATTTGCTTTTTCAGGGAATTTGGCCGTTGGAAAGTAAATAACCTTGCAGTTGAGAGAAGAAATTTCCTTGGATCTCCTCTCCCTCTTGCCCCTGAATTCTTCCGAAATATAAGGCTTTTGGGACGTCGACCTACTCTTCAGCAAATCACAGAAAACCTTATCAAGAAATATGGGACTCATTTCCTGCTATCTGCTACTCTGGGAGGTATGAATCTTTGAAAATCTGTGTTCCCCTGTTTATGCATAAGATTGTGTAATGAATTGAGAGTGTCAATTGTCCAGATAGCTAGAGGAGAATCTGTTCATTCATTTCTCACACACATTCACAGAGTGACTGCAAAGGACGAGTACAGTATTCATGTTCAGGAAATAGAGGAGTATCACTTAGTCTCTGCCTCATAGCTGTTCATCAGCTAATATTCATTAAATATTGTTTAAAACCAGGCCTACTTCTCACACTGTGAAAGAAGGTGATATACCAAATTTTATTTAAAAATGCATAGTAAGCAATCATATGTGTAAGTCATTACTTCTAGTTATAAAGAGCCAGAATGGATTCTTGGAATAAAAATGAAAATCTACAATACATTTAAAAAATACTCTTTTAGTACTTTTTTTGGGTGAGTGAGGGTGGTTCAAGGTAGAGTCTCACTCTAGCCCAGGCTGACCTGCAATTCACTAGGTAGTCTCAGGATGGCCTGAAACTCATGGTGATCCTCCCACCTCTGCTTCCTGAGTACTGGGATTAAAGGCATGCCCCATCATGCCGGTATTTCAGTATTTCTTATTGTGTTTCATTTCTAATTTAGAAATAGATAAACAGCCAGGCATGGTTATGCACAACTTTAATTCCAGAAGAGATATGAAGATCATTGGGAGTTGGAGCCAGACAGAGACTACATATTGAATTCCAGGGAAGCCTGCCTGGACTAGACAAGAGCCTACCTTGAAAGAAGAAAGAAAGAAAGAAAGAAAGAAAGAAAGAAAGAAAGAAAAAGAAAGAAAGAAAGAAAGAAAGAAAGAGAGAGAGAGAGAGAAAGAAAGAAAGAAAGAAAGAAAGAAAGAAAGAAAGAAAGAAAGAAAGAAAGAAGAAAGAAAGAGAGAGAGAGAGAGAAAGGGAAATAGATAAGTGATGCATGATATGCAAAACAAAAATATAAACTTATTGTTTCTTATTTGCAAAGTTATAATAAAAGATGTGCTATAATATATGTATAAATACAACATCCAGTAACATACAAAAGAATATCTGTGAATAAATGTAGATTTTGAAGCTATGAGACAAGACTCCCTGCCTCCTTCTCAGTTTCTTTAGAAGTCCAGAGGTGGCAGGGGTGATTTGTGCCAATGCAACAGTGCAGCAAAGGCTTTCTCTCCCTTTCTTGGCCTGAATGGATGACTCTCCTTTCCTTGCCCTGGCAGGGCAGACTGGCAAGAGATTCAGACATAATTACTCCAGAATATATTCCACACTAAGCTCTCTTCTTATATAGTACCTGCATCCCTAGATCAAAATGGCCCATCCTACACAAAGATTGAAGCCGTGAGACAAGATACTGACCCTTTTAAAACTATAAACTAGGGCTGCAAAAATGACTTAGTGGTTAAAGCATGCCGGTGAAGCCCAAGGATCCTGGTTCAATTCCCCAGGACCCAAGAAAGCCAGATGAACAAGGGGGTGCATGCATCTGGAGTTCATTTGCAGTGGCTGGAGTCCCTGGCATGCCCGTTCTCTCACTCTCCCTCCATCTCTCTCAGCCTCTTCCTCTTTCTCTCACATACATACATCTATACATGCATCTATACATACATACATACATACATACATACATACATACATACATACATACATACATTGTAAAACTGAAAGCTAGAACTAACAACTGAAAATAAAATCTAACACATGGCTATTATTCACAATGCACCACATTATTGACCAAATATTAGACATCATTTCTGACATCTTAGGTGTCTCCCCATCATGCTTTTTATGATATAATCTCATTAGGTACTTAGATCTTACATTCTTACATAGGACTTCCCTGGCCATCTTTTCAACAATAGAGTACAGCAATCCTTTCTCTCCCTCCCCCTCTCCTTTTCTCTCTCTCACACTCTCAAATAAATAAAATATTTCAAAAAATGTTAAAATACAACAATAATACCCCAAAGTCCAGTTTTCCAGGTGATTCACATTCCTTCTAAGTTCACAATAAATAAAACCAAACCCAACGTGAAGCTGTATTACTCTATTTTTAAAATGAGATTTGTAATAATTCAGTTAAAACCAAATCTCTATTACATGCTTCATTTTCTTTCTGATTCTCTCTTTTCCCTCCTATTCACTAAGCTGGAGGAATAATTTTACTACCAGTACACACAGAAGTGTCATATGTAATCAAACATTTTAAACAAAAGGGTAGTTATTTTTAAATAAAAGCTTTATAACTACCTGAGCCTTCACCACAATTTAAATATTTTTAAAAGTTGATAAAATATTTACTGTCAATAAAAAGAGATAAAAAGAAAATAAGTAGACAGATTTGTTTGTTCCCCAAGAGTTATTTAGCATACCCTATCACTAGATCATTTATTTGTGGTCTTTAATTTGGTATTTTCTGATAGATGAAGCTAATGATTGAATTTTGCCCATATAGGTAAATATATTATAAAATCTTTTTATCAATACACATAATTTATCCCACTTACTTTATCTCATTGTTTCATGACTGCTCTTCAGTATAGTAATTCTGGTTGCTGCTAGTTTGGATAATGGTATCAAAACCCCAGCACTATTTAAAGTTCTGTAATAACTTCTTTAAAGATTCTATCTTATTAAAGCTGACACTCCTTGGAATCATTGATTTCTAGCTATGCAATGTATTTCATAACTGTTTTATAATGAATTTTATTACAATACAATATATAACTAATACTGAAAGGTTTTTTTTTTTTTTTCTGGTAAACAGAGAAATATCAAAATTAGAAAGAATGAAGAAACAATAAAACTTTAAAATTTCCAGAAGTTTACCAGAGGGAGAGCAATTTTCTACTGAATAGCACTAGATTTCAGTTCTAGATCAACCTAAGTCTTAAAGCAAGAATTAAGAATTACTGAGACAAAATGTTCATCATTTTTAATCAAAATTTAAACTAAATATATATTGTGATATTTAATGTGTCTGATCTTCGTATCCAGAATTAAAAAAAAAAAAAAAAAAAAAAAAACTTATGCATGCAGTCAAACCAGCACTGGAAAGCAGTAGGTCCCTCTTTACCCTTGCCTCTTCGAAGATCAGGTGAAGCCACTCCTAACAACCTGCCCCTTTATAAGCCCTTCAAAAGCAGAATGAGCCAAGGCTTCCAACTGCCAAAGCCCTCTCCACCCAAGCCCTTTAAATAGTGCACTGCAGATCTTTGTGCAAGGCAAAATAGAGTAGAGGAACAATAGTAATGGATATACTTGTTAAAAATTGGATCAAATTTGGTACTAATTCCAAATAGATAGTATATTAATATTTGTTTATTTAAAACAACTCAGTAATTTTTTTGGTCTGGGAAATAATAGCAATTCAAGTTTTAATATTGTTTTCTCCAATATTTTATTTTCTAAAATTTTATTTATGTATTATTTATTTAAATTTTAATTGGTAATTTTCATGAATATAAATAATTTGTTTTGATCCTAATAGCCATACATTACTTTCTTTTGATTGGTTCAATCACAACTGAATATTTCGTAGAAATGCATATATTTTTGGTGATTTGTAAGTTTTTATGATTTTTCTTTCTGAAGAGCATCTTCTTATGATGAATTTTTTCATAAACTTCAGCCTTTTGAATAAAAAATACAGATAATATTTTCTTCAATGTCTAAATGAAACTATATGCTGAATGTCGACAACTGTATTAAGAGATAAGTATTTATAATAATAAATACTAGCACAAAACTCCATGATGTATGCATAAATATGCCTTCAAAATAGTGCACTTGGTATTTACAAAATATATCTTAATTTAAAAAATGTTTATTTATTTATTTGACAGAGAGAAAGAGGGAAAGGGAGAGAAAGAGAATGGGCATGCCAGGGCCTCCAGCCACTGCAAAAGGATTCCAGACATGTGTGCCCCTTCTGGTGAAGTTAGACAATAAGATAAAATATGGGAAGAATATCAGATTTGATTTTTTTTTAATCTGTTACATTTCCACAAGGTTAATAATTTTAAAAGTCCTTATGCAACTTGAGAAATGGTCAGTTCCAACTCTTCTCTATGGAAGTTTTCTTCTGAGTGTATTCTTTGTCACATACCATTTTATTTCAATTTCAAAAACTTTCATTTTTTCACATAGCAGATATCATCTTTATTCTAAATTGGTCTCTTACTAGGAAATGCAAGTTCTTTGTACTTTAGTTTTACAATAACATGATTGAGGAAGCAAATAACCAAATGTGTGTATGTGTGTGTATAAACATATAAAAATGCATATAAATGCATATATATATGTATTCACGGTCACATTTATGTCTTAAGGAAATATGAGTAGTTATTTGAAAATGGTTCAAACATTTCCACTGTTAGAATATGTCTTTTTGTTGTTGTAAGTAAAAATATAAAGACAAGAAAGCAAATACTTTCTGAAATTTTCTATGATAGGATATCATTAATATAAATGGGACTCGAAAAAAGAACTATTAAGCTAATGTTTAAAAGAAAATATTTAATCACACTTCTTAAGATTAATGAGATCAGTACCTCTCATTCTTTTCTTTCCTTCCCTCTCATTTCTATGATTTAAAAGGACAAATCCATAGTTAAAGATATATACATTGATTTCAACAGTTTGCAAGGTGGTTAGCTATTGAAATGATCTAAAAACTGTGTATAACTAACAATGGTAACAAATACAAAGAAATTGGGTCACTGGAGAGATGGCTTAGTGGTTAAAGTGCTTACCTGTAAGGCGTAACAATTGAGTTTCAATTCTTCAGTTGCCACATAAAATGAAGAAGCACAGAGTTTCATCTAGAGTTTGTTTACAGCTATTGGGGCACATTAACTCTATCTTTCTTCTAACTCTGTTTGCAAATAAATAAATAAAAATATTTGTTTAAGTAAATTGAGTTTAGACTCACCATTAGCTCTTTTAAAAATAGAGTTCCTTGAAACAAAGGAAAAAGTTTAATGTAAGTTGCAGAATATTTATCAATTTCATGTAAACTTATTGTGATTTTTTTTTTATATAGAACATTGATAGAGTTGAGAAATCATGCATGAATTATTTGATGAATATCTACCAGGGTGCCTAGGACAGGTGAAAGACTTTAGAGCTTCCAGAAGGGAGTGTTCTGGCATTTACCAACCACTGTTGGCCTGGTTTAAGAATCTGTGACTTAGTGTGGCTCTTGGGAAGCAACATTGGCTTGGAGCTTGTTATAAATGCAGAATCGCAGTGTTCACCTCAGGTTCATGAATCAGAAATCAAAGTTTCACACAGATATCCAGGTGACTTCAATGCACATGAATGTTGAATAGCACTGTTTACAGTGTCTACATAGATGAAAAGCACTTTTAAATGTTTGAAATCTCATTCCTGAAAAATTAACCTGAGAAAACAATAGCAAGAATTTGTACCTGTGCATAAAAATGTACAAAATAGTTCATTTTGCATTGTTTGTGAACAGTTTCAAAATTTAAAAAAATCTTAATTTTATTTGTCAGAATAGATTCATAGGTAAGATTGAGCTATTTACAATTATTTTCTTTGTGTAATTGCCCTATCAGGAGTATTATATTATTTGGACAATTTTATAGAGACCTTTTTAGTATTTTCCTAGGGATAACTGGTAATGACTACATGGTCAGTTGCTTCTCTTTAGAATTATTTTCCAAACATTTTGTTGCTTTGCTAAATAAAATAAGCTTAGATATTTCTTTAGCATAGTGTTTGGCAGATGCTAGTTGTTTCTAAGCCAACTTTTTTATGTTTAATCCATAAAGACAGTTCTACTTTTGTCAGGAGACTGCTTTTTTAGAGGATTTACTCCTTATTGCTATTTTTTTTTTTTCTAAAACACTTCTTTCTCTTAATAAACCCCTATTAGTAGATTAGTAGAAAGATGTTATCCGGCTCTGTGGTTTTTCCTTGTTAATAACTGTGTATATGGGAGAAAAAAAAACAGGAAAATTGCATGAAACTTGAAAAGGAGAAAGCACTCCAAATATTTCAAACTTCCACCTAGGAAATGGTGTGGCCTGTCACTACCAAGAGTGTACAATATTTTTGTAATGGGGGGACTATATCTAATGTAAAACTTTCCATTGTTTTTCTATTACACTTAAGCCATATTTGTAAGGTTTATGCCTGTGAAACTTTTACAAATGAATATTTTTAATCAGTAAAATTCACACTAAAGTAAAAAAAGTATAGCCCAATAAGATCTTTAAATGTAATAAAGTTGAAAGAATCTGTTGTTATGTACCATGTGCCATGCGTACACATTTGTTTTTTTGGGTGTTATGTACATGCTATAAAAATAAATCCAAGAGCAATAATAATCAAAATATAATAAAATAAAAAGCAAAATTGTACTCCACCAGAAGAGTTACCCTCAGTGCAGTTGATAAAGATCCTGAAGCGCAGTGTACTATACTGATGGTTGTAGTATTGGCTATTGGTGGCTGTGAGTTCCTGTGGTTCAGCTGAATTCTCATTCTAGAAGTTCAACGAGAACTCTTAGATACAGGCTGTTTTCCTGGCAGAGGAGACGATTGTGGGCCTACTGTAACTCAGAGGTGCTGCAATGCTTACATCAGGAAACACACCAAGTTTATTTAGGTGCTACTGACCAAATTCTTTTTTGTTTCAGTATCATAATAGTGGGATGCTTTCCTGAACTGCTCATAGCTCTTTTCTACACTGCTCTAATGATCCAATAATGCATTTTTGCAGCCTTAATGTGGCAGTTAATAAAGACAAAGAATAACACAATGAACTGCATTATTTTGGTTAATTTAACTCTATGATCAATATTATCATTATTTCATTAAGTTTTGCTCTTTTCTGTGTCCTCACTAATAATGTACTTTAGATGGCAAGTTGAGAAAACCCAGCTAGAAACTTTGTATGGACACATCATGTGTTTGTACCATCATTTCCCTCCTCACTGTGCCCAATCCTTAGTGCTCCTTAGTGAGATTGCTGGTATTCACCATGGTGTTATGCAGTATGAGTTGTGAGAACAGCAGCCAGTCATTTGGGGGCAGGGATAATTCCTCTGGATATTCTTTCACACCTTGTGGGTCTTACAATCTTACATTTCCATTTTCCACAAAATTCCCTAAGCCTTGGTGGCTGTGCTTTAAGTCCACTTTAGTGTTGATCTCTCAGAAGCTTCTGGATTTTTACTTTGGTGTATTTTGAGTATCCTTGGAGTCTATCTCCATCACCCTGGTGCAGGTTATGGGGCTTGGAATGGAAGCAGTACTCTTGCTTATTTCACCTATTCCTCTGTGTTTTCATCTGGTCCCTAGTTGCTGTGCTAGGGGTGCTTCATCTACTATCTACACTTGTCTTCTGGCTAGATTATGATTCTACTTAGTTCTCACACCTATCTGCAAAAAGAAAAACAGATTATCCAATGGAGAGTGAAATCAAGATGGTTTAAAGGAGATAAGAATTGTGAATTTAGACAGATATGGATGGATGGAGCCTCACTTTTGGCCAAAGACAAGTGGGAGTTTCTCATTGGAGTGCATGATCTTGGTCTCCATAGGATTCTGAGTTGATTCCCAGTTACCCACCTAGGCTGTGCGCCATATTGCACAGGTGTATACATTTTGTCATGCTGGCTGCTTTCATATAGCAGTGTCCCCTGCTTTTATACAATTTTGTTGGCCCTTTTCCCACAGCAGCTCATGCAGAACTTTACAGCACTATACTAAGAAATCACCTGGGAGCTGGCTTCCTTCCAGCTTCCAGTCAGATACTCTCCGTGTTCTGCATTGGCATCATGCAGTGTCTTCAATAGGGTTTTACCTTTTACCTCAGGTGGATAATCAAGTGCCTTTACAGAAGCTTGTCTTGATTTGGGGATCTTGTAGGTCTCTGAAATCAGTGGCTCAATATGGGCAGCTACTGATTTCTGGTACTGGGAGTTAAAGGCCAGAGCCAAATGTTTTAAGCTTAGGCATCTTCCTACTATCTCGAAGACCTTCTTGACAGACAAACCTCTTACACTCCTGTTGAGGGTTATATTTTTTAGTCTACTATCTGGAGAAAGGTTTTTATTGTACTAGCTCATTTTTTTTTTTTAAGAGAGACAGATAAAGAGAGAGACAGAGAGAGACAGACAGACAGACAGAGAATGGGTACGCAGTCTCTCAGCTGCTGTGAACGAACTCCTGATGCATGTGCCCCCTTGTGGGCAAGTGCAGCATTGCACCCTTACGCCACTGCATCTGGCTAAACATGGGACCTGGAGATTGGAACCAGCATTCTTAAGCTTAGCAGGCAGGCTCCTAAACCGCTAAGCCACCTCTCCAGCCCTTGGGTTTAGTTTTGTGGGTATCTCCCCCACTACCCCATTTTCCATCCCCCAAAACCCTTCAATCCCTATTGTTTGTCTCTCAAGTTGCCTGTCAAGTATAACATCAACACAAACTGATCCAGGTTAGGAACCACAGATGAGGGAGAACCTGTGGTGTTTGTCTTTCTGTACTTGTGTGAGGTCACTGTGTATGATCTGTTCAAGTTCATACATTTTCCTACAGAGTTCATTATACCATTTTTTCTTACTGTCAAGTAGACATTGATTGTGTAAATGTACCACCTCTTCATTATTGATTTATCCAGTGATTCCAATTTTTGACTATTGCGAACTGAGCAGCTATAAACATGGTTGAGCAAATTTTTCTGAAATGAAACATGGAGACTTTAAGGTAAATGGCCAGTAGAGAAATAACTGGGTTAGTTGGTAGGTCTATTTCCATAGTGGTTGTACAAGATTGGACTCCTACCAGTTGTGAATGAGGGTTCCTCTTTCCCCACATCCTCTCCAACATGTATTGTCATTTGATTTTTCAATGATTGCCAATCTTCCTAAAGTGAAGAGGATTCTCATTGTTCTTTAAATTTATAATTCCCTAATGGTTAAGGATGTTTAACATTTTCTTAGGGTAGATTAGCCATTTGTATTTCTTCTTTTGAAAATTCCCCATTTTTAAGAGGAGAGTTTGATTGTTTTTATTGCTTAGTTTTCTGAGTTATTTGTAGATTTTAGATATTAGGCTTCTATCAGGACTATAGCTGGTGAAGATTTTATCTTATTCTGTGGGTAGATATTTGCTTTATTTTATGGTGTGTTTGTCTATAGTTTCATGAGATCCCACTCGTTCAGTGATTGTTTAAATTCCTAGGCTACTAGTATATTTTTCATGAAGTCTTTCCACACTCCTATATCAGGGATAGCTTCCCTCTATTTTTTAACCATTAGTTTGAAAGTTTAATGTCTTATATTGATATTTTTAATCTGCTTGGAATTTATTTGTAAAGAGTGGGTGTAGTTTCATTTTTCTGCATGTGGTTATACAATTTGCCCAGCACCATTTGTTGAAGATTCTATTTTATATCTCCAGTGTATGTTCTTGGCTCTTTTGTCAAAGATCAAGTAGCTATAGTTACTTGAGTCTTAGCTCAAGGATGGGTCTTCAGTTTGGTTCCATTGGTCTATATGTCTGTTTTTATGCCATTATCATGCTGTTTTTATTATTATAGCTTTGTAGTATAGCTATATATTGGGTATAGTGATGCCTCCAGAGAAGTTTATTTTGCTGAAGGTATTGTAATTTTGCATATACAGGGACTTGTGATATTCCATATGAATTTTTGACTATTCTATCTCTGTGAAGAATGATGCTGGAATTTTTATTGGTATTGCATTAAATCTTTATTTTCCTTTTCGTAGAATTACCATTTCCACAACATTAATTCTGCCTATCCAGGAACATAGATGGTCCTTCCATCTTCTCATGAATTCTTGCATTTCTTTTTGAGTGTTTTTATGTTTTCATTATATAATCATTGCACTTCCTTGCTTAGTTTTATTCGAAAATATTTGATTTTTTTGGTGGATACTGGAAACAGGACAGCCTCACTGACTTCTTTTTCTGTGTATTTGTCTTTTGCATATAGTAAGGCTACTGATTTTTGTATGTTGATTTTGTATTCTGCCAGTTTGCTGAAATAATTTATAGCCTTTAGTTTCTTGGTATAGTGTTTCGGATCTAGCGTATATATGATCATGTCATATGAAAATAGGGCCAGTTAGGTTTCTTCATCTTTCATATCTCTCATATCTTTCTTCTGTCAATATGCTTAGTCTAGGACTTCTAATACTATGTTGAAGAGCAGTGTTGTGAGGGGGAATCCCTGTATTGTTCCATATCTTAATGGGAACTGTTTGAGCCTTTCCCTGTTAACTAAAATCTGGGCTTTAGGTGCTTTGTATATAGCCTTTATTATGTTGAATATAATCCCTCCATGTCTATTCTTTCCAGTGTTTTCATCATGAACTGGTTTTATATTTTATGAAATGCTTTCTCTCCATCAATTGAAATGATCACATGGCTCTTATTTTGAAGATTAATTATGTAATATGTTACATTAATCCATTTCCTTATGTTGAACCATCTCTGCATCCCTGGAATGAAGCCTGCTTGATCAAAGTAGATAATGCTTTTGATGTATTGTGGAATTAAGTTTGCAAGGATCTTGTTCAGAATTTTTACATCATCAGGGATATGGGTTTGTGATGTTCTTTTTTTTTTTTTTTGTTGTTGTTGTTGTTGTATCTCTGTCAGGTTTTAGTATTAGGGTGATGCTAGCTTCATAGAAAGAATTGGAGAGGATTTGCAGTTTCCCAATTATGGTAAAAAGCTTGAGGAAAAAGAGGTTTCAGTTATGTGATGGTTTGTTAGAAATTTGTCTGACAATCTATTAGGTCCTGGACTTTTCCATTTGTGGAGGTTTTTGATTACATTTTCAATCTTGATGGATGCAAGAAGTTTCTTTAGAAGATATAGCTGCTCTGGAATTAATTTTGGTAAGTGGTATTTGTCTAAGAATTCATCTATTTCTTCCTGGTTATAAAATTTGTGGAATAGAAGTTTTAGAAATATTTCTTGATGATTCTTCAAATTTTATTGACTTCTGTTGTGACCTTTCCCTTTTCATTTCTAATTTTGTTCATTTGAGATCTCTCTCTCTCTCTCTCTCTTTTGATCAAATTGGCCAGGGGATTATCAATCCTATTTACATTTTTCAAATAACTGGGTATTGGTTTTGCCAGTTTTCTTAATTGTTTTCTTATTTTCCAATTCATTTATTTCAGTTCAGATCTTAATTATTTCTTTCTGTCTCCAACTTTTAAAGATTTTTCTTTTTTTCTCTTGTTTTTATCCCCATGCCTTTATGTAGGTGGTTATGTTATCAATTTGAGATCTCTCTGTCTTTGTTTTGAAGGATTTATGTGCTATGAATTTTTCCCTTCAGACTCCCTACATTGTGTCCCATCAGTTTCTGTATGTTGTATTTTTAAAATATTTTTTATTATTTATTTATTTATTTATTTATTTATTTATTTATTTATTTGAGAGAAGGAAAGAAAGAGAGAGAGAGAGAGAGAATGGGTGTTCCAGGGATTCCAGCCACTTCAAATGAGCTCCAGATGCATGTGCCTCTTGTTTTCTGTTGCATTTTGCTGTATTGAGTAATTCCCTTTATTGAGTTCCAATTTCTAGTCAAAGTTTGATTATCTTGATGCTTCTTGGAATTCACTCTTGCATTTAATCATGTCTTTAGTAAGCTTAATCAGCTGGTCATTGAGATCCTATACTTACTAATCCTATATCACCCTCAATTCATTTATCTTTCTTTTTCAGTCTCTCTGGATTTCCTCCATTAAGTTAAGGCTAGTGACAGATGCTGTGTGCTGTAATAGATGATTCCTCTCAATTTCATTTATGTGATTGTTGTTTTTTTGGTGATTTGCTTCCTGCTTCTGTGATTTACCTGGTCAGAAGGTAAATAATTTGAAATGTGCTTTCATTTTTGGATTCGCTTTCTGTTGTCTTTTCTATTTTTTCATCAGAGACTTCCATTGTGGGACTAGGCAACCTGGGTGGAGATCCCTCAGCTTGTATTCCCATTTTGTTTTTCTTACTTTTGGGGAGTCTTCCCATCTCAGGGGAAAAGTCTGTTTTATCAAGAAGGAAGCAAATATTTGCCTTTGTAATATCTCCAGCGAGTGTTCTATTTTGGGTTTGAACCAACTTGGAATGAGACATTAATGTATCCATATATGCATGGATTATAGAGTTTTCAAGTGCAATGGCAGCTCTTGGCTGATTGCTGATATAAGAGGTATGGTTGGAGGTCTGGAATCTCTTCATCCCACTTATCTTTTAGGCTCAAGGGCCATAGTGTTTGGCCTGTCTGTGCCCAGTGAGCAGGATGTAGATGATTCACTGGTACCGCTGGTAGGTGGTTGTCAGATATACTGGTGCTCTTAGACTGGGTCAGGAGTGATGTCCCAAATGGAGTACAGCTAAGCAGATAGCAGCATTGTTAGACACTGGGCTGCACAGATCAGGAGGCAACCAGCAGTGTAACTTGGCAGGATCAGAGGAGGTAGCCAAGGTCCAAAAGATCTGCTGAGGCACGTTACAAGGGTTTTGGAGGGGGATACACTGGTGTGCGAAAAGCAGTGATTGGATGCACAGTACACAAACACCTCCAGTGCCTCACTACTCTGAGTGCTCAGGCCCCAAATATGTATAGCTGCTAACTAGTCTGAGTGCATGAGGACCCAAGCATGCTAGCAACCCAAAAGCAAAGGCCACAAATAAAGGCTACCCTCACCCTCCTGGAGCTCACAGGCCCCAAAAAATGAAGGCCCCAAACACCAGGGGCACCTCACCCACTGTGGTGGTGACCTGCATGCACAGGCCAAAAACAGGCTGTTCCCCTCACCTGCATGGAGTACACATTATGTCAATACACCATGCACGTCACCAGTTCCAGCTGCACAGGCTCCAAACACACTGCCTTCCATACATTTAATATCACAAGCCACCACAGAGTCTAAGTTGGATCAGACAGAGTGGCAGGGTTTCCATGGGAAATTACCACATCTTCTTATAGACACAGCATTCATCCTTTTCTCATTCTAACCCAATTCCAAACAGTAGATTGTTTTTGAAATCACGCTGAGTTTTAGAGAATGTTTGAAAGTCCTTTGTCATGCTTATATGCTACAGCTTTTTTTTTTACAAAGATGAATAAAAATTATGTTTGAACACAAAAATTTTAGTTGAGTTTCCAAAACTGAATAGTGCTTGACTTTCACACAGAATGCCAAAGGAATTTTATAATTGAGTTGATGTTGGAAATGTAAAAGTTGAGAATACACCTGTCTTATCCAATAAGACCAGTCGTAAAAAATTGAAAGAAAGTGGTCATCAAAAATATAATGAAAACAAGTTAGGTGTAAATTATTTTTAAATAAAATAAGATCATATAATACTTGAAATTTACCATAAGCTAGCCAATTGATAAAAAATAGTTTCCTAATCAATTATACTATTATAAGTTTGGATGAAGAATGAGGAGGAGAAGGGAAAAAGGAAGACTATGAAGAGAAATGGAGGTAGAGAAGAGGATAAGAAAGAAAAGAAAAATGATTTTATTGACATGTTTCAATAAACTATTTTAAAGAAAATTAATACTTTATGCTTTTTTAATATTTTATTTTAACTGGCATACAGAAATATATTCTGTCATTTTAAAGTACAGTTTTTTTTTTTTTAATTGCTCATTTTATCCTCCTTCCTCTTCTTTCCCAAAATTGTCCTCTACATTGCTGGCAATACTAATGCTCACTTATTAAATTGAGCTAATACTTTGACTTAAATATCTTATTGATTTAAAGATTATATTATGTTTTATCATGTAAGAAAGTAAGCTTCCTCCCAAATGCAAGAATCTATAGAAAATATTGCTAATACTGTTTCATTTCTTTTCCCAAATGGAATCAACTCAGGATGGATGGTTTATCTAGAATTGTACTTTCATGTTTCTTATGAATTTACAAGTTACTTAAGTACAATGTTTACAATGTTAATGAATGAATAAGCTTTATTTGTACAGCAATATACAATGAGTGTTGCAAACACTCACTTATTCAATTAGTAACATGATTTTTCTTACTTGCTTTATGTTTAATTTTATGTTTTTTTTGTTTTTTTTTTTTTTTTTTTTTTGGAAAAAGAGAGAGAGGGAGAGGGAGACAGATGGAGAATGGGTGTGTCAGCAGCCTCTTAGCCTCTGTGAACGAACTCCAGATTCGCCCCCTTATGGCCAAGTGCAGCATTGCACCTATGCTTCACTTTGCATCTGGCTAAACATAGGACCTGGAGATTGGAACCGAAGTTGTTTAGGCTTAGCAGGCAGGCACCTAAAACGCTAAGCCATCTCTCCAGCCCTGTTTTGTTTTGTTTTGTTTTGTTCTGTTCTGTTCTGTTCTGTTCTGTTCTGTTCTGTTCTGTTCTGTTTTGTTTTGTTTTGTTTTCAAGATAGGGTCATGCTCTAGCCCAGGCTGACCAGGGTGGCCTTGAACTCACTGTGACCCTCCTGCCTTTGCCTCCTGAGTGCTGAGATTAGAGACGTGCACCACAACACCGGGCATGTTTAATTTTACGTATAAATAAGCCACATTTCCTGACCATACTTTCTGTGCATAACACATCATAGCAAGTTCTGGTAGAGTAACCTTTCCTTTACATTGTTTTCACTTTAAGTTACCTTCATTTCCCTTCAGGTAAATATTTGCATAAGCATTAGTCAGACCTTCCAGTGTGGCTGTTCTTTTTATATAAAAAAGAAATAGGCATATGTATTTGTATCATCTCTTTTCAGAGCTACTTTTACATTTTTTTTAACTATCATAATCTGGTAATGTGCAGCATAAAGCATAACTGTCATGCAGTTACACAGTGCTCAGTTCTTTAAAGTATAACTTAAAGAGACTCTATTATTCATTATTGGAATTTCTCTTGTTTCCAAATGTGAAGTATAAGAGTGTAATGAGAAAAACGTTGCATATTTTATCCAGTGTATCTTTGGAATAGATCTGTCTCTTTCATCCTCTTTCTCTAGGTTCCTGAGTCATTTATTTCAAAAGACTGTCAAATTCCCTGATATACTAGATAAATAAATTTTGAATCAAAACTGGCAGCATGTAAGATGGCTTGTTGGTGTCAAGTTGGCTTGAGACTTCAAAATTACCAGTATTATTATATATTAGCTTTTAAAAATATTTTGTTTTCACTTATTTATTTGAGAGAGCGATTGGGCATGCCAGAGCCTCTATCCACTGCAAATGAACTCCAGATTTATGTGCTACCATGTGCAATTATGTGGGATTAAGTGGATTTGAACCTGGGCCCTAAGACTTCACAGACAAACTTCTTAACCATGAAGCCCTCTCTCCAGCACTCAAATACTATCTTAACAATTATATACTAATAAAATTATTTTGTGTTTCTCATATTATGTCTTAATTTGAGTATCTTTTAATACTTATAAGCACCACTTCTATCTATACCAAAATGTCTTTTCCCACTGCTGTTTGTTTTCTGTCTCAATTCATTTTCCTTATTTTTATGGTTTTGATTAGCCTATAAAGCAACTTCTGTTATCATTGAATTCATTCAGACATGTCATTGCATTCATTTATTCCATCCCTTCACTGCCCTTTCACTACTACTTCATATCTTTTTTAAGATCTGTCACAGCCTTCTCTGATTCTTTGTCTTGTTTGTTATCTACACACACACACACACACACACACACACACACACACACACACAGATTCTAACACAATGATACAAAAACATAATTTTAAATCAAAGTCCCTCTTATATTAAAACAAAATCTGTAGTATTTTCTGTGTCTGGCTTGTTTTAGGTAACATTATGATATCCAGTTCTATAAATTTTCCTGCAAATGTAATCATTTAGGTTTTCTTTATGGCTTCATAAAATTCTGTTTTTGTTTGCACCTCATTTCCTTTATCCATCAATCTGTTGATGGACATTTAGTCTGATTCCATTTTCTGCTACTAGAAAGACAGAAGTAATAAACATGAATTTGTAAATATGTCTGTGTTATGAGTTCTTTATCCATATGTTCCAGTCTAGTGTAGTCAAATTGTGGTATAGTTCTATATTCGGTTTTTCAGTAATATCCATATGATTTCCATAGTGGCTTAACAAGTTTACATTCCCATAGAAATGAAAAAATTCTCTTTTATCACATCCTTTTCAGCATTTTTTTGCCATTTACTTTATGGAAAATACTTTATCTGGGGCAAGATAGAATCTCAAAGCAATTTTAACTTGCATTTTTCTGATGCCTAAGAAAATGAAATATTTTTCAAGTATTTATTGGTCATATGTGTTTCTCTTTTGATAAATATCTAGTCAGTTTATGAGCCCATTTATAGAATAAAAGACTTGGACTTTAAGTCTTTAATTTGTCCAGCTCATTATATACAAATCCTATCTGATATGAAGTTGGCAGAAGCTTTCCCTTCTGTAGGTTACCTCTTCAATCCAGTAATTGTTTATCTGCTGTTTAGCTGTTTCAGAGTTTCATAACTTACATTAATATCTATAATGAATTTAAAATTGATTTTGGTTTGTTCTTATTTTTATTAAAATGTGTTCCCCACTGCCCACCACAAAGATAGGGTCTCATTCTAGCCCAGTATGACCTGCAATTCAGTATTTAGTCTCAGGTTGACTTAATCCTCACAGAGAGCCTAATACCTCGGCCTCCCAAGTGCTGAGATTAAAGAGTGTGCCACCAAGTGTGACTCAAACAGACTTTTAGAAAGGATGAATTGTAGTTTACCCAACAGCATTTGTAAAGGAATGTCTTCTTCAAGATAGATAGATGGATAGATGCCAGATAGATAGATAGATGCCAGATAGAGATAGATAGATGATATAGATAGATAGATAGATAGATAGATAGATAGATAGATAGATAGATAGATAGATAGATAGATAGATGATAGATAGATAGATAGATGATAGATAGATGATAGATAGATAATAAATAGATGATAAATAGAACCATGGCTTCCTGCCACTGCAAACAAACTCCAGACACATACGCCACTTTGGGTATCTGGCTTTACTCAGGTACTGTGAATCTAACCTGGGCAGTCAGGCAAGAGAGCCCTTTGAGTGCTGTGCCATCTCTCAAGCTTTCCAATGTATATTTTTGACAGCTTTGTCAAAGATGTAACTGTGGACTAGAAAAATGAGTGGCTGTGATGTGTGGATTTATTTCAAGGTTCTTTATTTAATTCCACAGTACTACTTTCCTGTTTTTATAGAAGGAACATTTCTATCCTTGTATCTATGGCTCTCTAATGTAACTTAAGATCGGGTACTGTAATAAATCAAACATTATGCTTTTAACAAGGCTTGCTAAGATGAATTTGGGATATTTTGTGCTTCCTTATGAATTTTTTGGATTCTGCTTTTTGTAGTTCAATGAACAATGTAATTGGGGTTTGGATGGAGATTGAGTTGAGTCTAAAGATTGCTTTTAATAATTATAGTCTTTTGTAAAATTAATTCTGCTAATCAATGTATGATCTTGTGAGTTTTCCCATTTTTTCGTGGGGGGCAAGCCCAAGAGACTGTCATTTTTTTATGCAAGAGAGTAAGGTAAACAGAGAAAGAGATAGAAAGACACAGGAGAGAGAGAGAAAGAGAAAGAATTGGTATGCCAGGGCCTCCAGCCACTGTAAGCAAACGCCAGATGCATGCAGGACCTTGTGTACATGTGTGACCTTGCCCGCTTGAGTCACTGTGTGTCTGGCTTACATGGGACCCATAGATTAGAACATGAGTACTTAGGCTTGGCAGGGAAGTGCCTCAATCTCTAAGCCATCTCTCCAGCCTGAGTTTTTCATCGTTAATGTCTAATTCAATTTCTTTCTTGAATATATATATATATATATTGGCAGCTTTTCACCTCCTTGGTCATTTTTTGTCCTAGTTATTTTATTTGTGAGCATATTACAAATGTGACTTTGCTTGACTTCTATCTCAGTATTTTTTATTTTTTTATATAGTAAAACTTTTTTTGGTACATAGTGAAGATTTTTTTTCTATGTGGACTTGTATCCTGATATTTTGTAAACAAGATCACTAATTATAAGACTGCACTGTCAACAGTCTTCACATTCTTGTCAAGATAGGATCCTATTGTCTGCAAATAGGATAATATAAGTTCTTTTAATATTTGTATCACTTTAGTTTATTCCTCTTGCCTCATTGCTCTGAATAATACTTGAAACACTGTGTTGAATACAAACTGAGAGAGTGGGCATCATGACTATAGGCTTGCTGAATGCAGCTTTTAGTATGCTGAGGTGCTTGTTCTAGTCCTAGTTTCTTCAGGCCTTTGACCATGGAGGGATGATAAACATTGTCAAAGAAAGTTCCATTCTTGATGAAAATAGTCATGAGGTTACTATCATTAATCCATTTATGGGATGAATTACACTGATAGTTTTTGGTATGTTGAAACAAGCTTGTATCACTGGAATGAATCCAACTTGATCATACTGTATGACTTTGATGTGTTATTGACTCCCGTTTGCAATGATTTTCTTGAAAATATCTTTGTAAGAGTTGTTCCCCTATTCAATGCTGTATTTTCATAATTAATATTTATAGTTAACTAATATCTGTATATTTCCATCTATTCAGTAAGTACTTTTTATAATTTAGTTATATCTTACCAACTTCTATCAATGTGAAACAGTTTGTTAATTGGTTTTCTGAGGAAAAAAGAAACAAACAAACAAACAAAAAGACCTTTTAGGTTTGTAAGTCCTTTCCTATAACAATATTATCCTAGTCTGCATTTTCTTCTATATTTGCATTTGACATTTTTTTGTTTGTTTGTTTTTTCAAGGTAGGGTCTCACTCTGGCCCAGGCTGACCTGTAATTTACTACTTAGTCTCAGGGTGGCCTCGAACTCTCAGCGATCCTCCTACCTCTGCCTCCTGAGTGCTGGGATTAAAGGCATACACCACCACGCCCGGCTTTTTTTTTATATATATATTTTATTTATTTATTTGAGAGAGGGGAAGAGGCAGAGAGAAAGAGAGAATGGGCACACCAGGGCCTCCAGCCACTGCAAATGAGCTCCAGACACATGTACCCCCATGTGCTTCTGGCTTATGTCGGTCCAGGTGAATTGAACCAGAGTCCTTAGGCTTCACAAGCAAATGCTTTAACTGCTAAGCCATTTCCCCAGCCCCCCGCATTTGACATTTCTTATACATGTACTATAGGAATACCAATTTTGAATTTTTTTTTGTTTAATTTATATTGGAAAAAATCTCTAATATTTTTCATTAAATAAACTCTGAGGCTTTCATTCTTTTAAGGAATTGTGCTCTGTTTTATAATTTATAAATTTTAAGTTGTCATTAATAATTTTTTTATCGATTAGTTTCCTTTAAAACATTAATATTCATCATAACTTTAATTTTAATATGCTAAAATATATTAATATTTTCATAATATTGAAACATTCTTGAAGTATCAGAATTATCATACTTGGTTAGAAGATATAAAATTTTCATATTTACTGTTGGATACTGTTTGCTGTTTATTTATCTAATATTTTACATCAGTACTCATAAATACTTGATATCTGCTGTGTGTTTGGGTATTTGTATCAGTTTTAAAGTAATTTTATAAAAATGTGGAATTTTTAGTTTTCCTTTCATTTCATATATTCTTGAACTCTTCCAAGAGTATAGTATTTTGATCTTTAATTCCCCCCTGGGAAATTATTTTCTTCAACTCTATCTGTAGATGTCTGAGGTGTTGTCATATCAAGCTTATTTTAATTTTTTCCATGAAATACTTTATAGTTTCTTGCTGCTTTATTATATGTTCAATATGTCAGTTCTGCATACAATTTTCTCTCTCAGTATAAAAAAACAAAGGTTGATTAATTGTTGGTTTATTTATATATTTTGCTTCTAAAAAGAGCACCTTAAAATTTTATTTGTAATATCTACATTTTTTTTTTTTTTTGGAGAGAGACACAGAGAGAGACAGAGAGGGAAGACAGATAGAGATGGGTGTGCCAGCAGCCTCTCAGCTGCTGTGAACGAAATCCAGATGTGTGCGCCCCCTTGTGGTCAAGTGCGGAATGGTACCCTTGCATCACTTTGCATCAGGCTAAACGTGGGACTTGGAGATTGGAACCGCTGGAGATTGGAACCGCTGGAGATTGGAACCAGCATTCTTAGGCTTAGGAGGCAGGCATATGAGCTTTTTCAGGACTGTTCTGTCACCTCAGCTGTGCCATTTTAGAACATGCATTGACTTTAATGCTGAGATGGAATGAAACCTGCTCTATTGAATGATCTTACTTGGCCTTTCAAAAATGCAGCCTGTCAGTTTTGATGTGGGCACAGTGCCACCAGAGCAGATGGATTCCAGAGAGAGGAGAACGAGCATAATTTTGATAATTATGTGATAAAAAAATGTGCAATAATGTAAAAGACTGATGATCAAAAGTTCTTCATTTATAACATAAATGTCATGGGAGTGGTCATTAGTATTAGAATTTTGAAATCCATAGCTTAGTTACAACATACTTTAAGTTTCACCATTGATAATTGTCAATTTCTGTATTTCCATTGAATTTAGTGATTTATGTAAAATTTACAAATGTACCATGTTGTAATGGAGGAAAATTTGAAAGTATTATTAACACATATATACATGATTATGCATTTTGTACATTTTAAATATATAACTGAAAACTGTTTAAGATTTATCATGTATCTATTTGGATATGTTCCTCAGTGTTAAAAAGTTGAGAATTAATGGGATTTCATGCAACACTACTTCCACTCATTGATTTCATATCTTTCCTTATTTTTTTGCACTATAAGTCAATGGAATATAGGCATTGCTTATGAAAATCTAGATATACATTTATTTCAAGGTACATTTAAACCATATAATGGTTCTGGCTAATTTCTAGGTACTTAGAGAATAAGTACATAAAATTACTTTAAAATAATTATATTTTTGGTGTTTATCATGCTTTATTTCTTTATCCTATGTTCTAGACATTTCCACCTGCAGATAAATGTAAAAGTGAGTTAAGTGGAAACTGGAATAATGTATATATTATGAATGCAGGAGAGGAGTCACTCACAATTTTTGTGGACAAGCGGAAGCTGAGCAAAAGACCTGAAGGAAGTGATTCAAGCACCAACAGTTCCTCTGTCACTCTGGAGACTCTACACCAACTTGCAGCTTCCTATTTCATTGACAGGGACAGCACCCTACGGAGACTGCACCACATTCAAATTGCCTCCACTGCCATAAAGGTAGGAGTGAGTTTATAAGACTTCTCTTCCTTCTCTTTTTCCCATCTTCATCATGCCTTCTTATGCATGTCTTAGCCTTTGACTTAAACAATAACATGAGAAAAGTATGTTTTGCACTTATACTTGTTTTGAGTTATTATAATATATTTAAAATGGAACAATATGTAGGTTGATGTGATTTTCTGTTCATAACTACATCAAGGCTCTGCATGAGCAAGTAATATTGAAATATACTTGAACTAATCGAAAGAGGGAGGGGATATGATGGACAGTGGAGTTGTGAAGAGGAAAGTGGGGAGGAGGGAATTATCTTGGTTTAGTGTATATAAGGATAGAAGTTGTCAATAATAAAATTATACATTAAAAAACAACTTAGTCTAGACCCAAACTATTTAGCAAAGTGTACTTACATATGTCTTGGTTTTAATAACTTTGATTCCATTATGATTTGTATTACCTTATTTTATGTATTTATAATATATCATGTAAAGGTTTTATTGGCCTCAAAGTAACATACAGGACAAAGTATCATTAATAATTTTCATTTACAGAGCCTCTCTTTCAAATATTTTATGATAAAATTAGGATGTACAAGCATTTGGCTGAAAATTACTCAAATATAAAAATACAACATGGCCTGTGATTAGTTGATCAATAGTATGCATTCACTAAAATCACTTGACTCTCTCTGTAGTGAGTTTGGCTTTACCAAAATTAAGAAAATACTAAATAATGCATTTCTAATTTTTTAAAGAAATCATAATGCAAAAGCAAGAAAATGAACAGAGTTTAGGTCTCCCAATTGGAATAATAGACATTTTTGACATTTTTTCCTGGAATTTCAGGCCAGTATGTTATGCTTCATTTGGCCAATGATGACTATAACATTAACTATCTAAAGATAAGGGGTAGTATGATCCTAGACTAAATTATTAACAAGATAAATATTAAGAAAATAATAATAATAGCAATGTTAATTATAACAATGCATTGCTTTCTGAAACTAAAATTAGTATGTATGATTTTGTGTCTGTTAATTGAGAAGTGAGTACTTCAATAATTTGGGAATCAAGTATATAAGTAATCTTATGCTGCACAGACAAAAATGTACCCAGAACAAGTACAGATATCTGTGTTAATGTTGTAATGTGTGGTATTGTTAGATATTTAGCTGCAAGATACCAAACAGAAATAGATTTTTTAAGA
Source organism: Orientallactaga sibirica (assembly GCA_036365145.1). Taxonomy (NCBI): domain Eukaryota; kingdom Metazoa; phylum Chordata; class Mammalia; order Rodentia; family Dipodidae; genus Orientallactaga; species Orientallactaga sibirica. Next base: position 14,369,466 of record JAEOAD010000017.1, read on the forward strand.
AATCTATTTTAATTATATAAATAGTGGCTTAAACTATTTTTTTTGTAGAAGAAAACATGGTTGTGTGTTCATTATATACTGATTTCATTGTTCAGCACCAAATAGAGTTATACAGTAGAATTTTAATGCTTATATTAAGTAAGAAATGTTTATACATAGTTCATGCTCACATTTAATGAGTATTTGCATATGGTTTTCTCTCACAAGTGAAGTTTGTCACCCAAAGCTTATGCTTTAATTGGGTAAGCTAATGGCATACTGACAGTGTTTTAAATTCTGCTGACACATCTGGGAAAGATAAGGATTTGAGAAGTTTATAATCTTGCTGTGTAGAAGTAATAAGCCCCAAAGGGAAGGAACCTTAAATAAGGAGGGAGTGATCTACAAGAAATGAAAAATATAAAGGAATAAGCGGACAGCCTCACTTTTACAGGGTGAGAATTTGAAAATTTTCCTTCTTCATTAACCATGGGGCAGGGGTTTCAGAGGACACAGTAGACATGTCTTCAGATGAGTATTGATTAACTGTAGATCACAAGGAGAGAGAAATTTAGTCCAGGGAGAAGAAATAGAATAGGCTGAGAATGATACAGGAATACTCAAATTTTGTCTTTTTAGTTCTGCCAAAAAGAATGAGGTCCCAGCTAGATACTGCATGAATAATGAGCATAGGCCCTGGTGTCCATTGAGTGTGCATGGCTCTTGAATTTGGGGGGGGGGATGAGGACAGGGCTATTGGATCTTTCTTTAATTCACCACTGAATGGAAACCCTGTCTGAGGTGGCTATAATTTTATGTGACTGATGATTCTCTGGAGGAGGTCTAGATCCATGCTGGGTTATTGTATAGGGTTCAAGCAAAAGCTTCCAGCCACTGTGCTGTGTTCAAGCAACAAGAATAAGACAGCTGATACCCACATGACCTCAGTTCTACAGTCCTGAAACATATGTACTATCACATGTGTGCACTGTTCTAAAGGGAGTATAGTTTCTGTTTATGAAACAGAAAGTTCATAAAGTGTCCCTGTGTGGATAAAATATGTCTCAATATTTTTAAGATTACATGTCAAAACATAGAAGTGAAGAGAGTTTAAAGGCATGGAAGGGTTGTAAGAGGTGGTCTGGGTCACACATAAGTTGTCTAATTAATAAAATAATTTATAATCATGTAAATCATTGAATTCAGATTGCTTTTACCATGTACATGATATTTTAATTCATTTATTAAATCCTTAATGATTCAATGCTTTTCTTTAATCATTTTAATAATAATTTCCACTACTAATTTATTTTTAATACAATTTGTGTTTATAAATTAGCATATAGCACATGTTGAATATCATGAATAAATTTTAAGTCATGTTGTGTCTTGATTACAGCATTTAAGAGATAAAGTACTGCTAAAGATAAGCTCAAATGCAATTATCAGACAACAATAATATAATTAGATCTGCAAAATCATGCCAACTTTTATCCCATGAATTCTTGGAAAACACAAAGGAGTTGAGCAATTAGTCTTAGCTCTGAGCCAGTTTCTACTGAATAGAGTACAGCAATTGGTTGCTTTGTCTTTTACAATTACAAAAGTAAATGAGAACTCTCATTCATTAACACATCTTTAAATTTTAAAGCAGTGGCTCAAATTACTTTGTATCTCACTAAAGTCCCATGCATGTAACTGATGATGTTTATGTAGAAATTAATTTCTTAATATAATTTATAATGATACAATGAAAATATATTTTATTTTCAAAGAACATATAGTCAATAATTTAACTTTGATTATACTATATGCATTTTGAGAAAGTATTTCCTTAATACATTATTTTCAGAATTATCCACCGAGTAAAATTATTACATGGAAATCTACTAAGAGGGCAGTTAAGATGGCTCAGTGAGTAATATGTGTTTGATGAGTAAGAATCTGGCATAGAGTGGCCTAAGTCTTCCTGACTTTGATCCCCCAGCACTAATGTAAACAGCTTGAGAATCACTGGGGTTCAAAGAAACATATTAATGAGTATCATAGAAAAACACCTGATGTGCTTTACTAAACTTGGCCTGCTTCTCATGTGGGGTGCATATATCTTCACATATATGTTCACATACATTCCCCCAATACACCAACACTGCACATAGCACATATCCAAGACATAAAACAATTGCTACACTTTTAACAACAGTAGTTACTGTACTCATCAAATATTTATAGTATTTGATGTGTTTTTGTGTATTCTGTATTAGACTCATTCTAATTTAGGAATATATCTGATACAATTTTAATATACTCTGCTTAGAAATTTTTAAATAGCAAATCTAGGGTAAAACACAAGCTGTACAAGAAAACTAATTTATAACTGTAAATGGTTTTTCAGTGTTTCATAATTAACTTACAACTATTGCAGGATAAGAATTTCCACATCTTTAAATTTTACCTTTTATTACATGAATATTTCAGTGTATTATAGAAGTAAACCCAATAATAACTTTCAAAATGATGTGTTTAATATAAAAAAAGTATTTAATCTTTGAGTGAAGTCAGTAAAGTTTGAGGTCTCCTTTATCCTCATGTGTTTGTGATAGGCCTGTTAGATAATCATGAGTTGGGGAAGCCTTTAGAAGGCAGAGCCTTACTGGAGCAGGTTTATCACTGCAGAAGGGTCTTATGATTTTATAGTCCAGCCACTTGTGAGTGGGGTTCACTCACTAAATCACTCTCTGTACTTTCTCCTGGCTGCTGTAAAGATGTAATGCCCAGCTGCCTGCACCTTGATTTCTTTCCCCACAACAATGAAACTTTCTCTTGAAACTTTTAAACCAGGAATGAGTCTTGTCCTTCCATAAATTGCTTCTGACCAGGTGTTTTGTCCCATCATCAAGAAGGTAACTGAAATAGTTACCAGTTACCAGTTACTAAAACAGTTACCAAGATAAAGCCAGTCCTAATAAATTTACAAGTGTGAGGTAGGAACATAAGTTGAAGACTAGACCACAAGTGAGTTCAAGACCAGCTTGAACAGCCTAGAAATAATCTGTATTAAAAAAAAAAAAAAAAAAAAAAAAAAAGGCTCAGAAGATGGCTCACCAGTTAAAGGCACATACTTGCAAGGCCTGCCAGCCCAAGTTCAATTCTCCATTACCCACCTAAAGTCAGATGCAGTAAGTGGCACACATCTGGAGTTTGTTTGTGGCAGGAAGAGACCTTAGTGTTCCCATTCTCTCTTCATCTCTCACATTCTTTTTAAAAAAATTATATGTATTTATGATATAGAACGTTTCAAATATTTTGTTTCTTATTTGAGAGATAGAGAGGCAGATAGAAAGAATGGGCAAGCCAGGACCTCCAGCAGCTGCAAACGAACTCCAGACACAGGTACTATTGTGCATCTGGCTTACATGGATACTTGGGAATTAAACCTGGGTCTTTTAAGCGTCACAGGCAAGCACCTTAACCACGAAGCCATCTCTGTAGACCCAGTCTCTCTCTTTCTATCTCATTACAAATAAATAAATGAAAATATAAAATAAAAAAGTATAAAATGGCTTAGTATGTAGATCATTGGTAGAACACTTGACTAGCATCCAAATGTCTGAGAATCAGTCCCCAGTACCAAAAAGAGATTACCAAGTGTAATATGGAATAAGATATTAAACAAGTTTATATATAAGATTTTCATTTCACATATTACAATGTTACATTTTTTATTTTTTGTTTAAAGTATGGTCTGAATCTAGCCCAGGCTGACCTGTAATTCACTATGTAGTCTCAGGCTAGCCTAAAATTCACAATGATCTTCCCGCTTCTGCTTCCTGAGTGCTGGGATTAAATGTGTGCATCAGCACACCTTACTTATGTTACCTATTTTTCATTATTTTATGTTATAGAACATGACAGTTTATAATATAATAATATATAATATGGCATATTTACTACAGTTATGCATCTTGATATATCCATCTTGTCATCAGTTCACATATCTACACCTTTGTTAATGTGTGATGAAAATCTTTGAAGTTACTGTTTTCACAAAAGTCCAGTGAACAATGAAATAATATTGAGTTCTCATGCTATTGGATCTTTATTTTTACTCATCCAACATAATTACAAATTTATGTTTTTGAGCAACATCTCCCTTTACTCTTCCCTCTTACCAACGAACATTCTAATATATTTTTTAAACTTTTGCCTTAAGTGGGCCCACATAATATTTTTTTGTTATATGTTTGGAATAAGTCCCTTATAATGACCTCCAGGTTTATCCATGTTGTCATAAAAGGCATAAATTTATTGTTTTCCAGACTGCATTATATATATATATATATATATATATATATATATATATATATATATATATATATGATGTATTATGTATACATATTATATGTATTATATAAACATGTTTCTTTGTTATCATCTTAGCAACTAGAAACAATGTTATGGAGGACATGTGGTAACAGATATATGTACAAAAATTCTGGTTTCATTTATTTTGGTTATATAATCAGAAATATGATTTCTGAAGTATATGATAGTCCTATTTTTATTATTTTTTTCTTCACTGTTTTTTTGTTCTGGCTACTTGAGTTTATTGTGTCACTATGACTGACTACGTGTCTTTACTATACATTCCAGCCAAAACTTATATCTGTTGATTCTTTTGTAACTAGGATATTCTTCTAACTATTAAAAAAACTCATTTACTTATTTAAATCTTCAATTACATTGTAGAATAGATATCACATAACAAACTGGAAAAGTATCACAACATTAGCAATTTTAGGGCTGGAGAGATGGCTTAGTGGTTAAGGCATTTGTCTGCAAAGCCAAAGGACATCAGTTTGATTCCCTGGTCACCTGTTCTCTCTCTTACTCTGTCTGCCTCTTTTCCTCTCTCTCAAAATTAACAATTTTATATGATTTTGTGGATGCATAATTATCTGTAGTTTATTGCAGAATGGGCTTCAAAACTATTTCTCAGTAAATAACATAGGTATAGATTGCTTATTAAATTCATAACAATAAAATGCATGTCATGATTAAGAATCACATGTTGGGCTGGAGAAATGGATTAGTGGTTACAGTGTTTGCCTTTGAAGCCAAAGGATCCCGGTTCAATTCTCCAGGACCCATGTAAGCCAGATGCACGAGGGGCACATGCATCTGGAGTTCGTTGGCAGTGGCTAGAGGCCCTGGTGTGCCCTCTCTCTCTCTCTGTCTGCCTCTCTTCTATCCCTCCATCTCTCTGCTTGCAAATAAATAATAAATTAAAATTAAAAAAAAAAAGAATCACATGTTGTTAAGTGTCTGAATCTTCCTAGTCTCCAACATATTTCTACTTTGCATTAAGAATTTTTTTTCTGTGGTGTACTTCCTTTTATTTTGTTGCATAGTTATAACTGCTGAGAGAGGAAACAGAATCTCTATTTTCATGCTTTGTTTTTAATTAAGTTAGGATAAAAAAAAAAAAAAAAACTAGCTACCAGCTGGTAGCTTAATCTTTGCTATTTATTTTAAATCCTGATGAGAAATATCAGGATAAAATAACATGTCACTTTTTGGACGTTCTATATTGTTTAATTCTACCCTCCATTGTCGATTTCTCTTCTAGTGTAGGCTGCTTTCTCATTTGAAGGGAACTCACAAAGGACTCTGGGATTTGCATGTTTCAGCTCTAATATACCACAACCGTCTCACCCTCCTAAGTCACAGCATAGCTTATGCTTGTTTCATATGATGCATGGTATATAATTATATTTCCTATGCTATTGCTGATTGTGTGTGATTATCTCTTCCATTTTCAAAGGAAATTGAGGCAGCAAGGTCTTAATAAAGCACAGCCAAGGTAAACAAACAAACAAAAAAATTACATCAAGTATTTTTAGGTTCAACATATCAAACTACCTAAATATTCATAGATTTTTATATGAAATGATAGAATAATAGAGACTGGCTCCTTCCTCCTACCTGACACATAAATAAATGAAACAAATAAGTTTGTATTTACACATGTAAAGTATATAATGTATAATATTATTTTGTGACACATGCCCAGGCATTGTTTAGATTGTTTTTCCAATCACAATGTCCACTATAGTTTTCACCACAGCCTCATGTTGGCCAGGGTTAACTTCCCAGATCACACAATTGTTCATAGTATCCCATTCTTTGCAAGTTTCTAGACAGAGTGCCTCAGTTTCTCAGTGGCTACTTGTACATATTCATATTCAATCCTTTGCCACTAGGGCCTATTCATATTTATAATGTGTTGATTTGCTTTTGGAAGTTCAGTTGCATAAAATATTTTAAGAAGACAATGTAACCACATATAATATAATCACAGTAGATAATCACATATAATTTATGCCCTTTATCATACTCTGTCAATGCAGAATATGTCATGGGTTGTTGATATTCTGAGGAAAGGGTCATAAAGCCGCCTTAGAACTCATGTCATAAACACACACAGACTCTCTCTCTCTCAAGAGTCAATATGAAGAAAATTCAATTTGTTTGGCTTGGCTTACTATTAACAAGTTGTATTAGTCAGGGTTCTCTAGAGGAAAAGAATGGATAGCATGAATTGTATTAAAAGGGAATTTATTGGATTAGTTTACAACAGTCCAGCAATAGCAGGTTGCAGGTCTGAGAGTCAAGGAACCCGGTAGCTGCTCAGTCCATGAGGCTGGAGGCCTCAGCAGTTCCAATCCGGCACTGAAGGCCTGGAGGCTTCCTTGAGAGACCCTGCTCTTCAGTCCACCCTGGTCTTCAGTCCACACTGGAGAGCAGCAAACACCAAGCAGTAAGCACCAAGCGGCAAGCACCAAGCAGCAAGCAGCCAGGTGGGAGGAGAGAGAGCCTTTCTTCCCAGAGCTTCTTTTTATCAACCAGTCCCCTCCTCTAAGAGGGGCCGCCCACTCTGGGGAAGGGCTCACCCCTGGGGGAAGGATTCTTCCTTAATTAATCCTTCCTAGAGGCAGACTCAGAGACACACTTATGAGGAATGTCTGTGGATTACTAAACAAATCAAGTTGACACAAACTTAACCATCACACAACGTGTCATCTATTATGAAGGGATGGGGGTGTGCTGAAAAGCAGCTCATCTGATGGTGACAGAGGACAAAAAGAAAGCAAGGTCAGTGAATACAGGCCTATGCTAGTTGGCTTTTTCCTGCTTATCTTTTCCTGCATGTGGGCCTCAGATAATGAATTAGTGCTGCCCACAGTCAGCACTGGTGCTCTCCAGAAACACTCTCATAGACACACCTGAAGACAGTTTACTAATCCCCTATGTGCTATCCAATCCAACCCTCAACCAAGTTGACAATCAAGATTAACCTTCACGCTTCCCTATTAGAAGGAGAATTTAAATATATAAGAAACCCATAGTTGGCAAACTCCAAGCACAATAAAAATAAGAAAATAAACAAAATATATCACAATCAAGTGACTCACAAAATATGAAAGAGTATCATAATTTTCATTAGTTACCAAAATTCTTTCTGCCTGAAAGTCATTTTGTAGAATAAATAATTCATGAAGAAAATAAGATATATTTATATATTCACATACATACTTAAGCAACAAGATCATTTGAGCTATAAAATATTCTTTACAGTACTACAAAGAACTATGGAAAATCATTAAATATTTTAAGAAATAAGTTGCATAATTCTAAAATGTTCATAAGTCAATGACTAAATGAAAGACATAGAAAGATGATGGGTAGACGGATAGATAACAGATACCTGGATATAATTAGTTGATAGAATATATAGTTAAAGAATAAAATCTTTTGTAACAATGCATAAAAGTTTTAGTACAAACCTGTAAGATAGTGAAAGTATGCCGATCAAGCATATGTTTTCTTAACTTTACAAAGGACATTTTTAGGCTGTAAAGAAAGCTCAATGGTTAAAGGAGATTGCTTGCAAAGCCTGATAACTCAGGTTTGACTCCTCAGTATTCATGTAAAGCCAGATGTACAAAGTGGTGAATGTGTGAAGTTTGAATTAACCGGAAGCCCTAGCATGACCATTCATTCTTCCTATATCCCCCTCTCTCTCACATAAATACACAAATAAGTAAATGTTTACATAATGAAAAGAACATTTAAAAAACTCTACAGAGAATTTTTCAGTGAACTGTATTTTTTTTTAGTATTACAAATATTTTCTTTAGTTATTTATTTTCAATCAGAGAAAGACAGAGAGAAAGAGACAGAAAGAGAGGGAAAGAAAGCAATAAAATGGGCATGTCTAGGCCTCCAGCCACTGAAAATGAACGACAAATGCACGTGCCACTTTGTGCATCTGGCTTTACATGGTTAATTGGGGAATTGAACCTGAGTTGTGAGGCTTTGTAGGCAAGCACCTTAATTGTTGAGCAACCTCTTCAGCCAAGTATTTTGTTATATAATTAAAAATGATTATGGAAACAAATATGTGAATTAAACAGTAAAACAAAGAAAAACAAAGAAACTGAAAAATACCTAACAAAAAAGAGTAGAGAAAAAAGTGAAAAGCTTCAATTTTATTTTTATATGATGTATATCCACTGAAAGTCTTGAAGAACATCGTAAGGAGATGCATGATATTGAAACCACCATTTAAAAGCAGAATCTCTCTCATACTAAAGCAAAACAATGTCATTACTGAAAATAAAGCTATGAATTTGTCATATTAAAACCTATGCAAACATTCTAGGCAAAATTAAAGCATTGTGATTTCAATAATATATGAAAACCAATATGTATAATGACTTTTTGACCTTTTTCCAAGGCCATAAGCAACGACATTAAAATACTAAACAATATCCATTATATTAATATGGTAAATATACATCTACATAAACATATAAGATTTTTAGACAAATGTGATTGCTTTCAGACAGAAAAAAAAAAAAAAAAAAAGATTTAGTATAAACCTGAAGTGTACTTCTTATTATAAAAACAGAAATCCCAGGAAAAAATTTCCACAACCTAATAAAGACTATTTGCAAAAATTTTGTGTAGCTTCAACACAGACTCAATACACATTCAGGAACAAGATAAGGACATCTGGTTTATTAATTCATTAGAAATTGTTCTTAAGGTTTTACATTGTTCAGTCCACCTATACAGAGAGTTAAACCAAAACAAAGCTGTTATTATTTTGTGCTAAAATAAGTGAGCAATGTCAGAAATTCAACGAATTCTTTATAATTTGCAGAAAATGCCATCTTGATGACTTTTTAAAAAGAAAAACTGATTCTCCAACAGAGAGTGAGAGCAGCATAGATTAAAGGGGGTAAATGTCATAAATGAAAGTGTAATTTAACAAGTCTGTAAATTAGAATATTATGTGAAATTCACATTTAAATTGATTATATATCTTATAAGATCAAAAATATTAATCACTGATGGATTTGAAACCTGAGCACACTGAATCTCATACAAATATTTTTAAATCAAGTTCATGCCTAAATATTTCCAATATACATCTTTTAAACACAATTTTAAATATTTATTACAATGTTTAAATACAATTTAATTATATTAGCATGGATGTATCGATAGTAACATATATAGATTAAGTAATGTTTGTATCACTCCATCTTCTAAAATATACTCTGTACAACCATGTATCTCTTAGCCAGCTTATAGGTTGTTCATGTTTTTGCCTTATTTTTCAGTCCACTGTATTTCTGAACATGGTTGGTATGATGAATAAGCATCAAGACTGTAATTTTTCCCCTCAGAATCATGGTTCCACTTTCTCTGGCTTTTATTCAGTTTGTTTTTGTTTTGAATATTCAGGAGTTTTACTAGAAAATATCTTCATGCAGTTTTCTTTCCACTCTTTCTTCATAAGCTCCTTAAATCAGAAAATGTATTTCATTAGTTTAGAAATATTCTTGGCCATTTTATTTTCCCATCAAATAACTACAGTGTGCTTCTTTTCTGTAAGTCTATGACTTACTTTGTTTAACATGAGGATAGCCTGTAGAGTTTTTAAATTTTAAATGAAATCAGACATAGGGAAAGGTTTAGAATGCACTTCTCCAAATCATCTTTGAGTAAAATAAATTCCAGGAACAATAGAAGTGAGAATAGTTTTCCCTGTACTTGACACTGGTCAGGTGCTATGCATGTAGCACTGATTAAATATTCAGATTTTCCTCATTATCTTGTCCAAGGTTAACTCACTCAATATGTTCTAGTCTCTTTTACTTATTTGAATCTAATTGTGTTGACTATCTCCTGTCTTGTCCACTGAGAACACATTCCTTTTTTCTTTTCACAAAGGGAAGAAAAAAAATAGAAAATAAAAATAAATAAATAAACAGAAATGATTGCTGTACCTCGTCATCTAAGACTGACACATTAAATCTCAAATTGAGGTAGATGTATATACTCTTGAAAATTAAACTTGATTTATTGACTTTTTTGGTTTTAAATGTTTAAAAATGATGAATTATGGTTCATTTTACCAGTCTTGGTATCTGGCCATAAGTGAGATTCGAGTGGTGGCTACATAATTACAGCACAAATGCTATTTCTCTGTATCATGAGAAATCTTCCTGATTCCTGTTTTGATTACAGATCTCTTGGAATTCTTGGGAATTATCATTGCTTACTAGCCTGTGCTGTTTCTAAGTGCCTGGTAGTCATCTTCTTCCTTGGAACATGGTACCTTGCATTTGAAGTGTCTTGCTTTTGGGGACAGCCAGGGATATATCTAAGGCATCTTTTTGAGCATTTCTTTCTCATTTTGTTGCTAAATTGGTGAAAGCCAGGCATCTTTTTAAGGTTTCTTTCAGTTTTTCAGTCCTATCTAAATGGTTTTGTACCATAGACCGTGTGCTTACAGGAGGGTCCTGTGCTTCAGACCACAGCTCTCCAGGCACTGCTGGTTGTATCAAGGCAACCATCATTATCCACCATGTACCTGTGAAGACTGTTGGCTGTAACACTCAGCGTGGGTTTACACAGACCAGGGGATCTTTGTTCCAGTTCATGTCTTTGTCTGAGAAGTCAGTCACTTATTTAAAGTATATGCACAACCACACAGGATATTGGAAATTTTCATCATCTTATAATGAAACTTATAAAGAAACAGTTAATTTATAACCCCAATAACTTTTATCTATACACACAGCCATAATCAGTAATATGCAATCTTTCTGGATAGATTTACTAGATAGGTCCCATCATATAAATGGCATCATGCAATATGGAGACAGTTTCTCTTTCATTTGAAATGTTTTTGTGTGTTTTCTCCAATTATCAACATCAATCAATATATTTTTCTTTTTAATTATAGAGTGAATATTATTCCTCTGTATTCATAGGCCATAATGTTAATATATCCATCAATTAATTGATAGAAATGTGATTTGGATTAAGTTTTTTAAAAATTATATTAATATTGCTATATACTTTCATGGAAAGTGACTGCATAGACACATTTTTAATATTGTTGCACATATACATATAAGTTGATTTGATGTCATGTGATGTGGTAGCTCTATGGTTCATAGAATAACATCCAGATTTCTACCAACATGACCATAAATTTTATATTCCCACCACAATATTAGTATTCTCTGTCTTTTTGTGGCTTTGGTTTGCATTTCCTGAATGACTAATTGTTTTGAACACCTTTACATGTGTTTTTGTTAGCTTTCTTGAAAAGTGTGTATTCAAATCTTTTACTCATTCCTTCCTTGTTCATCACTAAGTTTCACAAGATGTTTATATTTGATATAAATCTGAAATTATTTTATCCCACTCTAAGGTCTCCCCTTTGTTTCTTTTAAAAATATCATAAAATATATTTTTAAAAACTTGAATGTATTTTTATTATTTATAGTTTCATTATCATATCAATAACTCATTTTTGAAATTCAAAATCTTGAAAACTTGGGCTGGAGAGATGGCTTAGCAGTTAAGGCTCCTGCCTGCTCAGCCTAAGAACCGGGTTCCAATCTCCAGGTCCCATGTTTAGCCAGATGCAAAATGATGCAAGGGTGCAATGCTGCACTTGTCCACAAGGGGGCACACACATCTGGATTTCTTTCACAGCAGCTGAGAGACTGCTGGCATTCCCATCTCTATCTGTCTCCCTCTCCCTCTCTGTCTGTTTTTCTCTGTGTCTCTCTCCAAAAGTAAATAAAAATAAAAAAAATAAAATAAAAATTTTTAAATCTTGAAAACTTGCCTTATGCATCCTTATGAGATATAATTTTAGTTGTTAAAGTGATTCCTTTTGTCCATATTGAGTTTATTCATGTATGCTGTGTGATGTAAAGGGCCAATTTCATTCTCTGTCATGTGCGTGACAGCTGCCCCAACATAGTTGTTTGAGAAGATGTTCATTTTCCTGTTGAATGATCTCAACATATTTGTCATAATTAGCTGATCGTAGAATTATGCATTCATTTTTGGTCTGTTAATTTTAATGCATTATCCAACAGACCTATTTGTGCCGACATGGTGCTGTATTACCTTTGATTTGTGCTGAGTTCTGTTGTGATGCACTATAAGCACTTTGACTCCTTTTCAGACACATTCAGATACTTTGAGTCCTTTTTTTTTTTTTTTTTTTGTGGGATCATTTTTTTTCTTTATTAGTTATGTACACACTCAGTGTGTAAATAGCACATGATGGTACCATCCTTAGCCTCCTCCCTCTCCTCCCCACTCAGAAGGAGCACTCCTCATTGGGGATGTCAGTTATCCCCATGGGGACTGTGGATCGTGCATTGTGAGGGTAGTGATCATTTCTGGGGAAGAGGCAATGTCTCTGTGTAGAATGTCCCAACTTGTGTCTCTAACAATCTTTCCACTTCCTCTTCTGTGAATTTCCCTGAGCCATATTGGGTTCCTTTTAGGTCTACTTCAGTAATGAGGTCTTGGGAGCCTCTTTGTCTCTTTGGTTTGGTAGGAGTTGAATGTTCTTTGTGTCTATTTCCTTCACCCTTGTGCTGATACCAGGTTCACCATGAAAGCAGTACTCTTGCTCATTTCCCCAATTTCTCTATGGTCTCAGCTGGGACCAGGGTGAAGTGCAATGGGCCCATATGCTGTTGGTAAGTAACATGGAGAGACCTGGCTGGAATCTGGAAGACAATCAGTCCCCAGACAGCTTGTCTAGTACCAGAAGCTGCTACATGAGCTACTGAGGGAAAATGGCCGATATCTGTCCAAACAACACATGGTCTAAGATACTCAGTAGCAAACAAATTGATGTGACCCTCACCCAAGTGCAACAATGGCACACAGCCATGGTGAGTAAACCAATTGCTCTTGAATTGGATAAAGGATCTGCTCATTGCAACCAACCCATAGCTGGAACTGGGAAACAAGTCAGAGTCATATCCAAAAAATGAGTTTGCCCTCTAATATCAAGCTCCCACTAATCTGGGACTTTGTATCCTTTCTTATGTCATAAAAATGTTATAGTTATCTCAATTCCTACAAAGAACTAATCATGGATTTTGACAAGGACTTCATAGAATGAGTACTTTATAAAATTGTTAACCCATGCACATTGTATGCTTTATTTTTTGATTATTCATGGCTAGTGTGGAGAATTACAGTGTAGATTTATTTTGATTTTGTGTTTTGAAACTTGTACTAAAACTGTTTTAGTACAGTTTATTTTAGTAGATTCTGAGATCTTCTCTATATAAGCTCATGTTTTTTGCAAAGAAAGATATATTTTTATCTCTTCCTCTACATTATATACATTTTAATTTATCTAATTTTTAGTGATTAATTTTATTGACTAATATCTCCAAAACAATAATTTATAAACATGGCAAGAGATAATGTTCTGGTTTTGTCCCTGATATATTCATAAAACATTAGACTGCAGTTTTTCTGTGAATTTTTTTTTTGGGGGGGTGTGTGTGTGAGTGAAAATAAGATCATTGTATTTAAAGGAAGTGTGCTTTCTACTTCTATTTGGGAATGCCTTGGGAAGAAGTAACATCAGGTTTTTTTTTTTTTTTTTTTTTTTTTTTTTTTTTTTTTTTTTTTTTTTTGTGAGACACTGAATGAATTGAGTGGTGAAGTCACCTGATCCACCACTTGTCTTTGTAATAGATTTTGAACACTTTACTCTCTTTATTTGATAGAGGTCTACTTAGATTGTCACATTTTCATTTATAATTTTCAAGTTTGTGGCTCACCAATAATGCTCTAATTATCTACTTTGTTGTTAATAGGTTTTTCGTAGTACTCCCTTAGTATCTTTTGAATTTCTATAGAGTATATGTAACAGATTTTAGTTATTTTAAACTTTCTTTTTCATATTATTTGAGACTTTTCTCATTTAATTTTGTTTTATAATATTTTAATTTATTTTCAAGCAGAGAATGATTGAGAGACGAGGGATAAATAGAGAGAATGGGTGTTACAGGACCTCCAGCACTGCAAAAGAATTCCAGCTTCATGTACCACTTTGTGCATCTGGCTTTATGTGGGTTCTGGGTAATCAAACCTCTGCAATTAAGGTTTGCAGGCAAGTGTCTTAACCACTGAGCAATCTCTTCAGCCCCTCTCTTTTAGTTCTGATGAATATAGATATTGTAACTACATTTTCCTTTTCAGAACACTACTTTTGTCTACAAAGATGCTATTTATTTCTGTCATTACATATTTTATTAAAATTTATTTCTGTTTTCCAGGCTTTTCTTTTTTTAAATTTTTTTTTCTTCCTTGTTTTTGTTAAGTAGAAACTTTGTATGGACACATTATATGTTGGTACCATCATTTCCCTCCTTCTCGCCCCCACTCAACTGAGGGCCCTCCTTAGTGGGTATTCATCATGGAATTGTAGGTTACGGGTAGTGAGTGCAGCAATCTGACATTGTGCGGTAGGCTATATGTCTGGATATTCCTTCCCACCCTGTGGCACTTACATTCTTTCCACCCCCGTTTATGCAAATTCCCCTAGGCCTAGCTGGGTGTGCTTTAATTCTACTTTAGTATTTAGCTCTCAGCAGCTTCTGCATTTCTGACTTGGTGCATTTTGAGTTTCCTCAGTGTCTGTCTTCATCACCATGGCCCAGGTTATGAACTTGCCATGGAAGCAGAACTCTTGCTCATCTCGACAGTTTCTTTTTGGTTTCATCAGGACCTGTCAGAAAGTCAGATATCTATTCTTGACTTGTTGGTAAATTATGGAGGTCCTCAGTTCTTGCTACTTTCTGCAAAACTAAAACAGTTTCTCCAACAGAAAGTGAGATCAGAATAGATCAAAGAAGGGTATGCATTGCTAATTTAGAGATCTTTAAATGGGTGTGCCCTCAGTTTTGGATGAAAGCTAGTGGGAGCTTCTCATTGAAGTCCATTATCTTGGTTTCCACAAAGTTCTGACTTGGTTCCTAGTTCCCGTTATGGGTTTCATTCCACTGAGAGGATCTCATAGCCAAGCAAAGAGACATTGACTACTCAACAAGGTGAAATTGTCTTTTTCTTTTGAATTTTTACCATGACATTTCATTTAGTAATCTCTTTCTGCTTAACTTACACCATTGTTATTGAGTCTTGTGAATGTGTAAGCTGTTTGTAAATAATTTTGAGAAGGCCTTTTGTCACTAATGCTTTGATATCCCCACATCTCTCCTCCCATAGCTTTCAATTGCGGCTGGTCATATATTGACACAGTTGATGTTGTCCTCTATTTTTGTTAATCTCTTTTTTCCCCATTATTTCCCTCTTTGGCTTGCACAACATCAATTGACCTGCTTTGGGTTGCATGGTTTCTTTCATCTGCCCTTGTAATGCTACTAAAAGTCTCCAGTCAATCTTCACATTTTCAATTGTATTCTCTAGCTCTAGAATTCTAGAATTTTCATTACTTTCCTTCTTCTCTTTTTCTCTCTCCCACTTGTCCATGTATACACATTTCTGTATTCATGTGGATGCATGTATATTAGCAGGCATGTGTGTGCTCATTGGTGTGAATAGCAGAAGTAATGTCAGAGGTCTTTCTCAATCTTCAACTACTACTTTCCACCTTATTATTGAAAAACATCCTGTCATTGAACCAGGATTCACTGATTCTGCTAGACAAGCCAAGCAGCAGGCACCAGGGATTCTCCCTATCTCTGCCTCTTTTATGTTGGGATTGGATTTATGAATTACAACTCTAGACATTTACATAGGTGTAGGAGAACAAATGCAAGTTCACAAGCTCTGTTAGTTCTTTAGTTCTGTGAAAATATCTGCAATGGATATTTTGAATTTTTTCCTGTGAAAACCAGCATCTGGCTGCATGCCATTGTAATTTCTGCTATCCCTTCTTTAATATCATGCAGGCCACAGTTTCCTCATTCTTACATGCCTTATATTGTCTGTTATAAATGGAATATATTACATTATACATGTTTCATATCTCTGTGTGTTTTTCTATCCTTCCCCCTCATCTCCTGTGCTTACTTGCTTTATTTGTTTGATTTTAGTGACTGCTGGGTAGTTGCAGTTAAGTCCAGTCACACAAAAAGGATAGGTAGGTGGTAAAGACTCAAGAAGAGACAACAGTTTGGTGTTTGCCCACAGTCACTCTCATATGACAGTGGAAGACTTTTCTTTCCTCTGCTTGCTGCTTGCTGGCAGCCCCAGTGTTTTGAACACTTTCCTGGGAACATAAATTATCCTGTAAACTACTCCAGTCAAATTCCGGCTCTTTGACGTGTATGTACTATAGCTGAAAGTTTATATTAGTTCTGACTCTATGAGGGCTCCAGTCATCTGTCTTATTCTCCAAGTTTCCTGAAATATAGCTTACACACAGTGTAGGTTAAACTTCACAAAAGCCACAGAATTTTGCCAAATTATATGTGCTACAACCTTTGATGTTGTGGTACCTTTACTCTAAATTTCTTACTCTCTCAAAAATGAACCCAGTCCATTAGTAGAAGATATGTATATATGCATATGTATACTTATATATGCACTTGGTGAAATAGAAAGAAATCTAAATTTAAAAACAAACTCAAGATTTCCTCCTCTCTGCTCAGGACTACATCTTAACATTTTACACCTTTCAAACTTCTATAAAGGTAGAACTGCTAGGATTTAAGATATAGATAGAAAGAAATGGATTTTCAAATTCACTAAAGTGTCTCCTGTTGCAGTATGCTGCAACAATGTTTGTTGAGTGTTCTGTGAAAATGATTTTCCAGGAGTAAATTACAACAGAAATCTGCCAGGTATATAGGAAAGCCACTGAGAAAAGAGCTTTGACAGCCCTCATCACCTTCATAATTATGGTGCCACCTCCAGAGGTGGTGCAGCATTTGCTTCAAGGCAGAGTAGGAGGTCAAAAATAACCATTGCTAATTATTGATTAAGAAGAGCAATTATTCACAGAGCCTCATATATGTCCAAAAATTGCTGTGGTTATAAAAATATATTCCCAAGATCTACATAGACAAAAATGTAACGTCCTGTTGACAAGGTCAAGATTTAGAAAAATTATGAGAAGTATTAAAAAGGCAAATTTGAGTGTCATAGTCAGATTTACTTCACTGGGATGAACCTCCAAACTAGACAAAGTCTATAGGGAAGAATCTTGCAGATCCATGGAAAGACCCAAAATGGAGAAAAAAGAGAAAACCCAGCAGTAAAAGCAAGAGAAAAAACTGGCAACCAAACAGCAGGGAACCCAGGCAAAACTCTAACTGCTCTCTCTGCATAGCTTAGACTATAATTCCAAATCCACTCCCAGTAACATTTTAGGGCTGGACACTAGGATCCACCCACAGTGACATCTCCAGCCAGGTGGCTGAAGATCCTATTGGGGGCATCCATTCAAACTATAACACTGAGGAAAGAAAGAAAATAGAAAGAAGGACAGGAAAATTATACAAAAACAATCAAAACATATTGAATTTATAGAATGTCATATATATATATATATATATATATATATATATATATATATATATATATATATGGTGCACATCATGCCTTGCCTAGTATAATACAAATTTCATGCATTAACTTAAAATTCAATTTCATTTATACTGCTAAAAATAATCAGAAAACACGGGATCTACCCTATATTCAAAATTTCAACACAGAGTTTTAGTTATCTATGATAAATTGGCTTATATGAAGATTAAAATATTGATGAAGTCAGAGTGTGGGAAAACTGAGTAAGTCAAGAAATAGTATATGGAAGAATTTCATTTAAAATTTAATTTTTTTTCAGTCCCAAAATCAAGATTAGAGTGTATTTAGTGTCAAATCTTTGAAGAAAGCATAATTACCTTAGAATGCATACATAAAATATGTCCAGGAAATATGTATGTTCATTTCTATGATTTCCTTCATTAATTGCCAAGATATACATTAGTTCATTCCTGCGTGTACTGAGCCTGTTTCACTGCCAATACTAACCATTCATTCAGGCTTTTCCTTCTATGCTATTGAACATATCTCCTTATGTTAATCTGTCAAAGTTTCTCTAGTCGGTAGTTTTGTTTGATTGAATAATAGGTATATTTATGAAATACACTTTTAACTTCTTTGGTTATTTAACAATATGAGTTCTAGATCCAGAATGCATGAGTACAAATGTCAGCTCTTTTGATCATTATCCAAGTAAAGCTTTCATCATCATCATTGTTAGAATAAGCATAATAAAGACATAGTGGGGGAATGAGCCACTGTTTGAAAATATATGAGAGTACTATTTAGAGTGTAGGTGTACTAAAATATCTTACTTTCAATAATATAAATTATTTTTATTCCCAAGTTATTTTATTCCAAGTGATATTTATCTTCTGACCTCTTCACTCAGATAAAAGACTTTATAGTTAATAAATGCTAAAAAAAATGTTAAATGAACCTACCTTATCATGAGTAAAATTAAAGAGTATAATTCAGAGAAAGCAATATCCTCAGAGTATCATATTGCTAAAATGAGGTAAGTAGTTCTAAATATAGCATATAGACAGCAATAGTATTCAGAATACCAGAGGAATCTGATAATTTTTTCTTTTCTTTTTTTTTTTTATTTTTATTTTTTGGTTTTGTCTGTTTTTCAAGGTAGGTTCATATACTAGACCAGGCTGACCTAGAATTTGGTATTTAGTCTCAGAATGGCCTCGAACTCACAGCAATTCATCTGCTGCTGCCTCCTTAGTGGTGGGATTAAAGATGTGCACTACCACTTCCAGGCCCAATGAACTTTAATATTTCTAAAGCCTCATATTTCTTTATATCAATGTAATAGCCCAATAATTAATATAATAGGTGGAAGCAAAACTCAACAGGTTCTTTGGAAATATTGTATTTTAAGAAGTACATCCAGTGGATGTCTTCTATGATTAGCTCTGCATGGTGCATGCAGTTCCTGCTCTCCAAAACATAAAGAAGAAGAATGGCTACACTAGCAAATCCACTCCTGTAACTGATGGCAGGTCTTTGAAATACTGACAGCATTGAGTATGGTACATAAGCAATATTTCAAAGAATGAAACTCAGCACATATTTGTGAATATATTTTGTTGAATTTGTGAAATACTGGTTTCAGTAATAAAGATGCTCAGAAGGGATACAATCTTGTAAGCCAAGTACAAAGTGACAATTATTAACTCTGTTTATAGTATTTCTGACAACTGTTCTACAGAGAAATGTGTGTTCTTTCACTGTTGAATTAGTACCAATTCAATTTATTCAGCATTATCTTGTTTTTAATCATCATCTACTCACAGGAACAGCTGAGTCAGTTTGTTTACATTAGATAACAGATCTGAAAATAAAGTGTGAAAATAATACTTGTGATTGGAATATATGAGAAAGGTTGACTTAGTTTTCTGTCAGGTACTTAGCTCTGTGCACAGAAATACAATGGAAGAAAATCAGAAAAACCTGTCATGTCTAACAATGTGTGCTTATCATCTTCTGACAGCAAGTTGAACTGCTGTCATCACAGTTTGGAAGAGACGACATGCAAAATTATTTTTCCACTTCACTTAATATCTAACAATATCCATGAAGAGAGAAAAGACAGAGAACTATGTCTTATTTTCCTTTGCTCTGTATCTTGGGCAGAGCCTTGCTACACCATGTCAAATGAATTCAGAAACATGCTTTAGAGGAGAGCAATGAAGAGGCACAATTGTGAATCTTCTTGGCTGGTGTCCCTACATTTTACTTAGTTATTTAAGCTATTTCTTCATGTATTTGTTTAATAATTTGTGGAAGGGGAACAATAGGAATGCTCCTTAGAACAATGCCTGATATTTGTTCATGTTATCAGTGATTATAAATACGAGCTCAGGGAGGCAACACAGCACTCACAAACTAGTTCTAATATAGAAAAAAAAAATTATTGAGAACAGAACTGAGATTCCATTTACTGTGTACAAAGTATACCCCATAGCTTGTCAAAGAGAAAACAAAATCAAGGGCTAAAATGCAGCCCCCTTTTATGGGAATGTATGAAAATGTACTAAGTTATGGAGAAGCTTGGATTTTTGATGAATCTGTGTAATTTCATACTTAATTATGAGAGGATAATTGTAAAATAAGGTCATAGAACACTACAAATGTCTGTTTCTCTCAATTTAAGGAATAAGGAGAATTTCAAGGTCTTTTGATTTTTAAAAATATTTTTATATTTATTTACTTATTTTTTTTAATAGATAAAGAGGGAGAGAGAGGAGAATGGGTGTGCCAGGGCCTCCAGCCACTACAAACGAACTCCAGACATGTGTGCCACCTTGTGCATCTGGATAATGTGGGTCCTGGGGAATCAAACTTGGTTCCTTTGGCTTTACAGGCAATCCTTTTAACTGCTAAGCCATCCCTCCAGCTCAGGTCTTTTAATTTTTGACAATTTGCTCTTCATTAGTTGTCAGTTTTAATTTTGGTCTAGATGTCTGCAATGAGTAATAGACACTTTGTTAATGGAGTCTAAAATTTCTTGACATTTTTTATATTTTTGTCATCAAAAAATACAAAAGAAAGATTGTTTTTTACCCCAAAGTTATAGCAAAAATTTAATCATTGTCAAAATATGGAAAAATTTGGAGAAGGTCATTCTCAAAATAAATCTTCTATTGATTTACACAGTTTTTAAAAAAATATGTGGTATGAGGTATGATGTGCAGTTAGATGATTCTGTTCAATTTATCTTAATATAAGGATGGTCAATATTGAATTCTATAACAGTCTGAACAATTGTGATAGTGACTACATTTATCTGAAAAGGCTATCATTAAAAATAATTCCTAGTTGGGCATAGTGGCAGGCAGATCTAATAATATCACATGGGAAGATGAGGCTGGAAGATAACAACCTTGAGCTCATTCTGGACTACATAATAGGAGTATATGAAAGCCAGCTAGAAGAAAACATTCCCTTGTATTTTGGGGAAAAGAAAGAAAGAAAGAAGAAAGAAAGAGAAAAAAAGCAAGTTCATGATTTTTCTAAAGCTTGGATTAACAGGTAGCATTTTTCCTTGAGCCAGTCACATGACAATCGTGAGGTCAGAAGATAGGAAAGCACTATCTTGAAGGTGAAAAAGTGAGTGAAATCATCGGAGAACAGATGATTCCTGAGTATTTAGATTATCAGTGGTTTTGAGGAGGATAATGAAAAACAGGTTGTTTTGAAAAATTAGTATTGCTGTTTCCAAATTAGAGTCCATGCACCCTTTTACTATTGACATACTACTTTTGGTACTCTACTTACTCTTGGTATGCCAGTGAAATGACTTGTACTTTTTCCAAGAGGATGATTTCTTATAGGTAGATTATAGATAAAGTATCAGAAAATATTCTGGCATTGGTCAACATTGACATGGTGGCTTAAGAGAAAAGTAGGCTGTGATGCTGACAATAAATGGTGGTCTAAGGAATGAAAATCTATTAGAGGCTGAAGAAGAAAGAAAGCAAATTACCCAATGTGTTACATATAATAAAAAAAAAAATAGCAACAGTGTAAGAACTAGGAGAAAGGACCTACACATATATGGAGAGAGACAGAGTGACAGCAGAGAGAGTCATGGGAGAAAAAGTATACAATTTTATCTAAGCCAAAGAATCAATGAATGTCTTACTATTAAAACTGTACACATATTCTCAACCTGAAATTCTACATTGATAACTCCATTTATATCCTCTAACCCAAGTTTTTAACTAATATTATTATTAACAGAAAATTCACTCAGCTGATTATATATGCATTGAATTCTAAATTTCTACAAATCATGGTTTTATTTGTCATTCTTTCCTTTGTTTTCTATAATTAATCTGCAGAGTCCTTTGTTTTCCACTTTTGTGCCTCCCTGACAGGAATCTAGTCCAGACATTTCTCACTGCATGTCTCCTCTACTGTTCTTCACATCATTGTTTGACAGTTCAGATGCAGCTCACAGACAATCCCAATATAGAGTTAGTATAATATTCCCTTAAACAATGGTTTAAAGGTTTTCAGCACTCAGGGGCTTTCTTACTTCCTGTTATGTCTACTGTCTAACAGATAATAATCTCTAGAATTGAGTGATGTATTGCCCCTGACTCTCTCCTATTGAACCATTCCATCACTGACTTCTACAGTGGTATAAAAGACAGGCTCATCAAATTGTAGGAAACTGAATAGGAAGGAAATAAAATGCAAAGCTATCTCAGTCAGACAAAGGGTAAATGATTTAAAAAAAACAAACACTCCATTGACTAAAATGTAAAGTTAAAACTCGACATTGTAATTTTATTTAGTATTCTAGATATATAATGTATATTTCTTCCATAAAAAGAAAAAAAAAAAAAAAAAACCTGAACCTCTTTATCCAGGAGGGAAAGAAGAAGAATTAGCTGTGCTTAACAAATATTTTTTTGTTGAAATTTATTTACTAGTTTACATTTTGTAATTTATAATATTTTTATTATTCTGCTTAAAGGTACCTCAAATTTTAAGTCATCAAAACTTACTGTAGTAGGAAAGAAGGGGTCTATGTGTGAAACCTTTTCAAAAAGTTACCTATAAATGAAAAAATTGAAAAATATGGTGTTGCGTACAGTACCTGACACCAAATTAATGCTTTTCCTTGATACTCTCTTCCTCCCTGGCTGGAATATGAAAGGTTGTAGTTAAACTACTTTTGTACTTTAAAGTGCATTAACTTCTTAACAATTTGCCCTGGAAAGCTGCATTGGTTTGTTATGCCCTATACCCTATTTCTACCCAATTTAAGGAAAAAAAATCTATAGAGTTCTATTTAGAAATTTGTGTTCAAGTAAATGAATTTTTTTTTATTTTAAAAGATGTTGTCTTTTAAATTTAGATGTTTCTGTGAGAACTATAATAATCCTGTCAGCTCCAACATATATAGCATTAGTCATTTGTGACTTATATCAGTAGGAAAAGTTAGAGCCTGCCTTAGTTAGGTACATGAAAAATGTACTCTCACCTTCCCATAACTCAAAACTGGCTGAAGCAATTTAGTTCAAGCTCTCAAATATGTTTACCTTTGGTCCAAGCTAAAGTTTGAAATCTCATCGAAAATGGAATCAAAACCAGAAAAAAAAGTACTCTCTATATAGGAGATGGAAATTATACAACCATTTTCTTCTTCACTTAATACATTAAATTATTATTTAATGGGCTGGAGAGATGGCTTAGCAGTTAAGGCGCCTGCCTGCTAAGCCTAAGAACCCGGTTCCAATCTCCAGGTCCCACGTTTAGCCAGATGCAAAGTGACACAAGGGCACAATGCTGCACTTGCCCACAAGGGGGTGCACACATCTGGATTTCATTCACAGCAGCTGAGAGACTGCTGGCGCACCCATTCTCTATCTGTCTCCCTCTTCCTTTCTCTCTGTCTGTCTCTCTCTGTGTCTCTCTCCGATAATAATAAATAAATAAATAAATAAATAAATAAATAAATAAATATTATTATTTAACTAGAAAATACTGCATTTGTTGTTTATTTTAACAGATACTAGTTCCTCATTTTTTTTATTTTTATTTTCTGGTTTTTCGAGGTAGAGTCTCACTCTAGCCCAGGCTGACCTGGAATTCACTCTATTCTCAGGGTGGCCTCGAACTCACGGTGATTCTCCTACCTCTGCCTCCCAAGTGCTGGGATTAAAGGCATGCACCACCATGCCCGGCTGTAGTTCCTCATTTTTAAACCTATAGTGCCGATGAAGACGCAACACTTGGACTCTTCTTTCAGCAGTTTATTCAGGAACCTTGAACAATCTTCTGACCCCTTAAACAATCTTCTGACTGACTGACTGACTGACTGACTGACTCACTCACTCACTCACTCACTCACTCACTCACTCACTCACTGACTCACTCACTGCCTCACTCCCCCACTCACTCACTCACTCACTCACTCCCTGACTCACTGCACTGACTCACTGACCCACAGACTCACTCACTCACTCACACTGACACTGCACTCACTCCCACAGACTCACTCACTCACTGACTGACCCCTGGGACAAGCCCGCCCAAAGCTTAAGAAGCCTTTGAACAGCCAACCCTGGTAAGCCACGTGGTGAATGCAGATAGGTCCACATATGCGGAAGCAAGCCTAGATCACGGCCCAAGCCAAATAAGGACTTGTTTATCCAGGAGAGCACTCGCCATCGGGAAGGCGGAAGGCGGAAGCCAGCGCCATCTTTAGGCGCGGCACCTCGCAGCTCTCTACAGTTCCCCCTTTTATGTTTTAAAACAAGCCACAGGTAAGAGTAGAGGTCTGATCTCTGATGATGCGTATTTTTGCAACCCTGATGCCTTTTTCTCAGAGGCGGGATCTGGGGCATCAACCCGCATGCAATCAAACATGCTCTTCTCTGGATTTCTAGGGCTAACCCAGAGTGCAGTGCTTAGCCTCGCAACCTGAGCAGGAAGAAGATTAACTTTTAGTTGTAGCCAGCCAGACTTAGGGGACTGTGCAGCCTCTATGGCAGTAAAGGCTTGAATGATCATAGCTGCATCCCGTCATTGCGTGACCCTGATTTTACACAGACACCACAAGCAAACCAGAGAGACCAGTAACAGAAGGCCTGCTAAAGAGCACCCAAACCCGCCCATTCCTTCAGATGATTCATAGCGGAGATCAGCCAAGATGACAATCCAGAGGCAAAGGAGAGGTCCATGCAGGTAGAATTCACATTAACTACTGCCAGTCTCAGTTCTCTTAAGGTATCTTCAAATTCAAGCGACCAATTCTGTAATAGAAAACTAGACAAAAATCTGGATAAATTTGCAGCCCTAGTATAATCCAAGGTCTTTTAACAACATTAGCAAGGAGAAACTGCAAAAAAACAATGCAAAAACTCAACCACCATCAGCAGTCATCAATTTGCATTTTTACAGTCTTCCTCAGGCATCCTCTCCATTGTTTTAATGTAAATCAAGTCAGGCCACCTTCCTTCCACCTTCCTTAAGATTGCTAATGCGTTGACAATAGCAGCTTCAGTAACCTAAAACCGTCTCAGTGCCTCTGCTTTTAACTTGCTTGAGGTTTTTCAACTTAAAATCTTAAAATCTCAGTCCGATATCTTTAGCCAAGCACATCAGTCCATTACAAATTTAACCTTGATCAAACTTTCTGGGCCTGGATAGCAGAACGTAGCCATCCCTTATGCCAGTAGCCCAGTTCCAACAAAGTCCTCTGCAGTCTTTCCTTCCCCTTTGAAAGCTCATAAGACAAGCCTCGAAGTTCAATACTGTCTGCACTTAGCATAATTTTGATCTTTTCATTTGTTTTATGAGAGCCTGCAGCTCTTCTTTAGAATCCGTAGACTCTGAATCTTCTAGCTCAAGTGTTGGATATAAGTTGTTCTTTGTTTTTGCCTCTTTTTCATTGTTTGCCTATTTCGACCTTTCTTTCTTCTCGACCTTTCTTCCTCAGGCAGTTCCTCACTAACCTCCAGATCGATTACCCCGCCCTTAAGCGTGCCTTGGTCTGCTGCAAAATCGCCCAATTTTTCCCATGAAGGGATTGTAAGACTTCCAGAGCACGCAAACCAAGGGGCTATGGCATCACATTCCTCCAGGAACCTCTCCAGGGTACTCCCCTTTATCTTTAAGTTTTTTGAACGAAGCAGCTCATTCAGAGCCAAAAAATTGGGTGCGAGTGAGAAGCGCCCATGGCTAATTTTGCAAAAAATTCTTTTAAAACTTTTACTTTTGGTTCGCTACACATGAACCCTTCCTGCTCCCTCTTTTTCTACCGAGAGGAGCAAAATTCCCGCTTTTGTCGCTGGATTCCCACCTTACCTGGGAACTTTCCTGCTCCCTCTTTTTCTACCGAGAAGAGCAAAATCCCCGCTTTTTGTCGCTGGGATTCCCACCTTACCTGGGAACTTACCAGTGCACTGCCCTGACTGCAGAAAGTTCTGAGTCCCTCTTCGGACTCTTCTTTCAACAGTTTATTCAGGAACCTTACTTTTTCTTTTAGATGTTTTACTCGAGCGCTCTTCTCTCACCTCCTCTTTTAAAAAAATTTTTTTTTTTAACTGCTTCTGAATCATTCTCGTTTGCCCTATGTAATATGACTAGACACACTACAACACAAATACACCACATGAGGTTAACCAACTTTTATACACTAATAAGACACACGAACAAATATACATTAATTGGCCAGCTATCATTCTTAAGAAATCTTCTCACTGCGTTTCCTCTAAGGAAACCTTATTGTGGCGCCTTTTAACCCTAATACTGGAAGATGTATTGCCCATTTTGCTATGGGACCTTATCGTCTCTCTACCGGAGAACTTGCCTTTACCCTTTTTGTCCACTTACCTGGAACTTACCAGCTAGCTGCCCTTCAAGTTCTGAGTTCCCCGTACGGGCCACCATTTGTCGCGTCCGCCTCGACCAGCAAGGAAGACGCAACACGGACTGGACTCTTCTTTCAGCAGTTTATTCAGGAACCTTGAACAATCTTCTGACCCCTTAAACAATCTTCTGACTGACTGACTGACTGACTGACTCACTCACTCACTCACTCACTCACTCACTCACTCACTCACTGCCTCACTCACTCACTCACTCACTCACTCACCACTCACACTCACTCACTCACTGCCTGACTCACTCACTCACTCACTCACTGACTCACTGACTCACTGCCCCACTGACTGCCTCACTCACTCCCCACAGACTCACTGCTTGACTGCTTCCGGGACAAGCCCGCCCAAAGCTTAAGAAGCCTTTGAACAGCCAACCCTGGTGTGCCACGTGGTGAATGCAGATAGGTCCACATATGCGGAAGCAAGCCTAGATCACGGCCCAAGCCAAATAAGGACTTAATATAGTAACTGATATTAGCACTTGAAAGTGACAGGCCTCTATCAATGAAAATGATACAACCTTTGTCCTTGAGGTATTTGTTTGGATGAGACAAATATCTATGCAGTTAAAGGAAAGATGGTAAAATTAGATTTATTCCAAGAACACTGATTGATTCTTGCCTGAGGGAGAGCTAAGAACTCTGAAATATCTGGTCTGGATTGTGATGGAAAAGTAGCAGGTTAACAGCATAGAAAAGAAAGTCCAGACAGAAAAACCTTTGTAAAAGGAGTGATCTCGGGTGTGAAGGAGTGTGTAAATATTTAGCCTCTGTAAAGTGCTACATAGTGTTAGGACAGCTTACAGAGGGGGAAATTCTTTCTACCTAGACCATCATCCTTGGCCGCAGAAAACCCCTTCTCACATGGCTTTATTATTTCTCCAGTGATCTTGGGGATATAATTTTCTGTTGCTTTAATGTCACTTGGACAAATTTGGTCAACAGACTGTGAATATGTCACAAGGAAAAGCTTGAAAAGTCCTTCAATGGCTCAGATTCCTTTACAGCCCTCAGTCACTGTCATTTGAGAAATTTTTCCCAAGAAACCACTGTCTTTAACCTGGCTCCTAAAATGCACAGGTTGTGTTGAACAAGCACCCTGCAAGCATATCCTGGGTCCTGAGAATATTGACTACTAACATCAGGCAGTTACAGCCAACAAAAAGTCCACTACGAATAGACCAATATAGATCACTTGTTGCTGTGCTCCCTTCTCACAGAACAGAACATTGAGCAAAGGCAGCTGATAGGAGAAGATTTGTTTAGGCTTACATTCTGTAGGGGAAGTTTAGTCACAGAGACAAAAGCATGGCATGAGCCGGCAGCTATCATATATCTGGACAGAAGTAGTCTTAAGTATTTGATTTGAAGCTGGTTTAATAATCCTCAACCCCCATCCCCAGTGATATGCCTCCTTCAGTAAATTACTTCCCAAATTGCCCTACCAGCTGAAGATTATGTATGCAGTTCAATCACAAGCACATGTGGTCATGGGGAATATTTCACAAACAAACAATTATATTCCATCACTGACCCCTTGAATCATGGCTATATCATGATGAAAAATGCATTCAGTCCAACATTAAATGTCCATATACACTTTATCAGTCCCATCACTATATAAATATCAAAGTTCAAGGTTTCATCTGAGACTGTGTATTAAAGATGAACTTTTAGGGCTGGAGAGATGGCTTAGTGGTTAAGGAGCCTGCCTGCAAAGCCTAAGAATGCCTGCTCAAATCTCCAGGTCCCACGTTTAGCCAGACGCAAAAGTGATGCAAGCACACAATGTCACACACACGCACAAGGGGGCACGTGTGTCTGGAGTAGTTCACAGTGGCTGAGAGGCTGCTGGTGTGCCCATTCTCTCTCTGTCCCTCTCTCTCGTCTCGCTCTCTCTCTCTGTCTCTCTCAAATTAAGGAAAAAAAAAAAGATGAACTTTTAAAATAAAAAAGTTACATACATCCTACAAATAATGACACAGAACAAAACATTTCTATTGCAAAAAGAATGTATAGAACAAAAAGTTTATGTCAATGCAAGATAGAAAACCAGCAGAATACCATTAAGTCCTTCAGGTCCATGTCTAGTATCTGGAACTCATGAAAAAAAAAAAAAAATGCTCAAAAAGGCTTCAAATTCTGCCCCTCCTGCCTAAACTGCTTGCTTTCAAGGCAGATTGACCTGAGCCAAAATAAGTCATTTTCTTTGCCAGTTGTCCCATAGCCATCAACAACGACAAAAAAATTTCTAATGTCTTCACTATAACTCATGGTTCCTGTTTATGGCTTCAAGCTATAGTCTCACAAGGCCTCTTCTGCACAGAAACTTAAAAAGCCTAGCCTCAAATGTGCAGCAGAGATCTAAATAATGACAAGGTAATTTTATTGAATTGGAATCCATATGGGGGATTTACTAATGATTCATGAAAGATAGAACATTATACATAAAATTTTAGAGAAATTGTGATGAAGGTAAGTATCCACCAGACAATAGTGCTGTTAAGACTAGCTGTTTTGAATGACTTCTTGAAGCACTGAGGAAATAAGGGAAAACAGTCTTTGAAATGTACTCATTAGCATACTTGTGATAAGCATCCCATAAAGGAAAGGAGGAAGGGAGTGAAGAAAAAGCAGATTAATCCAACCTTCATCTCCATTATCCCAAACAGAACCACAAAGGTGGTACAGAGAATACTTTTGTGATATGAATAAATCTTGACCCTCCCACACAAATGGAGAAATTGTCTTGTTCTTTTCTTGCAAATTTATGTGTGTAAATATTTTAAATTTATAAATAAAATTGCATGCATTCTCATGCACTTTTCATATTGCACTATTTGAATATATTAACAGGTAGAATTTATTCAAAGGGATTTTAAAAATATATTTATGTAAGTTGATACACGTGGCACAGCTCAATCTACTTTATTTTGGATGGTTTCTTCCAGCAAAAGGGATGAGTAGATATAGATGAAGAACCTGGGTATCTTTGTTCAAATTGTAATATTAAAGTAATTTTAAGGTACATAAAATTAAAAGAATAATTTTGTATAATAAGTAGGACCAGAAGTTAATGAAATATGTTCTATGCAATTATAGAGACATCTTTTTAAAATTTATTTATTGATTTTATTCATTTTTTTTTCTGGTTTTTACATTTTTCAGTTTTTCAAGGTAGGGTCTCACTCTAGACCAGGCTGACCTGGAATTCATTATGTAATCTCAGGGTGGCCTCGAACTAACTCATGGAGATCCTCCCACCTTTGCCTCAGGAATGCTGGGATTAAAAGCGAGTGCCACCATGCCCGGCCATTTTTTTTTTAATAAAGAGGTTTTATAACTATATGCCCTCTCCCCTGCTATTTCTGTTGATTTTCTTCCTCAGTGGGGTTGTTGGTATTCATTGTGTCCCTGTACTGAGGGTGGCATAGTGTCTCAGGCTATTCCCACCCACCATGAGGCTCTTATCATCTTTCAATCCCACTATTTTCCCTAAGTCTTGATGGGCAACGTAGAAATCTGAATGTTGGGTCCTCTGTAGCCTGTGGATCTCTGTTTTGATGAGGTTTGAGTGACCATAGAGTCTGTCACCGTCTCCCTGGAAATGATTTTCAGGCGTCAGAGCAGTAGTCGTGTCTGCAATGACGTCTGGGTCTGGGTGGATGAGAAGGAGATGCCCCATCTCTTGGTAGAAAGTTGGCTATTTTTAATGTGTTGATCTATCTTGGTTCTCCCTAGTGTTCTCCATCTGTAATATAGAACAGACTCTCAAACCAAAAGTGAAAGTAGTTCTAATTAAAGGAAATAAATAGTTATTAGAGAGACTTATTGATATATATATATATGTCCACTCTTCTTAAAGAGCAGTGGAGAATCTCTCTAGAGCCTATTCATTTCTTGTCCCTGGGGATCTGGATTGGCTTTCAGAGCCAGAAATGAGTTCTCCTCCAATGAGCAGGTCTCGTGTCCATTTTTTTTTTTTTTTTTTTTTTTTTGAGAAAGACACAGAGAGAGGGAGAAAAGACAGATAGAAATGGGCACCCCAGCAAGCCTCTCAGCTGCTGCAAACGAAATCCAGATGTGTGCGCCCCCTTGTGGTCAAGTGCGGCGTTGCACCCTTTCATCACTTTGCATCTGGCTAAACGTGGGACCTGGAGATGGGAACTGCTGGAGATTGGAACCAGCGTTCTTAGGCTTAGGAGGCAAGCACCTTAACCGCTAAGCCATCACTCCAGCCCTCATATCCATTTTTATTATTGGAATTCAAAAGAGAATCTTAAGGATTGACTTAAATATTTGTATATGATTTATATTTTTATTTTATTACTTTAAATCACAATGTATGGCTTCCTTTGGCACTATAATCAATTTGGCTTACATTTTCAAAAAAATACAAGAAAAGGGCTAATAAAGGGGCATTAAAATTGTATTTTCAAGACATAATAGATACACTTGAATTTCTCAAGAAAAATTAATAAAAGTTATTGCAAAAGCCTATACCTTTTATTGGGTCCTATGTGGAATATGAAAAATGACTGTGCTCAATGTTGATTGAACATTACTGGAACAGTGATACCTACATAAACAGAATATGGGTGAATAGGAATTTTTACTTTTGTAATACTACATAGTAAATTAGATAATCCATAAATTAAAATTAAGAATCAGTAGAGAATCATTTTTCCTTCATGATTTGTTTTTTTGTGTGTGTTATTTGATTGGTAGTTTTACTGTTTAAAATGAATACAGTTCTGATGGCAGGTGTAGAACACTGTAGAGATTCAAAGTTTGTAGAGGTTAGTCTTGCTACATTGCATATTGGTTTCATTATTTTGGTTTGTTTTTGCTGAAATTTCACTATTATTTGTTTCCAGTTGAGCTTCATGAAATCTCACAGGTGTACTGAGGTAAGAAAGTCATTTGGGCATGACAGTCCCTAGAGGAAGAGAAGAACATGAAGATATGGGGAGGATGTAGAGGAAGACAAGGGGCAGGAGAATGTATACTGGACTTAGTATTTTTTCCTCTTTTTCCCCAGGAAATGCATAAACATACATCAAAATGTACTAACATGTACATATATTCTATTCTGTTATACTTCCATTAATGTTTTGAGGATAAATAATGATCTTAATTATAATGCCCAGAGTACTTTTCAAATAATAGTAAATGAAGAGAGGGAATCACTGCATAATATGATCATAGATTATAAAGAAAGTTGGTCAGTTCATTGATTTTTTATGGCTCTTAGAATTTTAAAATGCATGTTTAATTCATATGAACCATAAGGTCTATCTTTTCTTATATAATTTCATATATAACTTATTTTTGTTCTTTTGAGTAGTCTTAGAGCTGACTTTTTATACTGATTATCAGCTGCAAAAGAATTTGAATTTCTTATAAATTTTTGTGAGCAAAACCAATTTATTTTTTAGGATTAAAAAAAAAAAAACCTGTCAGAACTGTTTCTGTAATGGGTAGTTGAAACAAGAAATCCTCTTCTGTTTTTCTAATTATGCTCAAGTCTGCTGAGTTTTAGTAGGTTGTACTTATCAGTTCTCTAGGGCGCTCATTTAATTGGGTAACAAATGGACAGATATGACAGTCTTAGTAAGGGAGTTCCGCCAGTCACCACACAGGCACCCACTGTCCTATTACAAAAAAATAACTGAAGCCAGAAGCTATCCGCATGCAGTTCAGAAATATTTCATTCTGCTTAAAGTTCAAAATGCTTTAAATCACAAGCCATAAGAAAACCTTTAATAAACCTTCAGAATTAGAACATTAAATATGCAATTTCACAAAAGATATTATATTATCTTTTGGGTAAAAACAAAATTTTTGGAGGCTGGAGAGATGGCTTAGAGGTTAAGGCGCTGGCCTGTGAAGCCAAAGGACTAAGGTTCAATTCCCCAGTACCCATATCAGCCAGATGTGCAAGGTGGCAAATATATCTGGAGTTCATTTGCAGTGGCTAGAGGCCCTGGCGTGCCCATCCTCTCGCTGTCTCTATCTTGCTCATTCTCTCAAAGAAACAAATACATAAATAAAATATATTTAATTTTTTTTGGCTAGGTAGATATTTTGGACGCTATTCTAATATACTTCTTTGCTTCCCAAATTGAGAAAATTTAAAGTAATAATAATGATAGTTTCATTAAATCTCTGTCTCTGTCTCTGTCTCTCTCTCTCTCTGTCTCTCTCTCTCTCTCTCTCACACACACACACACACACACACACACACACACACCCTTTTTGATAGCCAGTATATCTTTCTTTGGTGTCCTAATATTCTACAATCCTTTATGGAGACACTGTCCCTGGAATGCTAAGTGACAGATTGTCATAGCTGTGCTTTGTGTGAGAAACTAGCCTTGATGGGCTGTTATTGCCATTGCGGCCATTGCCACCATCCTTTCACTTACTGAAGGTACTTCATGCCAGAACTCGACATTTGCACTTTTTTTCTGTTGAAGAAAGCAAAATGGAGAATTCGATTTAAGTCTTTGTATCACCTGATGTATCTGCTCACTGGTAACTGCTTGACTGAGGTACTGGGTGCGTTCCAAGCAGCCGTGATGGCTGCATTTAGAAGCCCATGGATTCAGTGAATCTTACAGTGGGGGGTAAAGAGAAGAGTGGTTGAATTTCTATGTATACTTGGACATAACTCAGGGCAGAGAACTGTGTCTTAAAAGTTTGATGTAGTCGGGCGTGGTGGCGCACGCCTTTAATCCCAGCACTCAGGAGGCAGAGGTAGGAGGATTGCCATGAGTTTGAGGCCACCCAGAGACTACATAGTGAATTCCAGGTCAGCCTGGACCAGAGTGAGACCCTACCTCGCAAAACCAAAAAAAAAAAAAAAAAAAAAAAAAAAAAAGTTTGATGTAGACTAACAAATGATGCTGACTCATTTCATCTCCATAGCAGTTACTGTTGACATCAGTTAGATTGGCTCAGCTGTAGTCTAAAGTATATACCACCCTTGTTCATTCAATCTGGTTTCTTAATTACTCCATCAAAGAAGGAATGGAGCATTTCCAAACAGTTGGCTCTGTAGAAGTGGTTGGGTGTGGAGATACAGAATGAGTTTTGAAAAGAAATAAGAAGGTCTGAAGAGGTGGTTTAGTGGTTAAGGTGTTTGCCTGCAAAGCCAAATCACCTAGGTTCAATTCCACAGGACCCACAGAAGCCAGATATACAAGGTGACACATGTATCTGAAGTTTGTTTTCAGTGCCTGGAGGCCAAGGCATGTGCTTTCTTTCTTTCTCTCTCTCTCTCTCCTTTTATGCCTCTGTCTCTTAAATTAATTAATTGAAAAAATGAAAAGAAATGGGGCTGGAGAGATGGCTTAGCGGTTAAGGCGCTTGCATTCAAAGCCAAAGGACCCAGGTTCAACTCCCCAGTACCCACATAAGCCAGATGCACAAGGGGGTGCATGCATCTGGAGTTCATCTTCAGTGGCTGGAGGCCCTGGCACACCCATTCTCTCTCTCTTTCTCCCTGCCTATCTCTGTATTTCTCTCTCTCAAATAAATAAATAAAAATAATTTTAAAAAATGAAAAGAAACAAGAAACCATCCAGAAGAGCCTACATTTGCCTTTTCCAATGAGACATCACTATTTCCAAGGCTAAAGAATCACTCTTAATTCTATATATATCATCCTAATTTTAACTTTCATCTATATATACCTTTTTAAATGAGATGCATCAGAGA
This sequence comes from Orientallactaga sibirica, assembly GCA_036365145.1. Classification (NCBI taxonomy): domain Eukaryota; kingdom Metazoa; phylum Chordata; class Mammalia; order Rodentia; family Dipodidae; genus Orientallactaga; species Orientallactaga sibirica. Next base: position 14,404,006 of record JAEOAD010000017.1, read on the forward strand.
AGAGACTCTGGTCCCTCTTTGCTAAATTTTAACTTGTCTAGTCCAGGGAAATGGCAGTGAGGTTTAACAGTGGCAAAAGTAACTGCAGGGGCTCGCTCACCATCTCAGCAGATGCACATAGCCAGTCACAGCCCTGGAACATATGCCATCTGTGTCTGACTTGTACCTGCCCTGTGGCAGTGAAGTTATCTTTTTTTTTTTTTTTTTCCTATATTGATATTGAAACCATCAGAAAAATCTCAGCCAACTGTAATGTGATACAATACCCATTTAGATTTTATATAATGAGGTACCAAGTTACATTATGTAATAGAGTCAGTTACAGCTGTCACACACATAGCCCATAGAAAAATGTCAGCTCTTGAAGTGTATATCCATGCGGTTAGGATTGTAATGAAAACTCTTTTTGCTCTACAGTGTCTTGAAATTGCTATGATTTTCAGCTAGCTCTCTGTTATTTAAAAAATAAATCCAAGCAGCATCTGTAGGAGTGAACCCCAGGTTAGGCTGTTCTATGACCATTCAGGAGTTGCATATTTAATTGTGGTTCTGATGCTAGTTGGCATATGTGGTGTGACTCAATTGGGCTGTATACCTAATTCCACATCATGTATATCAGAAGATTACAAAAACATAGAAAACTTTATTTTCGAGCCTAGTGTGTAATTTTATTTTATTTTTATTTGAGAGAGAGAGAGAGAGAGAGAGAGAGAGAATGGGCTCTCCAGCAGCCTCTCAGCCACTTTGAATGAACTGCAAACGCGTCTGCCCCGTTGTGGGAAAGCGCAGCATTGCGCCCTTGCGTCGCTTGTGTCTGGCTAAACGTGAGACATGGACATTGGAACCGGTTTTCTTAGGCTTGGCAAGCAGGCGTCTTAACCACCAAGCCATCTCTCTAAGCCCGTAATTTTATTTTTAATGTGTGCTCAAAGAACGTACATAGTCTTTCTCAATAGGTTGACATATGGCTGTTTGGGAATGGGAAGCGTATTTCTTTGATGGGGTATGATTTGTGGGGTTTGAAAAAGTAGGCTGATCATTGTAGCCATGCCTGGACTCATGGGGACATGCACAAGAGAAAACAGCACTTAAGCATTTGTGCTACTATGAGATGTACCCTTTAGTCTGGAAATACAATATTTAACTTATCTTTTTAAATACTTCCCTACAACCTTAACATTTTACTTCAATAAACTTAGTAAACTCCCTATTACGTCTTATTTTTTATATTTTATAATATGCAGTAATATTATTTATGTTTGAACATATTTAATTATATTATGTTTACACAGAAAACACTGTTATAATCAGATCTGTTTACAAGTTTTTAATAGTTTCATTTATTTATTTGTGAGGTTAAGGAGAGAGAGAGATAGATTATGGGCACATCAGGGACTCTATCTATTGAAAACCAACTCCAGATGCCGACACCACTTTGTGCATATGGCTTTCCGTGGGTACTAGTGAAACAAACCCAAGCCAACAAGGCTTTGCAAGCAACCTCTGACTCATCTCTCCAGCCCTGATCGTGTATGTTAAAACACATTTATTCAGGTATCAGAGCTAGAACAAGATCTAAATATATTTCTATTTTTATTTCTTTATTTTTGATTTTTTGAGGTAGGGTCTCACTCTGGCCCAGGATGACCTGGAATTAACTATGTAGTCTCAGGATGGCCTTGAACTCACAGCGATCTTCTTACCTCTGCCTCCCAAGTGCTGGGATTAAAGGCGTGCACCACCATGCCCAGCCCTATATTTTTAAATGTAAAGCTTTGATTGAATATTATATTGAAATTATATAAAAGTGAACCCCTATAGCTGAACAAATGCAATATCTGAAAAGAGTTCAGCTATTGAAAATGAAGAGGAAAAAGATTTAAGGTAAATTGTTCTCAGCATAAAATCACTCACACATATAACTAATTCAACAGTAGTATTTGTTCCTTCTTATTAAATTTGTTTTTAACTCATTTTTGGAATTTTCGTGGTAAAACATAAGCAGTCTAAATATCAATTATATATCACATAGTATTTTGGGCTAAATACTTGGAACAGATTCAATTAAACATTGATAATATCAAATATATTTTAATCACTATATACATTAGCTATGCATCATAAAGAAAATGTAATTCCCATTACTACATGCAGATGAAAAAAATGTTTTGATTTGTTGTATACTTACACTTTTAGTTAGCATCATTTTGCATGTGAATTTTCACTTTTTCGACATCACTAATAAAATGATTGATAAAATTTAAACAAAAACCCTTTTTAACTGAAGTATGTTTATTTTAATATGAACATATTCATTATTCTTATAACCAACACTCTGGAAATTCACTTCTTAATGAAAGCCTGTAGAAGTGTTTAGACAAGATGAAGAAGTAGTTCTAAACTGAATCAAAACCTGATATTAAATGCTTTATAAAATCCTGAAGTAAGAATTCATGACTTGTAAATAAAAATGCTATGAATATTTTTAAACTGAACAATCACCTTTTATGTAAGCCAAAAATTTATAAATCGCTACCTTGGGTTAAAAATATATTTTTGTCTTACCTTTTTAGTATCAGCATTTACTGAGGTATTTTGTTGGTCTGACATGTTTTAACAATATGTACTTGCAAAATGTCCTGTAAGTGTTATAGTAGAAAAGAACATTTTAATGATGCAATAGAAACTAATCCACATTTTTGTTGATTTTTCCAGAAGCCTAGTCTAAAGCAATTTTAGAATAAGTGATAAATTATATGTTCAATGAATTCATAAATGAATACTTAGGATAAAGTAAACTGTATTGATTCAACCTTTAAAGAAATATTAATCCAAATTTATAGTATTATTTTATTCATTTAGAAAAATGACCAAGATACTGGAGCCTTCTAATTTACTCCTACATTAATCTATACCAATTAAATACCAGATAAATTGTGCCGCTCGAGAGAAGGAGAGATGGAGAGAGAGAGAATGAGAATGATATTGATAGATTATTGATGTCAAGCACAGAGCATGGAAAACCAGCATGATGTCTGGAATGCAGCTCCTTGAAGTAGCTCTCATCTCATTTTATAATCCTTAGCTAGCTGGGAAATACTTATTGAATACTGTTGACTGAATATACTTCATTTATATCATGAAATTGTGAGACTATATTTTAAATATCCCTGAAAAATGTAAAAATTTACATGTGTTGACATTGTTTTTGCTGGAAGGTGTCTTAGAAAATTTATAAAAATAAATAGTCAGTGCTGGGTGTGATAGCACACACCTTTCATCCCATTACATTGGAGACAGAGGTCAGAAGATCACCATGAGTTCCAAGCCACCTTGAGACTACATAGTGAATTCCAGGTCAGCCTGGGCTATAGAAAGCCCCTACCTTGAAAACACAAAAACAAAAACAAAAAACATCACTTGTAATAAATAATTTTAAGCACTGCCTTTCCCCTGTAACTGACTATTGCTCCCACAATGCAGAACCCACAACCACACTGGGAAAACCTGCAACCCCACTGAGGAGGGCTCCTAGCAGAATGGTGGCAGGGATGAGGGAAAGGATGGTACAAACATATGATGTATCCATACTAAATGTGTCCATAATTAATTTAAAAATTAATTATTGACTTATATTTCACTCTACAGTTGCTGAACTATTAGAATTCACCAGGATTGCATCATTTGAAATTAATGATAATAATTAAATGTAATAGATGAGTACATTATAAATTTGCAAGTTAGTGCATAGTCTGTGTGATGCATTGTGGGTGTGGTGTACTGTAAGTGGATATATAGTGCCTATGTGTCTGTGTGCAGATGCACAAACCCAATGCACTCATGAATGGATCCAGAGAAGACTGTCCAATGTTCTCATCTGTCATTCATCCATGTGTTTGAGATGAGGTGTTTTCATAGGCTGACGAATGAGCCTCAGTAATTCTCAGTTCTCTGTCCTAGACGTGCATGGCCACTCTACTCTTTCTCTCTCAATCTCTCTCTCTCTTTTGTTAGGGTCTCCCTCTAGCCTAGGCTGACCTGGAATTCACTATGTAGTCTCAGGGTGCCCCTGAACTGATGGTGATCCTCCTACCTCTACCTCTCAAGTGCTGGGAGTAAAGGTAAGTGCCACCACACTCAACTACTCTTCTCTTTTCATGTGGTTACTGAGTGTGGTAGTTTGAATATATGACCCCCAATATATTCAGTGTTTTATTTAGTTTATAGTTTGCATCTGCCGTCACCTTGCTGGAGGCAATGTCACTGGGCATTAAGGTGTGATGGTGGGTTGGAGATTCCATTGTAAAATATGCAAAGTGTGCCTAATAGGCGTTCCTGAAGTGTGCTGTGGCTTTTGGCTGTAGTTTTGCTCTGTGTGCTGTGTGCCTGGTTGGCTTTTTCTCTCTCTGTTTGGCCATGTGCAGGCAGGCCAACTTCTTCTGCCATTATGGAACTTCCCCTGGATGTGTAAGCTTCAATAAATAATATTCCTTCCTCCATAACTGTGCCTGGTCTGGAAGTTCATCTCAGCAAACCTGAAGCTGTCTGCTACACTGAGGAATCAAATTCAATGAAAATCAATCCCTCTCCGGATCTCATGCATATGTGCCAAGCACAGTTAACTTGTCATATCATCTGCATAGGTCCCACATTGTGATATTATAATTGTAATAAAACATAAGAAAATTTGATGTAAGAAAATGGAGTGATATGAAAATATATTTGAATACTCATACCCGAATTCTTTATTTACCAATCACATTATTTTCTATTTTTTAGCAATGAGTGCTTTTTGTTTTGGTTTGTTTTTTTTTTTGTTTGTTTGTTTTTGTTTTTGTTTTTCTAAGGTAGGGTCTCACTCTAGCTCAGGGTGACCTGGAATTCACTATGTAGTCTCAGGGTAGCCTCAAATTCATGGTGATCCTCCTACCTCTGCCTCCTGAGTGCTGGAATTAAAGGCCACCACACCTGGTGAGTGCTTTTAACTGCATTTAATCATCATTGCTCTAAAACATTTTTTTTCCCTATGGACTTTTTTTTCTGACATCCTTACATTTATTATGTCATGAATTTGAGTAGTAACATATTAATTTTTATTAAAATTTTTAAATTCAAGCATGGATGGAGAGAGAAAGTGGGAGAAAGAGATGGGGAGAGAATGGGCTGAAGTTGAGATGCATGTACCACCTTGATCAGCCAGCTCTACATGTGCACTAGGGATTCATACCTGGGCTGCTAGATTTGCAAGAAACGACCATAACTGCTATGCCATGTTTGCAGCCCCAACCATATCAATTTATAACTCATCTCATTAATACTATATATAGTGATTTATTTGCAATCATGCTAAAACCTAAACAAAAGAAGGCTGGAAAGTTAATATTATTAAGAAATGTCAAATATGTTAATTAACTTCCTTATTCATAAATTTTATTTGTATTTAAGCCAAATTTATTAGGAGTACACTGATGTTAATTGGGGACAGGTATACATTTTGGGAATCAAAGATACATATAAATAAAGAAGAGCTAAATAACATATTGAAATTGATTTATCACTTCTCTATTGGTAATTTTGGAAGTGATATTTCTAGTCTAAAAATAAAGCAGTTATATTTTTAAACGAATAGAAATTAACTGAATTTGATATTAAATAAACCCTGCTAATCCAAAGATAGTCATATGTATTTAATGATTTTTCATATCACTTTCATCATGCACAACTCTAATAATGCAATGACCAATTCGAAAGGATGTTGGTACAAAGACCCATGCTCATTTGGTAATAGACACAGAAGATTAATATACAATAAATAAACCGATCAGTAGGTGCATATAATATCCATGACTATAAAAACATGTGACATGTGATTTTCCTGATATAATCCCTGAGAAAATAAATATTAATCAATTTGATTGCTAAAATAAATATTAACCAATTTGTGCAATCATATATAACATAAACAGAGAGCAAAAAAATAGTTCAAATTCAAAAACATTTCAGTAACCACTGTCTACATCAAAAGAAGAAAGTTGGAATGGAAAGATAGTTCAGTGATTAAGGATCTTGCCTAAAATGCCTAATGACAGGGCTTGATTCCCCAGTACCCACTTAAAGCCAGATGCACAAAGTAGTACATGCATCTAGAGTGTGTTTGTAGTGGCTAGAGGCCCTGGTGCATCCATTCTCTATCTCTCTGTTGCCCTCTCTCTTTCTCTCTGTGTGTCTCTCTCAAATTAAAAAAAAAAAAAAAAAGTTACAACAGGTCATGTAATCTACATCATGTTTCTTTAATATTTTCTCCAAACTAAGGAAAATGCCATTCTGTTTTCTGACACTACATATTTTTAACCTAATTATAAATGTCGTATTATTTGAAGCATAATGAAGTTCATCCTTGTTATACTCTGTCAATGTCTTCTTTTTATCCTTACTGTGCAGTCCAGGCTCAATTTTTTTATACATTGTGTGATCCATTGTAATTTTGACATTCCTGTTTCTATGAAATGATTTGCATATTAAGAGTTTTGCCTCTGTTAACTCTTTTACTGTCTTCTGCTGTACTCATAGTATATTTTTTTTTGTCTACTTTATAAATGGCTCAAAGAATGTGTTTGTTTACTTAATGCAGACACTTTCAATAGACCATCTAAACTGAATCCCAACTATTTCAATGTGTTAACAGGTGATATTTTTAGCATTATATCCTTACAATTCATGTGTGTAAGTACATTAGGGACATCTCTTTGGGCTTTTAATTTTTAGGTCGTTTATAAGAAAGGTAAACAGCTTTATGCTTATGATATGCTAAGATATCCTATTCTATTAAATGTGTTTGCCAGCTTGCTCTTGCCAGTTTATTATTGGCCTGCACAATTCTCCAAATTGAGTGAAATGTTTTTCCTGGGGAGACAATGACAAGTGCCTCTTCATCCCAAATAGGATATAAAAGACAGTCCAAAGTACAATTACACCACAATCCATTTCTGATAATCTTATGGGTTTATCTTACAGAGCACAGGTGAGGAGCTATTTGCAGGAGCATGAGTGATTCAGCATAGATGCCTCAATAAAACGCCCACCTCCACATAGCTGACCACTTGAGAAGTTTCATCTCTATAGGACACGCACCATTTGCAGGCAGCTGGGCTGGTTGAAGAGTGTCCCCTCCATCATTTATTTACCATTATATCCTTGGGAAGGTTTTTAGGACCCTGTAAGTTTTGGCTTCCCAGTTCTGACCTCTCTCATAGGGAATGTTTCAGGGGTGGAGAAAAAGTTATCCAACTCTTTATGTTTTCTAAGTATCACCAATTTGTTGGTCATATGAATTGTAATTTTATTACTTTAATAAATAAACAAAATATACAATGAGTAACTACATGAGGAAAAAAATAGCTCTGAACAGCAATTGCTTCTAGTTTCAACTACTTTAATATCTAATAAAAGCATGAAGGCAAACAAGAAAATATGGAAAAATATTTGCTATTGTCCCTCTGGGCTAGTAATTTATCACATTGCTTCAATTTCCAACATGGACATTTGTTACTGTTTTTATTAGAAATGTCAGGTGGAACACATAAGAGTATTGCTTTTCTGTGTTTTCCCATCATGTACCAATGAGTAGTCATAGATGGCAAGTCACTGGGAAAGGGAATAGAAACATTTATGTCTTTGGCAAAATTAAAATAAAAAAAAATGCTTCTTTCTGAGTATCAGAGCATCTTAGGAACATTAAAAGTTTTGTAAAAAATGTAAACTATAACAATATAGATATAATGTAGATGTATATTTAAATAAGTAACATAGTATTTCTATGACCATATATTACATGGATTTTTTGTGAAATAATAGTCACTTTAAACAAAATGATGAACTAATTTTTTTTTTATTTTGAAAAAGACACGGAGCAATGGCGCTACACATAAAAGTATAGGTGTAGTTGGTGACACAGACCAGTAGTAAAGCAATTGTCTATAATATGTCAGTTCTACATTCAATTCCCCATCAAATAAATAAATAAATAAATGTTAAATAAGTATGAATTGTCCTTAAATTATACTATTCACTTTTACTGAGGATACAAAAGTATAGCAAACCTAAAGCAATGCATAAAATGCATAAATAAAAAATTGTTTATACATTCATGCATAGTTTTCCAAAAGACGTATACATTTTAACTTACCTTTTCCCACTCAACTTGAATAAAATATTATTTTTTGATGAGTGCATGGGAAATGGCTCACTGGTTATAGACACTTGCCACTATTGCACCCGTTCATCATTTGGCCTGTCTGGCCAAACTTGCGTTTTCCAGTGTCATCACTGATGACTTCTATCTGCCATACGGCTGCATGCAGTGCAGCTTTTTTCAGCTTTAGTTGGCTGGTCTATAGGAAGAAGGTTTTCTGCTCAGTACCAGCTTACTTCCTCAATGACCTTGCCTCTTAGGCAAGTGAAGTCTTCAGCAATAGGGTCTTACCAACTGTTTCTCAAGGGAAACCAAGGACCTCGGCAATAGCCTGTAATGTTTTGGAGGCAACAGGGACCTCCCTGGCCAACAACCCACTGGAGCATTGAAAATTTTCTAGTAACAATCTATTGCTCCTGTATGTGCCATCATTCAAAAAAGTAGGTTTTCATATGTTTTATTCAGAATATCTTGAATTTTGATTAACCCACCACTGCCCTTCTTTTCTACATTCACTTCTGGCCTCACTTAGCCCTTCCCCTTCCAGTAATTTGTTCTTCTACTTACATATATACAATACCATCTCCTAAAGTCCTTTCTTCTCCTCCAATCCCCTATAGCCTTTTTCTAGCTTACTGGCCTTTGCTACCAATTTTTGATTCCAGTTCACACACAAGTCTATGCATTTGTAGCTAGTATCCACGTATAAGAGAGAACATGTGACATTTAGTTTTCTAGGCCTGGGTTACCTCACTTAGTATAATCCTTTACAGATCCATCTATTTCTCTGCAAATTTCATCATTTCATTTTTCTTTACCACTGAATTGAACTCCATTGTGTAAATGTAACAAATCTTTATTAACCATTCTTCTGTTGAGGGACATCTAGGCTGGTTCCTAGTTATTGTGAATAGAGCAGCAATAAGCATGGTTGTTCAAGTATCTCTAAGGTAGTGAGAACAGTCATTAGGATATATGGCAAGGACTGGTATGGCTGGATCATATGGTAAATCTATTTTTAGCTGTCTCAAGGACCTCCACACTGATTTCCACAATGGCTTTACCAGATTACAGTCCCACCAACAGTGTAGAAGGGTTCCCCTTTTTGTGCATTCTTGCCAATGTTTATTGTCATTTGTTTTCTTGATAGTAGCCATTCTGACTACTCAAAGTAGTTTGGAATCTCAAGTTAGTTTAAATTTGCATTTCCTTGATGGATAAGGATGTAGAACCATTTTCTAGATGTTTATATGCCATCTGTATTTCTTCTGATGAAAACTCTCTATTTAATTACATAGCTCATTTTAATTGTTTTTTTTTGATATCTTATTCTTCTGTTTTTGAGTTCTTTGTATATTCTGGATATTAATCATCTGTCATACATGTAGCTGGCAACAATATTCTCCTATTCTGTAGGATGTCTCTTTGCTCTATTCACAGTATCCTTTGCTGTACAAAAACTTTGTAATTTCATGAGATCCCGGTGGTTGATCAATGGTTTTATTTCCTGAGCAATTGAGGTTATATTCAGAAAGTCATTTTCTATGCCAATATGTCAAATGGTTTCCCCTACCTTTTCCTCTAGCAGTTTCAGAGTATCAGGTCTGATATTAATGACCCTGATCCACTTGAACTTGATTCTTGACATGGAGAAAGACAAGGATCTATTTTCATCCTTGTATATATAGATAACCAGTTTTCCAGCAGCACTATCTTTTCTCCAATTAATATTTTTGACATTTTTTCAAAAATTAGATGGCTGTAGCTGCCTGAATTAACATTGGGTCCTCTATTCTGTTCTATTGATAAACATGTCTGTCTTTCTGCCAGTCCAGTGCTGTGTTTGTTCCTATGTCTTAATAATATAGCTTAAAATCAGGTATGGTGATACCACCAGCCTGACTTTTGTTGACCAAAATTGTTTTGGCTATTTGAGGTTTTTTGTGTTTCCAAATTAATTTTAGGATATTTTTTCTCTTTCTGTGAAGAATGCCATTGGAATGTTAATGGAGATTGCATTAAATATGTAGATTGCTTTTGGTAAGATTGCCATTTTCACAATATTGATTCTTCCAATCCAAGAACATGGGGTGTCTTTCCATTTCCTTGTGTCTTCTGCAATTTCTCACTTGAGTGTTTTAAACTTTTCATTGTAGAGATCCTTCACTTCCATGGTTAAGTTTATTCAAAGATGCTTTTTTTTTTTTTTTTTTTTTTGAGGCAACTGTGACTGGGAGAGATTCCATGATTTCATCCTCTGCATGTTTGTTGTTAGCATATAGGAAAGCTACTGATTTCTGTGTGATTATTTTGTATCCTGCTATGTTGCTAAAAGTGTTTATCAGCTCTAACAGTTTGCTAGTAGAGTCTTTAGGAACATTTATGTATATCATATATTCTTCAAATGGTAACTCGATTTCTTCCTTTCTAATTTGTATCTCTTCCATGAGTGTCTTTTACCTTATTGCTATAGCTAAGACTTCCAGTCTTGCTCCTGAATTTAGTGGAATAGCTTCAAATTTTTCACCATTTAGTATTACATTGGCTGTAGGTTTGCCATAAATAGGTTTTATTATGTTGAGAAATGTTCTTCTATTCCCAGTTTCTGTAATACTTTTACCATGAAGGGATTTTGAATTTCGTCTAATGCTTTTTCTGCATCTTTCTGCACCCTCTTCCATGAATTTCCCTGAGCCATGTTGGGTTCATTTTAGGTCTATTTCAGTGACGAGGTTTTGGGAGTCTCTGTGTCTCTGAATATCTGATTTGGTAGGAGTTGAGTATGCTTTATGTCTATCTCTTTCACTGTTGTGCTGGTAACAGGCTCACTGATAAAATAGCACTCTTGCTCATTTCCCCTATAACTCAATGGTTTCAGCTGGTGTCCTGTGAAGATGTGATGGGCTGATTCTCTCCTCAGGTTCTGCGTTAATCTGAAAAAGAGAAATAGATTCTCCAACGGAGAGGGAGGTCAGTGCAAGATACATGGATAATCATTATTATTTTAGAGACAATTTAATAGGTGTAGGTCCTCTTGCATCCTATTATTGGTGGGAGCTTGATATTGGAGAGCTGGCTCATTTTTGGATATGGTTCTGACTTGTTTCACATTTCCAGGCATGGGTTCCATTCCACTGAGCAGATCCATTAGCCAAATCCAGAGCAGTTTGTAAACCACCATGGCTGCATGCTACTACTATACTTGTGTGAGCATCACATCAGGTTGTTTGTTGCTGAGTAGCTTAGACCACCTGTAGCTTAGACAGAAGTTAGTCATTTTCCCCCAGTCACTTATATCACCCCCACTGGCACTAGACAAGCTAGCTGTCTGGGGACTGACTCTCTTCCATATTCCAGACAGGTCTCTCCATGTTTCTTCTTAACAGCTTATGGTGTCTTCAGCAGTAGGGTCTTACCAATAACCTTTGGTGGGTCATCAAGTACTCTGAGAGAAATCTGTCTTCTTTTGGGAAACCTTGTAGGTCTCACTGATCAACAACTCATTGTGGATGTTAACCACATGCTGGTATTGGGAATTACAGGTCAGTGCCAAGGGAAAAGAAGGAAGAAAAAGTATTGGTAGTATGAAAGAGAAAGAGAGAAGAGAGAGAAGAGGGAGTGATAGAGAGAGATACAGGAGAAGATTGAGGTTAGTCTTCATCATACCCTCTCCAGGCCCCTGTGATTCAGATGTTCCCTCTAAGCACCTGATGCAGGTTCAAACTTTCAGTATGTCTTTCAGGATATAGGATTTATGGTACCATTTCCATATGGTTCCAGTTTTTTGTCTACCCCCCACCCTTTTCCTGCCCTCCCACCCTACCATCCCTATTTTCCAGTCCTTGAGATGTTTGTTAGGTATGTCAGCATCTCAGGAAAATACAAATTAGGAGCCACAGATGAGTGAGACCATGCAATGCTTATCTTTCTGTGATTGGGTGAGTTCACTAAGAATGATCTTTTCCAAGTTTGACCATTTTTCTTCAAATTGCTTTGTGTCATTTTTCCTTACTGCTGTGTAGAATTCCATTGTGTCAATATACCACATCTTAGTTATCCATTCATCTAATAATGGACATCTGGGTTGATTCCAGCTCTTAGCTAATATGAATTGAGCAGGTAAAACATGGTTGAACAAATATATCTAAACTGAGGCATGGAACTTTTAGGGTAAATGCCCAGTAAGGGGATAACTGGGTCTGTTGGTACCTCTATAGTCATCCTTTTTAGGAGTCTTCATAATGCTTTCCATAGTGATTATACCAGCTTACATTCCCACCAACAGTGAATGAGGGTTCCTATTTCTCCACACTCTTGCCAGCATTTGTTGTCAGTATATGTTTTAATGTTAGCTATCCTTACTGGGGTAAGGTGGAATCTCTTAGATGTTTTAATTTGTATTTCCCTGATACTTAGGGATGTTGAACATTTTCTTAAGTGTGTGTTTGCCATTTGTATTTCTTCCTTTGAGAACTCAATGTGCAGTTCTCTGCCCCATTTTGTGAGTGGTTTGTTTGATGTTTTATTGTTTATGATTTTGAGTTCTTTGTGGATTTTAGAAATTAGGCCTCTGTCCGATGTGTATCCAGCAAAAATTTTCTACCATTCTGTGGGTAATCTGTTGACTCTGCTTGTTGTATGTTTGTCAGTGAAAAAACTTTTCAGCTTCATGAGATCCCAATGGTTGAGTGATTGTTTAATTTCCTGAGCTACTGGGTTTTGTTCAGGAAGTCTTTTCCCACTCCTATATCAAGGAAGGTTACTGCATATATATTCTTAAAGTATGTGCTTATGATTTTTCTCAAATTTCTTTGGTATCTGTTGTAATGGTGCCTTTTACATCTCTAATTTTATTAATTTTTGTCTCTTCTCTCTTTCTTCTGGTCAGATTTGCTAAGGGTTTATCAATCTTTTTTATCCTTTCAAATAACCAGCTCTTTGTTTCATTGATTGTTTTATTGGTTTGTTTGTTTGTTTGTTTCCACTTCATTTTTTTCTGCCTCATTTTAATTATTTCTTCCCATCTACTGATTTTTGGTTTGCCTTGTTCTTCTTTTTCCAAGGACTTCAGGTGAAGCATTAAATTGTTTACTTATGAACTCTCCAATTTCTTAATATAGGCACTTAGAGCTATAAACTTCCCTCTTAGGACTGCCTTCATTGTGTCCCAAAGGTTTTGGTACATTGTACTCTCCTTGTCATTTGATTCTGTGAATTTATTGATTTCCTTTTGGATTTCTTCAATGACCCATTTATCATTCAATAATGTACTTTTTAGTCTCCATGAATTTATGTATGCTCTGTGTTTTTTGCGGTTGCTGATTTGCAGTTTAACCCCATTGGGTCAGAAGAGTAAAAGGGATTATTTCAGTTTTCCTGTATTTGTTAAGATTTGCTTTGTGTCCTAATAAATGTTCTACTTTAGAGAATGTTCCATGTGCTGAGAAAAAAATGTCTATTCTGCAGCATTTGGATGGAATGTTCTATAGATATCTGCTAGGTCCATTTGTTCCATGATATTATTTAACATAGATGTCTCTCTTTTATTTATTTATTTATTTATTTATTTATTTATTTATTTATTTATTTATTTATTTATTTGCTGTGATGACCTGTCAAATGATGAGAGTGGGATAGTGAAGTCACCCACTACAATTGTGTTTGGTATTATCTATGATCTTAAGTGTAATAGTATTTGTTTGATGAAACTGGGAGACTCCATGTTAGGTGCATATGCATTTAGGATTATAATGTCCTCCTGTTGGTGTGTTCCTTTAATTAGCATAAGGTGACCACCTTTATCTTTCATCACCATTGTTGGTTTGAAGTCTATCCTGTCATATATTAGGATAGCAACCCCTGCTTGTTTCCTGGGCCCATTTGCTTGAAACACCATTTTCCATCCTTTCACCCTAAGGCAGCATCTAGCTTTTATTGAGAGATGAGTTTCCTCGAGGCAACAAATGGCAGGATCCTGACTTTTAATCCAGTCTGCAAGGCTGTGTCTTTTGGATGGGGCATTGAGGCCATTGGTATTAAGAGTTATTATTGAAAGGTATGCATTTATTTTCACCATTCTTCTTGTTTTTAATGCTTCCTGTTTTCCCTTTACTCACTTGTTTTAAGTGTTATTTGTGTCTGGTTTATTTTTTCCTATTTCCTCCTGTGTGTGTTTTGCTTTCTCTTCAGCATGAAGAAACCCTTGCAGTATTTTCTGTAGAGCTGGTTTAGTTATCATAAATTCTTTTACCCTGTTGTTGTTATGGAATGTCCTTATTTCTCCATCAATTTGGGTAGACAGCTTTGAAGGATAAAGTAATCATGGTAGACAGTTGTTATATTTCAGAACTTGGAATACATCATTCCAAGCACTTCTGGCTTTTAAAGTTTGTGTTGAGTAATCTGTTGTAATTCTAGTGGGCTTGCCATTGTAGGTGACTAGCTTTTTCTCTCTAACTGCTTTGTTTCTTTTTATGATTCCTTTCATTTCTTCTTTTATTTCTTTGAGTATAGAAAAGAAAACATTTTTTGAAATCTTTGTCAGGAATTTCATCTAAAACAGTTTCATTGGTGATCATTTCTGCTGGATTTATAATTTTTGGTTGGATTATACTATCTTGATTCTTTGTGTTTCTTGTATTACAGTGTAGTAACTTTTGCATCATGAATTGATGTGATGCTTGGGTTTTCTTCTTATCTGCAGTGTTCTTAGATGTGGCAATCCAACTTTATATACTTTCAGGATATGATTTTAAGGTGCCAAGTGTGGCTCTCATACCTCAATACAACTGCAGAAGTAAAGTTATGTGTTGAATTTGCTTGCTAAGAAAGTATTCTAGTGGACTAGGTTGAACAATTTACTGGCAAATTCTTACCTTCTACTGAGCAATATACACATTCAATAAAAAACAGCATAAAGTATACAAGTGTGGGGATTAAAACAAACAGATAGACTTATAAAGCTAAAATCCCTAAGGGTGTGTGTTGCTTTACACCCTTAATCCTGTCAGCTTTGAGATAGGGAATTCTGTTCTGAATGGGGTTCCAGGTTAGCCTGGAACTGAATCAGACCCTGTCCCCAATAATGACAGAAGTAAAAGACAAAGGCCCTATAAATTTGAAAGCATCAAAGGCAACAATATTCAATCCCAAAATACAACTTAATTGAAAAATGTTAAAGCCAACCAAGAATATCCAACACATATCCTGCCCTGACATGGAAAGTGATATTAAGAGATTAACACTTCCAAGGCAGACCTATGTACCTGTTTCGTTCTTTTTTTTTTTTTTTTTTTTTTTCAATAGGTTTCATTACCTTTTGGTGTGGCTTCTAATCTCAGCAATGCTGTATGTCCACCTCAATCCCTCTGTGTTGTGCTGTGGAGCTGGAATTCTGTCCAAATATGTTGCATGTGCTGCCAAAGGGGCTGAATGCCAGAGGTTCGAGGTTTGGATGGTTAGGGGCTGCGAGAAAGCAGGAAGCCTGGAGTTGCTCACACAGTCCCACCTGTATCTTTCGGTAGCTCCTCAGTTGATCTCAGCTGTCTTCCCTTCAGATTTCTTGACTTTGCAAAGAGGCCAGTGAGGATGGAAAATCCCCTTGTTTGGTTTCTGCTGCTCCTGCTGCTGCTGCTAGGTGTGCCTGGTGGGTGGTGCCAGGTGTGCAGATGGTGCAGATTGGAGGCCATAAGTGCCTCAGTGGGATTCTCGCCATTTTCCTCCTTTCTGGTGGATCTTGGTCTCTCCTGTTTCTCTGCTGTGTCTAAGAATAACATACACTTTTTCACTTTTCTGAAGAAGAGTG